>JACCHY010000002.1:11250000-12500000 GCA_018907195.1 Dolichoris vasculosae | reverse complement strand
TTAAACTTTTAATCACCGTAATTTTTTAATGTTATAAATACCCAAAGTAATGAAATACGTACTTTCGAGTTCAACGACGATACGTAACAACGAATAACTAAATATTCATCGTGTAACAATCAAGATTGATCAAAAACAGCACTATCATATCTTCTCGATAAAAATAAATAGTCCTTTTTATAATGGGAAGTTTTTTACGTAGCCTTCAGGCTGAAAATAAAAAAAATTTTTTGAAAGGCGGTTCTGGGATACGAGTTCTTGTCCCTATGAGAATTACGAAGATCAACGATTCTCTTGTGACTTTTAAATACAAGAAATAGTGTTTTTAAAACTATAAAACTTACCTTTTTTAACAAAACTATTCGGATGCATTAAAAAATATCCCTATAAATAAATATAATACATATTTATTAGAACTAATACCATTTGAAGGTATGTGAATTGAATGCTAATATTATCTTACTATCCATACATTATTATAATGAATGTAGAAAAATAAATCTCGCAAGTACTATTAAAAAGTTTCTAAAGCGGATTACTAATAGATATTCTATTAGTTATATTGTTATTAAATTAAATGTTATAGTAAATTAAAAACAGTTGAAATGGTTAAATTTTGAATTGGCTTCTGTTGAGTTTCCGTATATAGAATACCTATTAAAATTAAATTAATTTAAGGGCTAAAGTTAGAACTTTTCCATCGAACTATAGATTTTTCTACCTTTTTCAACACACATCCGGTATAATAAAACTGTAATTGCCGTATCACTTGGTTTATAAAATTCTTCTGCAAACCGGAAAAGGTGCTTCACTTCTGTATAAATTACAATGATAAATATACTTTTGTCGAGAAAGTTTTGGTTTCGGTCTAGTATTTACGTCGCCCAAGGGTCGCGCTTTGAAGTTACATTCCAGTACAAACATTCCAAGTGATCGAAAATGTCACAATCATTTGCCAATGCGTAAAAGAGAAAGTCAAAATCTTTTGTTAATAAGACGGTGCAGCGATATAGATAGATAAATAAGGTCAATGATTTGCCAGAATGTGATTCGACACAAAAATTAACATGAAAAACCTCGATCGAATAATAAATAAATCTTTGAATAATAGTAAGCTAACAAAGAGCCGAAACCAAGCGAAATTATAAAAGAAAAAAAATCAGATATTCCTGTCTGAAACTGTCAATTGGCATCTTCATGCTGATGAGTGAAAAAAGTTGAGCTCGGAGAAGGAACTTTTGTTATTCGAAAAGTACGTAAAAATACGATCTGCTAGCGCAAACGATAATATCAATCACGATTAGAAGAGTAATGTTATTCTTACCGATGAAACTTTTTTTTAGTGATGCTGTATCATCCTAGTAACTTAGTTTCCCCTCATTAATAAAGTAACCCAGAGGAAGATTGTGCGAGTAAGCTTAAAGTAGGGACTCGATGTAATATATTTCTATATATTTTTGATATGGATAAATATTGAAAAATATAGTATTATCGAAGAAAAAGAATGGAAAAATATGACGACTAAATATTGAAGGAGATTAATGATTCTAACCTGACTAGATATGACCCTGAACCAAGCCAAGAGGCCAATTTAGTATCTATCAATTATATTAGCCAGTGGAATCGTCTCTCACAGATTCTATATAAAACTTTTCGTACATCGAATAGAAAAATAGTTAGTTTCAACTTCTTATCTTGCGATATTTCACATACAGAGAAATTAAGTTTCAGTTTGCCATATTGTAGACGCAATTAATATTTTTTATCTAATATACCGTATATATAAACTTCCAAAATTTATTAAATAAATTTTTTATAAGCTTTGGATAAGCTATTCTTGAAATGCATTTAAAAATGAAAAAATTATAGTTAAATATTTTTCGTGAAAAATTTAGAAAAATTATTTTTAAATTTAAAAAAAAATACCGCGAGTAAAACATGTAAAGAATATTTAATATAAAAACAAAAATATTGCAAAACATAGTGAATATATTACTACATTTTTGACACTATGTGTAAGCTTTAACGAAAAATTGTGAGGTTATATATATAACAGACAAGATTCTCAACTTTTTCTCTCATATTGTCTATTTGCAAAATAAGTTTTTTAAATAAATTTTTTACACACAAAAAACTATACTGTAGAAAATACTCGAAAATTTCTAAATCTCGATGATAATTTTGCATTTTATAATATTTGAGTTGTATGGTCAAAGAAAAAAATGCATCCAAATAAGTAAATAAGTAAATATATTACTTTCTTATATAATTTTCATTTCAATTTCAAACTCGTTGCGAAAATTCACAGAATCGTAACGAGTTTACATCTCGTCTCTTCTAATATTCTTAATAAAAATATTCTAAATTTTCAAATATTCGAGAAAAATATATATATTCAGTGAATCTTTGATATTAAAATCGCATTATTAGTTTGTTATCTAAACGTAGAAAATATTATTTATTAAAATGTATTATGAAATTATTATTCGTTTAAAGACTCTTTTACCATAAAATCGACCAATTATAAATATTACGAACTTATATAAAATATTACACAACTAATTCAACTTTAAATCCGCGTAAAAAATTCCAACTTTATCTTTGTAAAAACAAAACAGATAAAAATTAAAACGAATGGATAAAAATGTTATCGACAATTAAAAATAATTGAAAAATATTCATAAGCTATATAGCTCATAACAAACACTCTGACTTTTACGATTATTTTCCACAAGAGACTATTTAGTGTAATTTTACGAGTGTTAAATGCGTTATTTCCACCATTTCTTCCTAGCCATTAAGTAAATTTTTGTTTTAAATTTACCCACAAACAAAAGCAATAACATCGAACAGAAAGGTTAAAGACTCCATAAAGAATATCAGTTTGATATAAAATTAGCTATCGACTTAAGACCTCCGGTATCATTATTAAAATTAAGCGTTACATAAAAATTTTGCATAATTATCTGACAAACGACATCGCATATAGAACGAACGACTCCGTACAACGCAGCTTAAATATTGAGTTGTCGGCGTGAGCTTTACACGCGCCGTCTGCACTCACTGACCTTTTTTTTACATTCTTGCGAATTAAGCTGGCACAACGGCCATGTATATTAAAGCTACTTTCGCAAGTGGGCGACTTTTTCCCCTATGCCCTCTTCCTTTCCTTTTTACTAGCTCCTCGCCGAGAGTTGATAATTTGTTGACGCGACTTTTCTTTTTCGAGGCTTGTTAAGATGAAGATTTGTAGTTTGGACGTCGAGAGACAAAGAAGGGAAAAAATTAATCCGAGTATAAGATCATAATTAGGTTCTTTATGCCAAATAAAAATATGACGTTTTAATATTAGGTAGCCGGGCGATAACATAAATTACATTTATGGTTGGATTTTTATATCGTTTAAATTTCTCTTTCTTCTCTTATTATTATTATTATTATTATTATTATTATTATTATTATTATTATTATTATTATTATTATCATTATCATTATCATTATTATTATTATTGTTATCAAAGGTTGAGCGAGTAGTACGGGCTCCACTTTAATATATCATTACGCCTAAATTAATTTATTTGGTGGACGCTCCAGAGGTGAAAAATTATACGCAATAAAATAATGCCAGGAAAACATTAACGTATCGTCGTTTCATTATTATAAAATCTCACTTGTTCAACTTATTCCCCCGGCGGTGTCGATTCGCAGTTTCGCGGCAGCGCATTAAATTTGATACATTAAAAATCTCTCGCATTAGATAAATATGAAAAATTCTTACAAACGAGCAGTGGATGTAGACATTTCAAATTCTTCGTTAAGTATTCCGTTTAGCATAATCAACTTTTTAAAAGTCGCAAAATAAAACGACGGGTTACACATTCAACGCGTTATTCAATTTTCGCCTGTAGAATTTACAAATTTAAATTTGGTATAACATCGCGTGCCTTAGAGGCGATGCGATCCGTGCGATTCCAACGAGCGATCGAAGCGTGAATTCAAAAATCGGTAATAAAGTAAAAAAAAAACTGCGCGTCTCTCGCGATTTCAGTTATCGCTGATTTTCCGCGAATCCGTGAAACGGTAAATCAGTCGGCAATCCCTCGACCGAATAACTCGTCGAAGGAAATTCTCTACCCCGAACGCGAGAACGCTAGCAAAGTCGCCTCCGTGGGGGAAGCAAAAGGAGAAACCGAAGGAAAAGAATTCAGGCGCGTTGGTGCATTTCGCGCGATTATCTCGTATTGGTTTCCGCATGAGGCACGAGCACCGATGGCCAAGGCAAATAGCCATTAAGGAGCCGCTCGTTTATCCACACGCGCAGGAAAAACGAACTGAAAACGGACTCTTTTGAGTTCTTCTTTTGAGCGAAGAAGCGCCCCAGGTGCATCTTTCTCGTGTTCGTCGGCTCCTCGGCTCCTCGGCTCCTCGGCTCCTGTACGGGACTCTGTACATACATCTGTATAAATGCACTGACCGAGCTTAGCAGCGGATCGGAGATAGAGACGATCCTCCCTTAGGAAAGCAAAGCTCGACGGCTGCACACACACAGAAGCGACGAGTCTTCTTAAGGCGATGTATACGCGTGGGCTTGTATCCGTATACCCGGGTAAGGGTACACCAGCACGCTAGAGCAATTAGTATGTACATGCGACTAAATGCTCGCTAATGGCTGTTCAAACTTGCCGGGAGAGATAGAAATAGAGTCGAATATTTCCTGTATCCCTTCAACATTTTTTCCTTTTCTTTACTCTGTTTCCCGACGAGAGCTCTCGGTAAATATTTAATTATGACCGCGGATTGAAGAAATGCGTATATACGAACGAGTCATCCTCGTGCTCTAGAAAAGTGAAGCAACGGAATAAGCGGAGGCGCATGCGCGAAGCTATCCCCGCTTCCTTAACGCATCCGTTGTATTCTTTAAAATGGAAATATATTCTTTTTCGAATCCATTGAGAAATATCTCGTATCATTTTTATATTGTTGTGTCCGAAGCCATTTAAAACTGCACTCGCGATCGAGAACGATGAATTAATAATACTTATATGTTTTCATCGAGAAAACGTTGTACGCGTTATACACGTTTTAAATTATACGGTAGTTATTACACAATAAAATAAATATTTCAACAAAACTCAACGACGTATGAAGAATGAACGATCATTAAGTATCATTAAGTGTTACGAGGTAAATGATAAATTACTAATATTTTCGATATATGTTTTAGAAAGTGCAGGAGTTTGAACTTCTGAAAGCATTCCTAAACGCATACGATATGTTTTAGGTTATAAATTAATAATTCAACAATCACGATGATTAAATTTAAAAACTTGTACTTTATTACTAAAAGTAATTAAATTTGATTGAATTCGAAAATATTTTAAATGGTAAGAAACGGAATGAAATTTGCAGAGTTGAATAAAATAAACGAATAACAAATTTTACTTCGCATACGTAGTTATAATTTTCAACGTTAATTACACTTGTACATTAAAGTATCCCATCAAAGCGAACAAAATTTTGTTTAATGCGAATAAATTATAAATAATAAATTTTAAATTCAAATGATATACAAAATTTAAGTAACATTTATATAACAAAAATTTTACAGTCTATAAATATTATTTATAAATTGTTACAATTTGTATAAAGTAATATGTTTTTACGACGGTTTATAAATCTTGGTAATATCCATAAAACGATGATGCAGTGAATAATTGTAAAAAAAATAATAAGAATAATTTTGCATATTATATAAATAATTAAAAATATGTTTAATTTATAAAAGAGTTTGGATTTTTTTATACTTTTTTAGAAAATAAATTGATTTAAATTATTCTTTATTGCGAGAATGTTTAAAGTAGAATTCCATTTAAAATTGTGATATTATAGCAACACAGCTGTAATCAGAGTTTTCGAAAATTTATATGTGCTAAAAACTTTTCAAAGCTGAATAACGAATACGTGTTTAATTTATTTAACGTAAGTAAATATGATATTAATTCTAAAAGCAACAACACGCTTTGCGTTATCATATCGTTCCTACTTTCACGAGTAATCCATTTTTCGAAATAAAGCGACTTTAACGTTATCTGATAACAAGATTGTCCCGCAAAGCTCTTTCGCCTTTAAGATTACGGACATACAAATAAAAATGTATGCGCACATTGGAATAAATTGCTTAAAACTAACGTAACGGCGCAACTATCGAACGCGTAACGTTTGAATCTAACGTTTTTACGTTTCCGCGAACGATTCAAAACATTTCCTAAAATCATCGAATCGATTGTTTTCGAGAAACCATGTACAGCGTGTAAAATATGGTTAAACGATCCGCAAGCAATTAACGTTGACGTAAAAAAATGAAGTTCAAAGTTTCTTTGTAGGCGAAAGCTCCGTGCGTGAGTAAGCAAAAGGAAAAGATGGAAAACAATACGCGAATCCTCACCGATAATATCGTACAAAATATCTCACAGATTATTACATTGCACCTGGCAACAAAAGCAAGCAAAAGCTCGTCTCAGTCATCGCTTGTCCGCTAACCTCGCTTCCATGAAATCTTCCTTCGGCAAACATCCTAGATTCCTCGCGCGCAGTTAAAATTAACTTTAGTCAATGTTCGCCTCCTCTCGAGGGGCATAATAATCCATTTTTCAAACTGCACGATGTTATAACTATGCCCTTGCTGACTCTCATCTCCACGTCCTCGTGGTCTTTCCGCGGCCGCTGCAAATATTGAATTATGACCACGCGGATTCAGGCAAGAAGCCCCGAGTCATCCCCTACACACTTTCGTGCACGAAAGGAGAAGAACCCGCAGCACGAGTTGCCGTTCGTTGTGTTTCGGGAAAACGTAAAACGAGCCGTCCGTGTTCGGTTGAGAGAGAGAGAGAGAGAGAGAGAGCCGTCGGGGAACAAGTAACTTTGGGAGAACAGAGTCGAGGGAGAGAGAGCGAGAGAGAGAGCGAGAGAGAGAGAGCGAGAGAGAGCGAGTGCGGGAGACAAAGAGAAAAAGAGGGAGATCCTTTTGATTTATCGTTGGAAAAGACGTCGTTCGCGCGTGACCTGCCGCTCATGCTTGCACAATGTGACTCTTCTTCTATTCCTGACTTTTTTTCATTCTGAGGATGCTCTTGCGCTCTGCCACCGATACTACTCGCTCTCCTATGTTCGGGCTTTTTACAATTTTTTTAATGGAACAATCCTATCCAGATCTCGGAGATAATACTAAGATAATACAGGAATATTGAGCAAACGTTCGTTGTCGATCTTTTTCCAGCGAATACACAGAATTGCTAAAGCATTGTTCATTTTTTATGTACTTCGCGTAACTCTTTTCATTTTTTTTAAACAACTGTATCGAGCGATGATCGTTTTAAAAAAATAAACGAACGTTCGCCTAGAAAAAGCGAAGAAATATTCGAAGGAAATAAAATTTTTAGTTAACCAATTTAAGTTAAATGGGTGAGAATATTTTACGTTCCGGAAGTTTTTCGGTGATCGTAAATATAAATGTCGATTAAAAAGAAATTTTTTTGATCGTGATAAAGTATTTAGTGCTATAAAAGAAGTAGACACCTTTTTATTTCGAAGATGCGCTTCGGTGCTTATAAACAACGAATCGAAGTTTGAAGTATTGAAAAGCCTAGTCATTGCAAATATTTCGTACCTGTTGAAACTCATCGTACTTTTTTTGCGATGCATTCGGAAGTACTAAAAACACTCGTGAATCAGAAATGCAAGACTCGTGTAGTAGCATTTGTAACCGAACCATGTTACTTGAATTTTGAACTAAATCTCAAATCATGAAGGCTGAAAGTTCTATGTATTAAAAATTAATTTTAATTTAAGTTTTTCATGCTTGAGAAATAATTCAATAACAAACATAAATTAGCAATAAAAACGTGTTCGCAGTTTAATCATTTACATTTTTATATGTCAAATTCTGTTATAATTTATGAAAGGGTTTTGTTTTTTATTCTCTAAAAAATTGTTTTTATTAAATTTAATCTAGTATTTTTAAATTAACAACATTAATGATACTTTCAATGTTGTACTAATATTTTTAATATAATCGATTTATAAATCAGTTTCATAATATTAAAACAACGTTAAGTTATAATCTTATATATTTCATAAAAATAATCATTTTAAATATTTACGTTTCAATCTTAAAACATTCAAATATTCGATAAATGAAATAATTCAAATGTGAATAAAGAAACATTATAAAATAATTTATTAGTATTTAATTCCAATTTAAAATGAATTCATATATAATAAACGGAAAAGTATTTTTATTTCATATTTCGTTTTATTTAAAAAACTTAAAAAACAAAATAATTCGTAAAAATATTTCGTGAATATAATATTGTATATTTTATATTTATTTAAAAATGATAAAATATACATCAATTTTTTTTATTGCAATAAGGAATTATTTAGTTCGTACTTAAACTTTTCACAAACATAATGAATCAAATTTTTTTACATTATATATAAGTCGAAATTTATTTATATCATATCGAAAGTACAAATATAATTAAGATAGTATAAATATTTAATGTATCTAATATATCCTAAAATTATTAAAAAATTTGAAAATTTATAAATAAAACATTTTAATTGTCATCGTAAATAACAATAAAACATTATTTAGTCAGATATACTATTTATTTATATTTATTTACTTAAATAAATATTTTAATAGTTTTTCTATTAATACAACATTTTTATACTTTAAACATTTTTTATCTATTAAAATTAAAAAAATAACAATGATATATCAAATATGAATGCAATTCTTGTTATAAAAAATAAATTATGTTCATTCTCACAAATTATTTTATTCATTTATTTCAACTCATTAGACAATAAGCATTTATAATCGAATAAAAATTTAGAATAGAAATTTTTTTAGAAATTTTTATACTTTATTATTTAAAACAATAACAAAAAATAATTGCATTAAAATTTCGTATACAAATACTTAAATCTATTTTTTATATTTTTTATAAACATATAAAATAATTTTAAAAAATCAAACTATTTTTATTAATATAAAAGCGAAAATATCTTATTGAAAAATTTGCGCAACTATTTTTTATACAAAATTACAATAAGAATATATAGTTTTATTATTATGAATACAATAAAAAAAAACTTTTAGGAACATAGTGCGCCTCACAATCTGAGCATGGAAGTTTAGAATAATACAATAGAAATAAAATGACAAAAAATGTTAACCGCAGCAATTTACTTCGAATAAAGATTTATTGTACATTTATAGAGTACGAAGTATATAAAAGATATTACATTTATAACAATAAAAGAAAATTTTCAGTAGAAATATACTATCAAGTTTTATTTCAAATTAATTACTTATAATTGATAAATGAAAAATAATAAAGAGTAAATAATAAAGTAAAAATAAATGTAAAACAAAAATACAATTAATTTAATACATTATAAAACAAATAACATTATAAAATTTTCTTTAACTACCTGATTCTTTTCTTATATGATGTTATTATTTTTTATGTTTATGGATACTAAAATAAAAATCTTGTTCTTGACGTATCTGAAACTATCTGATACGTGTGTTACCATTTTACTAATATAAAATATCAAAACTATACAAAAGAATAAATAAATAATTTTCTCATAAAGTTACGATTAATATTTATAATTGTAATTATAATGGTATAATGAAAAAGAATATTTCTTACAATAAATAATTATTTATTTATGTTTTAATGATTTTCTTTATATTATTAACAAATGTTTTTATGTAACATATAATTAAAGATTAATTATAAAAAATTATTTAATTTTACATACCAACTAATTATAATATATATTATAATATTATATTAATACAATAATATTATATTTTAAGAGTTTCTTAACGTTTTCCAAATTAAAGAAATTAATAAAATTAGATGGTTATTTTTGTTGTATATATAAAGTAAAAGCTGGATTTAGAAATGTCTACCTATTTGTTTCTCAGTTTCGTAGTTTGTTTTTTACTATTGTTAGAATTTGCGAAGCAGTAGACTAAAACAGAATTTTCTTGTAGATGTTTTGTATGTTCAAATAAATTTTTGTTTGTGTTATGTTCAGTGATGAAAATGCACAAAATTTAAGGTATTTTATATTTACACGATCATTTTAAATTTAATTATTATTAGATTAAAATGATCTTAATGAAAATTTATATATAAATAAGAAAAAATTTACAAAATATATTTAAATATTTAATGAAAAATCAAATAATATTATATTTCGAAAAAATGAGTGTATATGAATACTTTTAAATATCCGTATCATAGTAATAAAAATAAATATCTATCAACTAAGTATCTGTATTTATAACTTTATTTATATATAAATAGTATTTATAATCAAATTCCTATAATAATTATAAAAAATATTTTTATGATAATCAATGTATATATATTTATTCAAAATAATTATTGATTTTTAAACAATATAATAGAAGCAATATTAATATGTAACAAACAATAACATGCACATATTTTAAAAATGTAAAAAGCTGTAAAAAATATTATTCCAGTAAATAAATATATTATAAATTATGCATTACTATTTTATAGTAAGGATGTAACTGTAAAATAATTAAGAGAAAATCATCAACTGAGATAGAATAAGTTTAATATTTTATATTAATGAAATATTCACCTTGAATTATATTTTATTGTAAATTGATGAATATTTCAATTGATATAATATGTAATAAAACATTAAAAAATATGATTTGCATAAATTAAAATTTTCATTTATTAATTTGGCAGTTATTTTGTATTAATATATTATCAATAAATATGTATATTTTTTATCCAACTATATTTCACATTAAATATTTTCAATTTTTAACATATACATACACACAGAATTACATACATATATGCATTCATAAAATCTAGAAATAGTTGCGTTCCATTAAGAACGTAATAGTTTTATATCTAAGTATGAAATATGCATGTATAAGTTTACTATTTTCTTTTTGGTAGATTAATATAGTAAAAAAAAATAAAGACTTTTTTAAAAAATTTTAAAGCATCGTACAATATTAGCGTTAAGGAGCGTTTTCATGATTCGAAAACTAGATAACTAATGTACTAAAAAAGTTGAAAAGAAAACATTGTTAATACATTAAAAATATTTAATGGATACGATTATCTAAATTACTTGGTAGCTTATAACCAAACAATTTTCTTTCGTATCAAATTCGCCCTGAGTCTATATCTAAACCATTGCTTATTTTAAATTTCATTTGATGGCAATCGTGATTCAATATACAGCCGTAGAAATTTGACAAATCACCCTTTAACTCAAACGCATACAAGGCAACGTAATACCTTTTAATTAATAACGCGCGACGTTTTTCAAAAGTCACGCGTCCAAACAAAGTATAAATCAAAGAATCGTGCTTTCGAAATAAAATAAGCGCTTAATGCGTCCCCTCAGCTTCCGCTTCATATCCACCCCGTAGAAGTTGGCAGCTCGAGACTCACACAATGCTGAAAATAAACTCCAAGCCAAAACACACGGAAACACCTTCAACTAATGCTCCGTTTCTCCTTCTCTGTCCTTTCTATTTTCCTCCCGCACTCATGACTCTCTCTCTCTTTTTCTCACGCAGCTTTGAATTCAAGTTGGAGCTGGGCAAGACGCAGAACGAGCGAAGAGAAAGAAGAGGACGAAAGCACATGAAACCGCTGAAATCACTCGAAAATTAATTTCCTATAATATTGGGCCCGATAAAAGAAGCGTAGAAAGATCCGTGTCGGAAGATGTAGTGTCCTATTGCTCGTTGAGCTGCTCCCGATTTTCGCGGGAACACCGGAACACATCCAGGCCGCACACTTTTAGTCGGTTTTATGTAAAAAATCCATTCCCTCTCGCCCTGTGCCCTTTTTTCTCCACGGGTTAAGCTACGTATTTTCGAGCGCGCGGACACCGAATAAGATGCCGATGCTTCTGCCTGGCTTTTCGATGCGCTCGGGAGGATCGTCGATCCCAGGCAGAGAAAGAGAAAAATAGAGAACGGCGTCGGCTTCGGACAAAAGGAGCTCACCTTTCCACTTTTAACCGCGTGTCTCGCTTTTCTGGCTGCCGCTTGCCTCCCCTCCTCGATCTAAGAATCCCGTAGAAATCGAGAATCACGGTGATCGTTTTATAGGCGGATGATCGATTGATCGATCGAGAGCGACGACGCACCTACACTCGACGCGTGCGACAGAGGGTTCGAGCAATTTTAAGCTGTGTACATGAGCGTGATCTTTGTGCGAACCCCGTAAATGGCCGGTTAGGCAGCTGGACCAAGTGTTCGTTGAATTGTCCAACGGCTTTTCACGATATCAACGAGTGATTAAGTTTGTCTACGTTTCTTTTTAAATTTTCGGATTACGCCGCATTTTGTTTTATATTTGTCATTTGGAATACTGAAAGTACACTTAGCATAATTTGATGCTTACTACGCTCGTAAAATGGAATCGTGCGGTAAATGAGGAGTGACGCAATATTGGTAATATGCTGACAAAAACATTTAGCTATTATAACGTTTACAATTATAAAATTGTTAGTATTATACAATCGTTTTTTTACGGAAACACATTTTTTTAATTAGTTTTGATTTGATTTCTTATTTATTGTTTCCTTGCACAAAGTAAGCTAGTTATATTTAATATTGAATGATGGTTTCAAAACTATTTTCTAAGTCTTTAAAGCAACGTTAAAAGAGAACCTTTAGTTAGGATAAGAGGGCAGTTATTTTAACACAATATATCCGATTATAGGATAAAGTATTAAGTACAAAAAAATTTTCATTTTTTACTATAATTTAATTAAATAGTAATCCAGATTCAAATCCATTGTTTTATAATTATTTTTATGACAATGCGTTAGAAATAAGATTTTCAAGGCCTTGAAAACTAAACTATTGTAAACCTACGTAACTAATAATAAACATCTAATATTAGTTTTATCTGATCCAAAATGTCAGCGATCTCTCTCTCACTCTGTCTTTCTCTGTCTCTCAACATAGTTTCAAATGCATTAACACTCAAAGCAATTAAGGGATAAGGAAAATCCTCTTTTCAAAAGCTTCTTACTTTATTTTTCAAATTTGTCTTTGTAACATTTCGAGACATCAGTAAATACTTTTTGGATATATTGTATAGAGTGTTAAGCGCTTCCCGACAGGCTTAATTAATCAAAGCTAGAACTTGGACTATTTTTAGCGGACGAGCAATGGACGGACATAAGTACATAAAAAGCACATGAAATTATCATTAACGAGTAACGCAAAAAATATATTAACGCTGTGATTTGAAGTACGATCATTATATTTTTAAGTACATTATATATTGCTATTGAGAATATTAAGACATTATTACATACAATTATATTTAATATTTTAATTAACTTAAACTTTTAAATTAAAAAAATATTATCATTTGGTAAAACGTTACGTAAGTAATAAACGAAGAAATGCATCGAAGCTATTATTTTAAAAAACTCACTTACTTAATATAACTACTTAACGAATTTTCATTTTTAAATCTTTTCAATTTATGGAATAAATGATTTTTAACGCGCATTTTTCAAATTGAAAAATTAAAGGAGAGTTTAACAAAATATTAAAAACAAAAATAATATTTTATAACGTTTCTGACATCTACTACATCATTCATGTTGTTAATTTAGCGTGTACACAATACACATACCTAATACTTATAGAGTCTAACTTAAAAATTTTTTGAGGAAAAGTAATGGAATCAATTGGTATTAAAGAGGATTATTTAGTTATCGATATATAATTTATTAATATTTCTTAAAATTTTTCTTTGATATTGGAACGATTGCGCAAGATAAAGAAATGTTTGAGAACTTGGAAGATTTACGGTGGGTCGGTTATATTCGGTACACCGATCAAATTTGTTCTCCATTTTTAATTACGTTTACGCATTGAAATGCGTTATTTGGACTTCCGGTTAAAGCCCAAAATATCAACGCAAGAGAAGAATTTACGTGGGAACAATGCGAACGCGTACGTGAGAATCGGAAGAGTGGTTTGTAGTGGGGCGGTGGGGGGGGGGGGGTCGGAGCAAGAGCGTAAACCAGTACTGTAGATACAACTCTAAATGGAATCATCGTCGGGAAGTGCAAGAGTACGGAGGCAAAAACCTATAGTCGTAGAATTATTCCAAGTGCTAGGTAACGAGTTCGTCGCGTCGGCTCGAAGGCCGCCTCGATGAGCCTTAAGTAACCGTCCGCTCTCGCTCCGAGTACATTTATCTTCCTCTCCGCACCAGTTTTCTCTCGCAGCCTCTCATCGAGGACCGCGATCATTGCCACGCACTTAAGAAAAATGACGAAAACATACGCTGGAGCAAACGTTGACGACTCATTATGCATCACCGTCAGCGGATAAAAGCGTGCGCTACCGTCAAACGGAACAAGAGTAACCCAACAAGAGTAAACGAACAAGAGTAAACGAACAAGAGTAAACGAACACGAGTAAACGCTTAACACCTCGAACGACCGCTTAACTCGGAAAAACAGTCTCGAGAAAACCGCATCCTTGGCGCGCAAAAACAGCATAAGCGCGTAAGAGTAGCACCGGTAGTCCTCGGACGCGCGAATTCGCCCTGGTCCGCTCGAATACCCGAACTCCGGAAGGTACAACGAGGGGAAGGAGAAACAACAAACGGTCTATTAATACGCGGTACGCTCCGCGTTCATCGTTCTCATCGGCCGTCGGGGAAAAGGGACGTCGGCAGAGGGGCGTCGTGAGCCGCCGAGACGAACGTGGATTAGTCAAGGGCCGCGGGAGTCCCGGTGGTGCGCACCACCCGGCGTTCCGCCTCTGATCTGTCCGCCCAGTGACTTTCCACGTAGGACAAACCGCGCGAAGACGATCCGTCTCCCTCGGTTTTCCGGGGTCGAGGATTTGCGCGCACGCGAGACTTGCCCTTGCGTTCATTAGCGATAAATTATCGGCTCGTGGCCTCGCCCCTTCCGTCTTTTCGTCAGCTCGGCGTCGTCTTCTGTTTTGCCTGTTGTCGCCGGCTGGAGACGAGATCGGATCAACTGCGCTTCAAAAGCGGAAAGCAATCCCTGCCGTCTTCGGAGATGCGAATTGAAGTACAATCGGTTTTAACGAGGGAAAAACTATTTCCTAGTTATTTTACACAATGTACTAAGCGATTTTCTAAAGAATTCCTACGACTGTGCCTTTCGCGTGGCTATTGAAGCTCAAAAGGTTGACCTTCCGTAAAAATGCTGAGCCAACTCTGCTTACTGCTTACGTGGCAGGGCTGATAAAAATTCGAGCATGTTTTTATGAATTATCGCGTACTTTCTTTCTCTTTCCACGGTCTTGAAATTATCCACTCTACGGGATATGCACAGCGGTGCGCTCGACACAAGGAAAAAGCGTGAAGACCAAATGCGGTGACCAAGGCTACTCGTCTCCACCTCCATTTTCCCAAAACTTCCGAGGTACACGATGCGTGCGATGTCCGTTACCGTCGCTCCGCCTCTCGGCCTTCCCTTGAATTCATCAGCGATAAATTATTTTCGAAGCCAAAGACCCCCATGCTTTTAACTTTATGGGGGGCCTGTCAGAAAAACAATTCACGTCCAAGCGAATTCTCGCGATACCTTCGAAACGTTCTCCAGATATATATGCATTTTCTTTTGATTGTTGATTTTTTTTGCGAGCGAGCAACTTATAAATTTTGATTAATTTATTCGTCGATGCTTTGCGGTATAACGCGAGATTCTTGTACGGCGAGCCTTTTAAAGCTCAAAGTTGAATAACGACGAGAAAAAGTGGAATCGAATTTTGTGATTACATACCGATATAAGAGGTCGGAATTGTACGTTCGATCGAACGACCAACCGTTCATAATCCGTTTTCCCGCGTATCTTTGATTCGTTTCTAATTTGGAATAAAACCTGTGGCTAAATTGGAAGATCGGTTCCATCTAAAATCCAAGTCTATTAATTCTATTTAAAAACTATCGAAGTTGATTTGGCCTTTTTCCTTATATGTAATATATTGGGTGTAATACATTGTATGTAATACATTGTATGTAATACATTGGATGTAATACATTGGACGTAATACGTTTATCCAAAGATAATACCGTTAAAACTCCGTAACTCGAGTGTATCAACGACGCGATATAATTAAAAAAGATGCGAAAGTTCGAGTTACTTTTTGAAAAAGAAAATTTAAATTTAACGTGATGCATCGCTATTATGCGTAGGCAAATATGAATTTTAAAAGAACGAAACCGCCGGATAAAATATAACCTTGCTTTTGATGTTTTTTCACACGTTCTTTAGAGGATTCGCAAAACAATTTTCATGATATATGATCATCTTTTAAGTATAGTACGAGGCTAAAAAAAAGTACGCGATCATTAAAAACTTTTAAGTCTTGAATTCCTGAAAAATATTACGAAACAATAAATCAATGGCCGCGTGCAGCAGCCACTAAATGCGAAATTCGCGGTAGAAATGACTGATGTAAAAGTCGATGATAAATAAATACCGTTTACACGATGTGCGAAGCGAACGAAGCAAAACATTGTCAGTTCGCATATTTTATCCAAGAGCCAATGTACGCGATATCAGTATTTAACACTACATTTTTTAAGGGCGTACGTTTGTCACCAGAGTCAATATTTTTGTGGAGTAAAAAAGTGGAGAGTAAGAGTTGAGACGAGCGTAATATTCCCTGGCATACGAGGTTCGTAACTTCGTGAAATGTCCTGCGAGTCTTGGCCTCTCGTCCTCTCCCACCGAAACCGATCGGACGCATTTGAATAATTCTCCAAGCGATAAATTATTTTCCATACAATCAAGATCCTCCCGGTTCCCGGTTCGGACTATAGTCTGGACTAGGCCGAGGCGCAGTCGTTCCGTCCTATTCTTTTCTCGGGGCGAGAGGAGGAGGAGGAGGGAGAGGAAAGAGACACGACGGACGGGTAGAGGCGATCACGTTATACGCGCTATGCGCGCGTTGCGGCACTTGGGTTGAGTGAAAATATTTCATGGCTAGGAGACGACGATCGTAAAAGGTGATGCACGAGGATTAATTTTTCATCCGTTGCGCTGGCGGCTTTATAGCGATAGCGAACTCTCGCCTCGGACGCATGCGCATAAGTGTCCGCGGAGAGAATCGGGAGATCGGAAAGAGAGATAACTATTGCAGAGCCTCGTCAAAATCGACTCTTTGACTTTTGATCCGCGGATTTGAGCCTTTTCTTTTTGTTATACTTTCCTGCCTTTTCGCTCGTTTCTACTTCTACTCGACGAAAATCCGTGCCTTACCCGTCGGATCTCGTATCTCTTTCTTTTCGATTCGTTGGAATCATTCGAATAAAATTTCAGGAATCCGAATGATACGCGCACTAAGGCTTATTGACTCGAAAGGGCTGAGTTTCGAATTTCTCCAAGTTAAGTATACGAACAATATCGGATTTAAGTCCGCTTAAAAAGGTCCGAAGATAAAATATTTTCCACATTTTTCCACTAGCGTAATCTTAGTGGATTCTACTAGACTGTGCCGTATTGTAACTATTTATAACATTAATTAAGATTTATGGAGCTCAACCGATTCATAACCTTGTAAGTAATAGCAAAAGTGTCGAGATCCGAGTTTGGAATTGATCGAATTCCTACCAGGGAATTCACACACACATACATATACACAGAATTTTGAGATTCGAGATAATTCTCTTTCTGGGGATAAATCAATTAGAAATCGTGATTTATAGAATGTAGCTCTTAGTGGAAAATGGTTTGATTCAAAGCATTCGTTAACGATTCATCAATTGATATCATTAGCGGTATATCTAGAAGGTAATAATGCCAACTATCCAACGATCTAAATACGAAGTTTCCAAACTAATATTAATGAATACTATTGACATTTTCATATGACGTAAGCGTTTTACAGAAAATCATGGAAATGTGAAAGAACCGTAACGCGACTTCGTCTGGCTAAACTTCCAAATAGAAAATCAGTCATTTATTAAAAAAGCTTCCACGCTTGATTCCGAAAGAGATACGAAGAACGATTAAGGAGGAAAAAACAGGAGGGAAGTCCCCGTTCTACTTTGCCGAAGTTGCAAATTGCCGTGGTTTTTAATTGAGGATCCATTGTAATGAAAAGGTTTCTCCCGATTGAAAAGTCGGCAATCGAGCAGAGCGATGAAACGATCAACTTTTTATCGCTTGGAGGAAGGGATAAGATCGTATTTAATTCGTGGCGAAACGGAAGACTACTACTACTTCTTGCGCGCCTCTCATCTGCTCATTCAACGATGGAGCACTGCAGTGCCGAAAAAATGGGAGGATCCTGTTTCAGCTCGACTCAGCTCAGCTCAACTCATCTCTTTCCCTTTCTCTCTCTTTCTCTCTCTTTCTCTCTTCTTAATTCTCTAAGCTTAACTCGTAACGGATAAGGTGAATGTGAAAGGTGAGGCGAACTTCTTTTAAAAAATTAAATCGAAAATTGAATTGTCAGTGTCCATATAAAACCAAAATAAGCGAAGAGTACCCGTCTGACTCTGTTTTTTTATATATGAAAATACACTATTACTTCTAATTGAATTCTAATTATATCGTTCGTTTTTAACTGCACTTTTTCTTTCATCACGTATTAATTTCTACAACTAATAAGTAAATTATTATATTTTAAACGTATATTTAAGTATTTTTAACCACTCATAAATAATTCAAATTTTATTACAAATTTTTAAGCTTGTAATTACTTGCATGATAAATCACATCAACAAAAACACGAGAACAATTTTTTTCACAAATTGATAGATATTGTTCCATTTTTATTTAATGTACATTCCATTTTATATTCACGCAGTATTTATACTCTGAATGATTTATTAATTTTTTTTTTTAAATTTTATTCGTATATTATAAATTCTAAGCCTGTATAATGTATATTATATGATTTCACAAAAATATATCTTCTAACGAAAACTGACTTTTCTACTTGAACGTATTGCCTTTCGAATAAACTGCGTAAGATCGTAATATTCACTTTTTATCTGCTTAAAATAAATTCTAATCTATAACTTTCTGCACAAAATATTATCTACATCTCGTATAAATTATGATAAACTCTTTATAGTACATTTATAAAAAAAATATATTATACTTATCTTGAATTATGAGTTAAATTAAAAACATACAGTATAATTTAAATGTCTAAATTATTTTTCATATGTAACAGTTAAACTAAATATTGAATATTTTTATAAAGGCTTCATTTTTATAATTTCTATAAAATAATTAATTTTGCATGAATAAATTTTAAATAATATTTTTTTACATTCTATGATTACTTGATAGATTTTTTAATTTTTTAATATTCAATTTTATACATAATATTTGCTAATAAAAACATACATATATACCAAACAGCTTTTTGGCACAATTATTTTATAATAAACTCACTTAGATAATTTTCACAAAGATATTTTAAAACATATTTACTTTTTGATTTAAAAAATATATATATATATATTAAAATTCTATAAATTTAAAATATATTTATTTACATATCATATTCATCGGCATTTTTCAAAGACTTTATTAGAAAAAATATAACAGGTATAGTTATTGTTCATATAAAAGTAAACGCATATAAAAATATTCTTTAATTCGCGTGATATATGATTTTTTAAATATATTTTATTTTCTGAGATAAATGAAAAAAATTTAATTAATTAAAATTACCATTAAAAATTGGAAAAATTTTATATTGATAAAATCATTTTTTTATGAAAAAAAATCCACACCTCTTAAAATAGAATTGTTAATCAATTTGAAATATTATTACTCTTTTATATCGTTTATAGTATTTATTTTTTTTTACATATCTTCAAAAATATACATTCGATTTTTTATTTGATTTATTTTATTGTCTATTGATAATGAAAAATTATAAAAATAATTGATTTAATAATTATTTGATAAACATATCTAATAAATAGTCTCCAGATTTAACTATACTTTAATAAAAAGATAGTTCAACTAAAATTAATTATTAAATTAATTTTAAATTATTAAATTAATTATTAATTATTTAAAATATATTCAATATATAAATCTAATAACTTTAGCAGTTTAAAAAGTATTTAATTAAGATTTTATAAACTAGAAAATTCAAATAAATGACTTATAGTTTAGCAAACGCGAACACTCGAATGACATTCAATATCGTATCTTAATTTTATTTTAATATATTAATGTACTTTAACTAAACTGGAAAAGATAAAAAATTACTAAAAAAAGTTAAAAGAAATAATACAAATTTAGTACTAAAGTATCGATAATGACTACTTTTTCATTTCGTGCTGTGTACGATGAACATACCGTAAATATTTGAAACCTTAAATCTCGGTTTACCTACTCATTAAGTTGCAAATTGCACTTGAACGAAAGCTTTTTTCATGCATAATATAACAATCTTATAATGCTTACTTTTATAGTACGACGCGTTTATACATTAAAGTAGTATATAAAATTTTAAACGCTTTTTACTCAAAACGACATTTTTATACATGGTTTACGCGTTCTTTTAAAAATTAATTAATTCACATTACTTCTATTTCAAAGTACATATTTTCTAAATTATTTACTTTTGTTGAGTGAAAACTGAATTAAGATTGTATTTTATGTCAAAAAAGTACTAATCGGTGTTCGATAATTGAATCAGTTACTTTAGTCATTTATTATTGCAATTTTAGATGTTTGAATAATTTTTTAATTAAAACAATTTTAATTTGAGAAAAACGAATATATTTTACCAAATATTTCATCATGTGATTATAAAGTTTTTTGAATCTCTTTCTTAAAATCATTTAAAATTTTTTTTTAAACTATGTTCTTAACATTTTCTTTTTTCTGCTTTGTCATAATCTTATTAGATTAAGGGTTTAAAAATAAGGTATTTCCTTTATATATTATTTTGTAAACATACGTATATAATAATACTTAAATAGAATGTCATTTTCATAAAACAAATATCACCATAGCTTAAATGCTTAACTAAATAAATAATTATTTACTAAAATACGAAATTTTTTTTTTTTAATTAACTTAGTAAAAAAATATATTTAATAAAATGCATAAAATGCACGTGTAATTATTAATATGCGTATAAAATATGCATAATTATTAAAAATACAGACCTGATAAATTGTTTCAACTTCTTTTATTATGTGACTGAACAGAAAATGAAGAAAAAAATATATCAAAAGTCAAAGTATAGAAGAAAAATTTATTATATACTGTTACGTGTTGTCGTTATTGGTTTTACGAAATTATTTGTTTCGTTTTTTTCTACGCTTATCCGTCTTTCTCTCTAGCCCAGTGCGTGTGCACAAGTATCTTTTGATTTATCGATTTATCGCCTATTTATCCACTCGAGCAAATATCCACACTTCCCAATTTGGCGTATCGAAAAGCTACGGTGTAAACAATTAGCGAGTGGCCTTTCGACAGCTAATTGATGCCATGGTAAGATTCAGAAAAGCGCTTGATCAAGTGTTCTCACTCTCCGACACTTGTTTCTCCCTTCGCGCCTCCGCATCTACGAGAGAACGAAATCCCCTCGATAATGTCTGAAGGGTGCGAATCGAATAACTGTCTACCTCTCCTTATACTTGGTCAGCTACGCTCGAAAATTGACCTGTCCAATTCCCAGTTCGGTACCCTTCAACAAATAGACATACATCTGCGCCTGCCTGGTCGAGCTAATTGCTGAAATCGTCTTTATTTGACTCGAGATTTATATATATGTATGCAGAAAGTGAGGGATATTTCTCTGTTCACATCTTTACCTTGTGGTTCTATGTATATACACATAAATATGTGTTTGTGCAGGCGAGGGTAAAATGCTAATCGTTCGGGGTTTCTGAGATTGGCTTTTACGAAAGAGCCGATCGAATAAACCGCAGGATTTTCCAAGATTAGGGATTTTGCGGATATAAATAACGTGCTTGGTTACTTTTGTTTATTTGAATTCTTATATCTGCGGGATTTCTAATTTTGTGGACGGTTATGAGCTTTCTACAGTTTGATAATTACATTTTTTTAATAAGACTCGTAATTTATGTCAATTTTACGTACCTGAAGCAATTTATTCGCAATAATAATTATGCTTCAAGTAGTTATAATCTAATCATTTTTATTGCTATTCTACGAACGATCGTTGAATTATGAATATATATATATTGTATAATTTTAAACTATTATAGAGACACATTTTTTTTATCCGACCATCTAATAACAATGTGATGATTTTTAAACTTCATTTTTTGCGTTTTGTATAATATCAATTTCAATATTAAAAATTTATGTTTTTTTATGATCGTTAGTTTCACTCTAGTCATGCACAATTATAAAAATATCAGTTGTTTTACCAAGACTTATTTTGTTAATAATAAAAAACTTAAATATACAACTATTGTATTGTATAACGTTAGAATTTTTCCGTTGAATATTATTTTTTAGATTAACGTTACAAAGGATATTTTTTCAAAAACAATAATAGCTTGTATACATCATAGGCGTGTTCATACAATGAATATTTGAATATAATACGATCACTTATATGTTTAATCAAAGTTTAAAAAATCAAAGTAAATAAATTTAACGCATCTCAAAATACGCATCATTATCATTTATTGTCTGAAAAGTATGAAAAATAAGTAATTAACAAATAAGATAAATGAATAAACTTAATAGTATTTATGGTTTATATTCGAATTTTCTAATTTTAATTCAATAAATAAGACTGGTTAAAAGACGTATCGATACATGAAATCTTTGAGATTTTATCTGATAATGAAAACTTGAATGATTTTAATTGCACTTTACGAATGTATTAAATAAATTAATCAATAGCTTTGAAAGAAAGTTATATATTGTTATAAGCTATAGATTATTTTTAACATTTTACAGTTTATCATTATTGAAATTTTATTCTTCAATTATATTTCTTACATGGTTATAAAGAGTACCTAGTTTTTATAACATTTGTATGAATTAATTAAAATTTTAAATAGGAAAGCCATATTTTAAAAATAAATTTCTAAAAGGTACGTTTTTAATACTAAAATCCTAAAATCTGTAGAATAATAAATATACCGTTGTCATTCGTAATGTTGAACTCAACTATACACATTGTTCTTAAACCCGAAAAATCAACATTTCATTGATAATACAACCATTGTCATTGATGTCGGTTATATTTTCTTTGATTTTCTTTTAATATAATGGCCCTATAACTAAGGTCTTTCATTAGAACATGCTTTTAGTAAATAGTGAAATTAGAAATGTTAGACGTTTACGGTGAAAAAAAATAAACACAGGAATCCAAGGTAAGGTCAAGATCTTAGTCTCGTCTTTTCCAACCGAATCCGTCCGTTTTCCTTTATCTCTTTCCTTATTTCACGGCATTGTTTTTCTCATTCTATTTTCTCGCTTTTGAAATTTGTTTATTTATCTTTGTAATCTTTCGAAAGGGTCTGTTTACGTATTTTCCGACAACTGCTTACTAACTATTCTTAATCCTTGCTACCTCTTCAATTTATCAAGTACAATAACTTTAACGATAGAACGTAATTACACAACATTAATATTATTCTTTAAATAAAGTTTGAAATAGTATTTGTCTCTTAAAAACGATTAAATATGCGTTATCGATTACTTGAATATTTTGAACGATAAAACATGGATAGCTGTATTCGTTATTTTAATATAATAATAAAATACACCAGAGTCGATGGATAGAATTCATTTGACGGAAAAGCAAACAGCATCGATAGGGAAACAGTTGGTTTCATTCGACTAAAATGCGAATAATAGCAGCAAGAGCTAAGTACCCGTTTCCATGTATTTTTCAATTCCACGGCGACTCGAAAAATTTACAATAATACGCTTAGCTCTTAAAAAATATAATAGACAGGAGGACAAAAAGGCTCGAGGCAATAAAAGTCTTTTATTCATTTTTGGTTCGTCGAATCGACAGATCGGAGAATAAAAAGGAAAAAAAGGCAAAATAAGAAAATCCAAAGACCGTTTTTAATCCATTTGAGCATTTGGCCAATGACGATTTGCCTCGGTACAAAGTGTGTACACAAACATCGGTTCGACGTCGAGGCATTCGACAGAACCGCCCGGTCAGAAAATCGTTAGCCCTCGATGGTCGCTAACCGGGACAACGAGCGCGAAATCGTGAACCGGGTCGCGTTCGAGGCTGGATGAGCGCCGAGAAGTCTGGGAAAAGCTCGTGGACTCGCTGCACGCTATCGTCGATTCGTCAGGGATAGAAGCGAACACGTGTACGAATCCGTGACCAATTTAACCGGATACTCTCGGTGCCGTCTTTTCTTCGGCGGCGCTGCCGCTGCCGTGGCAACGGCCGAATCCCGGGCACCCGCGCGAGCCGCCGAAGAATACCGAAGGAATACCGAAAGAATACCGAAAGAATACCGAAAGAATACCGCAAGAATACCGAAAGAATACCGAAAGAATACCGAAAGAATACCGAAAGAATACCGGGACGCGGCTCATCTCGACTTTTTTCCATTATTCACGGAATTTATCGGCCGTGCGGAGCGAGAAACAAGAGTCACCGGACCAAATCGAGACCGCCTGCGTCAATTGTATAAACAGGAGTCGCGGCTGTCTCGAGCCGTTATTGCGGGGAAAATCTCGAGGCGGGGAGCGTGTGTCGTTCGTTCCTGTTGCTCCTTAACGACGGGTTTTCGGGCCTTTCTTTTTACGCGCGAGCCGCAATCGTTCCTCGTCACTTCTGGGACTCTTTTTCTCCTCCTCGCTTTGTTCGTAACGCGCAACCTTACAAAGTGTCGCGCTAAACGCACCGGGTCGCAACTCGTCGCACCGCGTCGCACCGCGTCGCATCGCGTCCCACCAGGTCGCACTCGTTTGTGGGGGTTGAGCTCGTGGTCACGCTCGAACGCGCGGTAAAATATTTGCGTTGGCTTTTATTGTGCTCTTTGACTTTTATTTACACATTCGACGACGAGCGGCACGTTTGCTCCTTTGGAAATCTTCAACTGCGAGATTTATCGTTCTCGCGTGTGAATCTCCACAATGTTGTGGAGGTGTAAAGGATATACTTAAGAAGATAACTGTTCTGCTGTTCTGCGACTGGATTTAAATAAGTTGTATACTCTTACAATGAATTCATTAAATAAAAATGCTGTGTTTCGTAGCTCATTGAATAATTTATTATGTGTTCCGTACATTATCGTCTCTGCCTTCGTTAGCCTTTCTTCTTATCAGCGACATTACGAATTTGTTTAGCTAGATATCTCTTCTCGTAATTTCGAAATGGCGAACGAACCTTTTAACTACGGAAGCTAAATCATGTAAATGGTAAAGTTGTGAAACAATTTTTATTTACTTGAAAACAGAAATGGAATGATTGCTTATTAATATTCCATTTTGCGTGTGTTTATAACGATCTTAATTTCAATATGACAGTTTAGTAAAACTTGAATCCCCTTTATTTCAAATATTAATCGAGTTTAAAACTTCTCTTTTTCTTTTCTAATTTTAACGAGTAATTATTTTCTAATAACTTAAAGTTAACTCTTACCAATGGTAAAAGCATTAATTTATGAAATCATTTTTACGTTTAATCGACAACATTTAAATACAAGAATTAAAGAATAGAGACTCTTAGAGCTTTACAGTTAATATTTATTGTCGTTACTAAAAAATCAAAAAACAACTTTTAAATCGTAAAACTTTGATATGTATGGTTTCAAGGCTGTTATCTGTTAAAAGAATCTTAGTCATCTGGCACACACGCATATAAACGCGTCGTTTCACGCACGCACGCACACACCGAACTTAATTCAGTCAATTATAAAAATTTTCCTTAATGGCAGATATAAAAAGAAGAAAAAAATGGCTGTTATCTAACTTAACGATTTACATTACGCGTGAGTAACGTATTTTTTTATGACATTTAAATTTCTCACGAAACCAAGACAACGCCCGTATTTGAATTCTCACTCATCAAATTTCAATCTAACAGTCGTTAAGAGCTTATTAGCTTTAAACGAGCGTTCGACCAGGAAAATATACGATCATCCAGATAATGCATACAGGAAACATACTGGCGCCGCAATAAAAGGCGCACAGTTTTAAAGTTCATAGGAAAACTAGCTTTCATAATCGATGACTTCGAGAACTTTCGAACTTATACGAGCTATCAAAATATTTGTTTCCGACAAGCTTTTTCACTATTTTCTTAGTTGTTTTAGATTCTTATCGAAATCTTTTTTTTTAAATCAGTATGCATTCGTTTAATTGTGCTCTTATTCTTATAATATACAAAAAGTTTATTTTTATACAAATATTTACTAAATATAATGATTTTCATTTTAATAAATAATAAAGGTTATCGAAATTTATTACTTTATAAGTTTTTTTCTCAATTTTATCAATGTCGTACAGCAAATAATTTCTTCATTTAATATAAAAATTATTTTTAGACAAATCTTGGAATTATTTATTAAATTATATACACGAATTACATTACAATGTATATTTTTAAATAATTTATAAAAATAAAGAAATTTTTTCATTTAAAACAATTATTGTACTAAGTAAATATACGAATATTTTAATAAAATCAGAATCCACTTGAATGAATTTTTTATTTTTATCTATTAAATGCTTTCTTGAAATTTACTTTAAAAAATTTACATATTTTGCAATTGCATTCTACTAAAATCACTTAAAATGATTTATTAATGGATCTTATGTTAATGTTGAATTTGTCATTAAATTTCTTGATATTTCGAAGTAAATGTATGATAAATGATTTTAGCAATCAATTAAAATATATTAGTATAATACTTAATTGAATTTTTTTGTAGCTGATTTGTCATCATCTAAAGATATATTTTTATTTTAAATACAAAGAATTATGATATTATTTCAACACACTTTAAAATACATCAATAAAATTCCATGTATTGTCGAAATTTCACCTTTTTATAATTAGTTTATTACGCTTGCAAACATGCTGTAATATTTTACTTAATTTCAAAAATACTAATATAAATGTAAGGTATATTTTGACAAGAGAAATTTAGAAATATCATCTTTAAAAAACTGAAGAAATTTGTATTCAAATATAATACGACAAATTAAAATTAAAAATTAAATAAGGTCCTTATTGTACAAAGGTTTAACTTTGCTTTCATTTCTAATTGGTTTTTATATCTTTCCATACGTTTAAAGTTATCGTGGAAATACATTAGAGGTATTTTAAAATATGTTTATATGTTGCTAAAACAATGTGAACTTTATGCTTAATTGCAAAATATACAACTAATACGTGTAATATAACCTTTACTGGACAAAATATGTATATTAAAGTTAATATAAAACTGTAGAATAATATATGTAATATTGCAAATTTACAGTAATGATTCTAAGCGTAGATTCAGTAAAATTAATAAGTACAAGTTTCCAATTAAATTAAGTATAAATTTCGTTATGTTAACAAAGTTTATTGTAACGCAATTCGCCCTTTTATCGCTAATAATTCCATAAAACACGCTTAAATGGCATTCTCTTTCAAATTTTAGTACTTTTGCACATAAAAAGAAGGACTTAAATGCAAGGCTTATAGAAAAGTATCAAACAATTTACGTAAAGCTCCGGCGTAAAATGAAATTCTTTCATCAAAAGAAACTTACGTGAAATAGGGACACGCAATATTTGCAAACGGAAGCTCGTTTTTAAAACTGTACTTAAAAAAATTCCAAGATCTCATTAGGGTCGTTAAGAAATACCCTTCATTCCGGACGAAGCGTAAAAATTCAAAAGCCGTCATTTTTCGAAACACAATAGGTCAAGCGATCGCCGGAAAGTCAAATGATCGACGAATAAAATAGACAATAATTCTGGGCGTATAAAGGAAACAATTGGAATCGATCGAACGAGCACACGGTCCGATGATTCCTAGCCTACGATATCATCGTCGGGATATTTCGTATAGTCGTTTGCGGGAAGTAAATTGATCGGGGGTGGACGGAAGGGTGGAAGAGAACACATTAATGAACGGATGCGGTTGCGGATAGACGACTATGCGGCCGTTTCAAGCGCCGAATACAAATTTTCGGTATTTTAGGAGATGTTTAAAATGCACTTTGGGAAATGAAAATCATCGTGTTTTATTAATTTATTTCAATAAATTCTCAGTTATACCCAATTTGCGCCTCGGTCGTGTGCCTCCACTTGGAAATTACGTATTTTTGTTTAATTACAAGCACGAAAGAGAAAATGTTTATTTTAGTAGAAAATTTAATGTACTATTTTATTAGTAATTAAGCAACATAGGTTTTCTTACGGGCTTTCAATTATAAATAGATTTTGCTTTAAATCAACATATCCTTATCGTTACTTATTAGCGATAAAACAATATTTATTTCATTTTTTGCATTAAATTCGTAGTTAATTTGTATCGAACGGTTTTAAAAATACTAATTACATCATGATAATCCCTAATAGTATGTAAAAAATAACGTATCGAGTTCGTTTCACTCGGATATTCCAATTAATGCAACGCACAATCACACGCGTATTTTACGCTTGTTTTCCCTATTTATTTGAAATACGATAAATCTCTTTAAAAAACGTATTAGTATTGGTGAAAAGCGAACTGTAAAGCTTCCTTGCGCTAATTAATTTGAATAAATTAATTATTTCCATTTGATATAGCCTTATTTAATATTCTTACATGGAAACGAGTAAAAAGTATAGTATACCGTATTTATATAAAAGTCCACGTACAATAACTCATAAATTCCTAATGAAAGTATTGGGTTAAAACGAAACTTATGGATAAAACAAATGGTACTTAAAACTTATTATTTATTCAAGTCCTGGCATAAATCATTCGTACGTTGCAATTTTGTCGAATTCGTTCGAGAATACAGTTACCGTTATTCGAAAATATCCTTCCGGTTGATCGAATCAAATGGACGCACGAGCATACACAACGATCGACTAGTTTTGACCACGGACGCACGAAAATAACGAATGTAGAAGGCACGCGTGAGAGCCTGATTTCGAGCAATGAGCGAGGGTAATTAGAGAGCCATGGGTCTTTCTCGACGCCGGGAATTAAAAAGGAAGGGGCGCGGATGGTGCGTCAACCGTAGCCTTCGACCCAACAGATGTACAAATATTAAAAAATGAATAACACATGGAAATAATTGCCGCCAATAGATGATCCGGCACGAGGTCTCGAATCGTTCTCTTTATTATTTTTTTTCTCGGTAGCCCGCGCCACATCATCGAGCGCGTCACCGAAGACAATACGTTCGTCAATTAGAGTCGACGGCCATCGAAGAAACGACCGGGCGCGGAAATTTCGTGAGGCTCGATGTCCGTCGTCGCGTTGGTTACCGCGCTTTATCCCCGATGGCCTCCTCTTTCCAGAGTAACACTTTTCAACAGAGGCGCGCCCGACACGCTGCTGCATTCGACGCTTCCGGGCGCTTCGCGATTTCCTCGTGGAAGGCGCGCCGTTGACCCAAGGTTCCGGGGAGCAACTAATTTCGAGAGTTAGCAAACTTCGCTCGAACTCGTGACAACCGCTACGTGGAAGGAGAGTCCATCATTGATAAACTAATGAATGCATATAAATACGAGTTTGCTTCTCGCTTGCTCTTTCGACCTCTCATTTTTCACTTTTATCATCTAATTATCCCTTCGTCGACAGCCTCTACAATTATTTTCATCGTTCTAACTGTAATTTGTTTATTACTTGTACGCCCGTGTTGCCTTCAACTTTTGAATTTTTTTTAACTTTCAAAAGTACGAGTTGTAAAGATATACTAATTAATTTTTGACACGTAAATTCTATAAAATTATAATTCGTATAGCATATCACCTTCTTTTATAGATACGATTATTGAATTTATAATCATTGAACATTATATTTTTCGACCACATTAAAATATTTATTTTTATTCTTTTAATAAGAACGTTCTCTTAGCGATGATTTTGCGACCGGAAGTTTCGAAAAATGTTCAATCATACTTATGTATTATCGTAGACAAAATTTTTTGAAAATAAACTACAACAAACTATCGATTTCTAATAACGAGCGGCATTGAAAATTTGTACGCAGTTATAAAGATAACGTATAATTATAATATAATAAAGGCAGTTTTTTGTAAGATATTTAGTTTTAATTGGAATTTTTCATTAATTTTAATCAAAAAATAACTAGAACTTATAAAAAAATGAAACAAACTTCGTTATCTTGGTATTCTAGCAATCAAAAAATCAGATAGTAGCGTGATTTCATTGTTTCAGTTTTCAAGATCAACGCTAACAATGTAAACACTTTAACTCGAATACTGACAAATTATTTATGAGCTTCAAGATAGTTCAGGTATTCGAGAACAATGATCGAATTAAAAATAACACATTCCACGCGTTTCGTCCCATGTAGGGACTAAAGTGAATACATGCAACTACAGAATAAATTGTACACATAAGCTTGAGATAAAGCAAAGTAGTATCGAAACCTCCTACACCAATGAACGCTGACTTGTTAAAATTTATTCGATTCTTTGTTAAGTACAAAATAGATAGGTTTTTTCCAGCATAAAGTTCATCGGATTGGCATATATGGTGAATAAAAATATTCTGTATTAAAATAATGAGTAACAGATGTGTAAATTATTTATAAAAAGTTTCATTGTTAACTTTGTACTTTGAATAATTTCTGATTATTTATCCATATCTCAAAATTTCAATTTCAAAATATAAAATTTTTAAAAAACTTATATACCTTAAAAATATTATGTTTAATATACTTAAAATTTCGCAAATATAAAACAAGTATAGGTAGCCAAGTTATCATTTATTAAATTAATTATTCATTGTTTCAAATCAAGTTTGAATTCGTAAATATATTATACATGTATCAAACTGAAATTACATATTAAAGTATATTTTATATGATATAAAATTATATTTGAAATTATAGATTAATGTTAGAAATGGTAATTAATAATTATTAGTAACACAATTAACGAACTTAAAAAAATAATACAATAGTCAAAGTTTAATTAAATCTAAAACAAAATTAGTATATAATTTAAATAATAATTGTAAAAAGAAATTAGTTTTTATATTTTTATAAATATAATGCAAAAAGTATTGAAATTGAAGTAATTAAAAATAATTTATAACATTTATAAGAGAGAAACCACGTTAAAATGATTTTAAAATATGCAATTTTAATTTTATTATTTACGGGGAGAAAATTTAATATTAGTGAGATATTTAATTGTTACTTTTAAAAAATATTTTACGTTATTCGTAGTAGTAGTAGTAGTAGTAGTAGTAGTAGTAGTAGTAGTAGTAGTATTAGTAGTAGTAGTAGTAGTAGTATTTTTATATTGAAATATAAGATCGTATTTTCTATAATTAAAATACAAATATAATATTTTCTAGTATTTCATACCAAGCTAAAGTAATAGAAATGAAAATATCGGAAACTCTCGAAATTGATTGCGTAATATATCTAATAATGGAATAGACCGATGAAAAGTATATATAGAAATATAACCTTTTATCCAAGTGTACATATGCACGTGATATTTATTCTTCATCAACACACATTATTTGATCCGTTACTCGATATTTGCAATTTAAGATAGTCTGTCTAAAATAAATTCATTTAAGAAAAAACTTTTTTTATTTAAAAATAGAAATGTATCGATTACATTCGTTAAATTACGTTATACGTTATTTATTATTAGGAAAACGATAATTAAATATAGTTATCAATAATTACGAATTGTGGTTTCTTTTTTTATAGTTTCGAAATACCAATTACGCAGAAGTAAACTGATTATTTTTTTATTGTAAAATGCTAAAATTACTATAATAATTTTGGACAGAAATTTTATTAAACCTTTGAATTTCTTTAAAATTTACGAATGAAAAATCATCATAATTCATTTGAATATTGGAAGAAAATTAATACATACATTTAAAAATATTTATTTTAATTATATTTATTTTAATCGTTATTTAATTTTCTACGAAATAATTTTTAAAAGCTAATAACAATTTAAATAATGAATATTAATAATTAGTCGAAAGAATAAAGTTAAAAATAAAATCTATATCGATATTATGCGCAATACATAGATTCACTTTAAAGGTGCTTAATTTTATATTTGCAAGTCCATTTTTATCGGAAAATCGGATTTTACGTATTCATGTATATAACTTCTGTTTTGTATTATATACATGTGTGCAGGTGTGTATGGCGCGAAATAATCCTCCCCTACAAGTCCGAGGAAATAAAGAATTTTAATAAAATACCGTCGACGAGACCGGAAATGTAATTAATACATCGATTGCAATTAGCAAAGTAATAAGTTTTCACCTAGGCACCGAGGAGTTCGTTTGTACTTTTGTTAAATAACTCCCAGGAAGCAATGGGGAAAAAGGAGTGAAAGAAAAGAGCCTTGGTGAAATACATAACGCGTGGTGCGGGAAATAATCGTCGAAATAATGCCGATCGTCGACAGAGACACACATAACCCCCAGCACTGGCGGTGCATGCGTAATTTCGCAATTCATATGCAAGCGGAGGTGCGGAAAGGTGAGGAAGGGCGCGGAAGGGCGCGGAAGGGCGCGGATATCGGTGAATCCGGGGAATTCGGCGACGAGGACTGGCTTCGAGGGAGATTGACTGGGTCACACGCGTTCCCTGCAACGGAGGTGGAACGCGCGCCCGGAAATGCTGCGCTGACACCAAGTGATTTGTCTCGACGAGCCGGCAAATGATTTCGGGCTTCGGGGCTTTCATTAACGCCACACGCCTGAAATATTGCCGCGTTAACCTTTTTACCCCTTTTTTCCTGCGCGTGCTTTATGTGCCGAGTTCAGTCTCTGTCTGTCTCGCGTTGCGCTTCGTATTTTTCTTGCCGCGCCAAGTCGAGCCTCATAATTATCGAACGAGTCCCTTTTTCCGTTCTCGTATTATCTTCCGATGCATCGGTGCTTCGGCTCGCAACTCTTTTCCCAGACTTTCGAGTTAATTGGATTAAAATTGACAGTTCGAGACCGAACGTTCTGAGTTTTTCGTAGCAGGCCCGAAACTTTAGGCGTCTTTTACTCGGAGTCGCATTCTCAAAATGGGAATTCAACTATTAAAGTAACTTCAGAATCGTTAGATCGACTCGCTTAAATAATTTATACTTTTTTATATTGGAACGTTGGTGAATTTCAAGTTAGGACACTCTTTTGTATTAATCGTTCTGATTAATTTCATAAAAATTTAGCCCTTTCTTTTTTTAGTAAAATTATTATTATTTCGTATTATTTTCGTATAATATCCTATACTATTCAAACTTTAATATTCCAACTCATTATTTTTTGATGAAAATTAATATACCGATGAAATTTTTCCAGATTTTTTATCTAATTTTTAACCTAGTTTTAATATAATAGTATCGTTGGAGCGTATAGTAACTTTAAAACTATAACTTCGAGATAATAGCCTTACCTTTTATTTTTCAGTGCTTTAGCCTATTAAAAAAATGATATTTTACTACGATTTCCGCGGAAAATTGTGCGTATAAATATTATTTATCAAAATTAAAAGATCCGTCGTATTGCGTTGTTTTCGATCTCTGGACTACGTATAATTCTTTGTACGTATTTAAAAATTTTACGTTCAACTATTCGAGAAAATGGATGTAATAATTTTAAATATTTTAGTTAACAAAAAATTTTAATTAAATTTGAATTAATTTTAAATTAACGCTCTTGCATTTTTTTATTAAAATTTAATAACGCAGTGCGGTTAATCTCTTTAAATAAATTTATAAAATATTTTTTCGAGGCAATTGAAACTTCATTTTTAACAAAATACTGTCACATCTTAAATAATTGCAATAGATTTTTAAAGTCGAACGTTTTGTCGGTCGTTAATAATATTTTACCGTTTTCTTTAAAGAAAACAATTGCAATACGATAATTAAATTTCCAGTCAAATTATAGTAAATAATTACTTTGAACGTGACATTTTCTGGTAAATATATTTAAATCCTTAAAAAAATCTTTTTCATACAACAAGCGCGAAATTAAGAAATAGAAATGTAGAGCATAATTTCAAGAATTGCTAAAATTTGTCGTATTTTTTATTTTGAATATAAATTAAATTAGGCATTAGTTCGCGTGTCTTTATTTTCCCTTTAAACTTTTTACCAAAAATTATTCAAACGAAAAGCTGTATATTAGCTTTAATTATAGCAGTTACATTGAAATTTTTTCCATGAAAAATATGTTATTTAAAATGCAAATTAGATAAAAATCTGATATAAATTTCTTTGCATTTAATAACGAATTGAATTGAATTGAATTTCGTTATTTGTCATACTGAAAATAACGAAACTATTATTTTATATCCCTTTCGCAATATTAATATTTTTTAATCTAAATAAAAGGCTTCGTTATTTATCGAAAATACATTTTCATACATTTTCATACTTTTTCATACTTTTTCATACTTTTTCTTTAAATCCTTCGCTGTCGAATTTCATTATTAGGCACTACACAGTTGTGCAGCGTTATACAAGGTTCGTAAACGAACCGTGACCCTCGGTTGTTTCGGCTGTGCTTTCGCTTCGTCTTTCGCTTCGTCTTTCGCTTCGTCTTTCGCTTCGTCTTTCTCTTCGTCTTTCTCTTCGTCTTTCGCATCGTCGTTCACGTTCTTTTTTCTACGCCATTTTTTCTCTTAGTCGCTTTTTCTGTACGACGAGCGCGAAAAGTATAAGGCTGTGTCACTTCTTTTTTTCCTTTAGCAACTCGCGCGTGAATCACTCGGCACTCGAATAGACTCGCGTCGGTGGAATGCATAAATAATCGTTTTCCATCTACTACTCTATTCTTTTCGAAATTTATTTCTTTTTATTTTTTGTTGTTGTTGCTGTTGCAAAATAAATTTTGACCAAATTTACCGTCGCTCGGAATCGTTGGGTTTCGCAGAAAAAAGTCGTCTTAACAAATGACGCCGGCGCAATATCGTCGTTAACGCGAGCCCACGCGCGGCCAAAGCTGTGTTTTCGAACCTCATCAATTTATAAAGTATTTTCATGCCAGAAGAGTTTTGGTGATTTTTCAAAGTGTTGATTTCGTGGAAAAAAAATTAATTGCCTTGAGAGAGCCTCGCCGACAATTCCAATGGGTAATAAGCAAATAGCTTCTCGGACAATGTATTCAATTTCAAATCTTCATTTTGAAATGTGTCGTTTCTGCGACGTTTCTCTCTTTCTCCGCGTAATTTAAATCGGATTTTTTACACGCCAAAATTACGTTCAACTTTAACTGGTTTGAAACGAGCAAACGAGCTGAAGTTTTTAAGTATTTCGGAACAAAACAATTTGAAGAAACGCATTCTTATAATTTATAGGGCGTTAATTCGAGTGACAATTAACTTCGCAAAAGAAACCGACCTCTGAAAAGGAATGCGATGCTACCGTTATTTGCAAACGACTAAAAAAAGAACGATTATAAAAACGAAACAAATAATTACATTACTTCATCGTTGATCAATTGCTTGTCAATAAACTGAATAATTCGAAAAGAGTTCGTTAGGTTCTTGGCTGTTGAAATATCCTCGGCAATGTTCGCAAAAATTTAGTAAATCGTTGCAATTTTGGTCGAGCGTATATACATACGTACAAGTCAAAGAGAACCAAACAGCGAAAAACTCCCGTTAAATGATGCGAAATAAGTGGCTCGTAAAGATAAGAAATACACTGTGCTCCCCTTCTCCTTTGAAGTTCATCACTTAGGGAGAAAATTCCCCAGACTGAAGTAGTCATTACATTGACCGTCGGCGAATTTCAGGGCGCCGAAAGAAAAGGTAAGAGCGAGTTGGATAAAAAAAATTCATTTCACCGTCTTAAAATGCCCGAAAAATCTAAAGAAACAGAAAAAATTAAGTATTTTATTAACTGGCGTTAATTAAGCATTCGAAGCTCGTAGTCGGGGGGAACTTAATTTTTTTGCGTGTCGGACTTCGCGAAGTACTTTGCATCGCTCTGCATTTCACAGGGATACACGGATTTAAAAAAAAATTGAAGAGACAAGTGAAATTCCTAAAATGTATCGCGCAACTCTTTCGGCCTCTCTCCCTGAGGACTTTTCTTCTTAACAAAGTGGCGACCACCCACACGCAATAGGACTTCCTCTTCTTACTTCTATCTTCTTCGTCTTCTTCTCTACATTTGCCTCTCCTTCCTGTTTGTAGCTCTCTCTTGCAGTCATGTATCTTCTTGATACTTTCTCTGTTTCCCTTCGGACCTTTTATCGTCTCCTTCATTTTCTTTAGTTCCTCATTCTTCATTCCGTAATTCAATTTGTTTCTCTATTTACCAATATTAGAAGATAGGACTATTCCTGCTCAATTATCCATCGCGATCCAAAGGCATAAACTTCGATTGTCTTCGAAGAATGTAGAGGATGTTGTACATTTTTCCAACTGTAGTAAATTAGTAGGAACGTAATAAAGGTTATTACGCGATGTTAATCAATTTTATTGCGATGACAGGATGAATTAACTAAATGCTTAACTTACACATTGTAAATTATCGTTAAATATACCTTATGAGTTATGCTTAAATACAAATCATAGCTTTAATAATAAGGAATAAGATATTTTTTATCATATTTTATCGATACCTTTTTGTAACTACACGTTTTAAGCTTAATTCTTAAATTATTTTAATTTTCATAATATTTCAATTAAATTTTTCTTGATTTTACATAGATTATTTTCTTAAATAAGTTTATTTATTCTAAATAGAATATTAATTTATGTTTTTTATACGTCAATAAAACTAAAATTTCATAATTAATAAAAATATTTTATCTAACTATAAAACTCATTTCTTATAAATCAACAATTTATATTTACAAAAGTTTTTATTTCTTGGCTTATGTATAAATTTTTACGCAGCAAAGATTCATTTCATTCTTTTAATTTAATTTTGTATTCATTACACACTTTTATTCTTTTTTATTTTATTATTCTCTCCGTTTTTGTTGGTAGGTTTTACTTTCTCTTAATTTGTTTCTTTCCTTCATATTCTCATTGTCTACGCATTTGTGTTTTCTTTTATGTTTTTGACTGTCTAATTTACTCTTACGTTTGTAAAATATTTATACGTTCTTTAAAAGAGTTTCACGCTAATTCCAAATTTGGTTTCAACATTTTCTCGAATAATTAAAATATAAGCAAATTAAAATCATCTTTCAAATTCAAATCTTTCAATAAGAAAATATTTTTAAAAATAGTTGATAGGATATAAATGAAAGAAATAAAAATTTTGTTCCGTAATTTTTATTAAATTGATATTATAATTCGTTATAAACTAAAAAATTTATACCATAAAATTAATATACAATCATAAAATTTTATTCTTATATAAGAATTTGATTTAATTTTTTCATAAAAATTATACTTTTATTAGTTTATCTATACAAAAATATTATTTTTCAAAATTTTTTGTCAAATAAATTCAGCGTATTCGTTCGTATCCAACTTTTTTAAATTTAACTCCTTATTATCTTTCTATCCTCATCTTCTTTTATATTTAAATGCCTATTATTTTTTAGCACTACGACTAGAACTCTATACAATGTTGTTATTGCTCATATTATATCTAAGCTTGGTTCAACTTAATCTATCTGATTTATTCACCGTTGCAATTTTGGAAAAAGTGTAGAGTTCTTCTATTACATGATTACTTAATTTTCTATATCCTATGTTATTTCTTACTTTTTAATTAGTAATTTATTTACAATCTAATTTTATTATTAAAATATATTTATATGTTACATTAGTATTTTATGTATCAAAAACTGAGATTATAAATGCCTGTTAGCAAAGTGAAAATATTTTCCAACTGTATAATATTGAGTATTATACGGTAATATTAGGTAAAGTAAGATAATACGGTGTGGAGATGTATTATATTCAATTATTAATCACTCTTATTAATAATAATAATATATTTTTTCTTTCTTTTTGTTAAATTTTTATTTTTATTCAAAGTTTTAAATTTTTTATACTAGTTTATATTATTTTCGTCTACAGCTAAATTGTTTCCATGCGCTAGTGAATAAGTTATAACATTTAGAATTGCTTGTGCTACTCATACATGAATTTAATATTATATATTCAAAAAATAATTTGAATAGGGAAGGTGGTGGTATGTCGTCTTGTTTTAATTTTGGAATCTGAAAATTCTAATAAATTAATTCTTATTTATGATCTGCTATGATTATTATTAAAAGTTTTTTTTATTCAAAAAACTTTTTGACATACTTTTTCGTTGAAATTTGATACATTTTACCTCATTTAATAAAAACTATGCCTTTCTAAACTTCAAATTCTCGGCATATAATTTCAGAGAACTTTCATTTTTTTTAACAGATCCCTGACTATGAAGATTTTGTTATTTTATAAATTTCTAAAGTTTAATAACTTATATTATGCATTTAAATTTATATAATTCAACTATTAAATTACTTATTAAGTCCGAAATTCCTATTTTTTTATTTTTCATCAGAATCGATAGCTCTAAATAATTAAATATTTTAAGTTAAGTATTTTCTTTTAATCTATAATTCTAAATTTTAAAATTATCCAATAAATGATTCCTAAACCAAATTATAGTTTCTATATATAATAAATAGGATATTAATATCACTTTTAAGTTATCTTATTAACTTATATCATGAATAATTATTCGTATAATATTATTCTATATCTAAAATTTTAATTCTTCGCATACTTGTTTCTTATTTTAAAAGGTTTAATCGATAATTTTTCCAAAACAGTCTTTGTCTAATATTATTTAACATCTAGTATTTAGGTTTATTATTTTAACCTTAGATCGCTTTTCGCTTCATTTCCTACATTTCTCGTTAAAGCACGGTTTGTTTTTACTTTATTTCCGGAAAACTATTGTGGTTTTTGCAATATTTTTGATTGTCCTTTTAAAATTGGTAATACTGCTTCTGGTTCATAGCTCTCTACTATCAAAGTTATTGAGTATTTCAAACCGGTTAGAGGTTTCAACATTATACTTAATTCTCTATATTCATTCCCTAACGTTTTTGCAATAAATTTCCTTGTATCCTACTTCGATTTTTATACTTATTTATTCTTAATTGGATTCTCTTTCTATTATTAAAAATTGATTATGTATATAAACTTTTAGTAATATTAAATTATATTAATTAAAATAACTACGTACCTCAGTCATAATTTATTTTCTTTAAATATAAAACGTATGTTCTTTTATTTTCTGATTTAATGTTTTTATGAATATTAAATTTTTATGATATTTATAATTAATCACAATCATTATTTTATAATATTCAAATTATCTTTGTTATAAATAAGTTAATATAAAAAAATTAGAATCTATTAAAAGAAATTAACAAAAGTTTATTAATTTAGATATAAAAATGTCAACTATAATTTACAAAATTTACATTTTTTAAAATACTGTTTTATATTTGTATAAAATAAATTTTAAATTATTAGCTTTTTGTACCTACGTACTTATTAAAAAAAATTGTTGTAAGATTCTACAAGTTTGCTTGCAAAACCTTTAAAAATTTAATTCATTTAAAATAATTGAATTTTTTAAACAAATTTCAGAGTGATTTACTCGTTTATTCGAATCATTAATCTACGATTTTATCATTAATTATATAATTATAAGAATATTTTATTATTTTTAAGAAAATACCAAAGAATATCTATAAATTTATTATACATAATTTAGGATTAAACATATTTTTCTAATTTTTTAATTTCTTATTTCATTGCAAGGATGAACTTTAAGTTTTTAAAAATATGTAATAAAAAATATTGGGAATGTATATTTAATTTTTATACTTCGGGTAATATAAATACTTTAATTTTTAAACATATAAAAGACATTTTTATTATATTAGGTATTCGAAGACAATGTACCTTAAAATATTTTCAAAATTTTTTTCCGATAAAAATAGATAATTTTATTTTTCGAAGTGAACATACATTATACAGACATTTTCATCTCTTCCAGTTTGTAACACATATATAAACATTTTATATGTATGCTTGAAACGAATATTAACATATGTAATAAACATCAAGGCATAAATCTCTGGCATGAAATTGTTGTAATATATGATTACTCATTGTTTTCGAGTTTTTAAATATTAATCGAATAAAAATGTACGTGCTTGCGAGAAAATAGTGTATCGCCCTCTAGTGACCAAAGGCGATGTCAGATAATAGCAAATGGACATACGAAGAGTCTATTTGGCACACGCGTACATAATGAATGCTTTTAAAATTAGCAGCACTGCAACTAGACGTGATATAAATAGGACGATAACTAATCGAAAAAAATAGAAAAATAATAGAATTTTTTGTACTAGGAAGTGCACGAAGAGCCAATTATTTTCCATTTCGTTTCATAAATCAATAACGTAATCTGCGTTTTCAAAATCATAATTCGAATTTATATATATAAAATTTAATGCAGCAGAATACGCGTATTAATCATTTTCCTTGAGAAAAAAAAGATGATTCTCAGGGGAAAACGATTCGTTACGTACGCGGTGAATAGTTCTACTTGCCCATAGAAATCTTTTGCGTCTTATAAATGCAGCTCGAAGTAAATACATTTTTCTCAAAGCAGATTTTCCGTTCAACTGAAATCCTCCGAGCAAATTAGCCAAGTATCGTTGCACGAAAATTTACATAAATTACGATTAACCACGAAGCATAATCCAAATAAATGAATAAAAATAGATACAGCTTTAATTAATATCTCAGAAGTTAAACAAGGTTTAATTCGAGCATCCAAATAAACATTTCAGCGAAGTTCGCGAGAGAGCGTATCGGTAACACCTCTCGAGGTTTGCGAGCAATACATAAATTTGAACCTGTATTTAAGGCAGATGAAGCCATTTGGCCGAGTAACACCAAGGCTGTAAATTTCAATTGAAGAAACGAAGAGCGTTAACGCGATAACGCGCAGCACCTAATTTAGCTACAAGAGCCTCCGGGCATGCGCCACACCTTCCCTCGACTTCCCGCCGAACGGAAACGCACATAAGGAGAAAGCTGCGCTCGCTTTCCCATATTTCCGCCAGCGGATCTCGCAGAGACGCTCGACTCGACCACCGAGGAAGCGCGCATTGCGGGGATGCACGCCGGCACTTTGAAAACGGAGACGGAGAGAAAGAGAGAGCGTGAGAGCGAGATGGGATGAGAGAGGAAGAGAGAGGAAGAGAGAGAGAGAGAGAGAGAGAGAGAGAGAAAATAGTGGAAAAGAGTGGAAGAGATAGAAAGAGGGCAGTGCCCCTCCCCCGTTCGAAGGGGCTCGCCCTCCGCGGTCGTCTCCGTCGTCCGTCTCTCGACCGAGTCCAGAGGATATAATTATTAGGCCGAGCAAACTGATCGGTCTTACGGCGAGCACGTGTGTGTCTTATACACACAACCTTCCCTCCTCCCCGATCTCGATCCAAGAACATTACGCTTACATCGCGATGCACGCGATACTCGGATCGCCGAGTGCAGGCATTTCCGAAACCCATCGGCAGCGCTCTTTTTTCGACTCTCGGTGGACGACTTTTCCTCCGAGCTCGTCATTTTCTCTCGCGCACTTATACCACACGTATATACCTATATACGTTACGATAGAGATCCTCGGAGTTTGTCTCGCGTATTCATCGCGTCCCGGACGCTCTTCAACAAATTCATCGTTCGTGCCGCACAACCGAGTGTAAATTAACTACACGATTGCTTCGTGTTTCGTGGGTGGGATCGTTCGAAGAGGCGTTTGCCGCCTCGTGACCGAAAGATGAACATCCGTCGAACGAAACGTAAATATCCCATTGACCAGGAGAGAGAAGAGTGTTTAAATAGTTGATAAAGTTCGGATAAGTTGTATTTTAGTTTGCGAAACCGAAAGGAGCGATGAGACCGTCGTGCAGACATAAACGGCAAAATGTTCGATGGAGTCGGATAATGCTGTAATAACGGTCAAACGTGCCAATAACGACGTCTGCGTCCAATCGCTTTATCAATGAAATCGATATACACGCGCCAGTGTACGTACGTATGCATGCATATATATATATATAAATATATAAATATATGTATCATGCGGGTTCCTCTTAAAATTACGGATTTCCACACGCCGTTGTTACGCCAAAAGGGCATCTTCATTAAGCGGGCGCATTAATGTTTTTCCATAACGTTGATTTATTATCGCGGTTAGGGACCAACTCGGACGAACGAGCGTGTCAAGTGGGCATGAAATTGTACGTCGGGACGAAAAGCTCGGCGATTATGAAATTACGATAGGGGGACGAAAAAAGCGAGGATCGCCGTGAAAAGCAACCAAGTAGACGATATCGTTGTTCGCGACGCGATCGCCGCAGGCTCCACGAGTCCTCTGGAATGTCCGCAGGCACAAAGGGCTGGCTTGCTCCCTTTTCTCGTTCCTCCTCCCAGTTTTTTGCAACCTCTCTCTCTCTCTCTCTCTAGTTCTTCGTTTTCTCTCACCGCTCGCCTTCGCGTTTTAAGACTAGGCTTTTTTTGTCGGGGTTCTCCTTTTGCGGCGGGTAAACGCGCGCTCGGTTTCGACGTGGCCCGCGCATACGTGCGGATACACGTCCGCGTACGGAGGATTGTTCTTCAAAATCTAAATTATAGTTTGTCGACGCGTGCTAGGAATTGTGCCCCGCTCCTTTTTTCCTCGAGCTAATTGCTCCCGCAAAGGCACGCGCGGATTCTTGCCCGCTTTTTTACGCCCATGTTTTTTACGGCCGTTTTCGGCTGCGGCTCGGATTAGCGATCGGGTCGCGATCCTCGCGTACGCAAAATTTGATGCGTACCGGTCGAACGAATACATCCCGTAGACTCGGCCGCGGGAACTCGTGTGCTCCAAAGCTATTATTTCGTGCGAACGAATCGGCGAATGAAGCGATAAATTTGATACACCGCGTCTGTCAAAAGGGAATTTATTTACAAATCCCTCGAATTTCTTCTCTCGTTTATTACTCGTTCAATTCTACTCAAACCTTATTTTTGCTATAGTTTTTGTAAGCCTTCCGATCATCGTGTGCTTCTTATTCATTTTTTGACGAACGCTATTAAAGATTTTAAAATGTACGATTAAAATAAAAATCTTTTTAAAAATAATAACCGCTACACGTATAATATTTAATTATTTCATTTTCTTTTTCTGATAATTGATTCTATTACGTTGTAAAGGATTCTTATCATTATTCAAATATCGCTCCGAATAAAATTGAAACATACCGATATATATCTAATTTCGACGTTGCTTCAAAATAATTTCACAAATTTAATTGAAAAAATAATTAAACCATCGTTTTATATTACCTTGAACTTTTTTATTTAATTACTTTTATATATTATAAATATTTAATAATAAAACACATATTTCTTAAATTATAACGTATCGTTGATATTTAAATACAGTACTTGATAATGAAAAATAAAAGTAATAAGTTTTGATTATGTTGTTTCGTAATATTTGCGATAAATAATGGAAAAAAATATTCGTGATGGATAATTTTTTCTTATTTTCATGAGATAATATAGCAATTTTGGTTAAGATCTAATTTGGATAAAAGCCTTTATTGATTTTCTTAGAAATTTTCCTTCGTACTTTAATACCGATTATAGATATTCTATTTTATAGAAATTTACTACTTTTATTACTAGAAGATTAAATATAAGCTTTCCATAAATTTAAAAATCTAAATAAACAGTTTTATATTCCTTTTCTGACGAAATAATCAGCAAAATGGAGTCCCTTTTAAACATTATTGAAAATAATCGTGTACCTATATATTTTATTTTATTAAATTACATGTACAATAAAACAAAATCAATTGATTACATTTTTGAAATTTTATTACAAATTTTGAAACTTATATATATTATAAATTTTGAAAATTACATTTTTGAAACTTGTGTATAATAATTTTTTTTAAATTTATATTTTAAGAAATGTTTATAAATTTAACAAATATTTTATTTATATTAGACTGTGAAATAATATATATTATTGCTGATAACTAATAAAGTATAAAATAATTTTTATCAGACCGAATTAATTATATTCAATGAATCATATTATCTGAAATTAGTTTATTAATACAAGAGAAAATGAAACTAAAATATCTTAAATTACTGCATAAAAATTGGAAATATTATACATCTTTAAAATATAATTTCTTCTTGTAAACTTTTTGTACATGAAGATTAAAGATTTTGAAAAATCATATAACTTTAGTTTAATAAAATTCAATGTACTCAATTATTATTAAACTCGATATTAAACATTGTTATTGATGACTGCCAATTATTTATCTTTTTTTCCGCTCTCGAATAAAGTAATTTCAATTGTAGGTCACCATATCGTAGATTATTTCATACAAATTAATACATTGCTTAAGAGTCAGAAAATTTCTCCTTCTGAAACAAATTAAAAATACAATATTCAACATGAGTTATAAAAATTAAATGCTCAAAATTATGCGAATAATATATCAGAAAATGTATTTATTATACTATACTTTTAAATACTTTGTAATATACCTTTTTTACAATTTTCGTCGAAAATTAGTTTAAATAATTTTTGTCTCAACTCTATATATTTTCATATATTAAATGTTTTTCAACTAAAATGTATTTTTATTATCGAAGTTACTTAAATATACATGTACATCAAAGATAATACTTATCAATCAAGAATAATGAAGAATATACAATAAAAAGATATTTCAAAGAAAAATTTGCACACAGTTATCAAAATTTTAGTTCATATTTTATGTAAATTAAATAAGATATCTTATTAGTAGTTTTAGATTACTATAATCGATAAAAATTATCAATAAATTTGATTGTTTCACTATAATTTTCTTAGAGTTGCTCAGATAAAGCAAGAAAGCAAAATTTCTCTTATATTTTCACTTTGGGCTACTTGTATGAGTTATCTAGTACTTAGAAAATCAATCATTTAAATGTTTATTTGTTGATATTGCTCTTGATGTTGTTCTACTCCTGTTATACCTATTCATCGTAAGCAATCTATAAAGCTACTTTAGATAGAAATATCAATGACTTTTCTATTGTGATTTCGAATTATACTTGTAAATTAAATAAAAAACAAAATCCTCTTTTATCCACAATCCGTCATAATAAATATTAATATCATGAAACTTGAATTTTGACAGCTGCATTATTTGATACTTAAACAACAATCATGGTTGTTTTATTTATCTATTCTTTCTTTCAAAAGTAGTCTACGTCATTGATTGTGATAAATATATATTTCCACAAATGTGAATAAGCCAATGTTCTAATTATAGCATTAATAATTCTTTAAGTTTATTGTTATACTGTGATTATAATATCTACTCTTTTTTTATACGTATTTTCTTATTCTTGAAATAAGTTCTATGAAAGAAAGAGAAATCAAGTTCATTGTATAGAAATTTAGAAAACTGTGATTTGACAAATTACTTTTCACAACAAAACCATTTTTAATTTAAAAAATAAAATACTGATATCGTAATTGAGTTTCTTTCTATTTTTATATATTTTAACATATAAAAATATAATTGATTTTTTTCAGAATTATAATTTTATAGTTTTTATTTCTAAAATATATTTTATTTACGTGTCTTTCAAATGCTATTTTCTTTTTAAGACTATATACTCTTTCTTAAGAATACATTTTATAGCTGTTATTAATTTCATAAAAGTCATTTAATAAACAAAGAAATATTTGAATAATTGAATAATTCTATACTAAATTATATTTACTTAACATATTTTATTTCGTAGATAAAATTATATGCATACTTTTAAATAAACAACACATGAATGTATAAAGGAAAAAAAATAATAATCATTCATAGCTTGTTCAAAAAAAAAATAATTGGTAAATGGCATGTAGCATATTATGTAGCCTATACGACGAAGAATCGTTTAATATATGCAATTTAATGTACGTTAAAAACAAAGCAAAGTAATGTAGACATTTCAAAGAATTTGAATCAGCTTTATTTATATATTAGTATTAAGGTCTCATTGATTTATAACTTATTAAGATTTTACCCATATAATATAAAACATTACGTACTCGTGTATAAGCACTATAAATTCTAATCTGTTACATATAATTACAATAATTTATTTATTACTTAGTTCTACTAATAAATTATTTTTATTTAATTAATCAATGTAATCGTATAAAATAGTAAGCTTAATTCATGCAAAGGTACTTATAATATTTGTCGATAAAAAAGTCTTTAAAAGTAGGAGTTCAAAATAGTCTATTAAATAAATGAATTATAATTTTCACATAAAATTTAAAAATATTAATCTTTATTAAGCATCTGGTTGAGATAAATATTCTGTTTTATTTTACGGACACTTGTTTCCAATGAAATGATTTTTAAAATAATAAATTCCGATTAATTACAACGGGATAAAAATATTAAATTTCGAGAAAAATGTGAATTTTTACTTAAATTAGTTTTACAAACTGTCATAAATTTAATTGAAATAGCACAATACTCGCTGATACTCACTGATACTCACTGATATGCGATTGTTGAAACGAATGATCAAATAAGGAGAACTAGAATAGAAACGAGAGAAAATATAAAGGTGTCGTTTTAACCGGAATTAAAATAAAAGAAGTAAATTCTAAAAAGGGGCCATCGCATAAAAGGTATCACGTTTTGAGCTTTAAAAAGCAAATAGAAAGTAACCAATCGCTTGGTACTAATTCTCCGTATTCACGTTACCATAGAGTTGAAAAAGATACTCTGTTATCTGATTAACGTTCTCGCGCCTACACATGCACGTGGAAACGAATTTGGAAAAGAACGGGCTTGAGTTTGCGGGAGAAAGTAACGAAGAAAGATTCTGGTATGCCAAATAAAGTTCGTGCACGAAGGGTAGATTAGCGCGTACCAAGCTTCTCAGTAGTAGTAGTAAAACAGACTAATTGTGTACAATTTATAGCTTATTTAAGGCTTTTATTAAATAATTGCATATGACATTTAAGACCATACTTTTTGCTAATATTTAAAATTATAATCATTAAACGCAATATTTTATATAAAATATAACAAAAAATTTACTCGCTACACAACTTCTGACAACATCATAATTAACCTTTTCACACTACTCGATTATTGCTATATATTATGGATTTAAACAACGTTGCAATATACATTGATAAATGTTATTTCTAATATCTGAATGTTAAATTCAATAATCAAGATAAATTATAATAATTTATCAGTTTTTTCATTTAAAATAAAACAAGCGGTACTTTCAATTTATCAAGAATTAAATTTTTCTTCTCACCTTACGTTTCACTTGCAATAATAAAACTTTGTAAATTCAATTTTTCTTTATTCATAATGCAATTATTAAGAACATTCGATTAGAAAATATTTTAACATTTATCATTCTAGTACTCTTTTGTATTGTATAAATATCGTTCTTTACGAAAACTTTTCTATTTTTTATAAATGTAAATGCAAATCAAAGTTTTTCTTAGTTTTATTAATGTTTACAGCATTACTAAATTAAAATCAAAAATTGAATGTTTGTAATTAATTAAAAATATTGTGAATCTATATAATTTTTATCGAGTTGTCTCTGTTTGGAAATTGAAATTAGATTTTTTTAATCCTATATTTTACATTATTCATTTTTCTATCGAGCGGAATCAACTATAATTTTTATATTAGTGATCGCATGAGTTTGAAAGTAAAATTGTATTGTACATTATGCTCGATCGATCTTAATTGTTAATTCATTGATAAATATTTAGATATTTGTGATCATTTCATTTACATGAATACGATTCGATTGTTCGTCGTTATGGTACAGATTGAATTTGTTATACCAATGTACGAATGGTTATAAAGACTTAAAGAGTAAAAGAAAAAATTTTACGTATAAATACCAAGTAAATAACTAAGCTTTACGAATTTACAGTTTAAAAACTGATAATTTAGTTATCTTTTATAATTTCTTAATTTTCAGTTTAACAACTCCAATGTAAGTGACTCGTATCGTAAATGTGTTAAAAAAGAAAAAAACGTCGAAGCGTTAACAATTATTCATTCTTATTAATTTGCATATAATTTTAATTTATCGGATTGTTAATTATATTAAATTTAGAAAAGGATGGAGCTGTAAAATTTCTTTGGCAATAATAATAAATTTAGCTTTACACAGTGCACTCCGCAAGTATAAATTCACAGGCTGAGTCGGTAACAGCATACGGTATAAATTTCCCAAATTTTTTTATGGGCAGTTCAAATCATCTTCCCTTCAACCGGTAATACGATACGAACAAGGTTTTTTCGGCGCTGCGCATTTCTGCACCAAATTTCAAAATCCGTACAACCGAAAGATTTACGCGCTTCGAAATGGCCCTAATAATTATTTTAATCTTACAAAGGCGAACTACTCGGGGGAACGAATGCCCACTCTTCCACCCACCCCACTCCGCAGACTCGAGGATCGCATAAGCCATCAAAGAAGAAGTCGAAGAAGTCGAAGGACTCGAAGAAGTCGAAGCAGTCGAAGCAGTCGAAACAGTCGAAACGGTCGAAGAAGTTCAAGAAGCCAAAGGCGGCTCACACGCGGGATCGAGGGCACTTAAATTGTCCGAAATTAAACGAGGAGCACCTGCAGAAGAGCCGAAGAGAGTGCGCCCAGCTTCGTTCCTTCCCCTCAGCCCCTCAGCCCCTCAGCTAACAAGGCGGTAATAACCCGGTTCCGAGGCTCGCGATTCTCTCGCTCCCTCCTTCCCTTCGCCTTTAAAACGCCCGTACGTCTCGCGCTTGGCTCTTATCCTGCGTTATGCGCTTAGCGTTCGCGTTCGCGTGCGCGTGTCCGTGTGTAAGCCTCGCCAACCGCCATAAAATTGATTGTATGTTGGATTTATAAAAGAGGCCTCGCGAGCAGCGACAGCGACAGGTGCTTCCGTCTGGCACGAATTCGAGCGCCGGTCCGCGAGTCCAGGCTTACTTCTTCTCTTTTTCATTTCGAGATCTTCCGAGGGGCGAGCTCTAGATTTTGTCGGCCCGGGAGAATTCCTTTCGACTAGAAAATCAGGGACCTTCGCGACCGATTGTCGTCAACGTCGGCGATACTCCAGGTATACTTGTGTGTTCCCGAGCCGAAAATCCCCCTCTCCCTTTGAGAGCTACGCTTTGCTTCTTTATTTCTACTTTTTTCCGCGTCTTTTTCTATTTTTTTTCTGGTTTTTTTCTGTTTTTTTCCTGTTTTTTTCTGTTTTTTTTTTGTTTTTATTCTAGACATCTCTTATACGACACAGTTTCATTGAATACGATACTCCCTATTATATGTGTGCTTATTTAAGGTCGTTCGTTCCCAGAAATCAACGACTTAAAATCATTAATCGACGTTTAGACTTTGAAAGCTGCGTAAATTTTCCTTGATTTCAGATTTAGACTTATGATTTGTACGAGCAAAACGTGTAAATTTATTCTCGGTTAACGAATATATCGCTTTATATTTGTATCTGCTCCTCGATGTTTAACGATGATTAATCCCTCGCCGCGTTCGTTACGATACAAAAACGATATGAAATATTTTACGTCGTATCGCCTTTTAATGAGTTTATTAACTTTAATGAAAATCAAAAGAAATTTTCGATTCGGACTTCACCTTAAATAAATAATATTTGTCAATCAACCGACTATTAAATATTTTTACATGATTTTTTTAACTCCACGATATGCTATAAACACACCTAAATAATCGTAAGTGATTATTTATATTAATTATATGAAATTATTACAGTAATCAAACGATTCAAAGTTTGTTAAACATGAAATTTTTAAGTATATACGAAATTTATAAATTTTATAAACTAATATTCCCGAATTCTACAAGAATAATCGATTAGTGTTTTATTCGAAAATTCTTTTTTCATAATAATAGAATTGCGTTACAAACATTTTAAATAATAATTCGAAGATTAACATGGCAATATAATTATAAAAGGCACAAACAATTTTACTGATACGATAAATTTATAAGAAGTGGCATAAATAATACGCAGCAAACTACTGTTATAAACTTTCGAGAGTCTGTCTAAAATAAACTAAATTTATCGATAGAAAATCTCATCGTAAATTTTATAATACATAAATTATTCAGTGTCATAATTTTGAATATCCGTAGAAATTTTTATTAATTGTCTATTCTGAAATATATTAACTATAAATAGTAATGCTTATTTTTGTAATAAATAAAATGAAATTATAAACATAGTGATCACAAGAAGAACCTAATAGATAAAACCGAATAAAATAAATATGTTGTTATTAAGTTACGATCAAATTTCTCGTGTTATCGGCAATGATTATCTCGCAAATATCGGTACTTATCTTTAAAAAATGTGAGAAATGAGAAAATAAAGTCAATAATAAACGATTCAAAAGATTTTCAAACAAATAAACTGCAAAATAATTAAATGTTAGATGAAGATCTGACTAAATTTCCTAATAACAACGATTTTTCTTGTTCACCGTTTCACGAGTTCAATCACTCAAGGAACTACAAGTTTATGCGCTCTTGTAGTACTTGGAGAACTCAGTGCATTGATCTAGAAGGTAAAGATTTCACCGATCTTCTTTACTGATACTTGTGCAGTTATTCCTGCACCTAAAAATAAGAACAAGCTCGACGTGGAGAAACGTACATAACTCTTTAAGTTTTTATTGTGAGATGTCAATCATTCTATACCAGTTTAATTTCAGAAGAATTAGCGAAGTGTCACTCAAATTTTACTACCTTCTTGAAATTAGTGTGAAGGAAAGTGAGAATCTGACTTGTTGAAATTGTATACAGTTGGTACAGATCATCCAAATGGTACAAATATCCTAAGCTGATAAAGGCAAAAATTTTTGTTTTCAATACAATAACGAATAATGAATATTTTTACTTAGTTTTAAATTGATCTAAATCGTTTGATAAAAAAATAAAAGAAAAAATTATATAATTGTAATTATGTATTAGCAACGTTAATTTTAGGACCATTTAAAAAATAGCTACCGTAGCTCATATTTTTTCATTTGACTATGAAAAATATTTAAAGATAGATTTCTAAAATATTAGAAAAATTATATTCTGGAATTATATCCTAAAATTGTGTCAAATTTACTTTTTGATGTAATCCAAAGTAATTTTATTGACCATTGTATTAATTTTATACTTTTAATTAAAAGAAATTACTTGTACAAAATAAATATTCTATGTAGTATATATTAATAAAAGGAAAAGGTTTAAAATAATAAAGGTAAATATTATTTTATAAGTTGACTAAAAACATAATTATATAGACATTATTTTTTTTATAAAAAATAAAGTTAAAAAGGTTATTCAAATAACAAAGCAATAATAAAATGTTCATGTCTGCTTTTAAATATCAGATAACTAATAAAATTTTTGTAATAGTAAATTTGTATATAAGATAATGTAAAATTATCGCTATTATTTAAATTATTTTTCAGTAATATCTATAACTAAATTTTAGATAATAAAAAATAATAGTATAATCTGAAATAAAGTATTTAATCTGTTTAGTGCAGTGAAATTTTGGAAAAAATCAAAATATTAAGTTATAATCTTCAATTATTTTCATTTACTTTATATATATAATAAAAAATTATGGTTTTAAATGTTGATATTTCAAAAAAGAAACCAAAAGCGTACTATGCAATAGAATTTCTGAACAAAAATATAAATCATATTTGAATGAAGAATATCACAAATAAAGATATGATAACGAAAAATTAAACTTAAATTACATTTAAATATATACAATTTAGATAAATGAATTTAAGAAAACAAAATTTTACTCGTATAAAAAATAATAATTATTATAAGATTTTTATTTCGTGAAGGAAATATATATATATAAGGATTAAGTTAGAAAAGATTTTAATCTATGTTAAATCGAATATGAATCGTGACAATACAATTAATAAAATCTAATAAATTTAAATTAATTTTTTATTACATCAATTAAAGACTATTAAATAAATAATACTTTAAATAAATAATATATTAATAAAAAATTATTAACATTTATAATTCACAGACTTTTAAAAAAAGTTAAAATTTGGTGATACAAATTGTATATATATTAGAATGGTATATAATCATGTAATGTAAGAAATAGAATATTATAAACTTTAGATCTTTTGCCAGATTACTAGTTACTTATGCCAATATCCATTTGTCTTACTAATACTTATAAGAAGTGGACTACTGAGTAAAAATAATTAATCAGAATCCAAGAATGACGAAATCTAAGATTAATTAAAACACATTGATATTTTATAATGTGTTATTTCATTTAAATTATTTTAAAAATACGGTACCATATTAAGATAATAAAATAAAAGAGAGCTAACTTTAAAATCTAATAAAAGTGCTTATACCTGAAAATGATTTAGGCTAATGAAATTTAACGAAGATAATGTTTTAATGATATAAATATTTTTAGAAAACATTATTAAAGAAATTATAAGTTTAGAATAAAAGTAAAAAAAATGCATTACCTACACTATATATTAGAATTTGACCATGAAAATGTAAAGATAACAGGAAATATTGAAAATTGTTATTCATACTATAAAAGATATACTTGATTATATTGCCATACATTGTAAGAATAATTCAAAAACGTATAATATGATTGAAAAGCAAATACTTAAATAAAAAATATAATATAATCAACAAAATTAATAGAGGTAATTGTTATAGTTTAAAACAAATAAAAACTCGCTTGTAAATTTATCTGAGATTGAAAATTTAGAAAAATAACTATAAATTATTCGTTGTAGTTATAATGAAATTAATAAATATTTTACATTAGTTACTGCTATCTTTTAAGTTATTTCATTTATTTTATAAAAAATATTTTAAAAAATTTATTATTTTATGTAATTATATGCACTAAACTTTATTACTATTACAAAATTTTATCTAATTTAATTTTAATTTGAAATTTAAATAATAAAATAATAATAATTTGCAATTAATATTATATATAAATCTAAATGTTGATTTAACCATACTATATATTATTAGTATAAGCTTCAGAATCTAAACATTAAGATAAAATTCTGAATTTTTCCATTCTTTTATAAATATCTATGATTCATAAACATTCATAGTCTTTTTTAATCGACATAAAATGAATGCAACGAATATAATTGTACTCTTGTATAGAAAACATCTTCATTTTATTTTCGAACAAATAGAATATTATGTACATTGAATGAGTATAAAATGAATTTGTTAAAAGAATGCATATTACATCAATTGTATTAGCTACATGCCATAAATAAAAGAAAATATTTACAAAGAAAAAGAATAATGATTTTTATACAACAGTTTAATGGTATTTTAATGAAACAAAAATTAATTTTTCGATAATGTGACGTGAGTTCTCAATAATTTTCCGATAAGGTAAGTTTTATACAATACAATATACTTCGTGTGATAGTGAGCGAAACACGAAGGAAACTATTGGGGATTTGAAATCAGAATCGTAGGTCCGGTAAGGCTTTGCGATTAGGATTCGCCTTATAGTAAAGAGCTAGGATGAAGAAATACACAAAGAATGTGTAAAGGTCAAATGGGAGGTATGAAAAATAATAGTTACGGTAAGCTGAAAATCAATGCATCTTTTCGCAATATTCATCCTAAATTAAGTAATGTGTATGCTTACGTCATACGCGACACACACACACGCGCGTCCGCGCATGCACACACACATTTATACACCACTTTACGCAGTTCGTTTTTCAATTTCGAAGCGGTGTAGTTATGAGATCTCATAGGTGACGAGATATCGAATCTGCAACATTCAAACTCAACGGCGATTCACATGTAAGCAAAAAAGTCACCTTAGGTTCACGTTTAGAAGATAAAATAAAGATAAGGATTCATCGAGCTTTTGATGCAATAAGTTCTAATTCTCTGTATTTTCATCATATCATCCAAAGGAAGTAAATTCTTCTACTATATTTTTTATAATATTGTATCTATAAATTATGTGAAATATATTTGAATTCTTTTTTGATAATATTTTGTTATAAATGAATAAAAAATAATTATAATATAATATTGTACAATTTTATTTCATGTTAGTCTATTATAATATGTGAATTTTAATTTAAATAAATTTTAAATAAACAAGAATGTAAGAATTTAATTATCATAGTTTTTATTATTATCCTATTTAACACTATATTATTAATCTAGTCATACATAGGATAATCATTTTTTGCCATGTTAATAAATATATTATAATAATTACTTGTCTATTGCAAGAAGCTTGTATATATATGCGCAGGTTTATATATTTATGTATGCATGCATTTGTATACCTAAAATAAAAATATATTTAATAATGATAAACAATTATTTATTATTTAATCTTAAGCAAATTTAAAAGACAAGTGGTTTTATACAAAAGATAAGTTTAGTTTTATTAAAATACGAGAAAAGTTTTCTTTTAATAAAGATTCAAAAATATATAACTCAATCAGGACACATGCAAGTGCGAGATAATACTTTCAACTTTAAGCCCATTTTTCTTAAACACCATTTTCTTATCTGATGTATAAGATATCTTGGGATCCAATGACCTGATTGGCTTAAAGTTCCCCTATATATAAAGTCTTATATATTTCCTTTTTATCATTCCAAACATGATATGTAACATTATAGATAACTGCAATATTTCTTATAATTTAAGTGTGAACATTTTGGTAAACGATGTTTCTCTCTAAAAGGTTCAGCTTTTCCTTTTATACCTAAAGATAATAAATATTTTTAAATAATTTTGATACAAAATTATAGATATTATATGTATTAATTAAAAGTACTTTCGATAATAACGATCAACTTTTAATTTATATAATTAATTAATAAATAAATATTAATAATACGTAGTTAGTAAAATATACAAGTAGAATAAGTTATCAGTATTCATGGTAGTTTCAAAGAAAGATATAAAAAAATTTTTGAAACGATTACTGTGTATTACTCGTTTGTTACAAAACTAATTACTTAGATACTTAATCTTATTAGTATATGCACACATATAATTTATTAAAATAATTAATAAGATTTTTAATAAAATACTTATTATAATATTTAATTTTAAAGCTATTGATCTTAATTTAACGTATTTAATATGTAAATCATTTACAAATAAATTACAATGGATTTCTTAGCTACATTGTACTATTTATCGTAATTTTGTTGAGTTTTAAATTGTATTTAACTACTTGGTTATTGTAAAAATAATTTTCTGATCATAAGCCAGTCAATTTACTTCATTCGCACGCATACACGCGACGACAGCTGTAAATTATTTCTCTAACCCGTAATAACAATAATAATTAGAATCGTCGGTTATTATTGCCGATTCAATTAGATACACAGCATACAAGCAGAAAATTTAAAACCTAAAAAAAGAATTAAGAAATGAATAGCAGAAAGGCCGACGATTTTCTCTGCACGCTTGCATCAAATTTTGACGTCTCGACTTACGAGCGCAGTTTCTCTCTCTTTCTCTCTCACCCTCTCTCTTTCTCTCTCTTTTTCTCTCTCCCTTTGAGCGTATGGTGCGCTTACCGAACGTAATAATAAACGTAATGACTAGTAATTGAAATGAGAAGATTCCTTAAGCCGCGGAGCCCAGAAAAATTTGGAGATATAAAAGAAATAAGAAAAATTTTCCTTCCACTCTTCTCTTCTTACTTCATACTACGTATGTGAGAATATATAAATACAATTATTGTCATATTTTAATATTATTATTTCCTAAAATTTAAATATACTTTTATCAAAATAATTATGTAAAAAATAGAAAATATTAATTAAATATCTTGATTTATAAAAATGTAAAATTTTTCTGTTTGAATTAAAGTTATTTATATTTAAAAATTATTATTTTAAAATAATTATTTGGAATAACAAGGTTTTTTTGAATGATGTTTTATTTAAGGCTTCTTATGCAAAATATTTTTATTGTTTTAAAAATTCAAATTTTTAATTGCTGCAATTCGTTATTTTCAATACATATTTGATACATTTTTAAATGAATATTTTGAAGTAAAATATAATTACAAGTAGAACAAAATATAATTAACACTAATTTAAATGTATAAGTTTAAAAGAAAAATGAATTTAAAACATGTTAATGGCTTCTATTATAAAGCAATTTTATTAAATTACTAAAAAATTAAATTGAACAGTAAATTATATTTATATTGCACTAATATTTAAAAGTTTATTTTTGTAGTTTTAAAATTACAATATAAAGATATATAAAGATATTTTTTTATAAATATTTCATTTATCATAGAATGCTTTGAAAATTAATTGTATTAAAAGTTCGATAATAATTGATTTCAGATAAAAATTGACAAATATAAAAGTTTCTAGAATTTTATGATTGTTCATTATTTAATGAAAGAATTTTCATCTTGAAATCAGTAGCTTTATGTATAATGAAAATACCATTTAATTAACAAATACATGAAAATTTCTGCACGATAAAAAAGAAAGTAATTCTCCATGTAAGATATTATGGAGTAATTAAAAAATTTAATCAACAATTTTTATAGTTTTTATCCATTTCATATACTTACATGTAATAATAAAATATATTTATAGCACAATCTTATAAATATTAAAATATAAGTTACGATTTTAAATGCATTACAAAAAGAAAGCTTTTGATCTTATATCACAAGTAGCGTAAAATTAATTATAAGCACGGATGTATATTCATTTTGATGATGTAATAAAATGCATATAATGAAATTAATTTGTTTAAATACTAAGTAAGTAAAAATGCTTTCTACGGAAAGGCTGGTGTTGTTAAACTTTTAAATAAATTTATTTGATATACGATAATTTATATAAATATATTTATACATTTTATTTTATAAGTGATCGATTTTCGATTTTTCAAAATTTAATTACATTTGCAATTATATATATATATATATATTATATTATTATTATTATTATTATTATTATTATTATTATTATTATTTTTATATTATTATATATAGAATTATTATATATATAATATTATATATATAAATATAATAAAGAATAATTCTTTATACAAAATTTATTTTAAGAAATTATAATGAAATATATGTCTAAAATGAGAAGAAATTTTTATAGCTCGTTGCATAATGAAAGTCAATCAATGAATCAATCAATTAGTATCTTTCACTTAACTAAATATGTCATCTTTTCCATAATTTGTCATTTTTTTAATTATTTCTCGCATTCAAAACTTTAAAAAATATGTATAACAAATGATATATAATAAACATCGAGATGCTTCTTAGCTTTTCTCCTCGGTTCTTTATCTCATCTCGCTCTTCGGATCTCAATAACACAGTTTCAACTATATTTTCATGCAGCGATAATAGATATTATTGCTGGCCATCGACATCATATTCGCCCTACCCATGCAACTAAGTATGTGTATGTAACCCATTCAAGAGATTATATATGTATATTCTCGAAGGGACCTTTTGGACTGTTTCTTTCTCTCTTTATTCTTTGTTGAAACTAATATTTAAGGAGACCTGCCACCAGGAAAATTCAAGGATGCGCCTCAGTCACGAGCTTGACTTTAGCCATCCTTCGAAGATCATAAACGAGGAGAATAGAGAATAACGAGAGAGATAAACAGAAAACAAGAGAGAAAGAGATATGGAGAGAGAGATAGAGAGAGACAAAGAGAAATCAAAAAGGTAAGTGAGAAGAAGAGAGAAGAAGAGACAAGAAAGCACACAGCGTGCTGTGAAATACGAAAGGAAAGAGACGAGAAAAAGAGAAAGGTGAAACTGCGGATGAGGAGGAGGTGAAGAAGGAGGAGGAGGCTCCCAAGCTCGTGTAATCTGGTCCCAGAGTAATTGTACGTTATACGTCAGGGGCGAGCGAGACGTCGGCGAAAAATCACAGCTCGTTCCATCTGATCTTTCTTCTCTTTCATTCTTCTTTCTATCTATCTTTTTTCTTCTCATACAAGTTTTTCCCTTCTTGCGCAAACTTATTTTTGAATTCTCAGTATGTACGTCGTTTGAATGTGGATTTTCGCAAATTGTTAAGCAAACTTCAGCTTTTTTCCCCACTTCAAACTGCACCGGAATTCATCTACAATAAAATTTTCATTTGACTGTGGATAATTTACGAGATCTTATTTACTCCAGTTATTATTATTCTTTAACATAACATAATTAATTTACGGTTATTAAAATACTGACAAGAGAGTGATGTAATCGCTGTTTGCATTGCGTAGTTTATATTAAAACGATGAAAGAAGGGTGGCACAATAATTACATCTTTAAAACGTTAGGCAATTGCGAAAGTAAAATTATGTATCTCGTTTCTTTTCTTATTAACGGATAATACTTTGTTTATATTAAAACAGACCACCCATATTTATTTTTAATTATTTATCCAAATAATACTATCCAATCTCTAAAATATATATCTTTTTTTATTTTATAAATCTAATATAATTTAATAATAAATTTTATTACATAAATTTACTTTTTATAATACATCAGATACGAAATAATTATATTTAAATATAATATAAAACTGTATACAAATATTGATTAGGTAGATAATTAATAAAATTTCATTTTATAGACTAATTTTCAAAAAATGTTACTTTTATTTCAATTTTCTACTATTTTTTTTATACCCAATTAAAAAATAGCATTATTTTAACAAAGATTTATATTTTAAAATAAGACTAACGTTAACAATAGATAATGTAAGATAGAAATTAAGTTAAATATAATATTTTCCGTTATTAGAATGAAATAAACCTTAAATAGGTGCATTTCAAATAATCTATAATGAGAATCTTGATGTATGTTTTACTAAAAGTTATAAAATTATAATCAAGTCTTCCTACTTTAATAGATTTTAATGAGTAAAAATTGAAATAAATTAAATGTAAATAAAATTTGTTATTTTATAGTGATATAAAATATAAAATATTCGCATAAATTCAGAAAATAGTCTTCTATTATTTTACACTATATACGCTAAAAGTGGAATAAAAAATAACTATGAATATATAATATTTTGATATTTTAGATTGTACAATAGGTATAATATTGTTTTCTAATTTATATTGAAGTTTTTTGCAACTGTATTATAGGAATATTTATCTAAGCAGGAAATAACTGAATATTTAATCTAAATATTTAAATAGAAATACCTTTTTTAAAAACGTTTATTTAACATACATTCAATATTTATTTTAATAATTGTATATATAATTTATATGTATAATCTTTAATATAATATAAATACAATAAATTAATTTTTTTCCAATGATTTCGAATTTATAACTTTCCATTAAATGAATGTAACAGGATACAAAATATATATATATATACATATATATATATATAATTAGATATGAAAATAGGTAATCACAAGATCTACCAAACCGATTGTCCGTAAATAAGCCACTTTTATTAAAAACATTGATTTATTTAATTTTTTTAGTTTCCAAGTTCTTTATACCTAAATAACGTATTACATTCATATAAATTTCCTGATATATAAAATCGAAAAGATGCCAAACGAGCACAATATTTTAATTATTTGATAATTAGTTTTAAAGATATATAATTATTTATATCATCAAAATTATTTTCAAATATACAAGAATAATATAAATATTAATATTTTTGTTTATACTTCTTTAATTTAATTTTTAAATTATATTCATTTAATTTTACATTATAAAAATTTCCTTCAAACATAATTGCCATAATTATTGAATTAAAGATTAAAATAATTTTCTAACAATAAAAATATAAGCAATCGTTTAAAATAAAATTTTTTTACGGTACTATATATTGGTTGTGATACAATTCTTAGAATTTTGAATACAGTCTTCTTTAATTAATCGAATACATTTAGATTAATTGGAAAGAGTTAAAATGAAAGAGTTTGTAGGGTTCAAAATAAATGACTATATGCATTAATGCATCCATGTCCACGTATTTGAATGTGTATGTAAGGTACACGGAGGTTGGTATACGCTAGCAGTTGCAGATTTATTTTGTATTTAAAAAAATAACAAATAATTAAAATGAAAAGAATCGGATACGAGCTACAATACGATAAAAACCAATAACTGATTAATAATTGAAAAAATATATTGTACTTTTGCACAAATTTAATTGATGTCAATAATAATTTAATGTTACATATGTTGTGATTTTTAATTTCAGATACTGATATTTAATTTTCTTTTTTATACATGCTATATTATTTGAAGCGAAATACATACATTCTACGTTCTAAGAATTGAAATAAGCAAATTGCCGTCTACACGTTCATTCAACGTAAAATTACGACTTGCATGCACTTATAACGATTGCACCCGAACATATCTTTTTCGACGTTTCTACAATATCGATTCCTTAACAAAATTTGACGTTCCGTGTACTTTCGACTGCAAAGCACAGGAGCATCCGAGGAAATACACGATACAGGTGACGCGAAGCGAGTTTAAGAAAAGAGCATTTGATTAAAGGCAAGACGTTTCATCGTTTCTCCTGCGTATCCCATGAATCATAAAAGGCGGATAATATTGAGAAAAGTCAAAGAAAGAAGAAAGAGATGAGAGGACGAAAGAAATCCTAAACCACTACCGACAAGGAGAATACCAGAACGAGCATAACCAGCGATAAATAATACGCTTTCGCGAAGGCCTTGCAAGCGAAAAACGAAGGAACGGCGAAACAATAATTTCAAAGGAGAGCAAGGGAGCGAACGAGCGATAGAGGCCAAAGGATATACAGAGACGAGGTCGAAGTGGTATATGTGCATTTGTTATATAGGCGTGTACGCCTATATGTATATATATACATATATATATACAGATATAGGAAGGAAAAGAGGCGAGGAGAAGAAGTGTGCGCTTCCTTCGCACAGAGAAAAAGGAGAGCGCGTACTATCAGCCCTCTCTCCCTCTCTCTCTCTCTCTCTCTCTCTCTCTCTCTCTCTCTCTGGACCCTGGGGGACCACACTGCGCGAGACCACCGTGCGTGATGTGCCTTTTCTCGACCCTCGAGTGGTGCGCGGAACTGGCGTGCCGCTGCCGTTGCTGCCGCCGTGGCTCCTGCTCCTGCAGTTGTGTGTGCAGGACCCACAGGACACGCGCGTGCATCTGTCTGCGTGTGTTTGCACGCTCGCGATTGCGAGTCGATGCAAAAGTAGTCCCGTAACGAGGAACGATCCTCGAAAAATCGAGGGGTCTCCTCCTCAAGCTCCTCCTTATTTCATTGCCCTCCTGTCTAATCTAATCGCTGTTCAACGTTTTCGCGTGCTTCACTTTCATCGACTCCTCTTGGTCGAACGCGTCGGTAGCTCACGGTATCCAAATCGATATTGAAATATGTAAAACTTACGTAAGAGAATAAGACGCGTATGCACGTTTCGTACGATAAAACGACGCAATGCACTCGACGATCGTGTGCACGTATATTTGCTGACAATGAACGACTTTCGCTAAGTCGAACGATAAACTTCCGCGAGAGATCGATCTTTTGTATGCACTGTTACCTCGTTTTATACTTGAAAATTTTTTTTGATTTATGTTCAAAAATGATATTAATGAAAAAAATTGAGTCGGTTTTCTTTTTTCTTTTTTTTTCTGACTCTAGCTTCCGTTGTACGCGCCGTTTGTTTAAAGTGCAATGTGTTCTAGAACGATATACTTATTTACCGATGATAAATGACTTTTACGAAAGTGAATGATAAGCTTGCGTAACGGATCGATTTTCCGTATCCATTTTTTTTTTACCTTATTTTATAGTACAGACATTTTTTAATCGATATTTTCAAATAACGTTAATTCAAAATCTAGCGATTTTCATTTTATTATAATTCAAGCTTCTTTTATGCGCAAAGTTTAATAATGAGGTTTGCGCGAGATTATCTTTCTATATTCTTAAAACACCGCGCAATTCTCTTCGAAATAATTTGAAATTTTTCATCGTCGATGCGAAACTTTCTATCGGCAAGGGTCGGATTTATGGAATATAAATTCAGAATCGATATTTTTCAATAAAAATAACACCACAATCGTATCGCAACTGTATTTATCAAATATGTTTACGTGTATAAATTTTCTTTTTTTTTCGATGAAACCTACCGTAACGATGAAAAAACATTCTGACATCGTTCGAGATTTTAAAACAATAACCAAGTAAGTAAAGAACTACATCGGACAACTAACTTGAAAAATATTTTCAAAATCAAAATACAATATTTTCTTTTATTTAATCGATACATCTTAAATTATTTAATATACAGATAAATAAGGATTATCATAACTTGTCAAAAATATTTTTATTCGTTTAAAATATTAAAGCGATTTTTGTACAACTTTCAATACGATTATATTTATTTTATAATAAATTTACTATTGTGGTATTACTTTTTTATTACACACTTAACTTAAATAATTATAGCGATCGGATAATAAAATTGATTTGTTTAAATATTTATATTGGCTGTACCATAAATGTATCTTAAAATAATGAATATACAAGTAAAAAATGCATTAAAATATAAACAAAAAATTAATCAATGATAAAGAGTACAGGTACATTTTAAACCTTTTATACCTATTCCCTTCAACGATTAGTCTGCTTTTTTAATTTGAAAGTTCTGCTAGAAACGAAACATTTAATAAAATTTTAATAAGATACGAACGGAGAAACGAGGTGACAAGTAGCATAGACTACAAAGAAAAGATAAATAAATACAGGTCACCAAATGCAAAATTTGAATAATTGAATTTTTCAGTACGCGCCCTCGTCAGTTTCCTCTTCTATCACTCATGCATATTCAAAGTTTGCAACGGATTTTATTATGCGAGGGTAAAAAATAATCCGGCGATAATTATCGTTGTTCTCATGGCGGGTGCAAAGATGGATATTAAGTTGGTGGCTTGCACGGAGAATCGAACGGTCCGTGAAATGCGCAGGGAGTCCTTAAATATTTACGAAAAGTTTTTTCCTACTTGAACGTTGTGCATCTGGCAGTCCGAGTTTCTTATAAGTTTGCATGGATAAAATTTGTTAGAGAGTTGGCTGAGATTTCATAATGCGAAACGAGTCTTTAGTAAATGTTTTCTTGGAGAACGAATCGCCGAGTTGGTGGACTGATGTGAATAAGTTTCCCAAGTTACCTAAATATTTAAGGAAAAAGAATCCTGACTTTAATCATTTACAGTTTTTAAGTATTTCCTAGTTATATTCTTGGAAAGTTACTTAAATATGTATCCTCGCTAAAAGTATAATGATTTCTCTTTTCATATGAATTACTTTTCAACATCAATTTTAAAAATTATCTTGGATTTAATAGATCTTGTCAAAATATACGTAACCAGGAAAACTTGTACATAACTTTATTTTTAATAATTTTATAATATTAATTTTACCGAAGCTTTGCTTAATATTTTTTTTTGAATTTCAAAATAGCTTTAAAATAAAAATTTGTATCAAAACGAATATTGTCTGTTGTGATTTCATCCACAATAATTATCAATTACCAAAATAACACCGAGTTCATTTTATGAAATTGAAATAATCAGTTTGAAAAAGGCATCGTTTTATGCTTTTTGCAATCGTAATTAAGAATTGACGTAACGATACACGTAATTTATATACGATTCTAAAACGCAAATTTAATGGATATCTCTTTCTGTTAACTATATTTACGATAACATAATTTGTAAATTATTCTTTTGAAAACTGTAAAGTGTATAAACTTTCTAATCCGCAATGTAATTTGAAATAAACATGTTGCTATAAATTCCGGAAGTATTCTTTATATGTAGTAAAGAAGCCTCTACGGAAAATGTCATATTATTTTATAAATTAAACTCTTATGTATAAATCGATACAATTTATTTGTAGATTGTATATAAACCTTAACATTTTATAAAGTAGATTTATATCCAGTAAAATAATCTTGTAATACGAGTTAATCTTTTAATTTCGTCTTGAAATGTAGCAAATTAAAAACAAATTAATCATCTTTTTCAAAGAAAAGCTCGACGTATACAATTTATCCGAGGCTTCGCTTCTTAATAACATAATCAAAATACAACTACATCAAACGATAAATATTCAAATTGTTAAAAAACTTTATAAAAAATTAATGTTTTGATTTTCTATTTTTAATTGTATTAAGTTAATTAACTTTAATATCGCGGTAATCATGAATTTGGGAAACGTTAATTTTAAATTAAAATCTTAAAAATTAACGATTTTTTAATTTTTAAATTACAAAATACGAAATGCAAGAAACGAAAAATATTTGTTGAAATTCAATGTACAAACCAACGATAATCTGTCTACATACATGGCAGATGTCAGTCGAATAATATAACTCAACCGTTATGTTTTAACGCACTACATATGTTAATTTTCGATGCGTGTCGATATATACCACTGCTAAAAGTATTTAAATCCAATTGAACAAGTAAGTAAATATTAAACAACTGCTTCTTGCATAAACTTCTTGATTTTAACCATATTTTGATGTCTTTCTTATAATTCAAACACGTGTATACATAAGTAATTAAGAACTAGTTCTCGATAACTATGTATATTGAATTTCATTCGTCTAACCATCCATAAGTATATATTTTTTAGAGTATCTTTACTTAGTGCATAACTAAACAACCGTACGAAGAATTATTGTAAGAAAATACGTTTGATTTCTTTATTGCGCGTCGGGGAAGAATTTTTTGAAGTTTACGAATAAGGTTCTCGAAGTAATTGCAAATTACACGATAAAAATAATTAAACAGTAATAAATAAATTAGTAAAATAATTTTCGAAGAAACTTTTATTGTATAATTGATTAAAAGTATAAATATATCGATATGATAACAATTCGCGGAATCGAGTAAACATTAATATTCGAGGCTATTCGAATATAATTGAAACATCCGCTTAAATCTCACAAGTAATTAAAGATTTAAATTTATGAAAAATAAAATATGAAAGATCGGATAATTTATTTTCCGACAGGAGATTGACTTTAAAGATGAAGAATATGAAAACGTGAAATTAGTTGGTTAATGTTATTAAAATAGCAACTTCATCCGGAACATTTTCATAAATTTAAAATCATATATCTTTTTAGCGATGAATTAGAATTACAAGGAAAAGGATGAACGATGAACGAGAGACGAAAAGCTTCGAAAGGAATTGGAAAAGTATTGAAAAGGTATTGGAGTATTTTAGAGGAAGCACCGACACGGCAGCCGAAAAAATACTCGACCGCAAAGATCTCCTTAAGGAGTCACGACTCCGCACAATAATCGCGCCCTTACTCGCAGCTGCGTGAGTTCCGAGCGAAAGGCCACTCGTTTCAACCCCTTCCCTCGATCTCCCCTCGATCCCGTGACCGTGCACGCGTTGCATAACACAACGACGGGTCTCGGCGAAAACCGAGACGCCCCCTCTCTGTTGCTCCTGGAGTGCGAGGGCGGCCCTCTTCGAGGAACGCGTAACAATGACGTCCAAGTCGCTCGACGCCGCTCGACGTCGCTCGGGAGGAAGGAGTGGGATCGCGGGCGGGGGCAAGGATCGCGTAATCCTCGCTCGCGAATCGCCGAATAATAGCGCGCACGAGGGAGATATACCGAGCGAGTGAAAACAAAAGGAAGGAGGAGCGATCGTTATCTCTCCCGCCGATATCGCACCTCTCCATCTCCGCACTTCCTCCGTGTTTTTTCTCCCATTTGTTCTCCGCGCTCTCCTTCGACCCTGCCTTTCGACTCTCGATGCGCTTCGACTTCCTGCGTGCGCGTGTGGCCCACGTAGAAAACCCGCGCGCCCGTTAACCCCCCCCTCCCTCGCGCGTGCAGAGGCAGGTAACTCGATTCGTGCACGGTACAAATAAGACACCTACCGCGGGAACTCGTTTGCTCGAAAATAAAGATAATATTTAACCTGTTGGTGCGCCGAGGGGAGAAAAAGAAAGCTAAGCGCGCTCCGGAAATTCGACACCGCGCCGCAGGTGTGCTTCGACGACTCGAGCTCCCGAGCGACTCTTTTTCCCCGAGAGTTTTTTCCGGCGCCCGCGACACCGACGGATCCTCGCCGGCGCCAGACCCGTGGACTCGAATTCGTCGTATCTGGGTCAAGGGTGAGAGGGTCGGACAGTCATCGGAGGATTCGAGAGTCACGCCGCTAACCTCTAATCCGGTAGTCCGAATCGGTATCGAGTCCAAAGGAGAAATATTTGTATTCGAGTCGTCGTCGTCGGTCGATCCTTGGTTTTTTTTATTCTTCTCCCTGTTCTTTTTTATCCCGCTCTCGTCGAGGTGCGAACGACCCGACAGTCCGGCGTATTTTCTATTTTCATTCTGGATTCTTCGATCGATTATGCAAGACGCGTTGTACCGATCTACTCGTGCGTAAAGTGTCCTGCGCTACGGGAGAGGTAAATTTTTTCCTCGAACACCGCGACTGTCGGTGACCGATGAGTCGCTCCTTCGAATACCTGCGAAAATACGGTTAATCCCTCGATAAGATATACTTTAAGAGGCTCTTTATATTTTCGTAGAGTAACGCGATGAAATTATGATGTTTTGCACATGTTTGTACTCGTAACGTTACGAAAAATTATTAATTTAACATGTTTATTTATGCGATGTGCTTTCGAGGAATATTCGCTACATCGACATCGTACAAAGTTATCGTATATCGTGGAACTTTTTTATTTAAATTTCAGTACGCGATGATTTTTCGCGTGATTTTTTATTTTACTTGTATTTCGAATCCAAATTCTTCGATTAATTACGAATGCAAGACACGTTATAGAGATTTGCTCTTGCAAACAACGTCTTGCATTCGAAGGCAATTAATTTTTTTTTACGATAAAACTATCTCGTATTATTCGTGAATAAATTGCCAAATTTAAGGGATACGGAATCACATATAAAATTGTATACATTCCGGATTTTTTTGAAATCCAAAATTGTCGATTAAATTAAATTCCGAAGCGTGTTAATTATCGATGAAAATTGAAATATTTAAAAATATTAATTCAATGCTCGACGCGTATTTATTTATACGAACGTTGTTTTCCTTTTTTTCCTCGTTGAACTCGTATTTCATTTACATTTTTTCACGTATACCAAAATAATTGCATATTATTATTTGATTTTCGCGTACTCCTCGCTCGATGCGATTCATTAAAAACACGAATACAGGCCACAGGAGCAATTCGTTTAATTTCGTAAATCAAAATTTTAATTAAGTATCATTTACTTATGGATCAATAAAATAAAGCGAAATGTTTCTAAAAAAAATCCGAGTATTTTTTTGATATTCGAACGAATCGAAAGCGGTTCTATGAGAACGCATGAATAAAAAAAAAATAACGTTGAAAGTTTTCGTACGAACGAGAATACGCGTACGTGTACATTGAATAGTAAGTCGGTAAAAGAAATATTATTTATCCACGGTGTAGCGGTATAGCTTTAAATCGCTGCGAGTATTTACGCGCTTTTGCATCGCGCGCCGATGTCTTCCTCGGAAAATTCAAAAGAGAAGAGAAAGAGTTGAAAGCAAATAAAACCGAGTAAGGAGGTATGGAAAAGAAGCGCTGGAGTATCGACATTTTTCGCGGAATCCTTGTGCGCGTTCCTACCAACGACCAGCGTACAATGTTCGCGCGGTCGAAACGGATATTTCCTTGATAAACAATCAATATCCTCGCGCAAGAACCGAGAAACATCCGAAAGGCTCTACGAGGCTCTACGAGGCTCTACGAGGCTCTACGAGGCTACGAGGAGTCGACCGTGCTTCATCGGGATCCGCTTCTCGAGCTCGGCCGATAAGATCGAAGGCATGACTCGCGATGTGTGCGAGCGAATTGTACGATCTCGGGTTAACGTCGTTACCGATGGGATATAAACTGTATTGGTTTTAATTGCGAATCATCCGTTACGAGATCGAAGATTGTTTCGATCGCGAGAAATATTGAAATCTGAATTTGAGCGAAAAGTCTAGCGTCCGTAGCCTCGCCTCCTGCCCATTGGCTTCCGATACTTCCTTCGGTTTTATTAACGAGGAGGAAATAAAATAAACAATTATATTTATGCGACTTTTAGCTATTACTCGAGTGCGATACCTTCGCACGCGATAATGCTCCCAAAGCGATACTCGGAGGACTTTGCGAACGTTCGAGTTTAAGTATCGTAAATTCGTATTACACTTTTGGCTTCCGAACCTTGGGTCTTCTTTTATCCATTCTATATAATTCTATATTTAAACAATATTATTAAATAGATGTACTATAGATATAACGTTTTACGCAATTCGTTTAATACAGACAATTAAAGCTATTCACCGACAGAGATCTTATAATCGATGTCGCTTTTTACCGTTGATTATGAAACAAATGTTTAATTGAGCGTCAAAAATAAAAAATTGTTTAATTAGATTGTAAGATTTAATCTTTATGAAATTTATAGAAATAAATCGATAGTTGTTTATTCGTTTGATGCAATTTAAAAACCTTTATGTTTTTTTAAATAAATGAAAAAAATTGATTAAATATTTGATATAAGAGCTGAATTTTTAATGTTATGGCGGTAGTTATTAAAATGATTTTAAAATAATCATAAGCGCGGGATATTGATTCTACACTTCCTTAAATCAAATTTAAAAACAACTAATATTATTACAATGATAAATAAGCAAGCGTTTCTTTGTGGAAATTAATACAATCTCGTGAACGTGTAAATATTTATCGATATAAGTAGCAAAGATAAAACTGTCGGGATGATACGTGATCTTATTTTCGATCAAAGTAGTCATTCTATTAATGCAAAAAATAAACATTTAAAAAATTTGTCAGTTACATAGATGGTTGCAAATTTAAATACATTATAAATAGGTGATGTTTATCGTAGGTTTACTTATATGAAAAATCATCCAACGTAGGCATTTCAGGATCTTTAGTATGTATCGAAGAGCTAACCAAAGTAGGATATGTTCAGCTCTTTTCTGAAAGGCATAATAATGTCGTGAGAATTCAAAAGTTCCTTTCAATTGAAATTCCAATCGTACTCTATGTATGTTATAGTACGAAACGCGATTATAATTTCAAACTTTGTAGCGTTTCTGATTATATTCAGACATTAGTTGAAGTGCGTAAACATCGTGAGAATTCTAAATTAAGTATTGTGAAAAATATTTTCTTGCAAAAAATTTTTATTCTTTATAATTGTATTTGTACACATTTAAAATTTTAGAAATTATATTTTAAAATACGTATTTGGAAAATTTACTTTTAATATCAGTTTCAAAATTTTAAATAATTTAAATTATAATATAATAGATCACATTTCCCATAAACATGTATTATATATAGTTGATTATTTATTGTAGTTAATGTTAAGTAAATAAAAATTTCATTACGTCGAAATATCACACTTTTTCCTCAAAAGAATCTTCAATTACAAATGAAATACATTGAAGATTTTTGGTATAAAAAATCTCTGGATTAATGTAAGCTTTTAAAACCTAAGCGGTAAATTTGAAATTTCGAAAATCTAAATCTAAAATTCTAGTTACGCATAATAATAAAATTTTATACAAATTTACATAGTCGCCGTATAGAATCAACTACTTTCAGTGATTAAAAACGTCAGTTAGTATTCAAAATCTTCACGTACTTAAATTTTATTTTCCGAATAAAATGTTTAGGTCATAAACTGCTTCGGTCAGAACTGGAGTGACGACGAGAACCAAAAGTAGTTAAAATCAAACTTTAAAAAGTTTTCATGACATTTTTACTACATCTAACCACTAATTTACATTTACTATTTTGAACGTAAAAAAATAAATCTTATTTTTAACATTTATAATTATCTTTAGTTAAATGAAGTTTATTTTAAAGATAAGATTAGCTGACTTGACATAAAATCAGTCACATGTAAGAAATTGCAATTTTAGTTTTGCACTGCAGCATCAGATATTTTAATAATTTATGTACAAAAATGAAAATATGTTTGAATAGTGAACTTTTTTATATTTATTAAATAAACGTAACTAATGTTTTAGTTCGTAATATTTAACTATAAAAATTAGCGAATTTTAAAAAGCTTAATTATCTTTATAAATAAATTAAGAATATAATTTAATTTAATATGGTAATACACAAATATGTGTTTTTTTAGATTAAATTTGTTATCACATATATTTTTAATAATTAAGTCAATAATTTCGAATAACCTTAAAATTAAATAAGAGTAAATAATAAAATAAATAGATTATAGGAATAACAAGAAAAAAGATAATTATTTATATTCCACGATACAAAATTAAATATTGCATGCATAGTAAATATAAGAAGACAAGAATAAGAATAATGGAGGGCACGTAAGTTGAAGAAAAAGAGTTGAAGTATGCGGGCGTGTGTACGTGAATAAGGTAGAGAAGTAAGAGTCGAAATATCTGGTCTTCGAGTTATGACTAATGAGAAAGCATTGCGATAATGAAATCGCCTTCAATTTTAGAAGTCAGACAAGATTTTGCTCAGCACCCCCGCCAAGTACATTCAGGATAATGACTTTGAAATAACGTCATTTACTTTTCCGACGCCTCAGTTACGATAATTAACAGAGACGTCTTGTAAGTCATTGCTGAGATGACGAAGTTATTTTACAATTCTGCCTTTTAATTTTCCTCTTGAGCTTGATCAATGCCTTGAGGAACCGAAGTCGTTAAGATTTCTAAAAAGTTCAATATATTAATTTTTGATGAAAATATTATTTAAAAATATTAAAGAACAATCACAATTTATGAATCAGCATTTTTTATTTTGAAAGAAATAATTAATATAATATTTTAAAGAGATATATATGAAATGCAAATTTAAATTAGTTTCTCAATAATTTATATATGTGACTATAAATATATGCTTGTTTTTATGTACAAGTGTACGTGTGTATCTCTACGTATTTGTTATTATACAATTGAAGACAGACATTTTATGACATAAATATGTAAAAGTAAAATTATAAAATTATTTAAATTAATCAATCATATAAATATATAATATATTTTTGAAAATACTCATTATTATATAAAATAAAAGTTGTTTTGTTTATATTTGTTTGTATATGGTACAATTATTTTTACAATTATTTATACGTGATACAATACTAGAACATATTGTAACGATGAGGGAATATATCAGGGTTCTTCATATGTAACAACTCTTAAAGGCAAAAAAATGAAAGCAAAGCTTGTGTTAATGATTTTACAATTAAGTAAAAACTGAATAAAATTTCGACTGAAAAGAACAATAATATTAAATCTGTTAATAATACGAATTAAATTTCTAAATATGGCTCGCCATATTAAACAAAGCGTTTAGAAATATCAACGAGCTCAAGTGACTCATTGATTTATGACGTTTCTTTAACATCATTTTTAAATTTGAGAAGAATGATATTGAATATCATAAATTATTTATGATAAACATAGGTAATTTATTACAATGAAAAATTTAATAATATAACATGAATAAAAACTGATACCGATAAAAAATAAATAAATAAAATTCAATTTGTTATTGAATGTTGTTTTAAAACCTGTAATTAGATTTTTAATAATAAATAAACTAAAAACATTACTTAAATTATAATTTAAAGCAACGCGATATAAATGGATAATACAGCGATTACATTTGAATCAAATGTATGTAACACAAATAAAAATAAAATTGTTTATTTTTCTTGTCGGTACAAAATTGCTATCAAAATATTTGAACCAATTAATCGTATCGAAGGGAATGAATGCGGATGTAGGTTCTGAATATTTTAATCAACAAATTATCGTATGTAAAAAATGCTCTTAGACATTATAGTACTAATTTTCGTGTGATAATAACGAAAAAATGAATCCGCTTATCCACGGATAAGAAATTTATATACATCGCGTTCAAAGTGTTCGATATTTTCGTAATAAAAATACAACTTTGGAGAATATGAAGGCCAACGATTGATGAAATAAATGATGTAACTTTTGCTGAATGTTGGCGGTATTGGGAAAGTCGAAACTGGAAATAAAAGTATCGCAAAGTACATCCAATGCTTAAAATACACCTTTTCCCCTATCCACAGAATACGTGCAACAATAATTCTCATTCTTTATTTCCAAGGAACGTTCATTCACCGTCGACTGCGTTAGTCATCGGTGCATTCGCATGGACGGTCGAGAGAGAGAGAGAGAGAGAGAGAGAGAGAGAGAGAGAGAGAGTGAGTGAGCGAGCGAGGGGGCAGACGAGGAAGAAGGAGGAAGGGAAGAGAGAAGCGCGCGTTTTCGTCTTGGCCTCGGTGCGGCGCAATTACTCGCCCGCGCCAACAGTGCGCATACAAACGAGCCTCAAAAACGCGGTGGAGGTACGTAGGTACGCGAGCGCGTCGAGATCGCGGGTCTTTTGCGAAACGATAGGATGGCAGCCGGTAACGGAAATGGAAAGCCTCGTACCGGACGCCTCCGCTTACGTGCGTCCCGCAAGGAACAGTTTTCCCATTGGTTGGGAATGAAGTACGTATTAACGTTTCCGAGTGGGATGCTGTCCGTTTTATTTTATTTTCCCGGTACATGCGCTCCGGCTTCACCGCGGAATCCGAGCCGTGTTAGAAGGTGATAAGCCCAGCAGTGACCAAAGCACGACTGCGAGCCGCTTGGGTGTGTTTGATGGGCTTCGAGGCTGTATGGATCAAAACTCGGTATCCGCAGGAGGAGAGAGAGAGAGAGAGAACGAAACGCGAATATAATATAATGTAACGGACGCGCACCGACCGATTCGCTCATTACACGATTCTCGCGTTATTTGCTCAGGGCGCTCAGAGATTTAGAAAATCCTCGGGAATTACGTAGATAGCGAAAAAATTCTTACCCGTCTTTGCTCTCTTGTCTCTCGATAACTTTTTCCCCTTCTATTTGTAAATTCTAATAAATTTAAACTTATCAAAAATCTCTTTGAATACTGTAAAAAATTAGAATCCTAAAACATTCTAAAGTAACCGACGATAAGTATCGAGGTTTTCAAAGAAATCCACTACAATTGGAGTGATAAAATACTTTGCATTTCGTACAATGATCGATCATGTAGAGGGCAATGCTCTTTGAATTTTTCATGAGGCCGTACAATTAAAGTAAAAAAATGTACGTCTAGTATAACGGATTTAACGTTGAAAGTCGGTATTCGTTTACCCTAGATAACAAAAGCTAGCGTTACTTGACTAATCGCATCGTGTTTGAAACCCAAACCTTTAACTTACTTCCACTTTCCTTTCAAATTTTAATTTTATTTCGGAAATTTAGATACTTTATTCAAGTTTTATACGAATAAGACTAAACGTCTTTTTCATTATTTTCAAAATATTTATCTATAGTATGATAAAAATAAAAAAATTATCCTTTACACTGTAATCAAATGCTTCCTTAATTATTATTTTTGAAAGATCTTTTATCGTCTCATTTCGCAAATGAAATTTCCATCATCGTTTAATAATAATAATAATTTATTTGATAAGAATACAATGATTTCTTTCGTTCCACAAATAGAAATTCGTTCTTATCGATACGTACATAAAGAAAATTTCAAACTTGTATATTTCATTTTTAATCATACAATTCGAAAATAAATAAGGCAAATTCATAATTTTTTAATAAATGGATTTTTTGTATTATTACAAAGTATATAAAAATATAATTAATTTGAAAAATATTCTTTCAGAATTTTACGTATTATTCACCGTAAAATACTAACCCAATGATAAATACACGACGATGAGTGATTTTCTTACTCGCTAAAAATATAGAACGAACGAATGGGAAAAAGCGTTATATTTGGTATAAATTAAATTTTGAAAAAGTATAATAGATGTTAAAGCATTATATTTTATGTACATTTCTGTATTGAGAATCTACAAATTTTTAAACGATACATTGTCACTTATTATTTTATACGATTTTGAAAATGCTAAGGAGTACGTTACATTTACTTTTTCGTAGTCGTGTTAAATCCATCGATTTAAATTTTAGATTTGACTTGTAATTCATTATTGGTGAATTCGAAAACTTTAGTCTATTTTAGCAAAATAAAGAAAATAGAAATAGCACGCTTAATAAGATAAAAGAATACAATTTTATATTAAAAAAAAAGTGTATTGTGTTAAAATAAATATTTTCAGGATAAACAACGATAGAAAAGTAATTGAATTTTGTCTATTATTATCCACGGAAAATTCAACAAAGTTAAAAGTTCTTACGAGAAAACATTCGATAAAAATTAATACTTTTAAAATGTTGTTTCACTATTGAAAGCGTTTATAAAATATTTACGGTAGTTCATCGATATTATTTTCATCGAATGTATGTGAATTCTCGTGAATTCATGTAAATTACGCGGCAGAAAACCATCGCAACAAAAATGAAACGAATCGATAATTCAATGCGTAATGAGATGAAATATTTATAAAAGATTCTTCGCGGCCTTTTTGGAAATGAACCGAACGAGCAATATTGGCGAAAGAATAACTTTTTATTCGCCTCATCAGCGTACTCAAATATCGCTATCGTGCGAATAACTCTCGTATGAAATGGACGTAAAAGTCTGACAAAGAACGCATTGAAACGAGATACCGAGCGGTGCACGGGATTCGCGCGATAGAAATAAATAATAAATCGATCGCGCGCGAAAGGCTTCTTCGCTATTTTCACACACTTTATTCCGAAATGCCTTTTCCGCCTCATATAACTTAACTTATCCGAGCGAGCCGTAACGAAAAGGCGGAAAGGTGGAAAAGGAGGGAAAAGGTAGCTTACGCGCCGCATTCCGATCGACGCGAAATGCGTTCGCCACTCGATCATCGAACGACAATCGTAGAAAAGCGCGACCAGCAATTACTCGCCTCTTAAGCACGATCGGCGCCGAATAATCCGCCTGTCGAAAAGCCCACTGCGACGCGGCAATGGCGGCAATGGCGGCGACGGCGGCGACGGCGGCGACGGCGGCGACGGCGGTGACGACGACGGGGGGAGAAAAGGCACCGGCATTTGTCTCGCTCGTAATTAATTACTTTATCACCCGGCATGCGAGCGCTGTGCGGCCTCCTTTAAAACTACAATGCGCCTTTGTGTGCGTGCACGCCAGGTCCGCTCGCCTCGCTCGCCATGAAAAACGCCTAGATTCTCTCTCTCTCTCTCTCTCTCTCTCTCTCTCTCTCTCTCTCTCTCATTTCTATCCATTCCGCTCCCGACGGTAATAGGAATTCGCGGCGCGTGTCTTCGGCTTTCAATCGGAAAAGAAAGCGCGGCGCGTAATTCAAGCATTTAAAGTACTCGGAAATGAGGGGCTCGCATACTTTGGTGGAATATCTTCCCTGGCCCATTGTGCATTCAAGTCCTAGTCTCGCGTGGCCGCGCTCACCGTTCGATTCGCAATGCGCGGCTCCTTCGCGGAATGCGCATTTTTGTCGGACGCGCGGAGCATTCGAGGCTCGCTACGGTATGCGAATTGCCCCAGAGTGCGCGACATCGATTAGTCCGGAGGTCCGGCAGCCCCTCGTACCCGAGGCTAACGAGGTCCTCGTCGCGAGCAAGTAACAAGTGCCCCGAATTCCGGCAGCGACGAAACCGAGTGGCCCTCGGCGAATTCACCCGCGTCACGCGAATGCGCCCCGCACACGCACGCGATTCCCTCTCGGACCGGACTCTCGAGCCGAGGGGACGCGGACGATAATAACCGAGTTTCGTAATTGCGGTATCGCGCCTGATGCTGACGGAACGATAGCGAGCGGACCGCTGCGCTTTTTCCTCCGGACGGCTGCGGCTACTACTCGGCAGAACAGGACCCGGGTTGCCGGTAACGAGGCCTCCGTCGAGTTTCGATAATTTTCCCTCTTGACCTACCACCGAAGTGCCTCCAACTGCTCGTTCATCCGTTTATTCCTCGTAAGGTTTATCGCTCGTAAGGGTCGGCGCTTCTCTTCGTTCTATGTGTTTCCTTCTCTTTTCCCGCGCTATTATTCGTTTGTTACGACGAATGTTCGAGGAGGCTAACGTAACGTGAGAATAACGATCGAAACCGATAGAAATTTTATAGGAAACGTTTTTAATCGTACGATAGTTGATGATGGCGATGACAAAGCAACGTTTTAGCGAAAAGATAGACGATCGCCTTTGTTTCAACGCAATTGTGTTTTTATAAAATCAACCGTTCCATCTACTTTTTCTAATTTTTAATATTGTCATTTTCATTATCGTTTGTCATTTGCAAATATATAATATAAAAATGTATTCTGTTTTGGTTAGCTAAATTCGATACGTGTAACCGTGAAATTTTTCTGATAAGATCGTCCCTTCGTCACGACCCTCCACGGTATAATGGTAATTTTCAATTTTTCTTTCGTCGCTCGATCTATCCTATTGAATTATAAGCCGTAAAAAATTGATTATCCGTTTAATTTAAATAATAATATACTTTATATCGCGATGTATCGTATTTATTAAATTATTGTAATGTTAATTTGTGAAATAACTGAAATTACTTGGGAAAATTGAATAAATCTTTAAATGATGAATCTTTATTTTAACGTAAAACTAAACAGAATAATTTAAACGTATCATTTTTATGACTTACGCAAGGTAACTGGGTTATTTTTAAAATAAAAATGAAAATGAAAACGAAAATTATATAAATAAATTGAAAGCGTCATTGCCTTTTTAAATCAACTATTCATTCGAACAACTTTTTAAAATTAAATAATTAATTTCATTAGATCGATTGGAATTTTTTACAAATTTAAAATATTTTTATCGATTGATAAGTACCGCTTTAGCTATCTATAAATGTAAACTCTATTCTTCTCGCTAAAACAGAATAGTACCGTTATAAAAGAATACACAAGAATATACGTTAGTATATATTTCTCATACGTAAGAAACATACGATTTAAAATATAAAATTATTTATAAACGTAAGTTTGAAAATTATTTGTCCGTTAAATATGTATTACACTAAAAAATTAAATGTAAGAAATCTGTATTCTTTTCAAACCCTGCGACATTCGATTCATAACGCATTACGATTTGTTACTGTCATCTTATAAACGAGCTACTAGTTTAAACATTAAATCATGAACGGATCAGCCTAGTATTAAACTTTGTTAATTTACTTTTCTAACTTTTTATATGTAATCATTAAAGTTCTTTTATTACTTTTTAATAAATTTTTATAACATATCGGTAATTGTAATGGCGACAGTAATTGGATATTCGATACAGTGTGAAGATATTCATATAATACTTTGCTGAGTTGATATTTTATATAATTATTGCAATAATATAGTCAACAGTTTTATAATAAATTTATTTTAGAAAAATATAATACAATTTCCATGATGCAAGAATTTGGAATTTTTCTCGTTTATCTGCGAAAGTTAATGAATTTGCGTCATGGAAGTAATTATCTTTTTGTCCATCTAATAAATTACTCCATTCTTAAATTTGATCTTAAAATACTAACGACATGGTTTCTCCGATTAAAGATGGATCAATTAGCATTAAAATTATAAAACTTTTATTTTTAAAATATATTAAGATAAGAGATACGATTTCTTGGTTACAATTTATATTGATATGTCTAATAAATAATTAAAACAAATTACAAAACAAAGTTCTATTTTTTACTTCTAATGTAATTATGATTCTCAAAACAATTGCTGTTTTAGTAAAATATTTTGATTTACAACTTCATCGGAACTTAATAGGTCATACAAAATTTGTCATGCATGAAATATATTTATAAAGGCTTTAAAGCGAATTATGCTTAAAGGATAAATTTATATTCATTCGTATATAATAAGCAAATAAAAATATAAAGCGAACATTTGTAAAATTTATTTATCTATAAGAGTACTATAGAAGCAGTACACGTTATTATAAAACTAAAATATTTAGTAAAAATTAATATGTTTTAATAAAACAGCAATGATTTTATGACAGGAATAATTTTTATTACATAATTATAATATATTATATTATAATATTTTTATATTATATAAAAAAATCTTATCTTATATAAAAGAAATGTAATTAAATTTGTTTTATATAATTATAAAACATATTATATAGACCTTTATAAAATTATTAATAAATCTATTTTGTGAAAAAAAATTTTTCAAAATAAATTTTAATATAATAATTTATGTAAATTAGTTTTAAAATGTATTATTTAAAAATGTATTATAGTATATAAAAGGTAAATATACAATCTTTATCGAGTAAAATGATATTTATATAATTATCATGGAATATCACAAATTTTTATTCGAATAATTTATATATAAAAATGAAATGTTGTTAAAAAATTAAAAGTTTTAGATGTTCTATTTTTAAATGTATCATTGAAAATATTGTAATTATTTTCTAAATTTATTTACAATATTTTATCATAAATAAAATAATATACAAAAACTGCTAATGTTTTAATTAATTAAAAACTTGGAAAAAATGATGATATTTACAAGAAAAATTTTTTATTTGTTATCAGATATAAGCCAATTAATCAAACAAATAATTATGCCACTGACTTCTGATTGCAATTGAATAAGAAAATTAATCGAACTCGCGTCGAGTTTTATCGATTACGAACAAAAAATTATTTGAAAATAAATATTATAGCTATATTTTTTTCAATTAATAAAATTAAATAGATGTAAAAATAAATGAATGAGTAATATTGTTTTAAATAATACTACAAAGATACAGCTGGTATTAAATATTCTACGCAGCCATAACTGCTAAAAATGTACGTCAACAGAAAAAATAAATATTTACAAATTTTAATCTTTAAAATATGACCAAGTTATTATTATATGATTAGTTTTGAATTACAACTTTGCATACCATAAAATAATAATTACATAAAATTTTGTATGCTGTACTATAGGTTTACATACACGATAAGATTTGTATTATAACTTACAAATAAATTAATATATTTTACTAAAGTAATCATTTTATTTTATACTTTTTTTTAAACTTTTGAATTTTAATCTTTCCCTCGCGAATGTTCTACATAAATTTAAATAACCTATTATTTTTACAATTTTATCTTTTTTCCACTCATTGTTATTACAACTAATGTTTCTAATAATAATAGGTATAAAAATATTCTAGTATTTAAAAATATATCATCTATCGTTCTATTTTTTTTCTTCCTCTACAAAATATTTGTTTATGAACCATACTAGCCATGTATTTTTTTAAATGATACTTGTATATCTATTAATATGAAAATATAAATTTAACATTTTTAAATATTATTAGTTTCTTTATGCGAAGACGGTTTTTATAATACTTAAAGCATTAGTTATAAAGTTCTAAATTATTAAAGAAAAGACTAATAATTATAATTTAGATATACAAATATTATCATTACACTGTACACAATTAAAGCATTGATTTTTAAAATACTAAATACATATTGATTTGAATTTTTTAAAATATATTTCCGAAACTATTAATCACCGATACTATTGTTCGACAAGTTTATAAATCACTGATTTGAAATAAAAATTGAAATTTTCTCATAGCAAAATTATTAAAAGAATATTTTTTACAAATTTTATTAATCACAGTACATTTGGTTTTAAATGTATTTATTTCAAAAAAGAAATTTTACTTTAAAAGTTTTTCTACTTTAAAACAAAATTTCAAAGAAAAATATGTAGTCGAAGAAATTTGAAATTTGAAAAATTTATGTTTTAAGAAACAAGTTATATTATTTTTTAAAGTTTTAACACTTACATATAATAAAGTTAATAAAGATAAAATAACAGTTTAATTTACACTGTAGCTTGCACGTTTCTTTTCTGTATTATAGTTGTTTGAAAGAAAATAAAATATAAATTGAATTTTATGCATCCGTTTGATTTATATTCAACATCTTGTTGTTCAAAGTAGTAGAAATAATACTATAAACTTTGTATTATTTTATTCGAAAGCTTTGGAATATCATTTTAAAATAATATATATTTTTAAAAGAAATCGAAAAAACGTACGTATCGAAATATTTGACGTACAAGGACATATCGTGATTCCTAAAATGCAAAAACCAAACTCCATAATTTCAATGGAACCGAACACCGAACGTTTCATTTCGTTTATTTACCTTTCTTACAAACCGCTAACAAAGTTGAAACGACCAGACGAAGGAGAGGCTTCGAAAGAAAGCATCGGAATCGTGTTTCGAGTGAAAGTCTCTGGAGCTTAAGGAACACTTTCTACGATCTGGATGGAACCGCGGCTGAAAAAATGACGCACGACTACGCGGATAAGACGGAAACGGTTAGCTCGGAAAGGAATCTTGTCGCGATAACGCCGAGGCTCGTAGGCGTCGGAAAAAATGGTCGATCCGCGAAAGCCGCGGAAGTAATTGGCGTGTCCATTGGTATCGATCCGTTTCTCATCGCGCGCGCGCGGCTAAGCCTTACTTTATCGCGTTCGGCTCGAAAGCTGGAACAAGGCGCGAGTACCCGCATAAAGGCTCGGCTCGAAAGCTGTAACAGGTTGATTAAATTGCCCGGAGGCCTGTCGCCGTCTATTAGCCCGCGTCGTTTTGGCCCACTCGGCGCCCCGATCGATGAGCGCCCGAGTAAATAAATTAAGCGGACTCGCGGATCTTCGAAAAGCGGCCCATCGAGACCCGCCCGTAATTGAATTACATTTTTCAAAAGCGAGGGCAATACAAGCTTGTAATGGGCACAAAAGGGATAACGCAATCTTTAATGACAGAGCGAAAAAAGTTGGCGCTACGCTTCGACAAACTAGTTTGTCATGCTCCATAAATCTAGCTGCGCCAGAAAACAATTTACAGCGGGTTATAAAAGATCGAAATCATCGCGGATTAATGGAATTGGTTCCGCATGCACCGCCACGGCTACTATACCTACATGCACCGTGTAATTTAACCACTATGACAATTTTTTTCTCGCCGTTTTATACGCGGCTTGAATATTTTTGACGCGCGTATCTCCCCGCATAACTATGAGAGCGGCCGTTCGCTTCTTCCCTTTTCCTTCTTCGTCTTGTCGTTCCTTCGCCCCGTTTACTAAATTCGACCCTGCGTCGTTAATTACGACTTACCCGCTCCTTTGATGTGCGCTCGCTCTCCGAAATGAATGGACAAATACGAGCGTTAAACGCGTTGGTCCGCGTTCTTTAAGATAATGCTCCGAATTATTTCGAGGCTCTCGACGTTTATTATGTTAGAGTGCGTTACTGTGTCTCGAACGCAAAGTTGCTTGAGAAAAATGGCTCTGCACGATTCGCGAACGAAATAATTTATATCGGCAATGTGATTTACAAGCTAACGGCTTATTAATTGTTATCGAAACTATATATATGAGAAAAAAATTTTATGGTAGAAATTACTATACTCGCTGATTATACCTTGTAAACAAACTTATAGTTTATGTAGAAACCACTATATATATATAGATATATACATATATACGTATCGAAGAAAATAATATGTAGGTATACTATACACCAATTATTTATATTAAACGGCGAATGCCATCGCGTAGTATTTTGTCGGCATAATATCGTAAATATCCCATTGATTTATATATTATTGTCGGATCAAATTAAATTTTAGCAAAACAAATTTTTTCAAATACAATCAGCGATAGAAACTATTTCTTTTTCTTTGTTAATCAGTTTAGCATTTGTGCGTTAAATCCATCGCTCCCTGCGTATTTCATCATAAATAGCAAACAAAAGCATCGAGCTATAAATACTTTAACACCTAAAACTAATCAACATCTTCGACCGCATAATTTCCTTCTTCACATTATTGTAAACAACTCTCGTGATATTTTTATTAAAAATATTAAATATTTATTCGAACCTACGTTTCACCTTCACTTCGCAATATATAGAATATAACTATAAAAATTTGTATACTTAAATATATATCGTATTTAAATTATACGTTTGCAAATATCGTACGATATAAAATAAAATAGCGATGAATTGTATTTTAATTTTAGCTATAAATACATAAGTATTTCAAAGTTCAAAAAGTAATTTAATTAATTAGAAAATAATATTAACCAAAAGTATTCTTTTCAAGGTTGTAATTAGCGTATGAACTTTTTGCTAAACGAAACTTGACTGCTCGCTGTCATTTTGCAATTTAACGTATTAACACTGTATTATTTATATTTCTTTTCTATAGAAGCATATTTATTTATATTCTACGGTAGCATGAATAAATAAACGTTGTTAACGAATAGTTTTTTACTAGTTTCATATACTTTATCGATCAAAATTAATAATGAAATATTATCATCGAAAACAAAATATTTTCTACATTAACTAATGTAAAATAATTATAAAAAAATATTATTAAAATAAATATTTTTTTTTATATATTAATAAAATATTTTTTTATCAAATATTTAAAGAGATAAATTAAAAAAATTGTGAAAATAATCTTGTAATATTTATAAATATTTGTATGAAATGAACAAACTGCATTTTCAGTTTTACGTAATTAATAGTTTTGTAAAATTTTGAAATCTTGATATTTAAAAATTAATGCTACGACTCGCGTAATTATTTAAATCACGAATGGTTACTCCGCATTTATTTAAATGGTAATTTTTTTTCAAAATGTACATTCGAGTTCTATTTATTAACCGTTACGATAAAAAATACTTTAAAGAGTCTGTAAAAAATATTACTGTACGTTTTGGAATAAAATGCTAAACAAATAGTTATTATTATAATATGCTTAATAAAAAACTAGCCAATACCGTCATTTTTGGCACTGTTAAGTTAAACTTGCTCTTGATATCGTAAAATTTGTAAAAAACATCATTTTACTATCGATCCTACACTTGTTTTCTTTCTTTCCCTCTCAATCTTAGCGAGCGCTCTCATACCACTATCCGCTATATATTCACTATGCCATTATATACCTACATACTATCCTAACGAACCTCCGTGACGTTAATGCAGAATTGCACGATAGAAGCACTTGCCCACGGCAAGTGAAGCGCAAGTTTACCTAATCGATACTTAGCCATCATTTGATTTCTCCCTCCTTTCCTACCTTTCTCGAGCCATGCTCCCGTTCCCACTCTCTCTCTCTCTCTCTCTCTCTCTCTCTCTCTCTCTCTCTCTCTTCATTCTCCTCTTCCCGAAACGAATCAAAACGTCGCAACCAAATATGTGTGCGAGTGAGCGTATAAGGCTTCCGTGTGCAATTTACGACGTTTTCGCGCTTGTGCTCCGTCTGCGTTAGGCATGCAACTCGTTAATGTAGAAGGCCTCACATGACGAACTGCCTCGTGTGTCCACAAAACACATGCGTGCGATACGCCCCCGTGCACCGCGAAAAGTTGTTCACAAAACTGTTGCTCCACAACTTTAACCGTGTCTTACGTTTAGAATGAATCGCGTATATTTAGGCGAAAGTTTGCTTAAAAGATTTACGATCGCCCAAGCTAAAAATAAATGTTATAAGATTCATTTTAAGAAGAGCCATTCCCCTTTTTCTTCCTTTTCTCTCCTTAGGTCTTTGTATCGGAATAACGTACTACGATTAGTAAACTATACGCTGTATGCTTATAAAATTAACTACCAGATATTTAACTGGATTTATCTGCTTCATTTTTTGTTTGCATAAAGTTCAATATTTCTTTTTTAATTTTTATCGTAAATAACACTTTTTGAGTATCTCATTTTAACTATGATATACTTATATGGTTGGAACTTATTTCTATATTATTAAAAACTCGAGACATAGGTTTAAAAATAAGTTATAAACAAAGCTTTATTTATAATTACAACAAAATAAAGTTTTAATAAGATATAAATATGTTTCTATAAAGATTAATTATATTCGTTTATAATTTTAAATTATATATATTAAATATATTTTATAATCGCAAGTAGATAAAACATCAAGTACTTAGCCAGGTACGACGTATCGAACAGTTTTTATCGTAAATTCATCATTTTGTACGATAAAATTGAAAAACTTCTTAATACCTATAATTTTCTTCTAATAAATATTAAACTATTTTTAATGTATTCGATCGATATAATAAATTCTTAGAAATTGTATGATTTATTTTATTTGTAAGAACGGTACAACGCAAAACAAAAATACCGTATGAAAAAATTATACAAGAAAAAAGTATCACTGCTACCGTAACCAATGTTAATAATACTAATTGCTCTTGAGCGAAAAAATTGGAAGATTTTTAAAGAAAAAATTAGCACTTTGGAAGTTCTAGAAAGCGCGGCTCCTTTGTATGACAAACTGTGAAAAACAAAACGCTCGTAAGTTTAAAACATTAATTTACTACATGCTCCGATTTAAAGTACAATTTGAGAATACGTATAAATGAATAATGCTTACGGCGTAATCTCAAGTATACCCGTCGTAAATTTTTTCCAAAAAGTAATTTAAAAAAATTTATATAATAAATTTATATGTAATATTCATTGGCATTTATATTCGGTTATTTATATTAATTTTATCATCGATTATATACAATAATATCTTATCTAAAGGTGAAAAATAAAAATTTTAACTCGAAGTAAAATAAAATTTTCGAATAAATAATTTTTAACAATTGTACGTTTAACGAACGTGTCGAATAATACTCCGTTATAAATTTGTGAATACATATAATACAGGTGAAAAATTTTAAATAATAAAAATATCCGATGCTCTTTAAGGTTACCAGTTGCTATTCTATTAAAGCAAACATCGAAAGCTTTATTCGATAAATCCTTGAAGTCTTCTAAACTTTCAACTTACGAATATCCATTTTGACGCTTGGTTAATAAAAGTGACACGAGTAATATCTTTAAAAACGTTGACTGTAAACGTAATTCAAGCATGACTTACCCAAGTTGTTGAAATATCATGACATACAGTAAAATAATGCGATTACCAAAGTATTTCACCTTAAAGCGTATTGCATAACGTTCGTAAGAGAACTTAAAATTAAAATTTTGTGCTTCATCATCTCCGTCCTTTTACTTTTAAGCTCCTTCTGCAAGATACTTTGGCAGAATTTAACCGAGCGCTCGGACTCTGCGCGATCGAATGCGTATTTTAATATAGCTGAGCAGAATTTAATTGTTACACCCCACCGAAAGTAGCTGACGCTCATTTTTATCGAATGAATTCGACTATCACTCATGCCGCGTTCGCTTCCATTTAATCTAAATTTCGTACACCGGAAAACAGTCGGGAAAATTGTGCAGATGCCGTTGGAGCTGTCAGTGACTGTTTTTTAACGATTAAATTGGAACGTGCGCGCACGCACACGAAAAAACAGCTTTGCGCCTTGCTAGCCCACACAAAGACGCAATATGTCGACGAACGACATTTGCAAAAAAATCAAAATAAAAAAATGAAAAAGGTCGAGAATGGAATCGGGAGCGAGGGGGAAAATCACGCCATAAACTGTCGGAATTGATGGCGAATTCGCTCGGCCGCATTGCTCAATCAGCGTGAGCTTTTTTGCTTCCACGTGTCCGAGTCGTTTCTCACTCGCTCGAATGTCCGAGCGCCGCAATGAATTTATCATGTTCGATTCGACTGCGGTCGGTTGGCTTTGACTCGCTCCCCGCGATCGTCGAGCTCAAGCAAGAATCACTGCGCCTGAAATAATCATTTCTCCATGGCCCTCGCACTTTTTTTTGCTTACATTTTAAATGTCGCGTTTGAGCATTAATTATCAATTTCGGTCACTTATTGTTCCGATTCGTCTGAAATCCCCGATGTATTTATTTAACGTTGGCTCGGTTAAAGGAAGCTCTGAACTAATTATGCTCGTTTAAATGCTTCATTTTTATCCAATTTTACAAACGGAAAGATTCGAATGAAAATCCACAAAATGTAAATTAACGCATTGTTTTTCGTTTCTCGTTGCTATCGTATGAGTAATCCAATTGACTCGTTTATTGGTTTCATCCGTTTGATAATTTTAAAAACGTCGAATAAACTAGATCTAACTTTTCTTAAATAAATGTATTCAAAATTTATTTTTTTAATCCTAAATTTCGCTACAAGAAAAAAAATGGAATTTTATATAAATTTTGTTGTAAATGTTAATTGAAACGTTAACATTTATTCTACTTGAATAATTTAAACTAATATACTGCGATGCTCTTAATGTTTATAAATTTACATTAATTAGATGAATATTATCTATTTTATAAAGCAAGTTGTTTTCTCAGTAAATTCTATGAATAATTTAATATTATGAGTAATTTTCAAGGTTCTGGATCAATCTAACCCATCTTTACTTTAAGTCTTATTTTATCGACTACTGAATATAAAAGTATCGTTTCACGACTACTTTTATCGCTGGGACTCCTTCTTAGAATGTGAAAGAAATAAATATTTTATATATACAAATTTTTTAAATAAAGACAGCTGCATACGAATGTCGATAAATATTGAATAAATATTTATATTAATAATACTAAGCTAATACTATTCGAACTTGCAGTATAAACATACACAAGTATTGATACCATTTTTTTAATTTATTTATTTAACCGATACTGTATACATATTTACTGTACTATATACTATATAGTATATAGTAAAAATAAAGCATTATGAATAATATAAATTTTTTGCAGTTAATTATAAATCGTCTCGCATAGCAAAATACATATTTAATAACATGAAATTAGAAGAAGTTTTTTAAAATAATGTATATGCATAATCTATAGTTTTAAATTCAAAAACTCGTGTATTGCTATATAAATTTATCGGATATAGTGAATAATTTATTTATTTTTTCTATATATGGATGAATTTTCCGCTCATTCTTCTCTTTTTTTTACTTTTATTTTTATTTTTATCTTGTTCTCTTCCACAGATTTTACTTTCTATAAAATGCTATTTGTTTTGTTAACAATTATAGAATAATTCATAGTTAACAGTTAGAGATAATACGTGATATTACTTGATTAATGCAATTTCGTCATCGAATATTTATTTGAATTTACTAAACATCATTCGATAAATTTATAACTTCATTTTTTTGTAATTTATATCATTCTAATTATGATTTATATTTTTTAAATAAATATACAACTCTCTCTCAATAAATTATATAAATAAATAAGTTTTTAATTAAAAAGACATTTTAATATTTCACAGTATCAGGTTTTATTTTTTTACATTTTTAATACATAAACTAGAAATATATACTAAAGATATTACCAAATATTTTATTAAACAATTTAGGTATAAAATTATATAATTCAGAAAAAGCAAAAAGTAATTTTTGCTCACGCATGTTTCATTTAATTTAATTAATAAATTAAGAACAGGCTTGACATGACCTTATTATTATTTACTCTATACTCCTGATTTTTATGTTTATGCGTCATGTTGCATTTGTCCCGTATCACTATTATGTGAATATACTTATAAATATGTATAAGAGCCTGTCTTAGTTTATACAGAACTGAAGCAAGCTCTTATAAAAAATATGTAAAAAACAAAATATTATACAACAAGGTAAACCTACAAAGAATAGATTATCAAATATTTAAATTAAATAGAAACCATTATTCAAAATTATACCACATCATAGAAAATAATTTAATTTCAAATACAATATACCCAAATCCAAAATACTTCTCAAAATGTTTAAAAACAGATTTTATGCCTCTAAAAACATTAACATTTTTAGATAATAAACAATACCTACAAGATAAAAACAACATTCCAATTATACACCGTATTAATAGAAAAAGATTTAATACAAAAATAACATCCGAAGCAAATTTAAATGGCAAAAATAATAATCTGTTATGGATATACAATATGGATATATCACAAAGAGATAAACAAGAGAAATACCGAAAAAAAAACGAAAAAATATTGTTAGCTAACATAATTATATAATAATAATGATATAAAGAAAATTCCTGAATAAATAGACACATAAACACATAAAAATTGATATATAATTATACAAATAAAAACGAAATACATAAAATTGTAAATTATGTTAACAATGTGGAAATTATCGGTAAAAATAAAGTTTAATATTATTAAATTTTATTTATAAAAGGCATTCATGATATACATAAATTAATCAATTATAAAATGATTAAATTTTTTATAAAAGTTGTATAATGTAAGATTAAATTATGAATGTATTTTAGTTATATTTATAGTTTATTTTATATTGAATATTAGTATAACGCTATTCCAAATATGAACTTTTATTTCTAATTTTCTTTTAACTATCCATTACCGTAGTGAATTTACTTAAGAGATACTTTGTTTCTCAAAAATATATTAATTTTTTTAAGTATTCAAGAGTACATTCTTTAAAGATAATATTCATAATTTTGAATATAGTATTTTAATAGCTATTGAATACAATCATGTTGCTGACATTTGAAATCATCTAGCCGCGGGAAATTTTGCATAATATAATTTATAGACGTAGAATGAATTTTTCAAAGTGACTGTTCTGAAAATATATAAATTTTTTTTTGATAAATATGTTATATAAAAGTATCTCTTAGGTATCTCCCAAACATGACTACGTATAACATTTTGAGTATCCCACAAAAAGCTTAAAAAGATTCTTGAGTTTATAGAGTCCTTCGAATAAAATATATGCAGATATATATATCGCTTGCATGCACCAAGAACTTTTCTAATGAAAAGTTTGAGAGGAAAGCCCTTTGCTGCTCTAGAAAAAGTTCCCGCTTCATTACTCTTACCAACCAAATCGCAAATTTACATTTTCCTTTTAAAGAAATTTCTATAACATTGTATAATACCTTTTTTATTTACTCACAATCAATTTTTATTTTTACAATTTTTATTTAACCTTTTTCTTTGCAACATCTGATTTCTATATTTAGAAATAATAATCCGTTAGATCGGGATCCAATTTATTTTCAAAGAAGCAGAGAAGTTTCTTGAAAAAGTAAAACGAACCAGACTATCGTCGGTCTTTCGAAGAGTTTGCGAGGGGAAACGTTGCATGCACTGGTTTAACTTTGCAAGCTTCCCTTTATTTTCATTTTACATATGCAAGATCATCCGCGTATTTCGCGATCAAAACGACAGAGTCGAAAATTACAAGATCGCGCGGTAAAACTAAAAATCGTTCGTCGAAAAAGAGAGATGCGAAGGAACGATTCGATAAATTGGCTGATACAATAATAAAATAATTTAAGAGAAGCGAGCGAGAAAACGAACGTGATTATCTAATGGCGCGCTTTACCGAAAAGGCCAGAACGGGGAAAATCCACGAACGGATAATAAATACCCGCTATATCCAACAAAAGAACGATCTCCGTAATTCCTAAGCTTTACCACGGACAAGATAATGATGCCTCCGTAGGAGCAGAAAACTCAAGTTGTAACGTCGTCGTCGCAGCCGCGAGACGTTGCCAAGGGAGGAGGAAAAAGGACAGAGGAGAAGTTCGCAGTATATATAACTATTTAATCTCCCGAGAAACAATGAAGTGAGACCGTGAATAGGAAGAAAACGCTCAAGGAAGGCCAGTTAACCTCAAGGGCGAGCGACAACGTGGCAGGCGAGCGAGCGAATGCGCTGACCGGAGCGAGCCGCATCGGCAGCGACTCGCGGAGGAGAGAAAACCGCGAGACAAGGATGAACCCGTGCGCGATGTACACCGGAGACCGACAGAGACCGAGAAAACGAGGGAACGATCGTGTCTTCCCATACAGCCCTACCGTCCCTCCCTCTCCCTCCCTATCCCTCCCTATCCCACCATCTCTTCCCTCACGCTCTCACTCGCTCTTTCATTTTCTTAGCATCTTCTTATTTTGCTCGTCTGCATTGAAAGATAGATAGATAGAAGGAAAGGCATCGAGAATGAGAAAGAGGGAGAGGAAAGGACGGAAAGGGGCATTAAGTTTTTTATATTTAAAATTACTATTTGTTATCTCCAGACGAATTTCGCGTTTCCTCTACGTTTTTATTTTTTTCTTCTTTCACGCTATAGGCTTTATTGATTTGCATAAAATTCTATAAGTACTTTTAATGTTAACATGATTGAAATACGTTGACGTTTTACCGGCTGATAGAAATTATGAATATTCCGTCATTTTAATATATTTTCGTTGATAAATTTAAGCTATTCTGTAAGAACAGATTTTTGATTACTTGAATATTACTAAGCACGAGAGTATGTACGAGTTCGTTACTTGAAATATTATCCATCTTGTATCAATGTTTACAATTAAAAAAAAATATTTCCGCAAGCTCCGGAAACTGGTTTTCTAGAATATATTTTAAACTACAACTTTCCTTCATTGTGAATTAGCGTAATGCATGGAATAAAAAAGCAAATCATTTTTTATAATAAAGGAGGCTTATTTTGTATAAGTATTTTTTTCTAAATATTACGTTGTAACATGTAATTATGATTTCCATATGATTTATATATGAGGTATCAAAACTAAAAGAAAAGAACATTTTTATTTCATCTTGAAACCATAGTAAATATGAAATAAAAATTATCGAGCATTTTATAATATTAGTTCAAAAAAGGACGTAATTAAAACTAACTCAAATAATTATTGTTTCATAAATTTCTTAAAATTATATATTTGATTAGCGAAATGACGTGTATTGTTTAAAATTCGTATTGCCTTTTTAATTACTATATTTTATAAGAATAAATAAGTGTTAACAAGCGTTAAAAGAGTTTAATATATAATTTAGTGTTTATAAATTAAAATTTTAAGTTACATGATATTACACAAACCAATAAATTAACGATACCTTCGAAAAAAATTTTGTAAAAATAGAAATTTTGTTTAAATTAGTATATTTTTTATAAAACTCATCTAAAACATGAAAGTACAGTCTCAAACTTATAATAGAAAAACTTTTATCGCTTACAGTTTTATACTGCTAATTTAAAGTAATAAAGTACAATCATTTTTTAACTATCTTTTCTTTTTTTATCTCGTTCGTTCTCTCTCTCTCTCTCATTTCTTAATATTTTTATCCATGCTTGAAATTTGTATTAACATTATTAATAATTTTTTAAAGAATTAGTCAAAGTTTCAATTAACATCACAAAAATGTTTATTTCTGAAGTAACACTAAATATAAGAAAAACATACTTAAAACACGAAAGTAATATCATTGTTAATTTCATTACATTTATAAAATGTATTTATAATTACTTTTTAATGAAAATATAATTTTGTACTGTAAATTTAAAAAATATACTTTTCAATAATTAGTAGACGTTTATTATCTTAAATAAAATATGCACTATTCTACCCCCCTAGAAAAATTCTATTTTTGTATTTTAAAATCAAAATTGCAAATTAGCTATTAACGGATTATTTTTTTTACAAATTTTAAGTTGTTTTTTCAAAGTAGTACTTTAAATAATTCTAAAAAATCTCTATATTTTAATTTAAATTTAATATAATTAATTGTTATACATTTGTACAATATTTAAAAAGAATATATAATGTTTATTAGTTAATTAAATAAATTAATTTTATTTTCTTAATTACTTTTATCAATAAAAACAAGTATGACGATAAAGACTTTTTAAAAAGAACGATAAGAAATGTTTTAAAAATACATCATTTAATTATGAAAGTATAGTATTGTCAAACTTTAATGCACTCAATATAAAAAATAATCTATACAAAATCAATAATGTTTTAACATTTTAAAATCTAATGAAAAAAATTTTTTTGACTATTAGTAAAGTCTATCTTATATATATTTATCAAGTAAACGAAGAAAATTATATTCGCTGTAAATTTTTTATCTAACTTTTGTAATAATTAAACAATATATTTCTAAAGAAATTTTTTAACTTATATCTTTTTAAGAATAGTAATTACAACTTTTAAAGCATTTCTTAATAAAAATATTCGTTTCATAATACAGATTTAAATAAAATAATTTAATTATTAGAGATAATAAAAGATTATATCTATAATTAATTTATGTTTATATATTTATAGTATAACGTTTACTCATGAATTTTATGAAATGAATTATATTTATTTTATTCGTTATCATAAAAAATAAATGGTGTAATAAAATAGAATGCTTTGTATAAGTTTTATAATACGATAAAAAAATATTTATTCGGATTCTTATATTATTGATTAAATGAACGACAGAAACGAAGAATTGTAAGCGAGAGATCCAACGAATTTAGAAAGTATCGATAGATTACGACAGTATTGAAATAATAAATATTACCATCTGAATCACATTCACCATAAAATTTGTAGAGTATAACTATAAAACGTGCATAAGATGATACAGCGCTATAATTTATAATAGGATTATGGTTAGAGTTGTTTTTAGGCAGTTTGTTGGTACGAGAGCTACGGATGGCTGTATATTTTGAATAATTATTTAGCAGGAAGCCGAGTTTGTATCAGATTTTATTCGACTTCCAGCTGGAAAGCTCTAAAATTACAAAGGGCAATAAGAAGAGAAGCAAAGAGCCGTACACAGATTCAAGGGCTGAAATCATCGTTCGAACATTATTTACATCCAGGCTTGCGTCGTGTTATTTTGACATGTCGTTAAGCCCCGAGAATGCGGCTCGCGATATTTTTCAAGTGCATCACGAGCTCGCCGACTCGCCTTCGCGCAGATATGCACGCTAATCCAATAAAGCCACTCGTAATTTCACTTTATCTATATAGTGCTTGTTTTCCCCCGAGCTGGAGGCAACAGCTATACGCGCGCATAGCGCTCGTAAGCCCGTCCGTAATGGTCTCGAAGAGATACAGACCTGGACCTGAGGAAAAGTCGAGAGCACCGCCGACTTTCTCATTCGCTACGGGACCGCTAATTTCGAGCGCCCGCGATCTCATCGCCTCGAACGCCCGCGCGCATATTGAATTCCAGAACGAGAGCAGACGAGTTCCAAGCCAGATCTAATAAAGCAATGAGGATGAGCTCGATAATGAGCTCCGAGCTAAAATGCCGGGCGTCGGAGCAGCTCACGGTGATCGCGTTTCCGAGCGCAGCGATATCGAGTCGACCCGAGCGTGCATTAAGCGCAAAGTTCCTTACGGTTTCGCGAGGGTCTTGATCTTGTTCTCGGTCGTCTCGGTCGTCGCCGTCCTCGCCGTCGTCCTCGCCGTCTTCCTCGCCGTCTTCCTCGCCGTCTTCCTCGCCGTCTTCCTCGCCGTCGTCCTCGCCGTCGTCCTCGTCGTCGTTACCACCGTCGCCGAGGCCGCCCAGGTATATCAAGCCTTTCCTCGTTTAGCCTCAACCATAAAGCGATAACTCCTCGCTAAAACCACAGAGCGGCCGGTTAAATGGCGGGGCCGCTGCGGCCAGCCGCGGGGACGTTATAAGCTGTAAACGTGGATATTGTGAAAGTTATTTATACGTGCATGCGCATGTATATGCATGTGCACACAAGCGCGCACACATGCACCCACAGGACCCGAGATAGAAGATAATTAGATGGGACTTTTTTAAAGCGAATGCTCCTCTCGAACCCGGGAGGCGTTTCTCTCGCGCTCACGGTTTATCCGTACGCGTAAGCCTCCAAGTTTGTCTCCCGTTACGCACAATGCGCGATTTAATGTGGAACGAAGTCGCGGACACCCGCGCCACTATCGTTTCTCAAGATGATTACTCGAGAACCGTCCAACTCTCGCTCACCAACGATCTTTTCAAGAGATTCTTCAGCATATCAATTTTCAAAGTTGTAATGTGAAGACATCCTTATTTGAAAGATAATTTACGGGAAGGACTATACTTATTTCCTTTTAAATCTTGAAAAGAAGCGAGTTTTTTACTTAGATTAAACACCGAGTCTGGAATATGTACGAAGGCCTTTTTGCTTTTCTTCAGGATTTCGAGAGAAAGAAGAAGAAAAAAACAACGAATTAAAATTTTACGTAACCAATACTCGATAATTATTACTTTCGAACTTATTAAATTTCTCTGTATAATAATCTGATTCAATTTATAATTAAAATTTTTAAATAAATCTTTACAAAATTTATACTTTTTAAATTTTATTTTAATCCATTAATTACTCGATTGGTACAAAGTTTTAATTTTGTATTATTTTTATTTGCGTTATCAAAAATTTTATAATTACTATTATTCTTATCGTTCGAACGAAAATTTTACGTCTTATTTTCTTCTCTTAAAATTTAATTGCATGTTTTTTTTAATAAAATTAATTCATCGCTTAAAATACATGTTATTTATAATGTATTTTGTGGAAAAACTAAGAAAGTTACTGCACCAATTTTACGTGACATACTTTACGATAAAAATTAATTTTTCAAATTTATAACAATTGCAGAAATAAATAAGAATTATTTATAATTTCTTATTGAGTAATTACATTTTTAAAATACAAATTATTTATTATTTTTAAAGGAATAAGATTTAATTTTTTATAGAATAATTATTGCACATCGATACTCTAAATTTATTCGAAAGAGAACAACTCGATTTAATTTTTTTTTATATTATTTTGTTTTTTTTTAATATCGTTGAAAATTCTGAAATGCGTAATAAGGTCTTTTAGTACACCATTTAAATGATACGTTATTTTGTTCGTAGAGTTTTCAACCAGAGAAAAATTACCATTCTTGTATATTATATTTTTTTATCGTTACATACTCTATTTTCATTCTTATTGAACTCATGTACAAGAAAGATATCGAGAAAATAAAAATTGCGTTACGGTAAATGCACTTACTACAAGATTACGTTTTCTGCGTCAAACTAATTATCGAAAATACATTATAGACGATTATAAAATTGGAACTTTTATTTTATAATAAAGCTAGAGTTATATTTTAAATAGATAAACCACAATTAATAAAATATTGTACTAATTAATTTATGTAGAACATACCATATATTATCAAATTATTAATGACATATTTCTCATTTTCCATATATTGTTAATATTGCATAAAATCAATTTAACGCTGTTCGTGAATAAAAAATATAACACCGTATTGTATACATACTATATTATTAATGATTAAGTAGTCTATAGATTACTCGAACTATTATTATTATTTTATTAAATATTCATTATCTCTACTTGAAAGATGAAACATCTTTGAATAAAAAATTATAGTATTATTTATTTTAATAAATATACATGTATAAGTAATTATTGTTATTTATTTTATTAAATAAAATACTGATTATTTAAAAATTAAATTTCACATATTTTTCTAAATTAAAATTGATTTGCTGCATATTCACATTTATTCACGTACATAAATATTAGATTTTATGATTTTGTTAAGTTTTCGTTAACTATAAAAGATACGTTAGATTTGCGTTTAATTCGAAAAGGAATCTTGAACCAAAATCCCGCTATGCGATCATTATTTTCTAAAATATAACAATAAAAGACAAATAGGTGTACTACGTGGATTGAATATTATGAAAAATAAAACATTATATATTATGACTTAGCTTAATAATATTAGCTTGTTTATTTTTTCATTATCTTAATACTTTTTCTTAATAATTAATAGATATTTGAAATAATAAAATAAAAATTATTATTACATCGTGGAACCACTATTATAATTAATATGAAATTATTATTTCATCATGAAATGAGTTATTTCTGCGTTCTATAACAAATTAAATACTATATATAGAAGTTAATGTAAGGTTAATGCGCGTTATATAAAATTCATGTTTTTTTCTTTTATTTCTGTTCTTTTTATCGGAACCAATAACGTACAGACAGATGATTTCCAATAACGTGAATGGTCTACTAAAAACTTGTCAAACGAAAAATAAGCGAACTATACGCGAAGATAATTTGAATTTTTTAAAATTTGCGCTGAATATTCCGATAGATGAAATGTAGCGAATATCGTTCGCTAATCTTCGATCTATTTCTCTCAAGGCAGTTGTGGCATCAGCACCAGCATCGGCAACAGCAGCAGTTATTCGGAGATTTTTGAAAGAACTTAGCTTGAAAAAAGATAAAACTGAGAAAAAAAAAACTTTTAAAAAAAGAAAGGAAGGTAAAAAGAAATTCCGGGTAAGTTTAATAAGAGGGAGGCGGCAAAAGGAAGAGAAGTTCCCTTTTATAAATACCCGGGGGCCGTCTCGGCTTAATAAGGACCGAAAATTGCACGCCTACTCATTGGTCCTTCTCTCATTCGCCGATCGATTTATAAGCTGCAAATCCGGAAACATACATCATACGGCTCTACGAGGTAAGCCAGGCATCTGCGACTTCGACCTACATGTGCTGTACGCACGCATAGCCGTACATGTTATTTGGACGGAAAGTGGCACTTATGTCCCAAGTAGTCGCCAGGACCGTCATTAAATGAAACGCGAACGAAACACGGACAAATCAGGTGAGCTCGAGAATCGTGAGTATAAAAAACGCGATCTCTCTCCGAGCGCTGATGTCACTCTGTAAATCCTGGCTTGGTTTCGTATTTGAAGAGGGAGCGGAGCGTGTGTGACTTCTTTCACGAGAGAAACGCAACGCGCTGATAAGAAGCAAAGCGCACGTTTCCGTTTTATCGTTGCGAGTATTCCAAGTATCGCAGAATATTTAAAAACGCTCGGCGAACCGGAGAAAAGTTAAATTGTACACCAGCGCAAGTTGTATCGGACTTTTTCTGTTTCTTGTTGCATCGAGTTTTCAAGTTTCGGATGACGACGACAGGTGCACGATGCACGAGGCAGTGATAACCGACAATTTATGTACCTCATTTTTATATCGTCGAGTAGCTGAGAGTTAAGGACGCTTATTGTGTATTACGCGTAGGGCGCATCGCAATTTTTGCCGAGCAAATTTCAGCTCGATAATTGCATGTGTGCCAATTGGCCGCTGCTTGGATTATGATTCATTAACTTCTAACTTCTAACTTCTAAATTATATCAATTTCGTAATTGATCCATGCGAATGCGGAGAACCACCTGTGAGATGGTAATTATATGGCTCAAAATTGGCCAATACAATAAATACTTGACTATATACCTTTGATCGAATGCTTTATCCAAAGGGAAAAGTGATTTAAAAAAAACCGATAAGAAACGTTTTTATGTTAATTTTTTGCTATGTACGATAATTAAAAAAAATTAATTTTTCATCATTTTCTCAAGTTTTTTTTTATAACTTTTAGTTTACATAAACTGTTGAACTTGTTCTTACTGGATTATAATAGCCTCTGGTTGTTATTGTTGCTCTAACTGTGGGTATAAGTGTACTTCAGGCTTATTTTCTCGAAGTAAATACAATTTTCATTTTGATGCCTATGATAAAACTTTATGGTAGTTACGTACTTCCTCGTAATTTTCTTTAAGAATATTAGATTGGTGTGGTATTTATATCTATTAAAATTATCATATAAATAGATTACTTATATTACGTATTTATATAAACTAGAATTTAAAGAATTTCACAATCGATAAAAATAAAACAAACTGTAAATATAATTTTTTATAACTGTATAGCACTAAAAAATGATTATTATATGCAAGAGTTATATTTAATCGAGATAATACTTATCTTTATTTTCAAATACTATCTAAATAGTTTGTATTTCGAATTTTATAAAGATATCGGTAAACATACTACATATTGTAAAACATATATTTTTTAATTACAATGCTTTTTATGTATATTTCTCTGCATATTTTCTAATTAATTTCAAAAGATATACATAAAATTGAAGTCATGACCAACATCAAAATACAGGTTTTTACCATTACCTAGTAAAATTATTTAAATATTTTAAATCAACTAATTACGTTATTTAAATACGTCTTCTAAAAATGTAAATATGACTTTTATTTGTTTCTTCTTATCTAAATTTTCACGTTACAAGCAAGAACAAAAATAACCTGTTTTATAAATTAAGATGTAACTCGCGGTAAATACAAATGTGTACGCACTTCATTCCCGTATAATAACTGTATAATATATTATGCGACAAATTTTATATACAAACATCAATATTAATTCCCTTCACCCAACCATCGAAACACTAAATTTTTCACTTAAACTTATAACCTTACTATCATAAATAATATCGCCGTTTGATATACGACATTGTACGACTACGCGTACTTAAGTTATATACTCATACAGAAAAATATTTTTTATTTATTCGCCTTCCTTCCTTTCGCGAGCGTAGTTCCAGTATAAATTTTAAAATGTATAGTCAACATTCTTAATTTTATTTAAAAGTGTATCCTCGTAAGTACGTATATCCTTAATTAGTTCATTATTCAGCGATGTATAATTTAAAGCCTAAGTAGACATTTCATGGCGTATACATTTCGAAGAAAGATCGCTTATTCACTTTAAATCGATTTTAATGAAGTTTCAAATACAGGGTTGATAAAGATTAACTTTTTTAAATATTAAGACATGTTTATAGATAAGAATAAAAATTGTATTTGATAATTTATCCACGGAAGATAATATTAGCTTAAAGCACATAAAATATTTTATTAAAAAACGCAGGGAGTATTAAAAATATAAGCTACTTTGATGTACGTATCCACTTATGTTTTTGTTATTGCATACAAACGCACACGCGTGTACGGTTATGCCTCTCCCTCGACCCAACAAACAATGTTACAAGCTGCACATTAATTATCTTGCCATTTCGTTTTATATATTAGCAGAAGCACCAGCGACAGCTCGTCTACTAATCCTTGGCACTGTATTCTCTATGACGTCTCTCTCCTTGTCTCCTTCTCTCCTTTCCTCTCTTTCTCCTCTCTTTCTCCTCTCTCGCTCCTCTCTCGCTCTTTATCTTTCTGTACAGACGCGTGCACGCACACACGTTTTGCACACGTACAGAGCTTATTGCGACCCTGTTGCTTCTATGAAAGAACAAGTCGAAGAAAGAACACGACGGCACGTCGGGAAGAAAATGTACTCACATGTATACGAACAGGTATGCATAACGTCCGCAACCACAGGTATTCTCTCTTTCCATCTCTCTTTTTCTCTTTCTCCTTCTGTATTTCTTCTCGTTCGGTAAACATATCTCACGGAGGAGAAAAAAGAAGAGAATGAAATAATATGGTATATACGAGGCCGGAGGTGCTCGATACCGATAAATCACTCGCTCCCTCTTGTTCTCTATCCCTGTTGCTCCTTCTGCGCCCTACCCGTAATATCTCCTCTAATTTTTTCGTCTTTTTCTCTTTTTTGCTAAAATTGCCCCCTTCTCTGCCCTCGTACATGCATACATACACGGGCACGCGGGATAACCCTCTCTTCATAACTCGATAATCCTTTTTTCAATTTCGGAGCTCAACGTCTCAATAACGCGACGAATACGAGCGCGCGCTTTTAGTGTGTGTACGTGTGAGGTACGCTCGCGTAGGGGAGTAGAGATGTGTTCGCGGAAGGAAGATAGAACGAGAGAGACGGACGGCACTTGATTTGATGCACGAGAGCTCGAAACGTGGTACACGCAAGTGTATCCGATGTTTTTCGCGGAACTTATTCCTTTTTTAACTTTTACATCTATTTTTGAGGCTACGGATACGAAATAAAATGGACGATAATTTTCGTGAGAATCACCTTAATATAAAGAGTACGGAAAACGTATATTGCTCGATGCTTTCGATTGTTATTAATGCATGATTCTTCGACGTAAAAAGAGGAGCATGGAGAAGAACCAATTTCTTTATACGTCATGCGAATATTTTCATTTACGCGTAATTTGACGTGTTCGGAATATAATGTCGATATTGAAAATTATATGTATACGAACATATTTTTGTCTATACTGAGGTATTTGTGTAAATAACCATTGCTAATATAATCGAAACCGAAGTAAAAAAAATTTTTAAATAATACCCGATTCAGTTTACGCGTATTTAAAAAATAGAAGCCATATGTAAAATTATGATCAATATTACACTATTTTCATTTTACATCTTTGCTAATTGAAAATGTAAAATCTTATTCTTGTTAAAAATGAATTATTTTTGTATCTAAAAATTAATATATGTACAAGAAAAGAAATAATATAAATTTTTTAAATAATTTAATTTCTCATTAATTTTATGAAAAAAACTATTTTTATACAGAATAGTTGTTTTAGATTCTTTAATAGTTTCCAAGTACAAATTAATATGGATGAAATAGGCAAAATTTTTGCACCGTTTCTTCTATAGTAGGTATGACTTCGTCGAAGTTCCATGGAAAAAATAATGAAAATTTAATCCTATTATACTACTATAAATATTGACATTTATAATTTTTATTTCATAATTCTTTTACGTATTAAAAAATAAGGAATATTCAAAGTATAAATTAAAATAAAAAAGAACTCGTTAACATACAAATAATACTAGTTATTGAAAATACTTCTTATGATAATTATAAAATGTTAATAAACTTAAATAAGTTTAGTTAATTAACTAAAATTTACATATATATGCACGAATTTACACTTAATTTAGATCCATCCGTAAAAAGCAGTCCCATATTTAATACACATTGATGTATTAACTTTGTGAACAATATTACGTGTACAAAATTACCAAATGTATTTATATTTTCTATATAATTTAATAGTTTAATTTTTTTTATATTCTATAAATTTTGAAATAAATTAAATAATATTAAAAAATATTCTAAAATTCTTATTTAATATTACACTACCTTAGTATAATGTACCTTTAATCCTTGATTGAACACAAATATTGACGAGATAATATATGTTTTTATATTAAAAAACGTTTATTTCTTATTTATTTTAATGCAAAATATGAGTAAACAAAAATATATAACAATTAAAATTATATTTTTCGCTGTATACACAATTTGTCATATTTTTGTCGTATTCTTTATTATAAAAGTTACATAAATGTTTTCAAAAGTTTTTTTAATTTAAAAATTTAGTAATAATATAAGTAAATACAGTTATACCGTATTCTAATATATAACTAATTAAACAAATAAATAAAGAATTTTAAAAACTAATTTTTTAATAAAATCACTCTTAAAAAACCGCAATTGATAACGACAATTTTTATTACAGTACTTTTGTCACTGTAGTACTTTTATTCGTTTAAATTAAAAAAACAAGAAAGAACTTACTTAAAAATTTATGATAAAAAATATTGACTTAAAAGAATTTGATAGATCATCAAAAACGCATTATTATGTACCGAACACATGTAATAAAATTGTAAAATAAAAATAATAAAACAAAGTATGTAATGTTAACCTTAGATAATAAGCTAATAAACTCTAGTCTCACTCATATAAATTTTATAATTTCAAGAATTTTGAAGAATTACTATTAAAACTGTACTGCATTTAAATGATATCTTATTACTTTATGAAGAACGAAGTGAGCCGCAATAAAGGTTTTATCGCGTGGCATTAAGTCTTATAACTTTAAAGACAATCGTAACTAATTAAGTAGAAAAATATAAGACACTTCTGCTTTATTTCTTTTATTTCACTCTCAAGGCGAAACTCGAGATACGTGGTAGGTAACTCTATGGGAGTCCGAGAACGATGTGACGCTTCTCGTGCACAATCTCGCCAATTTTTTCTCGCAGTTTCTCGCGCCTTTCCGTTTCGGGCTATTTTATTACCCCATGCCGCTGTCGTCGTTTCTCTTTTGACTCATTTAAATAAAAGTAGAGACGATTTGACAAGATAATACAACGAACCAAAACAAACTTCAATTCGCGTGAATTTCATCGGTACGGTCCGCGATCGTTCCGCCTCAATAATTTCTTTTCTATCAAGATCCTCAAATTCTGTATACATTACCAAACGCTAGTAAATCAAGATAAACCAACAATTACACTGTCACAAATACCGTAGAAATCTGTTACTGCCTCGGTGGTATAAAGAGTAAGATTTATTTTTACATGATTAAATATACGCAAGAATGGTGAATTCGTAATTAGCGATACAACTTTTATTTTTTTTAACCCGTGAACACTGGTTTTATATAGAAACTTAATATATCAATCGCTATGTATTATTTATAATGTACACTACGTTAGATTGTATTCCAATTTTGATTAGACGTATGTCATTATTTTTAATTGGGATAAATTAAAATATAATAATTAATGCAAATGAAAGTAGATTTAAATTCAGAATATTATCGATGATTATCAATTTATTATATTTAATGCTAGATTTTATTTCAAAGTACTGAAATCTCAGTACTATATATACAAAACTTTATTCAAACTAGATCCCTTTTCATTAATCTCAATCATTTTATCTTAAAGTTACAGTAAAATTAATGGGAAATTTTAATTTAGTTCATTAGAATTTTAAAAGCTAATCCATTAATAATAAAAGTCTGCTGAATGTACGTATGTGTAAAACTTATCCATAAAGAATTTTAATTAAAAAAAATGTATATACTTATAAACAAATAAAATTTGTATACAAGTGAATGTTATCGTCTTCATTCGAAATATATATCATAAATCTAGAGAGTTCAAAACCTTTTAAATTTTAAATTACACTGCTCTATTATATTTGGACTGATTTTTATCGTATTTTTCTTTTAGAAAAAAAAGTATTTTCATAATTATTATTGTACAGTATATTCTCAAAAATTTTTTTATGTATGAAACATTTGGACATGGATTGTAACATTTGGATGGATATAAATGTATAAACAATACAAGTGGTAAGTAATATTAGTACATAAATATTTGAAAACGGAGCTAAAGCTTATTTTACAATCATTAAGCAAATTTATCAATTTTCAAATAAAATAAAATGTTTTTACAATGCTTATGATCAATTTTTTAAAATAAATCGATTATATTATTTATAAAATGTTTAAATTTAATAATATATATTTAATCTAATATTTTATATGTTTTTAAATATTTTTTAGTATTATACTATTTACTTTTTTACAATAAAATTATGCATTAATATATACAATATATTCAATGCGATGCTGGTTAAATTAATAAATAATGTTATGTATTAAACATTTTTTTCTTTTTTATCTTTAGTTAAACCCTCTATAAAATTTCATGACGATTGTACGACTCAGTCGTTTTCTAAACATTTCACATGGTTTACTTATTTACTTGGTATTTTATATAACTAAAATTTAAAAGCCAAAAAGTAAGAGGAAATATTAAAATCATTTTACGTACAGCAAATAATATATTAAATACTGAAATTGCGTATTAAATTTATTATATTTTTTCAATAAAATACTTATCTAAATCGGTTAATCGATAATATTCCTTGATTGTATTAGCTTCAACTAGAATATTTATTTTTTTTGTTTATCGCATTAGTAATTGTACAATCATTATAATTGAATGTAATAAATATTTAATAAATTAAAGTAATATACTCCAAAATTTTTTTAAAAATAATTAAATATCTCATAAACAATTTTCAGTAGTTATTGAGGTATTAACCAAAATTAAGAAAGTAATTTACTTCACGGACAGAACGACAGAGTAAATTTACAAGATTTGTCCTCAATAACCTTAATCATTTACTCGTCAACCAGAGTAATTTCATAGCGGTAATTTCATAAGTATTTTTTCAGTTTCAAAAATAAAAAAACCAAATTACATACATCTTCTACAGGGTCTGTAACATTAATTGCAATGAAAACTTACCCATCACTTTTTGCTACAGAATTCATGCTTCGACTATATAACCAGATATTTCCTCTTCTTCTCGACGCATACTGTGTATATACGTATATATATGTATATATACATATTCTATAACATATTTCTGCGTATACACGAGTATATGCTCATTTATGTACATACTTACATATACTCGTTTAAAACTGAAAAAGTACACATTGCAGGACACCTTTCGCAATCTTCTTAAGCGCATCTTTCCCTTTTCCTCCCCCTCGTACTCAACATCATTCTATCGTTCTTTCCCTCTATCTACGTACTTTTCTATGTAAGATACAAATAGAGTTTATGACTTAGGTTAATATTAAAAGAAAAAAAGGCGATAAACAAATTTTTTCCAACTGGACAAGAGTAAGAAGTTAATCAAAAAAGTGACTAAAAGAACATTAATATCTTTTTTCATCAGGATCGCTAAATTTTGTATAAAAACTAAATATCTGTATCGTTTCATTTATGCATTAAATATTTATGAGGTGTATAAGCAGTTTATAATTTAATTAGATATATTCAGGTGAGAAAATGAAACATTAAAATATGTTAAAATTTAATCATCGAGTGAATAAAATTTATTTATAATAGGCTTAGCGTATTGAATACATACATTGACAGAAACGTAAAGTTTCTGTCTCTAAAAATATAACCTTAATCATTTAAATATAAAAAAATGTATTAAAAATAAATTTTTAAAATGTTAAAAAAAACATTTTAATTACATTAATTGGTGTAGATAAATATTTTTATAATATTTTTTAACAATTTTATATGTAAAATATGGGATAATCTAATAACATTAACTTGTAATAACATTTAATTTTTGTATATTCTTACGAAGAATTAAAATTTGGAATTAAATTTTAACTATTTTTAAATTGAAAACATTGATAATAAATATTGATTTAGATTATTAAATATGTTATGTAGTTATAATACAAATAAGGACATTTTATTTCATACTTTGTAGTGATTATTTAAAAACAATAATTTTAGTCAAATGCAATATTTAAAGCAAATTAACTTATATATTAAACATAAAATATTAAAATAATTGAAAAAATATATTAATTTCATTTCATTTTAATGATACATAATAATTTTAGAATACAGCATTAAACAAACATTTAGATGCTAAGGGAATTGATTTTAAATAATAGAACAAAATGAAGTAAAAATATTGAAGGTACTTATACTAGTGTATTGTCGGGTTAAAATAAAATGTAATGAAAATATATAATGATATAATACAACAGTAAATTCTAAAGTAGATAAAATGCGATACTAGTAAGATGACTTATTAAAAAATGAAAATGTAATTTACTGACTTAGTCATACGATGGAGAGATAAGAACAATTTCAATTAAAGGAGCTTTCTTTCGAAATGATTACGTAAGTTTTACCGATATCAAACATTTTTAATTTAATAATATAACCATAGTCTTCCTATAAAACAATTCTACGTTGCATGTACAAAAAAATAATCGCATTAAGTAATTTACGTAGGTATATTGCATAAAAAACGCTGTAAATAATTAAATACAGTAATATTGACCATCTATTATGTAACAATTATTAATTTTATAAAATTAATTATAATAATTTTATATTATTTATTTCTTTACTTATCGAATAAAATAAAATATTTTGAAAAACGTAAATAACTTTCTAGAGCTTTGTTATTCTTAAAGAAAGAATTACACTATGTATTTCTAAAAAGTTTTCAAGTTTATTTTACGTACATTAAATATACAATATAATGTGATTATGTTGTGCACTTAATAAAATAATATACGGATAGAATCAATTTATAATTATTCCTATAAGCTATGCATATTCGTATTTATAGGATACATTGATATTCTATACAAGCTAGAATTAAAAAGTTTCGAGGTCGAATATCCAATATCTAGTGAATACAAATTGGATAAATCGGAAGGCTTAATTAGTATTCACGTATGAATTTGAAGTCACTGATTTATATTTTATTAACCAGGAAAAAACAGAAGGTATTGGCGTTGAATTTTTCTATATTTTCAGTTGGTTTTGAAGTGCTTTCTGCAATTATCGAAAAGAGGAAAAAAGCGCGTAAAACACAGAAGCTCGAAAGTAAACGAATAAAAAATAATTACTTCTATGTTGCACTTAAAGTGATAAACGTTGGCACTGTAATCTTATTCAGTTTTAAATTTAATTATCGATAAAAGCCGGTGTAGTGCAGAAATATGACGGTACAAACAGCCATCCTCGACCTGGCTAAAATAAAAACCTGGCGCGTTGGCCACTTGCTTCATCGGTATCCACGAGAAAGAGTAACTCCCGACTGTATACAAAGTCGGAGCCTTTACACATGCAGCGGCGAAAGTACCGAAACGAGCAAAAAAAGAGGCGTCGAAAGATAAATTCCCTTAATAAATGACTGCAAAAGCTACCATAATGACCGAGGCTTCTCCCTGGATATCCATGTGCATGCATATAGATATTTGAACGTCAAATTAGCGGATTGTGGATTTATAAAGCGGAAAACTTGCGAAAATCGAATCATTTTTAATAAATTTTAACAAATTTCTGCTTAATATCACATCGAATACTTTAAAATGGAATGGCTATCGATGCACTCATCGTTTCAGTACTTCTGTATTATTCTTTTATTCAAAAGATTCCTCATAATTATTTGAATTTCTCTTTGATATTTTATTTACGTACAAATGCATTAATTTATTAAACGAGTTTTCTGAAATTCAATATACCTCTGCTTCAATTAGATCGAATGTGCGATAATTTTAAGACCCTACTTTTCTCTTAAGTTGCTATCGTGATTAATTAGGAATTAATAGGGTGCAATCGATTGTTTTAATCGAGCGTACGTCTCCGAAGTATTACGTAGATCTTAGTAGCTTTTAGGTAGCTCGTAAAACAATTCGTTAAGAAAATCGTCTACTTTACGTTCCTTCGTTTTTGACCTCGACTTTAATACCTACGTAGGAAACGTCGATGATCTTAAAAATTAAATACGTCGAAGTATTTTCATTAAAAAAACAATTTAAAATTTTTTAAACTTAGGAAAGAAATAAAGAAATAATTTACGATTACTTTTGAGATTACTTTTGAGAAAAAGGCGAAAGGAACGAGTAAAAGAAGAAAAAATACAAACTCTTTGGGGTAATCCGTTACATCTTGACATTTGAAAATCTAGCGACGCGCTTCTGTTTGGCGATACTTTATTTTTGCAAAGTTTCGGCGTATCCAGATTTTCCCATCTGCTGGCTCGCTTCGGAACTTTCCATATATGCGATGCATGCAGAAATACACGCGGCGAGAGGAAGAGAGGAAGAGAGGAAGAGAGGAAGAGAGAGAGAGAGAGAGAGAGGCTCTCTTTTCCGATGCGGTAGCGCCTCGTTATCCGGAGCACGGCGTGTGTACATGCCGTGTTTTGCAGCGTTTTCAGCGCGCGGCTGCTCGCTATCACGGGAGGCCGATAAATCTTGGATAAACTCACGAAGACGACGAGGCCTCGCTCTTTATCCCTTCTTCTTTCTTTCGCCGGTCGGGGTTAGGCCGCGAGATGTTGCGGCTCCCCCGTGCCGCGCCTTGTGTATATAACTTCGTGTCTGAACCGTGTCTCCCTTCCTTCTTGCTCCTTTCTTCTCCCGAGTCCTGCGTCCCGCGTCTCGTTCCCTCTCGTTCCCTCTCGTTCCCTCTCGTTCCCTCTCGTTCCTTCTCGTTCCCGGCAAAACGTTATGCTCCTCGCGAAACGATGCCAGGCGAGGTTACGGCGGGTGGAACGCTCTTTTAGGGCTCTCTCGGTTTTTTTTTACTCTCTGCCTCTCTTCCCCCGTACATAATTCGTAAACTCTCCTACCTCCTCTTCCTCCCGGTCTCTCCCACCGTCTCCTTCTTCACGGTCGCACAAACAGGGCCCGGCTCTCCTTAGGCCTGCGTACCTCCGTATACCTACATCGATGCAGAATACACACGCGCGCACGCTCACACACCTACACGTAGCTGTAGAGGTATATTCCGTTGTGAAAGTCTGGAACCCCGTACTCGCGATGACCGGTCGCTATCGCAGCGAATCAGCGTCCGTCTTAATTATCACCCTTAGTTTATCCATTTTCTCTCCTCTTTCTTTGTCTCTCCCTCGCTCTTTGGTGGTGCGCACGAGGAAAGGGACCTTGGACCAGCCGCAAGTATGTACAGCGGACAGAGACGGTGAAAAAAAAGAGACACGGTATTACGAGGCCTAGATGGGACCTTATATACATGCTCGACGATTTTGCGGTGCAAGTGCGATACATCACCGATGGTGCAGTGAAAAAAAAGAGAGAGAGGAGAAGACGAAGCGGAAAAATCCATTTAATAACGATTCTCGTTGGATCAGGAGTTCCTTATTAAGGAAAGACGTACTTTTCTTCTTCGAAGCGGGATTACAATGTAAGCACGACGCACGTGCTCTCGTTTCTTGGTTTCGCCTCTTCTCACCTTTTTTTCTTATTTTTCTTTTATACTTACCGAGAAATTGGTCATTTTTACCGTAAATCTATACTTTTTTCCGTGCTTCCAAAGGCTCGTATTTTTATCGTTTTACTTGTTGCTGTTGTTATCGTCGCACACAAATACGCGCCCCCTTGGCTACTGTTGAACGAGCAAAAATTTACGATAAAGATCGCCTTTTTTAAATGAGACGCGAAGATTTTTTTCTCATTCTTCTTTGTTTGCCAAAGCGAACGCGTATACAGCCGCAACAACTTATCGGACATTGACATGTACAAGGTAGAAGATATATTCTTTTTATCCGTGTACAAAGCTTAGTGCATAAATTTTAATTGCCTGAGGATATTACTGATTAGTACGATATTATAAGATAAACGGATTTATCGAGGTATTTGAACAGCCTGGAGAAGATAAATTTGAATAAAATAGTTTAATGAATTATTTCATAATTATTTCTCGTACAGCTAATATTATCAAGAAAGAAAATTATGTTATTTCCACGCATAATAATTGTAACGATATGCTCCAACATAAACAAATGTAATTTGCTTGATTTTTTATTAAATCTCTTATAATTTAATATTCGTTCTACTTGGTTATGACAAGAATATTTCGATTGAATACGAAAATTTTAATCTTACAAAATTTAGAAATAATTTAGTACACTTTTTCTCCGTGTTTTAAACAAATGAAATCAATTACTTTACGTTAAAAAATCCTGTACAAATATTTTAATATCATTTTTAACAGTTATTTTGAATTTAATTTTTTGACTAATTACATCGTGAATTAAAATTACATTAATGACTAGATTTGGTTAGTTATTTACACTTTAAACTAATCATGACTTAAGTTAATGCAATAAATTATTCGGTATTCAAACATAAAACTTATAAATGAAAACAATATAATTAAATATATTGATAATTTTACAATTTTTGTATAATTAATTATAAATTAAAGTAATTCCGATTAAAATATAGGTATATTAATAATAATTAATAAATTATTATGTATATTTAAAATATTTTATTCATATAGATTATTAGTTTAATGTAACAATTTTGGTCTTGTTAGATACATCGATATTTCCATAAAATAAAAAACTTAAAAATATACATTCTTTTCGTCGAATTTCGCTTTAAATGATTAAATTATTATTGTATTTTCAAACAAATATTTACTACAAAATAAATTAAGTATAATAGACTTCGTCGAATTACTTTGAGAAATACTTAAGATGCCAGAGGATTGATAGTTACAAAAAATACTCATTTCTCTTTCCTTGACTCACACCATGTGAATTCTTATATAATAAACTTGACTTTGATGAATTTTAATTTTAAAAAATATCGCCCAAAATGATACAAATAAATTTTAAAAGATCTATGAATAAATTTAGCAACTATATTTAACTAACTCATCCATTGTACTTCTTACATTTGAAACAACATTTTCTTTAGAATATGATTTAAAATGATTATTTTACATTCACTTAAAACCTGATTCAATATTATTAATACACGTTTCATTAATTTTGTAAATATTAATTATTTACGTTTCCATATTAATTAGAACACACTTAAATTAAAAAAGTTCTTAATAAATTGTCATGGCAGTTACGTCATCGATATTTTAAAATTACCTAATTACTAAAGGTTTCTCTAAGCATCATAATTTCTTTGTCATAGAATCAGAAAAAACACAAATATTTGTAATTCTTTATATAGTTGCATTTATTTATCTTAGTACACGCGCAGACATTAATTAATTTCAAATACATATCAGAAAACGTAATTTTTAATTTATAAGTTAGTTAGGTATTGTTATGCAGAAAAGTTATTATACTGGTGAATATAATTTCACCATCGCGTTGAATGATAAAAATCACTTTTAATACCCACAAGGTTATGTGTAAAGTATATAATTACTTAATTGAAATAATTCAATTATACATTCAACTGACACGTCCCCCTTTCTCCATGGGATGCAAGAAAATCGTATTTTACATTTTTGGTTTGCTCCGTAAAGATACGATTAAAAATTTTTAATCATTTATGCACATGTATTAAAATTATTACTGTCCTTCAATTAAAATTTTGTTTATTAGAATTTCTATTACAAGAATACATATATATATAATTATGAATAATAGTATAATTAACGAAGATGTTTAAAAGTATTATATTCATCAGAAGTAGATGTAATCGCTCATGTTCAAAAATAGTGAAATTCATATGAATAAAATTATATACATGTGTATATTTATTTAGAACAAAATTATATCTTATAAATATCTACTATATATAATATTTAAATTATTTAAAAAATGTACTTAATACTAATTTTGTTTATTATAGATTATTATTTAATAAACGGAATCTAAAATTAATACTTCTAATGTGTCTATTAAATTAGAACAAATAAATTAGTGTTTCTCAGTTATTCTATATAGAAATTATTTTTTCAATACTTGGTATAAATTAATTATTTAAAAACATATATAATTTTTAATTTTTAATATAAATCTTTTATTTTTTAAATAATCTCGATAAAATTTTACACATTTATACTGAAATAAAAATGTAGAGACATATATAACTAATACAATTAATTACTATAGAATATATTATATTATGTACAATGAAATCAAGTAAAATTAAACATTAAAAATATTTAATTTCAATTAAATTAAACAAATTTTTATTGCTTGAATAAATAACAAATTTAATTATTGAGTCTTTTAACAAGCTAATAGCTATGCAAATAATTAAATTCGTATAACTGTAATATTTATTTTAGTTTAGTGTTTGTAATTAAAATATATTTTAGAGAATGTATACCCGTTTTACAATCACTTGATTGTCTATTTGACTGGATATTTTTTATCAATGAATTAATAAAATTCCAGTATCCAATTTAAAATAAGTATTTCAACACAATCTATAATGAAGTTTCTCTACGTAATTAAAATATCATGGTAAATATAGATGTCGAATAATATAACATATCAATATAAGATTACGTGCTTATCTTAAATATTTATGAAATGTTTCAAAGTATTAAGAAAAGTCTTATGTAAATCTATAACTAGTATCTAAATTTTACTTAAATTTTTATTTAAAATAATATGCATATATAAACCAATGTACAACATGTATGTACAAACTTAATTTTATTTTTACGTTACTTACGAAAAATGCAAATACTAGATAATAATAATCGTATATAAATATTTCAATCTTTAATAATTTTAATGAAATATGATGATTAATGAAATTTATAATTTTTTAAAATAAAATAAAAATATTTTCAGATTAAAATTATTAATAAATATATATTGTGTTTATAAGCTTATATTGAACGCTGAGAACCTATAGTGAATATATCAAAGAAACATTTTATAAATTATTATTCATAATACTAATTACTGCAAATTATGTATAAAATGATTATGCATGTATTAGTTATAATATACTTTAAAAATGATTACTTGTAAATTTTAATGTTTATATTATTTTGAAAAGAAATATTAAAATTAATTCCTATTCTAATTATAATAAAACAAATAAATATCATTTTATATAAAACAAAGATGTTTCTTTTATTATAAATTAGTTTTCCTTCTAATATTTCACTTTTTAACAGAATAATTATTAAGAGTTTAATAAATTCTGTAATATTATAGTAAACTAAGATTTAATGTAATTCACTAAGTTGGATTATTTTTACTCAAGTTATAAATAATTGTATACTACATTATAATTATTTTGCAAATTATAAATACATAATAGTATAAACCACAAATAAATTGTAATTTTCTTATATTTGTAAATACATAAATATAAACAAATTAAAAACTTAAGCTAATACATTAAGTTTAAAGTTATTTATATGTATTACTTTTTAAATCTCATTATAACAATAAACTAATTTTTTCATTATAAACAAAATATAATTGATTTAATTTCATTTATGGAAAAACTGATAACATGAATAATAAATTTATTTATATTTTACAATGAGAGTTTTATGAATATACAAATTATTAAAAAAACATTTAAATTAAAAATTAAATATACATTTGGTATTTAAGATACTTAATTTATGATTTGTATACTTAAGAAAATCAAATTTTTTATAAATTTGTAAATATAAATAAAAATTTTAACATATTAAATTATGTTTTAAAAATTTTAAATATTACAATCGTATGCATATAGTTATAATTTACATGCCTTAAGACTATTTTACGTGAAGAGAACTGATGAATTTTTTCAAGTATAAAATAAAAATATAAAATCACAATAAAAACAAACTCAAATATTATTTAGAAAAACTAACGTAATTGGTAATATCTCAAAGATTATATGTATCAGTGCAATTTATTATAACTCAATTATAAGATATAATATGCACAAAATTCATAAATATGTTTTAATATTTATACCTACTTTCTGTTAGAAAGATTATAATTTTATATAGCTATTATTTAACTATACTATCTTTGCAAGTAATCGTATATTTTTAATTAGCTTAACAACAAAATTAACCATATTTCTGTTTCTAGTTCGAATTATAAATAAATAATAAACTATATATAATTTTGAAAAAATTCTAATAATTATTATCATAAGTAATTATCATACAGTTTAATTAAGAAAAAAATTTAAATACATCGAAAAAAAAAGTCTTTTAATTTTTCTAATCTTATTTGAGCGAAGAAAAAAGTATTATTTATTAACGCTAGTGCGTGCCGAAGAGAACACAATTCATTAAAATACATTTGTATTAAATATATTTACTTCAAAAAAAGAAAAGAAACGAATAAAATATTTCTTTTAAGAAACATTATATTAGAAAATTATTCTTGATTCACTGGACCATTTTCCGAACGTAGTAATCTCAAAACTCATCTATCATTGTATAAAACTATTGATGGATCCTCGTAAAACGAAAGCGAAAAACTTCAATTTTCAAATAAACCAAACTCGTAGAAGCGAAATTCCTAATTTTCTTTGTACGTTTTCAAACAATAAGATATTGAAAGAACACTCGCATCGATTGCACAGAATTGTCATTCAACTGAAATGAATCAGAAGCAATCTGCAAGGGAACCGTAAAATTTCTGCGTTCTACGTTTCTTTTAACAAAGCGTGCCTAAACAGATGTACTTAATAAAATTAAAATAAATAAATATTATTTAAATTTACTGCTCATCGATTTTTTTAACGCATACCATTTCATTTTTCAAGCACTTCCCGTCTCTTATTAAAACGGGCTTCCCTTTGAGTCAAGCAAAAAGAAACGTAAAATGAAACCATTTTATACTTTCTATTCGCAGCAAATGCATTTTTCGTATATCGAAAATAAGTTTCAAATAAACACCGCTCTTGCATACAATTTCGAACTTGGAATCTTGGCGTGATTCGGAGTCTCGCGTCTCGGTGCTCGACTATAGGTTCGTTCTCACTATAGACGAGCCGCGCAAACATTAGTTCGGAAGCCCGCTTTTCACCGTTTTGACTACGTCAGCTTTGTAATCGACAAAGTTCCGGCTCCCGTCCACTCGAACAACCTCCGCCTTCCTTTACTCCTACAGCACATTCTTCCCTGACTATCGCACGGTTGTAAAGCACCGTTAAAATATTTCATAGCCGCACTGGGCTTTTAACACCGTTCTTCTCGAACGTTCCAATTACCGGGTAAGATATTTTGACTCTGTTTCGAACATCGATATGTGTTTTTCTCCAGCTCTTTCTCCTCGGTGGAGCGATAAAAGTCTGCTCGTGCCGAAAGAACATTGCTGTGACCTCTTCATGCTCGATGCACAAAGAAAGTACTCGAGAGATCGTTCGTACCGGCTGCACTTAATATCGGAACACTCTAATGAATATCAAAGCCGTTATTTTGTCATTCGACTCGCAATTTTATCGTTCGATAATCCCGAGGCTTTCTTAAACTTTCGTCGTACGATGCTTCCAAGTAGCGTCGTTTTAAAACGTTTTTTTACGCATTTTTGAAAACGCTAAACACGCTGTTTAACTCGTTACGGGGTACGCGGTTAAGATTCGCTAAATAACAATCTTCATTCGCGAATTCGGAAAAAGAAAAGGTACACGCGTCGTTCGTGGTACGGAGCAGCCAAATGCACGCCTCGAAAGATAGCTTCCAGATAATTTGGAAAGCGCTGTTACATATTGATACCGAGTATTCGCGTGCGCTGGCATTAAACAAACGTATCGTCGCCTGCACCTTCGCGAATTCCTGGGATAGACGTTTACACTGCTGAGCAAACTATACATATTTCAAAACGAAACGACCGAGCGTTATTTCCCGGAACTTATCGCTTACATCGACGTATTCAATGGACGGACAGCGGCTGCGAGCGAAACTTTATTATCGTAGAAAAGAAGACGAAGTGTACAGAATTGTTCGAAAAAATAAGTTAAATCCGTCACCCAAAATTACTCTTTGCTCAATCAATAATTTATTGCGTTACCTTCCGAGGTCCAGATATCGTTCGAAATATTTAATTACTCGATGCAGCTTTCGCAAAATTGCAATTGTAAGCTAATATTACATGGCTTCTAATTACCGTCTAGCTTTAAAATTTCCTCCCTACGTTATAAATTTTCTCCTGGAACCGCGATTTCTCCGAATATTTAAAATACAGTCGAATCCCTTGAACCGATAAAAATGTACATTCCCATACGTATTTATTCGATCGACGTTCTACATTAAAAAATCGAACCGTACAAGAAGAAAAGAGAGACGTCGATAAGAAAAGCATTTATTTATCCTTGGGCGTTTCGGAGGTTGTCGAGTGTAAGCAAAAAAAACATACAAGCTGACGACAAATGTAAAAAAGAAAGTAGGAAAAATAGAAAAAAAGAATCGAAGATGAAAACTTTCTTTCTTGGTCTCTTGTGCAGCCGTCGACTAGATTAGAACAAAAATCCGACGATTTGCCAAACAAAGGAAGACGGGGAAAAATAGAAAAGAAAGAGGAATCCGCCCTTTCCGCAATTTCGGTGAATGTTAAAACTATGTACACACGTATACGTTTATATGTAAGCCGCAACGATAAGAATCGTATCTACTGTCCCTGACAAAATCGTCGACCGAGGACCGATGCGATTCGTGATCTTTGAAAAGTAAAAAGAGAATAACCCTCCATACCGCTCCTTTTTTTTTGTCAACTTCCTTTCATCCGCGCCCACGAGCCACGTCGATTTCCTTAGCTAAATCGACATAGGTATAAGAAGTAGCGAAGAAGGAGGCAAAGGTAGATACCCTTGGTGTCCTTTTTCTCCTCGGAACCGTTAAATCGCCGCGAGCTGTCTTTCCCTACCCCCTCCCTCGTGCCCTCTCGCTCTCTCTCTCTCTCCCTCTCGTCACAAATTCCACTCGCCACGACATTGCACAGAGCAGCACCCCCTCGAGAATCCCCCCCCGCTTCCTCTCACCCTCCCCCTCGCGCTCACTCGCTCTCTCTGCGCTGTCGTTGTCATTGTCGTCGCCACAAAACAGTTCCGCCGTTTCAGAAATAGAATTCTCAGGATATCGAATGACAATTTATTTCGAATGGCTCTTTCCTCTCTGTCTCCGGTATTGTAAGGTGTCCCTTTTATACTATTCCTTCTTTCTCTCTCTCGCACGATCTCTCTTTCTCTTTCTGTGTCGCCGTAGTCGTCGAAGCGGTAGTTCCACGCGGTATATCTCGCGGAGAGATGTTATCGCGAAGAGGTGCGGGGCAGGGAGAGTGGGCGATGCAATGAGAGATACCTTACTTCTCTAGGCCTTTTCTCGCAGAGCTCCCCCCCCTCCCCCTCCCACCCCTCCCCCTCCCCTCTCTCTATCGCTTATAATGTATATGTATATGTATGTATGCGCGTGCGCACGCGACTACATCTTGGAGCTCTCGCTCGCGCTAACAATGTGTCGCATTCTTCTTTAAAGCTGATCCGTACCGCTGATAATTTCGACAGAGTTGCAATTTGCTAGAGACGGGGAATTCGTCTCCCTTATATATACCTCTCCCCCTTGTATATTATTCCTGATTCTTCTATCCCCCTCTCGACCCTCGCTGCTTTCCTTTCTCCTTTCGTGCTTCTTCCTCGCTATTCTCACGTTTTTCCTCTTCGTCCTTCGTCCATTCGCACATATAGATGTCCTTATCGGTTCATATCTGTACGTACGTCTATACCTATACACGAAACTTTGACTTGACTGACTGCGTGCAGCTTCCTATTTCTCTCTTACCCCAATCTCCCTCTTTATTCATCCATCTTTCTATAGGCAACCCTTTCGATCGTTTATTTTAGTTCGCATCCAGCGATATCTGGACAATAGATTTTTCAATTGTTATAAACAATCGTATGATCGAATTTCAACTGGCTTTCAAAAACAATCTTCGAAATTTTACGCCGTTTAGAATAAGGAAAAACTTGTAAAATTCATTTTCTTTCAAACGATCGAGCATTCAGTTTTAAAAACGATCGTTAGTTTTGGAAGAATAATATATTTGTACGGATAAATTTTTAAATTGAAAGCATTTTTTATAAAAAAGCGGAACGAAAGGAATGATATAATTAATGATGTATCCTACCGGTACATCGTGAAATGTTCTCGGGAAACGTACATGATCGTTTCTTCTTTCATGGTGTAAATTATCGTTCGAAAGAGCATGGATTTATCTTGGATTATAATCTTTTTTATTTCATCGCCTTGTTTGTTTGTCGTGAAAAAAATAAATGCGATCAAAGAAAATAACGTAATACATTAACTTATTAATGATAAAATTATTATTAAACATCGTTTATACTTTTGAGAAGCAATTGAAAAATTACAGAAAAATCGAATAAAGGATATATAATAAAGGATTAAATATGTTTATCGCGTCCATTAGAGCAAACCGTTAACTTTCAATTTTAGCATTCGCGAGCGATACAATAAAATGAACGATACGTTGAGTTATTTATTTAAATAGCGATTCGATTGCCTTTGAATATTTGTGTACACAAACGAGTAAGGTCACTACTCCAATTTGCAGTACACTTGATATAAATGTGTGCACAGGTGCGTAAGGATGCAGATGAAATTTTAGGTACGTTGCAATATTGAAAACTCCGTACTCTCCGATGCACATGGATATATTTTTATTTCGTATACGAGCCAGAACCTAAATCACCCCTTCGAAAGTTTGCTTTACGTATTGATTTTTAGTTTTCTTCCCGGGCACGAAAGAACTACACGAATTTTACGAAAGTATTAATTACTGCGTGCGAAGTTTTCTCGAAATTGTGCGGTGCTAACTTCGCTGTTATAACGTTGAACATCTTGGTTAAATGCATATGTGGTACGCATGAGCGATCATTTTACCAAGTTTCGAGGCATACGTGTTTGTGATTAATAATTGGCTCGCAAACAGAATTTCTTCTATTTTTACTTTTCTTTTTCTCAAATGCATAAAGTTTTCAAAAGGATGTAAACAACTTTAAAGGACAAGTTATCGTTTGAATTTCAAAAGGTTTTACACGAATACTCTATTTAATTCCTGTGATTTTTATATCCAAATATCTATTCTTACCAGTATAATAAGCTTTTAGAAAGTATTATAATACTTTATTATATAATTTTATTACCAATTCAGTAAGCATCAACGATTGATCTGAAATATTCTATAAAAGTTATCTCACTAACTTATGAAAATTGTTAAATAAATGTTATCCTTAAACGAAACAATTAATATAAGACTATAACTTATAATTATTGATATTTAAAATGGTCTAATGATTTTAAAATCATTATTTAGTAAAACTTTATTTTTTTATTTAGATTTAAATATTCCCTGCATTTTTACTATTTCTAATTTTTTTAATTCTACTTTTCAATTTTATAAGCAATATTATTATCGCATACAATTATTTAAAAAACAATTTTTATAATCAAACAATTATTTTAATGTTATTTTTGAACTTCATTTATTTAATAAAGAATAATAAATACTTATAGGCCACATTTAAATTTTTAATACATTGTATTTCTTGTTGATAATTCAATACTATAAATCCGATTCAATAAAATTTCTAAGCTTAATTGTAGATAATTAATAATCTAAATTACCTTTTAAATAAACTTTCTAATCTTCTTTAAAACAAATTTTTATTTTTTTTCAAATATACTCTACTACTAATAAAAAACAGCATGTAACTATACCTTGCATTTATATAAAATTTGTTAAAACAATTTATTCTATTTTAATATTTACATTAATTTTTAACAATTTTTTAAATTCAATTTTACATATAATACTTAATTTATTTTAAAAAATTTAAACTTGTTAAAAATAAAAAAATGAATTTATTCGTAAATTTGCTTTTTTGAGAATTAATAAATATAAATGGGTATTTACATATGCAGTAATAAATTTTTCAAAGTTTAATAAATCATTTAATACTATAGTAAACGTATTTTGATTACCCTTTTATGAATATTTTCATATTGATTAAGTAAATAGTATGTGTTACGTGTGATGTAATATATCAATAGTATAATTAGTAATGTTCTTAGCTATTGTACAGCATATTAAAAATTAATAAAATGTAATACCATAATATTTAAAAAAAAAGTAAGCACTTCAACACTTATTTATATTCGACAGTTCTTGGCCTTTAGTTCACTTAGGAGTTTCTATTTCGTAAATTAAGTCATTATTACGATGCCAAATCAAAATAATCATAAATCATCGCATATTATAATATATTCAATCAATGTTAGTTTATATGTAACTTTATATATTATTTTCCCAGCTGTTTCTTTACGATGATATTGATAATAAGAATTCAAGAATTATGCAGACTTTTTATATTGATCATTTTTTACTATAAATATTTTAAATATTGTTTTTAAAGATGTGCATAAAAACTTTTCTGACAGTATCTTTCATAATATTCAGTTAATCATTTTTTAACAGTGATTTGTTTCAATAAGACAGCCTTTGATGAAAAAAATTTGACTTTCACTTTCTGATATTTTTAAAATATATAAAAACAGCATATTTTCTAAATATTTATTCAGATTTATATTAGAGCCAGTAAAAATAAAAATTATTTTAAAACAATTAATATGTAATTGCAAAGTATATAATTATATTTTATAAAAGTTTTCTAAAAATGGTTTTTTGTATATTTGTCGTATTAAAGGCTTAATTAAATAATAAAAGTTCTAATTTTGATTCGATTTTTATTCTATAATCTATATATCTTTAATTAAATTTTAAAGCTCAGAATTTCATTATATCATCGGTATCATATTGATTTTTGATTTTAGGGTATAATTTTAATTCTGAAAATATACACTAGATTTTTCACAATATTTTTAAATATTATATTTTCTATATCTTTTTATTTTACTGAAATTTCTTGTATAAATTTCTTAGTGAATTCTACAAACTACTTTTTGTTTCCGGCTTTACATAAATACTGTAATTGTTTATATAAATATAATTTAATTACTATGAAAATATGAAATTAAATATGAAGCTTCTCTATTATTAATTATAAGGTTTTATATTTTTCACTTTTCATTTCCTGAATATATTTTTTTAATCCCTTTATTAAATTGATTTTTTTATTTGTGGTAACCCAAACTTAGTATTTAAATAATAATACTCAAAATGTAATCTGTCTTATTAATTATAAGATTTAAATTTTCCGACAATGATAAACATTTTCATCGTGTTAATAAAGCAGAAACTTTCTTTCCTCTGGAGTAATTTCTATTAATTTATATTTTATATTTTATTTTCACCGTTATTATTATACCAAGTATTTAAATTTATTTACCTTATCTTAAGCCGTATTCCAAAGTTTAAATTAATGTTTTTTATAATCTATTCTTGGACTATCAGCAATCATACATTTCATTGCTTCTTTGCTTACTTATAACTTAAAAACTTTATATAAAAGTTCTGTATTTTAATCTTGATTTCTTAACTATCTGTCACTAAATCGAGCTAATCTACATATGATAATACTTAAGTTATATAGTTTAAAGTTACTCCTATTTTACTCTCTACTACGAATTTGATAACTTGATCTAAAATTAAATTGAATAAGAGAGGTGATAGTGCGTCACCTTGTTTAATCCATCTTGTATCTTCGTTCTGATAAATTATTTCTTACTCGCGTTCCACCGTAACTGCGATTTAGATAAATTTGTATTAACTTATCTAACTTCTTTGATATGTCTAACTGAACTAAAGCTTCATAAAATTTAAAGGTACATTTAATATTACTTTATCAAATAGCGGTTTTCTTCAGTTTTTTTATAATATTAATCATCTTTAATTATTTTTAATATCGTAAAAACTGCTTTAATAAAGTTAAGTAAAATATTTTATATAGGATTAAGTAATTTTAATACAAATTTAATAAAAAGGATTTAATATACAAGTCTTAAAATCTATTTTATATTTATCATTCGGATATTAAGTTAATGTGTTTTCATCCTTTAATTTATTATTGTTTTATAATATTCCTGTATTGATTTCATATTTATGTACATCGATCACTTTTATTTTTAATATTGTCTTTTATGCGCTAGATTAAATTCTTTCCATTCTTATGTTCATTATACACGCTTTATTTATACTTATTCCAATTCAATGATAACTTTCTAATCATTTTTATTATATCATTGTGATTTATATTATTATTTACTGCTAATTCAATTTTGATAACAGTATTAAATACAAAATGATCGACATTATTTTTAAAGGATATATAATTGCAAATATTCACACAATATAATTTTTTGTTTGATAAAATTATTTATTTCATCATATACAATCTAACGATACTGTTACCTTTCATGTACGTTTAAGTTTGTAAAATTTATTATTGGGAATCAAATTTTTAAACACAAGTTTTTATATTATTAGTAATAATATGAAAATATTTTTATTCTATAATTATTAAAAAATATTTGATTTTTTTATTTTCATAAAAAATATCTTAAAATTTATTTAAAATAATTGATAATTTTATATCGTTCAGTTTTATTAAAATATTACGATAGATAGATTTTTTAAATATTCATTTATACATGTATTCTATTTGAAATCATGCATTTCTAAAAATATTTTTTTAAAGTACGATTCCTCTAGAATTTTAAAATATTAAAAATTAATTAGATTTTTTTTCTTTCACATTCATTATATTCTAAATATTTAATTTTTTATTTATCTTGTGAATTTGAAAAATTTATTCAAAATTGTATTAAAAAATAATAATTTTATTCTTACTTTTATATAAAATATTTTTAAATAATTATTATGGTTTTCGCACTATACAAATACGTATTTTACTAAATAGAGATACTATTTTTAATTTAAAAAGAAAATATCGGATAATTTTTATGTTTCATTTCAATTATATTACGTAGAATCAACAAAATTTAAAACTTTAAAAATATTTGTATTTGTTATAACTATGTTACATCATTTATTTTTATAAAGTTAGTAAACTTTAGTTAAAAAGTACTCCTTTATTTTAATTATAATTGTATTATAATTTCATCATTTCAGTTCTATCCAAAATATATAATCTATATTTTATTATTATATATTTAAAACGAATTTATTAATAAAATTTAAGTGCCTAATAATAACTTGATAAAAAATCATAAATCAACAAATTGATCAATAATAATTAAATTATTACTAAATAATACATTTTAATAATTTTAATAATATTAATGACGAATTAATTAAACTTATTGCAATAAATTATATAGTCATTGTTTATTATTTTGATAAAATAAAAAATTTTGAAAAAATGAATAATTGATGATTCTGAAAAACATCTTATTTATTAATAGTACAAATACCATAACTCTCACGAATATGCATATAATTTTATATTAAATATGAAAATAACTTTATATAAAATAACTTTATATAAATCTGGATATTTAATTTTTATTAATACCCTATCCTTTATTTACGATTCTTACTGTAGTCAAACTTATTATAATATTATACTATTTATTTTATACTAATATGCTGCCTTGTTATTATTTTATACATATGTATAACCTTTTTATAATTTTTTTGCTATAATTAATTGCAGTAGTATCAATAATAGAAAATATATCAGTTTTAAACTAATAAAAAATGCATGCGTTGTAAGTTACTTCGTCGTACCTTATTACATTTAATACAAAAATTAAAAGATTACGTGTTTATTTGAATCCATAATAAAAATACTTAAGAATTATATGAATATGAATTTTTATGTACTACTTTTCTGGAATTTATAGTAATATAATATTAACTAGAAAATTAACTCCGATAATAATTTATTAATTAATGATAACGTAACAATAGAATACGATAAATATTTCTATCCAGACTTGGAAGATATTTATATAATTTCTAAATTCCTGTATCGTCTATATTGCGAAATTAAATTATATTTTTTATTGTTTAAAAATATTATTTCACTAACAAATTTTTAAATTTTCTTATTGAAAGTATTATTATTATCATTTATGTCATCTATATTCTATTACCATAAAATAGTCTATATTGTTGATGTAGTTTACTAAAATCGAAAGTAAATACAAGTAAACTACAAATTATTTTATTTTGCATAAAATAATTATATTTTATCTTAGAGTATAATATTATATCTATTTTAATTTATTTATTTAAGAACTTGAAAAATGTACATATCAATTTTGAATTACTGCGAACAAATATTATTTCCATGTTTATACATACACTATCTCAAGCATCTATACGACTTATTCAAATACACAACATTGGTTAAAATTTTGACAGAGCAAGGATATTATCCAATACTTAATTTTTTTAAATAATTATAAAAGAAATATGATTAGAAAATAAGATTCTTATAGCTAAAATAATTGATGGTAAAATTATTTTTGCAGATTAATGCATTAATAAATTTCTCTGTCAGATTAATTTTGTTAGACATCTTTTATTTTTATTTAATTCTTAATTTTTTATATTAAAATTGAATTTTACTATATATAGAATATAGTAGATAAACGTATATTTTATTTTCACATGAAAGAACTAAGTTTTATTAATTAACATGATTCAATGAATCTTTGCAATATATATATATATATAATATAGCATGTTAAATAAAATTTATTATAAGAAATAATTAAAGTTCCAAAAATCCATTTTTTATATAATGCATTATAGGATCAAATAGAAAATTCAATTTTATATATAATATTTGAATTTTTTACATAATAAAAACTGTGAACATAATTTTCCTTTTCTTCTAGTATATATTGAAAAAAAAAATGAAACTTAAAACAATTTATAAATGTAATGGATAATATTTGAATAAGAATACCATTTTATTTCATAAATTTTAATCATATAAAATAAAAATTTAATTGAATAGGTATTTTGGTAACAAAAAATTATTTTGGAAAAATTATGTTCAAGGAAGAGAAACAATTTACATTCCTTTTCTTTACAGTAAGATTTACATAAAATGTAATTATTAGTCCACTAAGTAAATTTATTCTAATTACTACGTATGTTACATATTATTATTTAATGTATGTAAGGTATTTATTAATATTGTAAAGAAAGATGCAGATAATTGTGTGCATATTTAAACCTTCTTTTCAATTACATGCATCAATATTAACACATGAATCCTGATTTTATTTTGATTTATACAAAGTTGTCTAAAAAAGCGAATAAAAAGTTGATTACGCGCATAAATCGTATTTGAACGAGCGTATCTTTGATCGTCTCTAACAATAAATCATTAAATGAGCTACAATACTACATATATACATTGACCAACACAACAGTTTATCCTAACTTGACAAGGCATACAAGTCTGTAAATTACATAAGACTAAGTAGCTGGATTATGCTGTAAACATATATAAATGAGCCTTTGGTAAGTGTATGAATCTCTAAATAAAAAGAAAATACAGAATAGCTGTGTTATATTTTCATGAATCTTGAAATAAGGCTTTCATAAGGTGACGAGAAAATAGTAATTAGACCTAAATTGCGTCTCATTGCAATATTTTAAGCGCTAAGCTTTTCATAGTAATTATATGTACCTCTTTTAATGAAAAATATTATCGAACATTTACGAAATTTTCTAACGGTTTTATTATAAATATTATTCATTCGCGGGAATTTTGTAATATTTAAAATAAACGGCTTGAATCGCTTTTCATATGTGTTGGTAGCCCTTCAAAATGAAAGTCATAAATTAACTCGACGGCTTATTTGTCACTAAAACAATCATTTACATTTTTTCCGACGAAATCATTAATTTTTATGTTTTTTTTCAACACCCCGACATATGGCGTTGAAAATTTATAAAAAACAGTTACTTATACTAAAATCAAGTTTTATTTTTAAAACAATAAGCAATATAATTTATAATCTTAAAAATAATCAAATAATTTTTTATACTAATTTGGAAATGAAATTTTGAAACAACGAGCTTATTTTCGTGATTGTACTTACTAAAGCGTAGCCATAAAAGTAATGAGAATTTGAGGTAATAAGTATTTTATCTTATAATGCTTTCTTTGGCACAACAAACGAAAAGAAATTACGTTACGTATTTTTTATAGTTTTTCAAATTTACTCAACCGTTAACTTTAATTATAACTTACCGCTACTTAAAAGAAGCATAATTACCATGCGAAGTAAAATAAAATGCACGCTTAAAACAAATATCTGGTATAATCAATCGAACGAATGATAAGACTAATAATAAAATTTATTGTTTACTATTGAAATTCGATAAAAAATAATTTCAAGAAAAGTTCATTAAAACAAATAAAATAATGCTTTCAATATCAATACGTTGAGCTTATCGCAACACAGTTATATCTACCGTGAATGACATTCCAAAATGAACCCTGTAATCAATCCCACAAATGGGCGCTCGAACCAAGATACAAGTAGAAAATAAAAAAAGAGTATTGTGAGTGAACATTAAAAAAGTAAGAAAGTTTAACGTAGGCTTCGTTCCAAAACTTTCTACACGGGAGTTGGTTCTCGGATATCCTTAACGAGGGAATTATATGGTCGTGTCATAGACTGTACCACTTAATATCAAATACATTTACTTTATCTGTTTAAAAGCACTCACCTTATTTTTGTTTCCTGACAAATCCATTAATCACCTCTAGAATAATGATGTTTGACGAATGGTGTTTGTTATTCCATCGAATTTTTGGGTGCCTATAAAATACTATCGCACATATAAAACTATTCGTTTAACGAACGAAAACAAATAGCTCGAAAAATGTTGCAGACCGTTGCGACTTACTCGATCGATACAATAACACGACGAGGATTCCGTCGTTTGAGTAAATAGTGAAATTAGTTATTACTAATTGAAAACATTTAAAACTCGATCGAAGGAAGATAACTCTGCAGATTTAGGCAATCGTAACGCATCTTATGTTGTATTTTATATTCAATAATTCACGGACATTTGGTATCGAAATATATTTACACGGGGATCCAAAAGATGCCAATGCGGAAGTTTAAAGGTTTGCGCGAGTCGCCGAAGCAACAAAAAAGAACCATCGGGAATCGAAAAAGTGTCGTGAGATCACAAAATCCCGAGACGGATTTATTTATTTGTTTAAAGTTGGCCATTCGTCTTCGTTTCGTTTTCCTACCTCTTTAGACATTTCCTCCTTTTTCTTCTCTCTCTCTCTCTCTCTCTCTCTCTCTCTCTCTCTCTCACACCCACTCCTATTCTCACGGCTCCTTACGCGCCTTTCCCGCTTTTCTCCCGACGGCCAGACTCACTAATTTAATTTTCTCCAGCTTCCTCTTCGCTCTCGTGCCCCTTCTATTTTTATTCCGTCTCACGCAACAGGATGAAATGGAGAACGTAGGAGAAAGAAAGGGAGAAAAAGAACCCGGTTGTTCCGTAGGTTTTTGCACGGGGCCGTCGTGCACCTTCGCCGCGACTTCCCTCCCGTCCCGGCAGCCGCCCTTTTTCTCCTTTAATCTCGCTTATTACACCGTTTTTATCCTCATTAACGCTTTCATTTCTTCGGTATTCTTCTTCGTGAAATCGCCTCTTAAAGTTCTTCGGACCATAAATCTCGTCGTGCAGTGCATCGCGGCGCAGTGCCTCTTTATCTCGCTTCATCTCTTCCTCTCTGTCTTTGGTCGTGCTTGTGTTGCACAGACGTCCGAGATTTCGCTTTCGCGGTCTCCCCAAGAATATTCGTGTAAACCCGTGATTTTCCACATTTTTGTCATGCCTTTAATTTCACAAGCAAAAAATCGTTCAACATACACCTGTCTATAGACTCTTTCCTTTAATAATTCGATATGTGGAAATTTTACGAAATTTAGTAATAGCATCAAATAAATTATAGTTTTTTTTAAAGAACTAGTTTCATAATCCGGATTCCAATTTTGTTTAACAATAATGTATCGTTTACAAAATATAAGAATTATTATTATCATTATGCTATTGCTATAACTCTTGGTACTTTTTTCCTTATTTTACAAGAATTAAAAACATGAAAGTTCGTTACCTTAATGTAGGCATAACACTTGATAAAATTTGACTTGTTTTATATCTAATTTGATATTATCTTCCCCTTATTGGCTTCGTTTACATGAATATATTCTACATTCCATTTTTCTAACAAAACTTTATGTTGATTACAATCTATATGACTTAATTATTCATGTAATATTGGATAAATTATAGAATTTTTCTACTTTGATATTGAATATTTTTCTAAATTCTTTGATATTTATTATTGTATTTTAATCCAAATATTTCAATATATTATTTTAATATCTAAATATATTTTTGTACAATGTTATACGTAATATTATTATTTTATGCAGTCTAACTTTTAAATAGCGTGATAATGGCTAGATTTTAATAGCTTGTTGGTAAAGTAAAGGCATACGTTTTTTAATTCAATTTTTTCAAAACATAATCTTTCCCTTTGTATTTCATGTATATATATTTTAATAATGAACATGATTTAATAATATTTATCAATTTACCCAAAAATATTTATGATATTTTATTTCTATCAAAGTTCTTATTAATAAGTGCGTTTCGGTATTTTCATAAAGTAATTCTAACTTGCCATTGGTAAACCTTGATCATTGGTAGTTTTTTTCCTTAACTTTAATCTAATTTCTTTTGTAACTATCGATAAAGAATTTAAATTACTAAAAAAATTTTATTAAGATTTTAACTTTTGAGATTTGTAGATTAAATATTTTATTAAAATAATATAACTATTTAAAATATGATACAATTAAAATTTTTAATTAAATAACTGTTTGGAAAATTAATTTCTATGAATTTTATATTTTTTAAAAGTTCTAATTTATTGATACAGTATTTCATTCTAAATCTCTGATTCATAAAACTTTTAAAAAATATTATTAAATACTTATAAATTATAAACTAAAAATTCATGCATATATTAATTACTATCGCTATTACTTTTAAATATATATTTACTTTCAAACATCTTTTTATAAAACTCTGGCTCAAATATATCCATTGCGTGTTTATAGTTTTTATAAGTATGTGGCAACTATTTAGGGATAATATTGTTTTTTAGTAGTTAATTAATATACGTTAATTAAAATAAAATCTAGTTATTATAATAATTGAATAATTTACGTATAAATTAATTAACAAGTATTCATAGCTATATATGTATTTTTTAATTATTTTTTAAATTTTATTATTGTCTATAAAATTCGCTTCTTGCCTTAATAAAATGAACATTAAAAAATATATCATTAAGCGTAAAAATACTTTTTTATTTTGTAGAGTTTGTGTTCATTTAAGGTATCAGTATAAAAAAATATCTAGACTAACCAATCCTTCATAACAGCTTATCAACACTTACAAAACTTTTTAAAATTAATTAAATTTACGATCATAACAACACAAGCTTATATATAAAAAAATTAGAAATTCAAGAAAATTATTCGGCATTCTTTTCATTCGCTCTCGTACGTAACTTTTATCCTGAAATTTTCAAATCTACGAGACTAAATTGAGAGTAGGGCGTTTGCAATGGGCGTGAGAAGTTACGTGTACCCTACAATGCAGCTGCGATGAGTTCCGAAAACATCGGTCGATCAATTTTCCTCGATGGGTCAGATTTCATTGCCTTCTTCTGATTAATGCCTGCGTTCCTTTTCTTCGGAGCTTTAATAGTAGTTAAAAATATTTTATTTTTTTCTTATAATATCATCCTTTTAAATTGCCATACAAACGTTTATAGAAAATCATTTTAAACAATTGTTTTTTAATTTTTAATTTTACCAAATCTAAAAATGTGTATTTTTAATTATTCAAGTATGCACTTAATTAACATAAAAATTATAACTTTTTAACTGGGATTTACGAAAAAGGTTTTATGAAAATTAATTATGATATTTTCGAAGATCAATTTTACAATTACAGAAATAAGTTATAAAAGGCTAAATTTTTTTTATATCTTAGTAATTATGAAAAAAATCGCAATATGTCATGTCGACAAACAAAATTACAAAACAAAATTATCGGAAATATTGTCGGTAAAAATCAAAAGATATTATTTCAATTTGCTATACCATTTATTGATTCTTAGATTGTAAATATAGTGGATACTTTAACATAGAAATTTAAAGTAGCTTTAATAGTGCATCAGCCAACTGACGGGTAAAAATGTAAAATTTTAAGAAAACTTGTATTTACTTGGTTAAATACAATATAATTAAGAAGCCAAATAAAAAATTAACTATCCTTTAACTTATGAAATAAAACGTATTATTAATCGCGTCAGTTACGGAGGTTCATTTTTTTACTCGTTTGTCTCAATTTCACCTGTCTCCGTATAATCACAGGAAAGATTAATATTGTGCTAACAGTAAATTAATTATTTATTCATAGCCAAGGCGAAAAGCGGTTAAAAGTTGCTTAAAAATATTTAATTAAACTCGATTAATTTTTCCTTCAAACTTTTCCGAAGTAATCAAGTTTAAAAGACATACGTCTAAATGCGGAAGGAGGTCAAAAAAGAAACGATTTACATGTGCGTCATAACGATTCCGCGGCTTTTCCTGGCGCCCCAACGATTCGTGAACTCTCACCCTCGATGAGTCCCACACACTTACACTGGTCTGATCCTACATCAATCCCCGTTAATCTCCGGGTCTCCTCTCGAGGAACGCTGGGGCCGTTTCTTAACTTTTGCTCGGACTCGCTTGCCTTTACTCGTAACGTCGCATAAAACAAAAATAAACTAAAGTAAGAGAGAGAGAGAGAGAGAGAGAGCGGGAAGGGAAACCACGCGTGCAGTAATCGATTAGCTCGACCGCGATGTCGAAAGCAGGAAAACCGAGCTACGCAGGCTTGTTATGCTGCGTTTTTTTTTATATCTTGTTATAAAGAGTTCGAAGACGATAGACATAAAAAGAGAAGAAGAAGGAAAAAGAGGAATATAGTCCTCGGAGGGTAGGGTATGCACACGAGCAGTGAGAAGCTTTGCCCGGCCGAACGAAAAAGTAGCGTACGGGTACTTGATATAGCCCTTAAGATAATTATAATTTGTCTTGGGCGGAACTCTCTTTCACCAAACTAATCTTCCGTAATAATTTTCTTACTCTCGATCTGAAGAACCCGACATCGAGATTTAGGCATCGCTTTCAACGACGCATCTTTCTATTTTCTAACGTATGGCATTTTATTTCGAGAAAAAGAAAAATTAACGCGTTTCTCGTGTAACTTATTTCGTTATAAAATGCAAACACCTTTGACTCGTAAAATTTTATTGATGTATAATAAGTGGTAAAAAATTAATATTTTTTATATGAAAAAATAATTTGTTGAATTATATTGTAAAAATTGCATTACGTAAGAAAAATTCTAATCCTAAATTTTACTTTTATTCCTGTAAAAAATATAATCGTTAATGAAAATATTTTTTAAAAAATTCCAAAATTATACTAAAATTATGAGTTTCAATAGAATAATTAAGATTTTTTTCAATTAATAAACTTTGTACGATATTTTTCCAACATCTATTATATACTGAAAATTTGTAAAAAATAATTATTTATCAATTTTCAATTTATTTTTCTTGATTAAATAAATATATATCTCGTATATGAATGAAAAACTACAAATAAGAATTGAGTAATCGAACAAATAATTTTTATTTTTTAAAGAAAATGAATAAATATATCTTGACTAATTGAATAGCAAAAATTCAATATACTTTTTCCATATGATTGATTGAGTTTCATGATAAAGCAAATTGAAATCCTATAAAAGCTGTACAATAATATTATTAATATCTGAATCATTATCAATAATAATGATTTAAAAATTCATTGATTCTCATAAATATCAAATTTTATTTTTTGTAGAAAATTTAATTTTTTGAAAATTTTAAGTAATTTTTTTTTATTTAAACTCAATTTTAACAGGATTATGACCTTTAATAATTACATAATTTGTAAAATTATATTAATTTCAATAAAAATTAAATTTTATAGGTAATTATAATTTAGAATTTAGAATGTAAATATTTTTGTTTAATATAGACTTTAAAACACGAAGAAGAGATAAGTTCAACTAACTCAATAATATGACTAAATATCCTGGTATAAAAATTTTATAATTACTCATTTAGTTTATATAACATAAATTAAGGAATGAAATTTCAGATAATATTATTTATGTTTAGCTTATTAATAAATTATGAGACATTTATTTAAAAAGATAATAACTTTACTTTCAATTTCAAATTATTTGTCTAATTAAGTATTAAATAATTAATACACATGCATACATCTATATATGTAATATATATATATATATATCATATATCCTTACTAAATAAAATTCAAATTTTTTTATTATTTATAATATAATCGAATCTAGTGCATTATAAGAAAACATTTCATAACCAACTTATTAATAATCTCTTTATTTTAATAATTTTAATAGAATAATGAAGTAGTCGATTTTAAAAAGCAAAAAATGTTTAATGAAGTATGTACTTTTGTTATATTATTTATTGTATAATTTATAAACAAAAAAAGACAAGCAATAAAAATAAAACTGAATATATATTACCTTCGAGTTATATGTTAAACATAATATCTATTAGATAATGTGTAACATATTTAGATAATGTGTAAAGCATATTAATAAATATACTCCTAAATAAAGAAACTTTTTATTATATAAAAATATCATAATTTTTCAGAAAATAATCTTAAAGATTTTATAAAAATTAAAATATAAATAAACTTTAAATACATGAATATTGTGACATCGGTTTAAAACAATACTACTTTTTTTGCAAGATATTAAATAAAGCACTCACAGCTTTTACTTTACTTATAGTTTTTAAAGTTGGTTTAGTCTCTCACCTAAAAAATTACTATATTATAATAAAAATATATATTTTGTTAATAACTTTACAATTATATTTAATAAAGCATCATAAATCCATATTTTTTTCTTAAAATAATTATAAATTTTAACCGATTCCGATCTTCCAAAATTTTATCAGATATCGTTTACTTATCCTATTTAAAGCCATTTTGTTTTAACGTCAAAAGTACTTAGCATCTTAAATCACGAATTACAATTTTCGGACTATTTCCTTGCATGTACTAACGTTACGAGTGGTTAAGTTGAGGTAAACGTAAGCTTAAGCAACGTGCGAGCATACCGTAACGATGACGACTACGGTTATATGCGCAAGCATACAGTAACAGGAGAAAATGATTTGGTCGTGTTCACCTAAAAATAACTTATTATTCGTTACACGAATCTTATACTTTTTTATAAATTACTTTTAATAATAATTTAGATTTTTGCAATATATAAATAATATAACAAATCATTCAAATTTAGAGCTTACACTTATATTCATTTTTTATTTACAGCAAAACAATCCATTAGCTATTATTTTTTATTTCATCTTCGTTGATTTTTATATATTATTGAAGCTTTATTTTTATTCATACAGTTGTCTCAACATTACTCTAATAAGTTTTTAATACTTGATACACTATTATATTAGTTCTTCAACATTTAAAATTTTTAACGGTATTGTAAATTTACAAAATTTTAGGATTCGATACTATACAATGATAAATTAAAATATGTAATCCTATAATTCTATACCAATAATATAACAAAATATATTTATATTTTATTATTGTATTTCTGTAAAATATAAAAAGAGAAATAAATGAATACAGACAATAAAGAGAACAACAACAATATTTACTTTAAATAAATTGTAAATTCAAAATTTTCAATTAATATATTCATATAATATCGGTTCAATTATTCAAAAAATATACGTTAAAAATACGTATTATAGTGAAAATGACGTCAACGACATCGTCAATAGTATTGATAATAATAATCATAACGACATCGATAACAGTAATTTTAAATATTCTTTACAGTATAATAATGATATTAATAAAACTTAAGATTTATTTTAAAATAAATTTGACAATTTTTATAAATATTTATACAATTGAAAAAATCAATTCAAAACACACGTCGAAATATAGAAAAAGTATAATTTTATACGAAATAATTTTAATAAATGAAACTACCGTATTTATACTATCAATTATAAAAATGAATATGACGAAATCTGAAGCAGATACATTTGATCGCGATATTATAGTAAAATAAAGAATAAATAAAACACGGTAAAACCTGATACAACTGTGTGTTTTGTTTGTTAACTTTATTATTCGGTACACTGTCATATGTAAAAATTGAAAAGTTAAATAGATAGACAATATATTTATATATTATAATAAAAAATAAATCTTGTTATTATATAATTATTTTCATAAATTATTATCTTTTAGTTTTTTAATTTAAAATTAAAAATTTCAAAGTTGTTAAAATATTTTTATTAATCTTTGTTTTAAATTCTAAAAAAGCGTTACTAGAAAATAACCGTTTTGTTATGTATTATTACTATAAAACATTATATATAATTATTAAATTAAATCTGTAAAACTGTAAATATTTTTGAAGTATATAAAATTTATTAAAAAATTGTAATCAATAAGAAAATTAAGACATATATAATTTAAATATTATTTTATATTATATAATATTATACGATATATATGTATTGAGTGGAAAGACCCCATCCTCTGTACCGAACCTCTAGTTGTATTAGAACAACCCCATTACACGGATAACACGAACATGTCTATATAGGTAGGCAAGCATTAATACTCAGATAAAAGATCAAGATCGAGTAAAATGACAAGAATTCTATAAATAGATATATTTTCGGTATTTTTCTTCGTAGCTTTTCAATGGCTTCAATTATATGGAATACAAATTCAAAAAAAAAATAAATCAATAAATAAATACACGATAAAAATGCATTATATCTTAGAACTTTCGAAGAAACCTTTAAGAGATTATAAAGAACATAATTTTTACTTTATTAGAAAAAATATCAAATATTTACTATAAATAAAATTGTATAATGTTGTTTATATTTTCCTCTGAAACTAAAATATTTTCATTGCAATTAATATTATTAGCATATATTTGTATAAAATTTTAGAGAGAAAAAATCATAATATACTGTTGTAAAATTATTTAAAAAAAAATTAGTTAATTGAAGTAATATATTACCGTTAAAATAGATTAAAATTGAAATATTTTATAAATTTTAAAACTAAATATATTTCTATAAACAAAATTCTTTTAAAAACTTTTTCGTTTGCAACTACAAGAACATTTAAAAAAAAAATTATACAACTCTGTTATTATTAAATAACTTAAATAAAATGTAATTTACGAAACAAACAAAATCCTAAAAATGGTTAATTTTGTATCCCATATATTTCAATCAAACGGAGAAAAAGAATACGATGAAATTTGAGGATAACTAAATAGGGAAAGATATGGGACAAATAGAACGAAGAAAATTTTGGGGATTGCAAGGGCAATACTTAAACTTGTTATTAGATTTTATCAAATGAGAAATGACAACATATCACTTGTCTATTATATTATGTTATTATTGTAATTTTTATTGTTACTTTTTTATTGTAATTACTACTATTATTGTAAATATTATTATTACGATCACCATTACTATTATTATAAAAATTGTTGTCAGTATTATTTTATTTTGAAGATTTGAAAAACCATTATTCTACCAGGATAAAAATTGTAGCAAGTATCGATAATTTTATCTAAATATCTATTTAGACCTTGTCACTTTAAGGATAATTCTAATATAATCTACTCACTGTCATTTAATTTACTAAAGGTCTTTTATTTCTCGATTTCTCTGATGAAATTTTATATGTTGCTTTTTTATTTTACTTTCAGGGTATATATTCCGTCCATAATAATCTTCGTGATTTAATTATCCTTTCAAGATTGGGTAAAGTATAAAGTTCCTTGCGAATATACAATTTACTATAATTTTTTGTTTATAAATTTTATTTTTATTTCAAAACTAGTGTTAAAATAATAGTTAAAATAAAAATTAAAATACTATTCAAGTATTTTATTTCTTTAAATTCTTTAATTTCTTTAATTTTTTAGAAGAAAGGAGCGACTTCTGAATACTATTACAATTTTCAGATAAAGAAAAAACAAAATTCGTACTAATAATTTATCCTCAACTTATACTCTAACTTCGTATATTTTATAATTTATTATATCGTATATATTTAAAATGATTTTCGTTGAAAATGAACTTAATAAAAAGTTTTAACTTAATTTATTTATAATTTAATTTTGCCTGTCAGCATTCACATATATATTTATTTTTTCTTCATTTACTTCTAATACTATTTTTAACTTTTAATACAGTTCAATATTTTTAGGTCTTCTTTTCGTACTATTTTAGACTAAATCTAAATCGTCTGGATGTACTAGTAATTTAATTGTGTGATTTAAAGTTATTATGATAAAGGATTGTTGGTAAATAGTTTAATATTTTAATCAATTGTAAATCTTAGTTGTAACGTAGTTTATATTAATATTCATTTTTCTTATCTGAATAAATGTATATTAAATTAATCAAAATTTTAATACTTTAAAATAAAATCAGAGATAAGCAACTAAAGTTTTAATGATGAATAATTGTAAAAATATATAATTTTTTGACTTTACATAATTTATGAATTTATTTACTACACTTCTTATTAAGTACGATATTTTTATTTTCTACTTTAATTTCGTCTTGTAACATCTTCGATATTAATATTGATCCATAACGCCACTTATTCATCACTAATTTCATCGCTATTATTTTATAAAACTTGAAACCAAATTAAGGAATTAATTTAATTTGAACCTTAGTTATAATTTTTCGTTATTTTTAATTTCCGCACATCCAATATTATGATCATATTTATTACTGCACTGATGACAAACTAAATTTTATTTATTATTCTTCAGACACTATTCTCGTTATATATCAAAAAAATAATCAAATTGAACCTGTATAAAATCTAAAGTCTAGAACTTTTCTACGAGGCTTCTTTTAATTAAAAAGTAATATATTCAAATTCTGAAAAATAAAGTAACATATTCGTGCCACCTTGTATTTATGTTTATGTTTAAAACATATTTTTAATAAACAAATTTTAAGAGGCAGTAAAGTTTATTACTTTTAAGTATTAAAAGTTTTTATTACTGATATCATGCAAACTTTCTTTTATTATTAGTTAGAGTAACCATTTTCTCCTCATTTTTGTATTTAAGTAATAATTACTCAAGTTTATAAAAACTACCTTTTTTTTTTCTTCTTATTTTTTTACATAATGAAAATTTACCAGTAAATATCTATAAATACCATTAATCTCTATAGTAATAAACGACACTATTATTAATAGATGGTTCTTCGCTGACCCCTAATATTATTTTTCAAATTATTATGAATCCTGTTTGTAAGATATGCTGATTTGTTCCGGCACAAAAGTGAGTAAGTAGAAGATGTCTGTCTCTCCCTTGACCATCTCGTTTTCCGTATTACTACTATGTCAAAACCATATTCACGTTCCTCGCTTTTCCAACCGCAATTATTCTAAAAAGATTAGAAAGGTTAGAAAACCTATTTCTAAATTATGTTGATTAGTTCCACTGTAAAAGGAAGTACTTTTACCTCAAATTATTGAGTAAATTTAATAATTTTGATATTTTACAGCGATCCCAATATTTTATTTGTACGATCAATTAATTTTTTCATTATAAAATTTCAAGAATTTTTCATGCTTCATATCGTTAATATTTTATTGAAATATTGTACGAGTAATACATGCACAGTTGTTAAATTAAACGTTTAAACTGACAAATATTGAAGAATATTATTTAATATCAAATACAAAAGTTAAAACAAAAAATTTGAATAATCTGATATTATAATAATATTAAAAAATAATATAAGTTTTAACGAAAATGTGTATTCAATCTTGCGAACAAAATTTTATTTTCTATAAAGAAAAAATTAAATAAATTGATATTTGTAATACATCGTAATGCACTTGCATAATAAATTTCTAATTAAAAACTCCAACCACATTTATAGATTTATATTTATATTTGGTTTGCTTTATTAAAATAAATTATCAGATTCCTTCGTTATAATAATATAAAATTATAAGAAAAAATAAAATATTTTTAAGGGATTTATGAAATTTGTATAGAATTAATTGAATATTTGAAACTGAAAATTTTATCCTTATATAATTCGCTTAGAAAAAAGGCTCTATTTTAATTTAATACTTTTTTCGTAGTTAACAAATTATTCATATTTTTACAATTAAGTATAGAAAATAAGCGCAAGAAAAATATTTTCTCGAAGGAAATCAATCTTGAGTAAATTACTAGGAGAATATTTGTTAAAAAGCATAATGATTATTACTTTATAAGAAAGGATTTTTCGCTCGGAAGAGAAATAAATGTTTCAACTCGGAAAGAGATTTCTTTACCGTATTTTGTTTCAGACTATTCTCATCGAAACACGAGGACCATTTTTTTCCTTAAATATTATCGCTCATTCTTTCGATTTACAAATATTATAATTTATCTTCCCACCCGTAAGTTGATTAAAAGTGGTAGCCAGTTTTACGTTCATAACGCAACTAAATTTTCTAAGTTCCAGCTTGTAAGAATTATCTACTCTTCTCCTGTTCCGATCTATCTTATACCTATATACGTACCCGCATTCGTGAACGCATGTTAGATACGTATGTCAAGGTATTCGATATACGTTATAATTCTGAGAAATATATTATTTTATCTCGATTTTAGTGTCATTACTAAATCATTCTTAAACAAAAAGAATCTTAGTACATTAATACGTTATTTCCCACCAATTCCGTCTCTCTTTCTCTCTCTCGACATCTCTCTATTACTCACGCATGCGCGCACACAAACTTCCCTGCCCAGACCTTTTCTTCTCTTCTCGCGCACGTTTACCTAATAATGCCTCTGTTACTTACGGTTACTTTGCAAATGTTTATGCCTTACATAGGATAAATACACCTCGTGCACTCGTAAGGACTCGTGAACGATTATTATTAAATCCCCGTTGAATTGTCAACTCACCGATTTCGCACGAGTGGCCAAACGAGTGGACAAACGAATGGACAAAACAAAATCAGTCCATTCGATAAATTACACGGGTATCGAACATTAGCGAGTACATGTGTCCGGTGACAGTCGCACAATGCACTTTGGTACCGCGCGCGTGTGCGTGCATCATTATATCGTTAACCGCTAATTTTTTTCGAACCGAATAACAATGCGTCTCGGACAATATTGATTAGACGTGCGGCTGTCAGTGCGAACGAGTACGTCTCGCGTGCTTGCGAGCGAGCGTAAGCGTATCCGTGCGAGCCACGTAAATTAGATGGCGCACGTATTCCCGAAGCACGATATAAATTACCGTAACGACCGATTCTTCTCTATTTGATCAATCCTTCCTTTGTGCGTCGCTCGAGTTTTAATGCCAAGCGCCGATCGGATGCGTTAACGCACCGTAGCCAATGACTTTTAATTGCTTATTAAAGAAGGATACGAACGCTGATAGCAATTAGTCCAATTGAATTATTTGGTGCTATGTATTTTACCGCACACCCATGTAATTAGCGAATCGCGTATACGTGCAAAGTTTGCGACGGAAATAAAATGTTTAAATCGATGGTCCGAATCGTCAGCACTTTGTTCTTTACATATTTGCGAATTCAAACCTATGCGCGTGTAAATCTTCTTTCATAATTATTTTAAAAACAAATCTAATTTTATTGACATTTATATATATATTTTTTAAGTATAGCTAATTGATAAATTTTCATTGTTCATTTAACTGCGTCGTTAAAGAAAATATTTTCAACGCTCGAGTGTATACGTGGAAAAAAAGATTCAAAATAGTTATACGAAACATGAAATATCTTTTTCAGTATTGTCCAGGTTTATTATTATTATGATTTATATTGAATTATATATCGATATATTGTTTGGTAAAATGCAATGCATTATTTCACAGATAATATTCATTTACGACTTGACATAGCACTAATGACTTGTCGATAATCGAAACAATGCACTTAAAAAAATTTCGTGAGGAGTATTCTTAGGTACCTCCCACGTAAATTTCCATTACGTTACGAAATATTTTTTACAGAATATCGTCATTTAATCTCATTATTCTTGTTATAAAATAAATGAATAAAAACATAGGCCAAATGCTTTTCTTTACTTGCGAATATTTTTAAAAAGCATCAGTCTTATAATTTGTTTTTCAAAATTAGGCAAACAATTAATTATTAAAAAATTATATATTTAAAATTAATCGATTTATTAAAATTAATCGAATTTTTTCTTGATATTTTACTTAAATTTCATACATTAGGATACGAATAATAAAGAATAATTAATTAGAGTTTAAAACATCCAAAAAAAATTAAAGTTTATCTGAAACATTCTTAAACATATTTAAGTAAAACTTGTTTACCAAATAAATTTGAAAGTCATTTTTAAGATAAGAATTTTATATCTAACCATTAATATTGAAAAAGATTAAGTAAATGTAAATTTTTTAATTTATCAAATGATACAGAAGTAAAAAGTATGTAAACTCACAAAATTTACATTATAAAATTTTCCAATATTTTAATATTTTAAAACAAAAATGCGATATTAATCCGGAAAATAAAATACCATCTATGTAAATTATCTTAAAATAAAATGAATAAAACAGTATGAAATATCTGTGTTTCTCTACATTATAGATTCATTTACCGAAGATACTAGGCGATAAATCAAAACAAAAAATGCTTGAGGCAGCCTGTAAAAAATATCACATAATAAATACTATATTTGAACATTAAAAACTAAATTACATACCAATGCTTAGATGCCAACGTATCAATTATTTTTCATATCTTTTGATTTTATCTCAACTATTTACAAATATCTAAAACAAAAATAATTTTTACCAACCAACGTTTTTTAATTGAATGCAATTTTGGTATATATACCAAATAAAATCAGAATAACGTACTATGCTTCTTTTTTAATAATTTTAACTGGTATAAAATTTAATAAATATATTTCAAATTTTAAGTAATTTTTAAATTAATTATTTAGTAAAGAAATTAATTATTGAATCAATATATTTCAAAATAACACAAAAATATATTTATTTCGTATCTAATTTCCCCGTAGAATAATTTTTAATGTAAAAGTTAAATGCATATTTATAAGACAATTTTATTTTTTAAATTAAATTTATTATCTTATATTAATAAAATTAGTATTGATTAAATTTGAAATAATTATACGTTCAATTGAAATATCTGTGAAAATTTATTTTTATATAAATAATGAAATTGATATTAAAAGTTCCAGATATTAACATTAAATCTGAACAAAAAAAATTATATAAACTACATGTTTAAACTAATCAAGTATTTACCATAAGCCATAAAAATTTTCAATTAATTTAAAGTTTGATTACCTTACTTTATTATAAATTATGTATATAATTTTAATGAAAAATTATCCATTTATTAAATATCATTCACACATATTATACAATTATATTAATTAAAAAAAGAAAGAATATTGTTTATATAATTATATATTTTTTAAATAAATATATAAATTATTTGAATTGCTTGTAATCGACAAATTAAAAAATTTATATAAATAATTACTGTTTTGAATGTAAAAATATTTTTTTTATTTTCAATAGATTTAGTAATTTATACTGGAAATATTTACTTTTTTTCATTTTAGTCCTTCTCTAATTCTTGTTTTCTGTCCTTTTATTTTATATTTTTTGCTTTAATTCTTATTTTCATCTTTTCGGTAGCTTTACTAATCATTTACGTACTCAATATAAATTTTTTTTCAAGCTTTTTGTTCTTTTATTTTTTTTACATTTTACTGATGTAAGCTTTACTAGACCTTTTTTATAAAGAAATCTTGATTTACTTTCATATATTTACAAACTTTAACTTCATTACTTAGTATGAACTTAGTTTTATCCATATATTCATTTTGCTTCTTTACTACATTGTTTATGAGCTTTTTGAGTACATTTTATTTTACAGTATGAAACTTTTGTTTCACAGTATATCTAGATTCTTTCATTTTCATCTCTCTTGGTTACTTCTGTACATCTTTTTCTATTTCTTGTTATAATGCACGTATTTTATTATTTTTTTTATAATTTTTTATTCCATTGTTACATCATCAAATATTATTCCATTGTCTTTAACAATTCTTAATTACTATATTGTTCTTTTCCAAATAACAATTTTGAATATTTTATCTGTAACAAATTCTTATTGTTCTCAATTTCTCATTATACTTTTATTCTCTAATACTTACTTAATTGTGCTTTTTATTTTAATTATTTAAAAGGAAGTTTTTCCTTTTATTACTATAATGAACTAGATATTATATTTTTATTTTATTCTCTCTTTCTCTCCTCTCTATTATTTTTTATATTTTCATTCTCATATTTGTTTTGCTGGTAACCTTATTATTTTAATGTTAACTATAAGAACTTGATTACATTTGATCATTTTTTATTATGCATCAGGAATTTATGAAAGTGAATTTACTTTACTAAACGTATTTTTATTATTTTAAATATACAAATTTCTTAGCATAAATATATTTAATTTTGGTTATGTCATTTGAATTCTTTTTTCATTATTTATTAAAATTTGTGATGATGTGTAATAAAAATATATTTTGTACGAATGATTAAATATTTCTAAATTGAATTTTTTCTTAATAAACAAATGTTGCATAAATTTTCTTTTGATATTAGTTTTTATTTCTAATTTATTCATTTATTAATTATATATCATTATTTTTATTGTTTCTAAATAATTTAATATATTTTTTATATTATATGAGATCTTTTTTCAATTTAAACAATATTTATACTATTTTTGCAATATATTATTAAGTATTTTATTGAAATTTTCAATCGTATGATGACTTAATATCATTGCATTTACTTCATATCTTTCTTTTTCTATATTTGTGATTTAAACTTATTTCATTGTTTCTGAATCCCTTGCTCTTTTCTTTTCTTGTACACTCAATATTATTTTAATTGTTTCTTTTTTTTAATTTTTCTATTAAAGATTCCTCAAACTATTCTTTCGTTGTTTTAAACATTTTATTAAATTCTATTTTTTTTTAAATTAAATAAATAGTTATAATTTATAACTTTCAATATTTATATCGTTTATTCAATTTTATAAATAATTTTTCTTTGCTAATTCATTATTCTCAGAATTTTTTTATTTTTTTTTTATTTTTTTTATAATGTTAAAAATTTATTTTTTACCATTTATTACTTCTTTTAATTATGTCCATTATACGTTTTTTAATCCTACATTATTATTATTTTATATTTATATTAATTTTTACCTCGACTTCAATCTTAATATTGTGTAATACAAATACACTAGTATTTCAGTGCAAAACTTTACGTATTGTTTCCCAAGTTCTGCATTTAAAGATTTTTTTCACCATATTAGTATTTAAAATTTATATAATCCTACCATTCACTCATTAATTTTCTTTTTATCTTTCTAATTCTTTTTCTGATTCTTATTTCCTTCTATTTTTTTAATTTATTTTAATTTATGCTGTTTATATTTTGTTTTCATTTTCTTATCAATTTTTTAAATGTTTTCATTATTCAAAAATTATTACATTTTTATTCAGTCTTATATTCTGTTTTCCATAATCTTATCTAATTCTAGTACGGTTTTAACCATATTTTTATTTTTTTCAATTAGACTCTATTCTCTATATTTTATTTCAATTCATGAAGTTTCATTTCCTTTTATTTTTTTCTTTTTACTCAAGTTTCCACACTTTTCTCTCGCTGTTCCTTTCTTACTTCATTTATATTCCTGCTTCTTTCTTCCCTACATTTTATTATTTTTAATTTAATTTTTTAATATTATTACACTTTTATATTATTTTTAAATTTCCTATCATCACACTAGTATCTCATTCTTTTTCATGACTCGTTTGTCTTTTTTTTCTATCATTTATGTAAGTACTGTAGATACCACTTCAGGAGTAGATACTGGAAGATTCCACCCGCTGAGGGGACCAGGAAATACACAACGTTGGTGACCCCAGACGATAGACCGTACGCTTTTCGCACGACCCCTTTCGGATTACAGGGTGCGGGAAGGACCTGCTCCAAAGCAATAGAACAAGAAATCATGGCAGAGCTAATGCGGGAGCATTGTCCGAATTATTTATACGACATTTGTATACATTCGCGAAATTGGGAGAAGCATCTCTGCTAACTAACTGTTTTTCATATTCTAAAATGGTCTTCTTAGCCGCTGAGTAGCGGTAACGCGATAGTTGGAACGATTTTCCATATCTCAATACGATATCGTGCTAGAAGCATTTTATTTGGCATTTCAGTACTTGAAAATACCTCCCGGTGCCTCTACAAAGTTCCGGAATCGCTCTTGGTATTCGTCCGAAACTCAAGCCACATCCATGACCATACCGGTTTTTTATCCTCCATGGTGCTTTGAAGGAGGAGGCATCGACGCGGAAAATCCGCTCATGAAATATGTCTCGTGCAATCGAGTTTGGCGCATGGCGCGTACATACCAATAACTGGCGTCTCCTTTCAGCGAACTTTTACCGATTCTAATACGCTGTTCTTTCGAAAAATTAGCCTTGGTGAATGTGTTTCGTACTCTTTAAGAAACTTCTTCGGATCTTCGCACTATTATCTAGGGTAGCAGCTATGGTACAAATCATGTCGGTATCATCTCTGAAACGAGCCAAGGGGATGCTGAATGGGTACAAAGCCGAAGATATTGCTAGGGTATTGAGATATCGATAAATGAAGAACAAGGGGTGCTTGGGTTGACGATATCATGCGACAAGAAAATAAAAAATACCGGGCTGAACTCGTTGAAGCTGATGCAAAAGTCCTTCGAAGCAGACTAGAAGTAAATATTGAGAGTTATAAAATTGATATATTACCCGATCCATCTGCCGCGAGTTTGACAATAGAGTAATTGCAATAGAGTAATGGAAAACTTATATCTTAAACGATATACAAGTTATAGAATCATGGATAGATTTCCTCTTGCCTCCACACGAACAGGGCATCCGTTATCAGGCATCCGCGATAAATTGGTTCAATCCATGATGGATAATGTCCAAGATAAAAAGGCAATGGAAGGCAATGGAAGGCAATGGAAGGCAATGGAACAGTAGCACGAATGGCTTTCCCCGTTGAATCGTTTTTTTCATTGGAGGTCGTTGATCCATTTTCTCCGACGGCTTTCCTTCCGTCGACCGTTACCACCTCCGCAATGATTGCACACCCGACAACTCTCCGACTAAGAAGCTCCCCCTTATCAACATACTAGGGAAGCAACACTACGCCAACTACGCCAATGGAAGCGGTGCCCTTCCTCGCGGTGCCGGGATTTCTCGGAACGAAGCTTCTCCGCCTAAACTAGCAGACGACCCTCTCCGGGTGCTGACGATTCCTTGGAACAGGCAGCGCTGAACCAATACGATGTATTTATTTCTTTATTCGGCAGGGGGTCCTAAACACTCGAGAGATGATTTTCCCGCACCGCTGCCAAAAATCGTTACGAGTTTTGACGCCGCTCGACGCGCTATTGGTCGAAGCGCTTGCTTTTTGTTTTTACACATAAATGTAACCTAATAGTTTTCTTTAACGGTTTAATCTTTACGAAATTTAAAAAATACTTTACGGATATGCATTTCACTTTAATTTTTATTTTTTTAATAAAAAATCTTTCGCGTAAATAATCAAATAATAATTTTTTATGCTGCATTCGTAAAAATGTTATGAATAAACTTAAAATGAAAAATTTACAATTTTATTTAAATATAAACTTGATGGACAATATTATATATTAATAAAAAAATTATTTTAGATTTTCTATTAAATATCGATAAATTATGCATTATTTGCCGTTTTTCCCATTAATTAGTATTACTGTAATTATAACATATCCGATTATTTCAATTTATTAGATAAAATTGCTCAAATTTTAAATGTATTTATTTTTTATCTGTTATTATTTTAATCCTTTCGCGAATACGGTAATATTTATAATATTTTTCGTATCATACATTTATCCAAAACCGATATATAAGATATAACCAATACATGCAAACGATGAATCCTAGTAGAACAGCGTACGAGGGATAATTGTATATATTAATATGTTAATCTATTTTTTGGATAATACAAGTAAAACTTAGATAATTTTATTTAGTGTATTTCTAGCCTATGAAATAAATTATTTACATGACTTTTCTCAAGAAATGAAATTTAATTACTTATAAAAAATAAAATAATTATATACATTTACTAATACTTTTAAAGGTATCAAAATATACCTTATTATCGTATAAAATCGTATTGATAATGAACAATAAATAAATAATTTAAAAAAATCTTATATTCTAAACTGATAAATTTCATATTTGGTAATTGTTATCGATTTTTAATATATAAAATTCGTATAATACATTAAAATAGATTTATAATATATTGCAAATAAATTTTTCAAAATATAATTTTAAAATAATTCATAAAAAAATTGTTTTACTATATTTGAATTTTAGTGAAATATAACATTATTTTGAAATTTTTTTATAAATAGAAATCTGTTTATATTATTTAAAATAACTTTTAGTACATATTTAACTAAAAGAACATAAACAGATTATTATAACTTTTTTGCTGTTTTAAAAATATTAATGTTACTAATATTCGATAAAATAATTCGATAATATTGTTAAACCAGGCAATTAATATACATTTTAGTTTATATTTGTTAAATGTTAAAAAATTATACTTTACAGTCATTATTAAACGTAACACCTAATAAATAAATAAGAACTTCTCTTAACCGTTTTTCACTATTTTTAGAACTATTATTCAAGAAAAGATATTGAAGATTTTGTTAACAAGCTCTAGATTTAAGATCACATCTCGTAAAAAGTTCTATACCAACAATATAAGTCGGTAATGTGACCTTTCGTACTTTAATGGCGAAGAAAGACTTATGTTTATAGCTGGCTTTTCAGTTTTTGCTTTTTACTTGATTCTAGTCTCTGTGATAAAATATTGTCTCATCATATCTTTATTTATTATACAGTATTAATATGATATCAAGTAATATTTGATTAAATTAAAAAACATTGTTTTTATTTTAATTGTTTGGTTAAAACTTTATAATTTCTTTATATAATTTGTTTCATTTTACCGTTCATTCTTTATTTAAAAACAATTGGTAAATATTCAAATCTTCATTTTTTCGATAATATTTTTACATCTACCAATGTAAAGTGATTTACATTAATTTTTTAAAAAACTGCTATGCTGATAATAAATTGTTAACAGATATATTGTTTTTTTATTTTGCCTCATCTTAAAATTTATTATATTTTATATTTCACCGACAACGTAATAATTGTAGATTGTAATATTTTTTGTAATAAATATTACGCATTTAATAAAACTTTATTCTTATACATTTAAAAAATCATAATTTTTTAATTATAAATTATAATTGAAATAGAAAATAGAAGATATTAAATTAAAAACTTCATAATAATTAGTATACCACCAAACCAATAAATTAAAAAAATTTTAAAATGTATTTTCTAATTACAATGATAAGATACTTTACATAATTGTTGAATGTTTGATTCGATATAATTGTTAAAAATTTTTAGTGATAAAATTTTAAATACGAAAAAAAAATATTATAAAAAATTTTTGAATATACTAAGTTTTTGTAATTTGCCATGTAACTCAAAATTTGGTTTATAATATTTGTCCCACCATAAATTCTTATTATACTTAGTAAATTTAAATATTCTGTTCTCGGAAACTCAGATATAAATGCTAAAATTATTTTTGTACTTTAAAACACTTGAATGTAAAAAGCGTTGGTACCATAAAATTCGCTGTCACGTAACGCGTACTGGTTAAAACTGAAAGTACTTTTAATATTTAAATACCAATTAAATGCGACTATCTTTTTAAAAAGCGAGCATACGGGTTATCTACGTACTCGTTTCGAATATTTTGCGAGATGACTGTACCATGAAAATGAAAAATCTATCTAGTACGTATATCAGATTGGAAAAGTTGAGTCAAATGTATGTTCGCGTACAAAAACAAACTTTGCGGGGTAACATAGTTTTGAAGTTCCACGGTTGATAAGGCACGACAAAGTGAGAGAGTGAGAGAGAGCATGAGGGTCGGATCTGAGGGAGGAAAAGGAGGTGCGCTGCGCCCCTCGAGGCCAAAAGGTAACGCAAAGAAGTCAACGAGGACATGGCGTAAGTGTTATGCACCGACCTCGTGCGGCATCTTGCTTTCGGAAACCTGCGGTCCTCGTTAACAGTTTCTTCCCTTCACCCCGCGCCTCTTAAGACCGCCGCTACAAAACCACCGCAGCTCCCCGTCTCATTCCCATCCCGATCCCTTATGTATCTTCTCTGCTATATATTTTGTCTCCTCGAGAAGCGGCGCATATGTGCTACGCGTCGGTGCACCCGAAATTTTTGGTCGGCCTGTAGCCAGATGCCACGAATACATTCTCGGCTCTTGCGACTCGCCTATTTCACGGGGCAAACCTACAGTCCCAAAAATATATGCCAACGAGCGGGCGGAACAATGATGGAAGAATAGACGTTTAAAGGGAGAGAAAGAGAGAGAGAGAGTGAGATAGACAGACAGACAGACAGAGACAGAGAAAGAGGAAAAAATGGGCCCCGCCTCGGCGCTTATTTCTCTTTAAGCCGCTGTCATATCTCCCCCGTCCTAACGTTGCTTCTTCGAGCGTGTATCTATCTCTTTCTCTCTCGGGGGCATTGCCCGCCTACTTCTACATCTCCTTGTCTACCTCAGGATGTTTCTAATTACAGGGCGCTATGTGCGTTTTTCCAGACCGTAGTCATCATAGAGGCAAAGTCGATTCGCCTCCATTTCTCGGTCCCGCGTGCCTTTTACGCGCTGCGTCGTAATCATTGATTAGTCCACCACAAAACGTTGCCAAGTACTTCACACACACACGCTCGCGAGCACGCGTGTACGCACACTGGTACGAGTACAAGTGCTTTTTTAATTTCTTGTGATCGATACGAATCGCAGTTGTTTCTTTGCAACTTTTACGCTTTTCCCTTTTTCTATTCGCTCGCTCGCTACGTTCTATAGCACTGCTCTTCAAAACAAGAGCGAGATAAAAAAGATGGAAATATCTAGTCGTTTGTAAAAAAAAAAAAAAAAACCCGTGTAGCCCGACTATTTTTAAGACTCATTAAGAAGGCGGATACGCTACTCAGCGCGACAGGAAAGTGGCACTTTCGTGGCGCGACCCTCGTGACTTTACGCGGTGCGTTGATCCGCCAGTCGAGCCAACGGCGCCTTTTATTTTTACGCAGTAATAAAAATTGACGCGTGCTCCGTTTTCTCATCTCTCCGTTCGCCGATGATGAATCGAAAACGAAGAAACGTCGCTACCTGATAAGCGTAAAGTCGCTGCTACGATCGAACCTCTTCTCGTATACGCGAAACGCGGTGCCGTGTGTATTTTAAAGACGCGCGAGACTTCGACCTAACTAAATATGCAATTAGCGCGAAAATTACACTCGTTAATAAGTAATAATACAAAGTAACGGTTCTTAGTCTTTTACTAACGGGTTTTTACATCGTGCGTTGTTAACGCTTCGTTGTTGATACGTTCGTAATTTTATCATTCTCGTTTAACGTCAAATAGATACTCACACGCAATTTTTTTATTCGTTAACACTTTTTTTCGAATTTTAATGCCTCGTGCGCGCAAAGAATATATCGTTTTTTAAAGCAACCGTACAACGTTTGTATCGAATCGATCGCGCGGAGTCATAGAATCGCTTACGTCCTAAATATAACGTCACGGCATGGCTCGTTGAACGACAACGCGATAGCTTCGATTCTACGAAATAATAAACACTTTCGTTAATTTTCTGCCTTATTTAACGCAAGTATAAGTAACGACGAATCACGCGTTTAAATGTCGATAATTTTCTCGATCGTACAACTGACGCATCGAGTCGGAATTACAGAGACAAATACATAATTAATGAACGACTTGTCTTAGCCAATTACCACCGTATTTTATCGGGAACGATAAAAGTACCATCGATTCTTAAAGAGGACCGACACCGAGTCGAGAATTATCATCGATCGTAAATAAATTCTCCGATATTTAATGGACGTATCGAAATAAATATGATTATCGGCTATTCCGTAGTTTAAACGGATTCGTAGAAATCCTTATTAGCTTCGGAGCGCGCAGCAGAATGAAAATACACCGTAGCAGGAAGTATCGGTCGATCGGACTCCGCGCCGCAAAGTTGAAACAAAATACTTTGACGAACGTGTCTCGTTTTCGTAATAAAACTGCACTCCAAGTATTTCTGCCTCTCGCACACCGGGTGTCTCCAATCGATTATCCTCGCGTAGGAGTACCTCGTCGTTCGCGTGACATCGGTAATAACAGGTGCGCATAGCCGATCGCCAAAGTAAACATCGAAATCCTTCCGTTTAATTGCCGGCTCGCCTTCGTTATATTTTCAGCGCTCGAAGACGGCGAGACTGCGCTCGGGGAAAACGAGGAAGGGATTTTAATTGTATACCTGGCGTACGGCGTCGATTCCGCGCGCGAGACGAAAAATAGGGAAGCAACGAAGGGGTACCACTGACCGCGTCAGCGAATTCATAGCCAGCGAAACGATAAATTCCCCGGGGCAGTCGTGAGAGACGTTCCGAATCAGTGACTCGAGCGACAGCAGCAACATCAACGGCGGCTTTCACGTCGCTTATTAACTCCCGTGCAGTTACGCACATGTGACGTGCGTCGTAAACGAGACATCGTCTGTGTGCGCGGCTGTGTGCGCGGCTGTGTGCGCGGCTGTGTGCGCGGCTGTGTGCGCGGCTGTGTGCGCGGCTGTATACGCGCTGCGTGCGTGTTCTCCTCTGCAGGCGTCTACCTCGCCCGGAGATGGCCACGTTTCGTTAACGTACAAATAGACCATGGCTTTTCGTTTATTTATGATGCATTAACGCAGAATTACATCGCGTCAAAATTATAGGTTTAACTTAAGTATATATTTTGACGTGTTTATTAATAATATTTTCTATTCCATTATTTACAAACTGAACAAATTGCTCGTATTTCTTCGTAAATAAATTTTTCCTTTACTCCGCCGAAAATTTTTATCTTTGATTACTCGTGAAATAATAAAATCGTTCTTCGGAACGGAGAGCGTAATATTATTTATAATTTTATTGCACAAAAATTCATGCTTTTTTATGAAAAAACGTGCGCGGAAAAAACCGCGAGGTACGTTTTTTTTCACAGAAATAATCAGAATTTTTAAGCCGCTAATAAAATATCGATGAAACAATTAATATAATACTTCTAAATAAAAAATTCCAAACGGTAAATTTTTATTTTATTGCCTTTGCTTAAACAAAATACGTTTAACCTATTCTTAAATGCATTGAATTTGAAATTCTTGTTAAAATTTTCAACCTCGATAAAATAATTCCTACAGTTATTTACGGTTTCTCCGTAGAATAATATTCTTATATCGTAAATAATCAATATTCATGAAAATTTACATATTTTACATAAATTCTTAAAAACCAAAGTGAACAGCATAGTAGATATAGAAATTGTAATATTCGTATCCGTAAGTATATATACATCCGAACTAAAATTTTATGTACATTTCTTTTGTTTGCGAAAATCTGCCATTATTTCAGAATGCATAAGAGTTGATATAAAAATGTGAATTGCCTTTATCGTTCGCTAAGATTTACTTTGATACTTAAGAATACAATTTTCATCTTATTTTTACGAAGACCATATTTTACAACTATAAATAAAAGAACATTATTTTAATTATTATTAAATATTAATGTTATTAAAAATTAGAATAAAAAAGAATAGTATTCGTATACTTACATTTTTTATTGGTATAAATCATTAAAAAGTTCGATGCAATCATTAACAATGAGAATAAAAGAAAAACATGGTAAGTAAACAAAAAAGTGTCGGTTTCAAAGTTCCGTTATCTTGATCTGTTTTTCCAGTCTGTCCATCTTTCTTCTCGTCTTTTTTTCTGACCGCCCCGCCCATTCATTTCAGCCTCGTTTTCAGCTGTTCAGAAGTTCGTTTGCGAGTGATTACGTTTTCCTACTGTCGCGCTCGCGTACCTTTCCCAAAATCGTAAATATTCTTTTGAAACATTCATCCTGGGCGTAACGATTCCATTAAAAATAATAGTTCCGAAATTCATCAATATAAGTTAGTTTGACCTAGTTTGAATACTAGTACAAAAATTACATTCCAAAAGTAGATTCGAGAACGAGATGAAGATCCTCGAAATGTCACAACATGGGCAGGTTTACATTTTTCTTAACTCTTTGAATCGCATATTTCATTATGCAAGATTTCTTGGGCGTGGACTTTTTGACATTGCTAACTTTTTATTTCAAATTAGAATAATTGGATTTAACATGGACATTTAAGTATATCGATCAAACAATTAGTTGGCATATTTTTAATATTTTGAAACGTTACAAAAAAATAAAATTTATAATATCTGTAGTAAGAATTAATTACAAATAAAAGAGAACTTTCTAAAATATTAAAATTAATGGATATTTTATAGAGTAGACAAATTTGCCAATTTTAAATTTATTTATATATATTTATATTAGATACTGCGTACAAATTCTGTAAACATAATTACTATATTTATAATGGATTTAAAATTATAAAAAAAAATGAAGACATCTTCCAACTTAGTTACTGTAACTTTTATATGCGCATGTCTTTAAATTCTTAATTTTATTATACGTATCCAAAACGATCGAGCAAAATTATTTGAATATATATTTAATTTTTATGGTCATTTTTTAAATATAATGAAAATGTTTAAATTTTAAAAATATGCATAAATCAATAATAAATGTATCAAAAGTTTAAAGTTGAAAGATGTAATTTTCTGGTATTAAATTTGTATGTTAGCCAAAACGTTCATTTTTAAATAAAAATAAGAAAATTCTAGGGTATTAGCATTAATGATTTAATTTTTGTTTTTTAATTTTCTCAGAAATTTAAATTTACTTCTGTATTACAAATAACATTTTGAATTTTCCTTAGTTTTTGTCGCAAAATATACTCTAGCATGTCGGGTAATTATTTTTTAATTTAATTTAAAACAATATTTTTAAAAAATAATATTAAATACGATTACAATTTGAAAACAAATGTTCTGTACAATTTAAAAAAAAGTTGTAGAAATTTATCCTAGTTAAATTAACAACATTTACAATATTTAAAATATTTAAATTCTTATCTAAAAAAGAAATGTTCGAGTTTTAAATATTTAAATGTAACCTAAATAACATGCTCTGGAGCATATATCCGAAGCTACCGAATTTTCACACTTGTAATTTTCATCGGAGCATCGAATTTTACATTTCTACAATAAAACAACGATTGAAATAGTTAACATTACTATTCAACATTATAATATCGACCAAGGCACTAAATTCCGACGAGCTTTTCGTACAAATATTCCGACTAAAATATCATGAAAATTCTTCGATGCTGAATCCTCGTTAGCTGAAAACAAAGATTAAAAGCGGCAAATCGAGCGTAAGTAGGTAATTGGAGGGGCACTACTAAACATAAGGTCCATTTATTCATTAGGACTCTAGGAAACTCGCTCTCAACAAGAAACGACCTGCGTTCACGATTCCCCCGATGAATAGTCAAACGCATCCACAAAATGAATCACGACCCGAAACGACATTTGGCATCGACTGCACGCCCAAAAGTGCCAGCTCCTTAAGAACCGAACGAGCTAGGGAAAAAGAAAGGCGCGCCGCCACCGCCACTACCAACTTACCGTCCAAACGAGCTCCACCCCTTTAAGAGTCTCGGGCTCTCGCGCCGAAACTCTCTCGAGCCTCGTCGGAGCCTCGTCGGAGTTAAAAAAAGAGAAAAGAGGCGCGCTTCCCCGCGACCACGTTTTCGAGGTTTTTCTTTTTAGTAAGTCAGACGCGGGCGGTCGCGCCAGCCATGTGGCTCGATCGCTGACAAGTCCACTCAAAATCGTAAATTACAGCGGCGTGCCGGGATTAACGCCCGCGTCAGCTGCTGGGCGATCGAACGATTTTCCGCGAGCCATCATCTTTCTTCGCCGGCTAACGAGACGAGACGAGTCGCACCAGCCATCGCACATAAATGCCGATCGCACCTTCGAAAAGCCACTTCTTCTAGCACACGATTTATAAGATCGTTAGGAAGCTTTTTCGTGGGTCGGTTTTTTACAAGACACCTGCATCGTTTGAAGCATCGCGTCGATACATCCATAAGCGTTCGACGATAGATGGAAGAAGGGAACGTTGTTGATTGATCTTGTTAACGCGCAGAAATTAAAATTCAGATGTTTGACGATGCGAGTCTGAAGCGCGAACCTCGCTTTATTTCGAAGATGGGATATTTTTGTAATAAAAAAAGATTTACAAATGCATCGGTGTTTAATAGTCGGAGAATAGTGGCAAGGAGAACGCCCCGTTTAAATATAGTGAACGCGAATAGTGAACGACCCAATGATAGCGAAATCCACGGAAAAATCTCGAGCCACCAAATGTCACGACGTTATTTTACATTAAAACGTTCTATTTTTACGACTCGTTCGAGTTATTAACCAAAAACAATTGAAAATCCATAGGAAATTCAACTCGATATTATTATATGTTTCTATTTAAGCGTAACACCTTCTATATTTATAACCGTCATCGCTAGTGTAATCACAATCAATCAGTGTAGTCAAAATAAATTTTTCTCGTTAGGTATGGGTTCAAAGGCACTGCAAAGTTCAGACAAAACGCCTTAACTCTTCGGTTACGGTTACGCGCGCACAAATCTATTTGTAAAACTTTCTCGGGGACCGAAAGAACTGTACTATATATAGGGGCGCCCGTTCGGTTGTCGCCATGAACATTATACGCGTGTATGCTTAGGCATTAAATAAGATCTTTAAGGGCTAAAAGCGAACGAGGAAAGCGCTTGGGTTACCGAGTTCTTTTATTATTTTTGGTTATAACCCTCGAGTCAAGGGATGCGAAACTAGAATTGTGACTTCCGGAGTTCAATGGTGCAAGGAATCCTTCTACACAGGAAAATTACCAATGCAATTTTGTTACCCTTTTCAGAAAATCGTTTCGGGCGCACTCGAATATTCGCAATTCTTATGAGTTCTGTACAAATGTATACATATTATTTTTTCGTACGAACTAATCAACAACGCAAATTTATTTTAGCCGTTTTTATATCAAAGATGAAACGATGCCTGTACAAATATAAATTTGAATGAGTAAAGAAATACTCGAAGATTATACAAAGATCTAATGGAAAGTATGAAATATAATAGTTACAGTAAGCGGTAAATCAAAACATTTTTTCCAAAGATTCATTTTAAATAAAAATTCATATATACGGAAGCTGTTATGCATGCTTGCGTCACACACGCGTACGTATATTTAAGACGAAACGCATGTTACGTGATACAACGATGACTCGCACGCGTGCAGAAAAATGATCTTGTATGCGTTCCTACATGAACACGTGACGAATTATTCAAAATTGCGATGACTTATTCTTTCTACAAAGTTCGAGTGACTCAACGATCTCGACACTTGCACACCGAAAGAACCCGATTCTTGCGCGCAAAGGACATGCGATGGAATAGCGATAAAACGAATTCGGATATTCAGGCACGATAAGTAGGCTCGGAGAAAAAAGGTGGCGGCTTTGTTTTTAAGTTAGTCAATTTTTTAGGTTAAAAAGTTCGATTAATGTTATTCGAACAGAAATAATAAATCTAGGAGAGTTGCAATAATACAGAATGTTTTTGAAGCTTCATTACCAAATGCATCGAGGTGAAGTTTTTCCCGCTTATTTTGGCTCAATTTTGATCGATAAATCATCTATTTTTTTTTGAGGAAGTAGATTTTTTTACATTTTCGCAAATAGAAGTCTAAATAGACTATAATTATCGACCAAACTTTCTTTTTAATTGCTACTCGATAATTCCAACGATCGGAAGATCTTTAGGAAGCAAATAAAGAATTTGGTTTTTGTGAGCATAATTAGTAATTATATAGGAAGGAATAAATTAGAGACTTCTATGACTCTTAGTGTGATGACAGTTTGATGAATGTTATATATTAAATGTATGAAAATGTATTTGAAATATAAGAATTGTAAAAATTATTAAAGGTGCGATTAATTAATTGAGAGCTGAGAGGCAAAAGAGGGAATGCTTTTGGAGATTGAAATATTTAGGATGTTGCGATGGAGATAAGAATAGAAGTATAATGTGTGAACCCACAGGAGGCGGTTATTATTAGATTATATTAAATAATTTTGGAAAAGAGAAAATTCTTTAGTGTTTGATATCTTACAATTTTTAATATTGTGATTAGTGTTGAGAACGTTCAATAAAATAATGAACATAAACGAGTTGAAGAAGACACAAGAAGAAAGTTTGGTGCCTTTGTTCGGAGGAAAATAGATTGCTAGGCATTATCCTAAATTAGTTTTGGCGATGAAAGAAATTGTGAATCAATATGGCTAATCCTTCGGTGTAAAGGCTTGGATATACTGAATAAAGTGATATTTTATATATATGTAATAGTTGGAGATATATTTTAAATTGAATATTCGACCGGATTTGTATACTGTGGATAATGTATATATTCTTGAAGGAAAATATGTGGAAAAATTCAGTGATTTTGGTTGGCCTGGAGGTTACGTAGTTTTTAAATTATAATAAGAAAAAGTTCACTGACTCTCTAAGGTGGAATTATCTTAAAGGCGTAGATTAAAGTATTAGGAGGGTAGATGGAAGGTGATCCATGAGTTACCAAGACTCGGGTAATATTCAAGCCAAAAGTAAGTCAAGATCACTTGGATATAAAGATAGATATTTGAAATGAGAGCAGAAGTATTACAAGGATTTATTTATTGAATGATAAAGATAAAACGAAGGAATATTGTAGAAAAGTATTTGAAGTTGGTCACTTATTTTATATAATAAGTGATAAGAGAATAAAATAAGTAAATTTCTAAATGCTACAATGTTAAACGAGCAATTTATGCAACGATTTTTAACTTCAAGGTCGAAGACGACTGAGGTAGGTTGTATTTGGCCATATATAGAAATAGCGGCCTTGAGGTAATTGATAGCCTTGGAGTACGAATTTTAGAGATAGATTAATCATTTCCCTATAAAATTAGGAATTAGAAAATCTACAGCGAATCAATGAGTTGAAGTTAAAATATACTTATTTCATTAAAAATACACGACACACTGTAAACTTCACTAGACTCTGCAGTGATTTTAAATTCAAAGAAAATATTGTGAAAAAGGAAATTAAATTATTGTACTTACTCAGTTAACCTTAAAAGAAGAAATTAAAAAAGATTAAGATGAGCCTAATGAATATACTCAATTTATCACTCCGACCATTAAATAATCTAACCAATGATCTGAAATTTTGCGCAAACAACATAATCTAATAAAATATAATAAAAATTAGCGATAAAACTAAATTCTATAAATATTTAAATTATTATATACGATTTATATATTAACACTTTAATATAAATATTTACCATGTTATATTATACCATTCAAAGATATAATACAAAAAATTTTTTTTCATACAAAATTTTCGAATAAAATGTAATTGGTAAATCTACGTTTAAAATAACAAAAGTATTAAAAATATTTTATAAACTCTTTTCTTTTAACTAAAATTTATTTATAATAGTATTATAAACAAAATTAAAAAATGTTAAATTTTCAAATCAAAATATTGTAATGAACATTAATTAATTTATATTTTTAATTAGTCATTAATACCAATATTTGTTCATATTTTTATTACTTTTAAAATAGTTTTTTAAAGCATTTTTTAAAAATAATCGTTAATTTCTTTTACTTTCAATATAAGGTAATATTTATACTATATAAATTATTACTTGATTAAATCCTCGAATATTATCTTTATTACGTATACAGTACTTAAGCATGCAAACATTTTAATCCACCAAAATATTTGAAGTAAGTAAAAATTTTTATATTTGTGTACAAATTATTTACAAAAAATAAATTTTAAAATAAGCTTCCTAAATACATCGCAAAAATCTTTTTCTCTAAAAATTATTTCTGTTAATTATATATTGATTTTAGATGATACCATTAAACAATAAGTATATATTTAAGTAGATTCTCGGTAGTTTTTCGAATAAAAATTTGATTTATAGATATTAAAAAAAATTCCTTTCGAATGATTCCTTCGTATCGAATTTCATCATTTATCTCTTAAATATTTAAAACTTATTGTGATTCAAAGAAAATCCAATTTTTAGAATTTATGTCTTTAAATGTCTTTACATACTTATCATCTCTATATTTTTTGTTCTTTAAGTTGTAGTTAAAATAAAATGATCATCATACGATGAAATAAAATAGCAAAATCTACCAGTAGCTGAAACCTATAACAGAACAAAATCTTCTTCATCTCAAGAATTCGTGCAGAGCTAATAACTTTGTGCATTAAACACACTTAAGAGACCCGTCCTTTGATTCTCTACTCACGTCATCGCTGAATAAAGGATGAGACCAATCGGTGGCGGTGAACGAGTGAGTCTACACGCCTTTTTGTACCATTTGCCGTTCTCTCTCTCTCTCTCTCTCTCTCTCTCTCTCTCTCTCCTTTGTTACGGACGGCAAAGCTCTTTTTACTTTAAAAACAATGCCGCTGAAAGATACACACAGAATAATAGAGAGAGACGCATGTACACCCAGGAAAGTTAGCTGTTGTTCCTCGCGTGTACACACGCGAGCGAACGGAGATTAGATTTTAATAATGTAATTTTGAACGAATCTCGGACTTGCCTACGGTAGTTTTGGTCGACTGATGTACGCGGCACTCGTTCTATCTTACACATCCGAGTAGAAATGCGTATATGCTCCCTTGCTCTCTCATTATCGTTTTATCTCCTGGTCTTTCACCACATGCATACCAGATGGAGTGAAGCAATCCGATAATTGTTAGGATTCGATCGGCCCTGTATGATTCTGTCTTTCTCCCACCCCTCTCTCTCGCTCTCTCTCGCTTGTGTCATTGTGTTTTCTTCCAATACAATAGTTGATCGTCGACGACGTTGGTCTAGTATCGATACACACGACTCAGCCAAACTAACTGCGTAACCCTCGTAATGCGTAATCCTCCTGCGAATAACACGATTACGACTTTGTAAACGGGTTTACGAACACATCGAGTCCATGCCACTGCGCTTAGCCCAATTTAAAATTCGAGAAACAGAATTTTATGTATCGTAAATTCAAATTTCCGAAAACCGGGGAAACGAACGAGTGCATGCGTCATTCGAAGGAAAAAGATAATCTCGAATACCTTTTATCTCAACTCGTGGTATATTTCATTAAATTTCCTATGACTCTTTTTGTAATTTTCTCGAAAGCCTGCCAATTTGGGTTAAGCCGCGCTCTGGCAAGTTGCCCGTCTATTTTATTCAACCGCGTGCCCCCTTTCTATCTCTTATTTTTTTCCAGGAAAAGACTTTACCGTCTTCCTTTTTCTATTACATGTTAAATATTTTTTCTTTTTCCATGAGTTGGAATCGCAAACGCTCTTAAAGAATGACTATAATTTAACTTTTTACTTGGCCGAGCTTACGACTGCGGAACGTGTGATTTCTTATTATTGGCTTTCCGAGTGGAATTTCCTGTTGATGGGAGCGTTGACTATAAAGAGTAAACATTCGGTACATTTTTTCCCTGTGTTTTCTTACTTAACAGGATAACCTTCGCTATTTCTTATTAAAAATAAACAATATTCATCTTTATTTTATGATGTACAATAAATTATTACTTCATAGCCTTTATAAGCTAACAAATTTTCTTCTATAAAATATTGGTATAAGTACTTTGGTAATTAACGTCTCGTACAACACCAAGATAATTATTTCTTTTTCAAATTTTTAAACCCTAGTTCCGGAACTTACTTTCTTCGAATATTTTAAATAACTAAATTTCAAACAATAAACCAGACTCATTTTTTGTACATTAAATATTTATATCCTTAGATCGTGTATCTTATTAATATCTAAAATATTATTTGTATTAGAACTATTTGAATACACGAAAATAATTTTTATTAGCATTATAAAATGCTATTTTTAAATAAAAAAAGTTTTAAAAATTAACTTTTTAAAACCATAATTATATTTTTTCTGTAAACCATTCAGCAAAAAGCGAATAGAAAATTAAAATATATATATTTAAATAGTTATAAATATGCTTTAGTTAATAAATTCACATAATTGAGCCTGAAATATTAAATGATAGTTTAAAATTTGTAAAACATGAAACTCTAATATTTATATACAATTCATAGTTAAAAATTATGTTTAAAAAGTAAATTTTTTTAAAGTATCGTCTATTTCTACTAAACGAATATAATTAATCACCCCTATAGACAAGAGATTATAATATCTTTTTTCTTCCCTTTTAGTTTAGGCTTTCCGGCCTGTTTCTCTAAATCTTAGAAACACGTCTCGTTACCGTTTCCGACTCTTCCCCCTTCGTGTTAGTGGTCCATCGGTACTTATAAAATGCTCATTTAAAAATCATAAAATTTCCTTAGTCTACATCAAGTTAGAGGGTAAAGGACAGGAAGACACCCCGGAAAAACACCCGGAAGATTCTAACGTCACTAAAAGTAAAACAATCAGTCGAATACGTACGATTTATTCATATAAATCCTTGCATTCATATAAATCTCCATTTATTTACTAGAATCGCTGCGTAGAATCAAACGCTACCAATAACCGAAATGATCGTAGCAGTATATTTCAGGAACGTATATGTACAATAATAATAATAAAAATAAAAAATAAAACATGGTGTAGTTTGGTTTTATTTTAATTTACGGCACTGTTGCCAAATCGCAATATAACACAACTTCGTCGTTCCTCCGAAGAAGCGTGCGATTCGAATCCGACCGTCTCGCATCCTACGACGATAATCCAACAGCGTTGGTGGCCGACGCGATAGAATCAGGAACAAGATTCCCTTTGCTTTTCTATCTTTTGTTGTCTCTCTCGATTTTTCGGTGAACTTACAATGATCTCAGTTAATTTATTCCAACCCTCTTCCTACGTATATATAATAAAATTATAAAGGTTTCAAATTAAGATGATAATTATTTGGTTTTTTAATAGAAATTATTTTAAGAATAAACAAGACTCTTCGAAAGCGAAAATCTCTCAAAAATCTTTATACGGTTATGTAAATAGGAATTTTACCGGTGTAATATTTAATTGCACAAAAAAATTGTATAATGCGTTAACGTTACTTAATGTATGTAATGTTATATTGTTTTTTTTATTTTAAAAAGTTTTCTGGATTTATTTTAATTTAAAAAAATAAAATTTAATATGTATCTATTTCTTAAATATCACCTTCCAACAATAATTTACAATATAATCTTAGTACTCGAATTTCAAAAGTGAAAAATACTAAAAGATCGAATGTTGAAATATTAAACTCCTGTAATATGTAACTTTTTATATTTTTCGACTTTTAGACGTATAGTCTTTTGAAGCTGACTCTTTCTATCAGAAAAGTATTTAAAGCTTAGCAGTTGGTAATTTGAAAGATTCTTATTTTCTTTGATGTGGCATTTTAAAACTTTGAAACTAACTTCTATTTATTTACATCGTTCAAACTTTTCGTATTGACTCTATAAAGAATTGATTTTTCTTTCCTTATATATTTACAGTAATCAGATATCTCAGCCACGAAAGTTATGTGCCACTCTTTTCATCAAATTTCCTCAAGCCCCTTTCTATCTTTGGCCGCCCACCCAACCACTAATAAATACGCGCGCGCGCGCTTATGTACAACAGTACACAAATATATAAATATGCCAAAAACTAAAAAACAAACGCAAATTGTTCACAGCATAGTTTAACATAAAGACGTACAGAAGTAATTTTGTAGAATTTTCGCGGAATAAAGATCGAAACGAATTTCAAGAAAGTAAGTGGCAATTTTCTGTTTGAAGTATTAATTTTGCATACGCGAAAGGCAACTCAAAATCCGTTATTTGCCACGATGATTCAGATGTATATCTAGGCATAGAATGACGGTATAAATGTGTACCAACGAGGAAATATCATCTGTGAAATCGGGATGGTAAGAGTATATAACCTACAACTTATAGTTTGAGTTCTAAGCTTATTTTTATGATGTACAGGGTACTCATTGAATCATCTAAAACATATAAAAAATCCCATTTAAATTTTATTACCCAGCTTATAATAAAAATTATATGTTTCAGAATCTTAGAAAATTTTACTTTTAGAATAATACATAAATCAATATTCCATAAAAATCTATATATTTCTTATAAAATATTCATTTCGTAAATTTTTTTTAATTTTAAAAAATAAATAAATTATTTTTAATAATATTTAATATTATTTTATTGGTAAATTAATTATATAAAACGTTTAACTGACTTAAAGAAAAGGAATAATTATAAGTGTTTAAAGTTTCTAATTTTTATTAATATAATTTTAGGAATAATATAATATCGAAAAATTCTTCTCAATAATCTTGTTTTATAATTGAATTTTTTAAATAAAATAATTGTATTCAATCTTATAATAGATAAAAAAAATAATTTATCTTGTTACAAATTTTGTCGTTTTTTTGAAATTTTAAGAATTTATAAAGATTTATGAACTTAAATAAAGAAAATCATTCCGTTTAAGAAATAAAAATGAAAATTTTATTTTAATTGAGAAAAACAAAAGGCAATACTTGGATGAGAATAGAATCTGTACTCTCGTTACAATCACTGCACTTGTCTTACGCTTTAAACAACAAGGAACTTCGTATACATACAATATTCCCGGTAATTATTTTATAAATTTTTAAATCAAATAACTTCAATCAGAGTATCAAAAGTATAGAATTTAATGTAATAGAAATCGATATTGTACGAAACACGAAATCGTGATAAATTTTTCATTAATATGCGATTATTCTTTTAAAAAAAATACTTTCATAAATTGTCTCTTATAATAGTTTTTTTCAATTTATACGAATGATAATAAAATTATTATTACTAAATTTAAAAATGTAAAAATGCATCACAACGCAATAATAAATATTTTTACTTTAAATGTTTATTGTCAAATTTTGAACGATATTATATGCTATATCGGAAAAAAATAATAAAATCTCGCATTCGAAAAAAAAGTATTCATCAAATATCTTCATTAAATAATTTATTTTTTTCAATTAAAGAAATATATTATGATTTATAAAATGTACTTTGAAATTGAGTAAAAACATCGTATATATAGTGAACGAAAGATGGAAAAAATAAAACTGATGTTTGACTTAGCGAGAAGTTTTTGCTTGGCAATCAAACTTATTTTTCTCCCTTCTATGCGAGTATTTCCGTTGGGTTCTAACTGAGAATCAATATTATGTTACCTAGTGCAGTATTTTTAATTAGTTTACTGTCTCTACACTGCTGCATATCCGTCCTTTTGCACACTGGTTGCATACAGTTTTCAGTTCGTTTACTCGTTAAAGCGATTTACAAATGCCCGACACGGATAAACTGCTGTCGCTCGAGCTTTTATATTTCACGCTCTGGAGTACTAATAAAGTGAACGGTCACGCAGAGTACATTTTAAACAAATGAAGCCGAATTGGTTCGTAATTAAAAAAATTACAATGAAAAGATGTAATTTCGTAAAAATAAAAAACGTTCGATAACATGGATTTTTGATGGTGCAATGAGTTTATCGTCGCGTAAAAAGTTATACTTCGGGTAAATATTTATTCGACTTCCTTATTCACCTTATCTTACTCGCTTCGCTCAATTGCCGTAATTTATTGGAAGGTTTGAATTAATTATTATCAAGGTTTTTTTACTTTAGATTATTTAATTATTATTTTTATTATTATACTGATTTTTTAAAGTTTACCTTTACAGTTAAATAAACTACCGAAATAAAATTTGACTCGATCCGTATTGATGAATAACCGTACAAATTAAGAATAGTTTTCAAATATACGTTGTAATATGTAATGTAAGTCTAATTATTTCTCGTTGATTTATGAATGTTGTATATTGGAATATATTAAAAATAATTATGTCTGCTTTTTTTCTCTTTTAATTTCAAAATATTGATATGTTTTATAAATGATTTTCTAAAAAACAATAATTCGACTCTTTTGGCATAGAGTAGAGGAATTCTCAAAGCTCGTAATAATATTTTAGTATGCGCAAACCAAAGTAACACATTTCCTATGTAAACCATACAATATACCTTGTAAAAAATGTTTATTTAATAAAATAAAAAGATATTCGCGCAAATAAACAGACTTTTTCGATCAACATATACTTAGGCTCAAAAAATAATAGCAGACTTAAAAATAAACAACAATTTTGTTAAACCTTGTGTGGTAAAGCTCCACGTATATATTTCTTTTTTTCTAAACATTTTCTTAATGATCCATGAGTAGCTTTACGCTAGATTATACGTGTATTAAGCCCGCACGGAAACTAGCCCTTATCGCCTCATCTTATTTTCCATAAGTTAATGTTTTACTACTTGTGCGCTGCACTTACCTCAGCAAGAGCTCGCAAAGAGATGCATATCGGTGTGCTTCAACCACGAATTAGCCATTTATCGCCCATCGTGTATACCTCGTATTATTACCCTAAATCACCTCTTGAAAGTACGCTCGAACCGAGTCTTCGCATTCCAGGCGACTCAACTATTGTATTTTTCATATAATGATTGATTTTTACGTGATCCGAGAAAAATGATACGGTTTCATCTGCCAAGGAATACAAAAATCTTAAGAATATTTACAATAAAATTTGAAACTCTGACATTTTTTTATAGAATTAGCTCGTCAATTTGAATTTCTATAGGACTTTATATAAAATATTTAACATAATTGTATAATCTAATATTATTATTCAAATAACTTACACAAAAATTTCAATTTATCGTTTCATTTTTCGATATTTATTATTTACCTTTTTATGGTATTAATTAAGCTTGATTCTTACACAATACTTTACTCAAAAAATTACTATAGCTTTATCTTGTAAAACTCGAAAGCTTATATTTCAAATTTCTTGATTATCCATGAAATCTATTAACAACGCCATAATGTATGTATCTAAATGAACTTATTCGATCCTTTATACAATTATTTTCATATTTTGAATGTCTTATTATACTTATTTCTAATTTTTACTTATAATAAATAAAAACTTTTGTAGAAATTATGTATACCAATTGCCAATAAACTAGCAATTTAATACGATAATAATATAGTCTAACTTTTTAATATTTTTAAATCAACATATTACGAAAATTTTTTTTCTGATTTAATTATATAACTATTTAACTCAAATTTAATTTAATACTCTCACTTGTTCTATTTATTAATTTTATTTATACTCTTTTTACTTTATATTTCCCATTACTAAAATTCATTGTTCATATGAATAATTGTTCAAATAAACTTTGTATCTTTTCAAATAATCTATTTTTTACATTATTTTTATCCTTTTTATTCAATATAATTGTACATCATAAAATTAATGATATAATAATTTTAATGAAAATAATTAATAAAGAATAATGATATTTAATTAAAAATTAGAACTATCAATCTTATTTATATAATTATGAAATAGAATTTTTTATGAATTTAAGACCTCATTTATTAATACAAGTTGTAATATAAATATATTACATATTACTTATACATATTTTCACAGTATAAATTATTTTAAAATCATTTTTTAATTATTTCAACAGACAATAAAGAATATTATTTAAATGTCTTATGTCTATTACAAAACTTTAAAATAGATATTAAAAAATGTATTATGAAAATAAATTGGATAGATAACCGAGATCAATAATTCAGTTTTTAGTATTTAAAAAACTGTTATTTAAAATTTTATGATCGATAATTTTACACATGATAAAAATAAAATTAGCTTTTAAATATTTTATAAATATTTAAGTTTCAATATTTATATCACTGGAATTTTTGCATCATTTTTATATAAAAATTTTGCGTAAAAAAATGTATGTTAAATAGTAGGAATTAATATATAAAGTATGAAGTATATTATTCAAAATACAGTTCCATATTTTAGTTTAAAATTTTCCTTGGCTTTTACTAATGAATATTTCTTGACGTTTAGCCACCAATTTATTAATTATGTTTAATTAATTGTTTTAATCATTTTTATATTGTAAACTATTTTTAATGTATATATATTAACCCAATAATATTCATTTTTTAATTATGTTTTATTTAAATTAGTTTTTTATATTTATTATAATTTTATATAAAATTTTGCTTTTTTAAATAATATGAATTGAATTATGAAATAATTTATTTATTGAAATTTTGAAATGAAATATATTTATTAACCGATAATCTAAAGAAAACTATTTATATGTATCATACTTAATACAAAAAATAGAACTGAAATGTTAAGAAATTACCTTCAACATTAATGATATTTTAGTTATACAAGTATTAAAAATAAACTACTTTTTATTCTAGTTTGATTGCGTAAATAGCTTTTTTTCTTCGCATTATCAAACAGAAATTAGTTTAATGAACTGATTTTGGTGAGTTGAAGGCTTACATTGGAGGTTTACAATTAACATACATTAAGCAATATTAGCATCATCATTAAGAAGAAAAGAAAAATATATTATCTTGATAAAAAATTTTTCTAATCGTTCATTTATATAATTTAGTAAAAATGCATAATATTGTCAAGGTATTGTTTTACCTACCTTTAGAAAGTAAAACGATTATCTTAAAATCATTTTAGAACATTGAGATCTTTATGTTCCCTATTTGAAACTATTGTAGAATTTAAATCCATTGCTTCTATTTTTCATTACTTTAAAATTGAAAGTAATTTATCTAATTTTTATTAAATATTATGGAACAGTGAACATTTCATCCGAATTATATTGAACCAATCCAAATAACTTACAAAAACTGAACTGACTCATATTCTATTTCGATTTATAATAACAGTAGCAATTATTTTACTAACACTTTTTTCATTTGTAAATAATTTTAGTACACATTATGTATTTAGATTCAAAATATTTGACATCATATCAATTGCATGTATTTTTAATATTTGCTTTTAATCACTGTTTTAGAAATTGTTTTAATAGCTTATCAATTGTTTACTTAAAAAAAACAGTCAAAATATTTAATACAGTTTGTATTTATGAAACCATTTCTAAACTGTCTTGATTAATAAACGCTCAAATGTTCTGCCAACATTAATCTTCATTTTTACAAATAATGTTTAAATAATACCAAAAATACTGATTTATATATTTTTATAAATTATGAGAGTTGAATCATTAAAATGATCAAGGATGAGAGAATTTTTAAATTATTCAAGTACAATTTAGTAAATGACTTTAAGAAGATTTCGGAAATTATAACCGTACCTTAATAGTAAACTAATGGCGCCATCTTATGGCTACGTACAGACTTACAGAATAATTTTCTTAAAGCATATTTCAAAATTAAAGATGATTTTATTGTTACAGTTTTGTATTAAACACATTTTATAGCACATTTAACTACTTAATTTAGTGACTTTTTTGTACCGATTTGTATAAAATAATCTTGAATTAAATTTATCGAAAATGAAAATAAAATCTAAACGAATAAAGCTAAAGAAGAAAAAATACAAAGCTTTTATAAGAGCCAGTCAAACATTGATTGTATATATACTTTAATCTTAATAGACTACAGGACAGAAATGTTTGAAAGAGCGAATTAGTAATGTCGGACTAAAAGAGTACAAGTACTAATAAGTACTAATATATATTAATATTTTACCTAAATGTACGTATATTGTAAGCGAATAACTGAGGGACGCTTAAGGTCCTTTGAACCGTCACTCGAGATTGCACTCAACCGTGTCAAGTTACAGTTCAAGGGGTATAATAATCACTTAATTGGTCGCATCGACGTAGACGCAGCTATTACGAACGTCAGCACAAGCAATTACTAGTTACTCAGACACAAGCGCATACGCACACGCGGGACTTATCGCGATCGTTTAAGAATGAAAAAAAAACGGGGCGTAATTAAGTCTAGTCGGTGGGACACGCACTTCTCGCATACGAAAGTTTATCGAAAATCAAATAATCTACTTCTACAGGATGCGAGAGTCGACAAAAAGAGCAAGTGAAGCTTTACTTGCGCGGGGAAAAATACAGGGAAAGAGGTAAAACGTCGACAGACAAGAACATCGACGAATACGACGAAAGGGGTGGAATCGAGCTGTTCAAGCAAGGGCAAGAGTTAAGCATCTCAATAATCGCTTTTGTCCGGACACCCGTTCCTCTCCCACTCCGAAACCTCGAATACACCGAGAGAGTTCGGCTTTTCTCAAGCTGAAAAGAAAAAGATAAAGCCAGAGGAGGAAGGAAAGAAAGAGAGGAGCTATAGCAACAGGTTGTCGCCGTCGTCGTCGCAAGCACGCGGCGGTCCTCTTTATAATACTCCTCGTGTATGGGTTTACATACGTGCAGGAGCCTTGGCGCGATTTACTTGTGCCCGTGAACCCGCCGCCGTCTCTCTCTCTCGCTCTCTATGTATATATCAATAATTCTCTCTCGCGCGCTCTCTTTTCCCTCTCGAGCGAGCGGCACTTGAGAAGTCGCGCAGGCCCTGATCTCTCGACAGAGCATTTCTATTAACTTACCATCGGCAGCCGAGAGCGACGGCCAATCAACACTTGTCACCGATATTTTCTCAATGTGTCTTTTCGTCAAATTAATCTTTTGTCGGGTGCCGAAGCATACGTCTATAATATACGATGATATAATGCCCGCGTCTTTACCGTACTTCAAACGAAATAATAACACGCACAAAATCGAATACATTGCCGTACGTTAGATCACAATTGCCGGCAATTATTTTTATGCACTGTCCCGGTCGGGAAAATTGTTCCCTTCTTCCTTCGATGCAAAGTAATCGTGCTATCTTGTCAAAGTGCATCGATCTATAAGACGATTACTCAACGAAAATGTTGGAAGATACTGGAAGATGCTGGAAGATGCTGCTAATGTCCGGTCTTTTCTAGATGATGAAATTCGAATTTACAAATAAATACAAAACAAATTTATTTTTTATACTATGCAACTTTTCTCGATCAATATCGGTAGAATAATCGATAATATTTTGTTGCAAAATACTTCCTCCAACGGTTGCATACTTATTAACTTAATTTTTATTGTTATTCCATTTTTAATTTAAATAATTACACGAGAACAAAAATTATATAATCTACTAAATATTATATTTTTTCTATAAATAAATTATAATTATTGAATGTATAAAGTAGTAACGAACAACTATTATTTATTTAAACAAAACGTTTCTATGATCAATTTAATATCTGAATATTATATTTCTAAACTTTGCATAAATTTATGCCATGTGTAATTTATACTAGTGTAAAAAATATATTGCTATAAAAAAATAAACATTTTTTCACAAAATATTAATATCGATTTTTTTAAATTACATTTTCATGAATATTATTTTATATTTACTTTAAATATTGCAACATTAATTTTTTTAATATCTAAATATATAAATATCATTTTTTGAAAAATAGTAAATAAAATAAATATTTTATTTAAAAATTAGTTTTGTAAACTGATTGTTCATTCTTAAATAATTAAAATCAAACGGTAAATCATTGGTATTATATATAGAATAGATATTTTTTATAAGTATTATTATTATTTGAAATATACCGGTTGAGAAATATTGTATATATTATTCGAGCGGTCATTTTTAACACTTTATTTTATGTGATTATCTAACTCAAATTGGCCAAAAATACACATGTATTTTATTATCTCAAAATACGTATAAATCATAAAAGATATTTCCCTCCATACATTATAGTATATTTTACACTATATTTCTAGAAAATGACTTTTTAAAACTATTCCATTGCACATTGTATTAGTACATACAGAATATTTAATGATACGAATTATTTTAAAAACAATACATGATATTTTACGATTTTAACAATATCTTAATATTAATTAAGATTTTTTTAAAAATTAATTTCTTCAATATTTTATTCTAATGTTTAAATAAAAACTAAAGTTTTTAAAATTTAATATGAAATTTAAATAAAAAAACTTTTATGTGATGAATGACGAATACAAAAACAGTGTGTCAATTCGTACATAAAATAAAATAAAATTACAAATTCTATTTGTAATTACCAGAAATAATGTAAAAATTAAAAAAATATACAAAAAATTCATTTTACTTTAAAAATATAAAATTTAACTGCATATAACATATAAACAGCCTAAACAAATTAGAAATCACAATCATAAATGTTCTTGGCTAGTACATTTATTCAAGTATATTTATATATTCTCTAAATTTATGTCTACCGGACAGACTATTTTCTACATTAATATACATAATTTATACTCCCCACGTGAATTTGCAACCAGATTTTTTAAACTTACTTGATATACAGTCTAAGTTATTTTTACTTATCTTGGTCCCATTGTAACAAGATGAAATTTTATTTAAAATCTTTAATTTTTCTAAATAAAAATATTATTTTTAATATTATGTATTTTTAAATTTATAAAACTTTGAATTTCCAACAACATTATTATTATATAAATAAATTATTTGAGATAAGAGTTAAAAAATTAATTTTTTTTGTTCAAACATTATTAAATTTAATGAAATTTACAAAGAATATATTGATAACTCCTTATAACAATATATTTATTTAAATTTGTTATAATTATTTTAGTGTAATAGTTGATATATATATATATGTATGTATATATGTATGTATTATAAACCTATAATATACTTTTACATAAAAAATATTCATGAATTAAATATGTCATTGTTACGAAATCTTTATATTCAATATATTCGTTATGAATTTTTTAAAAAAGAAATCATAGTATTATAAATATATAATTATCTGACAATTAATATTAAAATGACTTCTGACAATTAATATTAAAATGACTTCTGACAATAAATCTTGATAATACAACGCTGTGAAATAGAAAAATCTGAATAAAATTTTATTCATCGAGAGAAAGGATAGTGTCTGTTCAATGAGTACCAATACCGAGTCTATATTCTTCTTCGCACAATTATCAACAAAAAAAAAATAAGCAAATATACGCATTGACAGTCAAAAAAATATAATGCGTGCAGAGGAAAGAGCAGCAATTATCGAAGATTTAAAAATTTACCATATACCAAAGAAAAGGAATGAAAAACGTAAGAGAATACGCCATAAAAAAAGAAAAAGGAAGGAAAAAAAGTCTTCGAATAAGCATCGATGGGGTCCATGTCCCGCTCAGCATATGCACAACTACACGAAAGCGTAAAAGAGCAAAAAAAATTTCTTCCGGGGCCGCCGGAGGGGTCAAGTGTCAATTACTATGAATTTACCTTATACCAATACGAGAGAGTAAGAGGTAAAAGAAGAGAAGCAAAACAGAAAAAGAGAGAGAATTCCACAGCACCAGTCAAAAAAAGAAAATGAAAAAGACAAAGAAAAAGAGAGACGTAAAAAAGAAAGACACGTTCTCGAGAAGTGTGAAGCGAAAGATCGAGAGTAAGAGAGTGAGAGAGAGAACGAGAGAGAGACTCTCTTCTATAAAGAGCCCGCAGGTTAAACGAGCCAGAGAAGAACAAGAATAAAAAAGTTAAAAAAAGTTTAGAGTAGAAACGAAGAAGGTGCGATCGTCGCACGGCACATCGTTCGTCATTTCGATTCTCGCGGCGGTTGGGGCTCGCGCGTTCGAGCGAGAGAAGTAATCTGCAAATATTCGCGGGGTAGCAGAGTAGAATGAAAGAAGAAGAAGAGAATAGAGAGAACGAGAAAGGGAGCGAGAGAGAAAGGCAGAGTTAACGTTTGCACGCGCGCGCACAGCGTGCATATCCCGCAGCGCCGCGATCCTGAAACCGGTATATCCGTATACACGCCGAAGTGGGAGAGAGAGAGAGAGAGAGAGAGAACACAGACGATGATCTATGGTCCCGATGACCTTCCGTGACTCGAGTGAAACGGCATTCTCTCGCGGGTTAGTAGCGTGTGCGCGGATGCTGTACAAAATTGGCTAGAAGCAGAGCCAAGTAAGAGGAAGTAGAGATAAAGAATAAAAGGACGATGTTATACGCATGCGTGAATCACGTAACAAACAAGAAAATAACGGTCACAAGAAAATGAGAATCATTTTTAAACATTTTAACGACGAATCACTTTATCGAATCATAGAAAAACAAGCTTTTTTGATCAATGTAACTCGAAAAAGTATTGAAATAATGCCATCATCGATATTAAAATATCGATGATGTATAATGCATTCAAAGTAATAAGCCTTTATTCAGATATAAAGTGTAAAAAACGGACGCAGCAAAAATAAGAGAAATAGAAATATATCGATTAAAAAACAATAAGAATTAATAAAAGTTATGAATTATTTTCTTCTCGTAATATCAAATTGAGTTAGAGAAACTTGAGAGCAGGTTATGTATAAAACCATCTACCATTCGACCGAATCACATGTACCTACGCGTACCTTTTAACGTTATTTCATTAACATACAAGCACGTATGCATGTGACTCGCGAACGTTGTGAATCCATGACCTTGATAAGAGAATAAAGTACAACAATAATAAACATGATATAATTATCTAAAAACATAAGTAATTTATTAAAATAATTCCGAAGAAAAATTAATGGTTAAGTTTAATTGATATCATAATTACGATTTTCTCATTGCAACCTCGTATTTTACGATGCTATTTGTTTAAAAAGGAATATAATACGTTGCATTTACACATGAATAAAATAAATTTATAGCGAAAGCATCTTCTTTTTAACAATTTGGTAAAGTCAGCAGGATGTCCGTGCAACCGCAAAATGCTTGTTTGACGAATTTAAGACTGTGATACACAAAAGGGTTAAGGTTCCATAGTGTACACAGAGGAGAATCAAGGATAGAAAACGGGTAGGAGGAGAGAAGAAAGAGAAGAAAGGAGACATAGGAAGAATAAAATGAAATAAAAAATGTTAAAAAGACGGACAGTGAGGGGCAGGGAGATGAAGGGGAGGAAGGTTAAATAAAAGGAAGACGAGACGGTGCAGTGCGGGGATCGTTCGTTCGTTCCTTCGTTCAAACTGGACACGAAAGAGCACACACATATGCCTCGCGCGTTCTTCCCTGTGAACCATTGAGGTGTCCGTCCGTGAGTAATGTCGCGATAAATTATCGCCGAGCGAAAATGTCTCTGTCTCTCTCTATATCTCTCCCTCTCAAACACACATCGAACGACGATCCAAGTCGCGTTGTGGATCGCATTCTCTTACACTCGCTATATTTACCCTCCTACTCTCGCAGTCTCTTTATTCTCTACTTTTCTCTCTATCTCTCTTTCTGCTCTCTCTTTCTGCTCTCTCTTTCTGCTCTCTTTGATTCTGTGTCTTTTTTACGCTACGAAGCGTATATACGCCGCTACTGTACTTGCAAACTTTTTCTTTACGATATTTCGCTCTCTCTTTCTTCCACGACATCTCGGTTTTTCTTTGTCTCCAACGGCCGGAGTCGCGCGCTTCCTTTAACTTTATTCACGCTGGTCATTTTGCGAGCGTGCGCGCAACGCCGTGTCCGCGGCATCTTCCTCCTCGTCGTCGTAGTAGTCGTCATCGCCGTCGTCGTCGTCGTCGTCGTCGTCGTCGTCGTCGGCGTCTTCGTCCTGGTTCTCCTCCTTGCGACTACTCTTGATTTTTTTTCGCACACACGCGTCTGGATGCTCGTACGGATGCAAAGACACGATCCCTCGTATTGTCAACGAGGGAAGGTGCACACGTGTGCGAAGAAGCGCGAGTAAGATTTACGAGTGTCGTTGTGTGTATATACATATGCTATGCGAGACAGCCGCAGATATGCACGTATCCCCACAGGTATGTGTACTAGAAAAATTGGCAACCAGGTCCTGCGCTCTCTGGAGTCTACACTGTACATTTGCATGATCGTAGGGTCGGATGAAAAATCAGAGATCGTCCCCGCGGGTACTGTCCGTACGAACGACTCAGAATGATCTACTGCAGTTGCAACTCATTTTTTTACTTAACCGTATGTCGTTCTTTATCGCTCTTGCTTCATTCTAACTTACATTTTCAAAAACTTGGCATATGATACAATAGTAATGGTAACTTTCCTTTTTGCTCGTGAAAACAACCATAAAATACGTTCCTTTTCAACTCTATAATATAGAAACTATTGAAATTAATAATGGAATTTATTATCCATTCTGAAAGATTTACTTTAAAAAAATTCGTTGTTCATCTTTTGATCATAATCAAGACAAGTTGATTTCCTTCGATTTATTAGTTTGCCACTGTTGTTTCGTTTTATTTATTACTATCAACATTAATGTTGAACGAATAATTTATTTATGTCGTTAGAGATTTATGTCGCTAATAATAATTAATGACTTTAAGTATTTATATCTATTTTAAGTTACACGTGCGATCGGTTAAAAAACATTTCAAGAGAGGCAAAGACTTATCGAAAAGATCAATTATAAAAATTATTCGCGTTCTTTCATAATAGAAAAGACAAATTATTTAATAATAGTATAATATTAGTTGCAAGATTTAACCGAAACTTCTATTAGAACTTTATGTTACAAGTACTTTTCAAAAACCCTGTTTTACATGAAATTATACATAATATAACTCTTACTATAAATTATAATTTTAAAAAATAAATCGAAATGGTATTTGACGTAACATCAAATTAGGATTGACGTTAAATAAATTTTATAACGTAGAAAATAAACATGTTTATCCAAATTTTAATTATTATTCAAATGTATATATTTTTTATCGATTCGTTTAGTTAAAAACGAATATAATTAATAATAATAATAATAAAATTTTAATAAAAATTATTATTCGGTTTGTTATTAAATTTATTTTTTAAAGTTTTTAAAACGTAATAAGATTCTAAAAAATTTATTTTCATAATATTTTTCTATTGAATATTAAATAAATCATTCTTAAAACTTTAACGTTTATATTAGATTTTTATTTATTTATTATTTGTTATATAAAAACTTATAATAAAAGTATTATAATTGAAAATATAATCCAATTTAAACATTTTTGTCTATAATGATTTAATATTTTTTTAATAAATAGAATCATTTTATAATTATGGAATATCATCATAATTTAATTATATATTTTTTTATTATACTACCTATTACAAATTTTACGTAATTTAATATTTTAAATAAGAGCATTTGTTTCAATCATAAACTTTCAATCATAAAAACAATTCTTTTAAATCTAAAAATAAATTTATATATACATAAATTTTTAGCTACAAATTTTGTTATTCCATATCTGTAGTTATCTATAGTTTCTTATACCTATACTAACATATAAAATTATATTTTACACGATTATTTACAATTATTTTTATAAAGTTTTTATTTCTATTTTAACTTTTAATATAATTATAAATTATTTTAATAAAGTTATAATTATATTTTAAGACAATGGCTGATTAATTTTTTATTTTTATTACTATTCTTATATATAAGTTACTGTCAAAATTATTTATTAAGAAAGTTTAAATTTAGTTTTATTACATTCTACTACATAGATATTATCACTAGCAAATAGTATATTAAAAAACTAAAAAAATAAATATAATACTGACGAATCCAACCGTATGAGTAAAAATTTACAATATTATTATCTAAAATTATATTTCTTACTACAGTTTTTAGAAATATATAGTTTAACATATAATATTTTCCTCCTATCGAATAAATTAAAATTCTTCTACATGGTCAATTCCTGCCCTTCTCTTTCTTTCTCTTTCTCAATCGCATTCTCATGATCTATGTCTTTTTCTCCTTGTCTTAACTTTGCTCATTTCCTTTTATGTAATATTGAATATGACTGTTTAGATCTTCCATTCTGTCTTTATAAGGTAAAATATCTTTATAAGGTAAAGTACTAACGCGCTGCTTTTATGCATAGTGATAGACGTGCATTATAACATTACTCTTATCTTTATCATTATCGGTTTTTTTTCGTCTTTATGTGATCAAGTACGATCGTTCCACAACAGTAGCTGCTTGATATGCAATATAATTGGACCCTTTGAAATGACTCAAAAATTAAAGTCAGAGATATTCTAACTTAATCAATAAAAATCTTCTGATCGATCTTTATTTTACAGAATTTTCTCTTGAAAGTGAGAATGTGCTTGTTTTTTCCTTAGCATGACAGAGAGCAAAGAGAAAAATATCCTTGGAAGATCAAAGTAACATTTTTATTCTTCATACAAAAACTATAATCAAACTTATTTGTATAATAGTTTTATATAGGTACACGATGCACTTACTAAAAAACAACATAATCATAATTTTTATTAGTGATATCATGGTTTTTTAAACTTAAATATTAACCAATCTAATGAACCAAGTAATACTTAAATAAATTAAAGATATTACACTTTCAAAAATTAATGCAAATAAATACTTGTAATTAATATTTCAATGTAATATAAATTTACATTTTTATGCAATATATACTTAAACTTAACTTTTTAAAATTTTTTTAAAGTAATATCAGTTTTAAATAATTTTTTATAAAAATCATGCTAGTAATATTACTTTGAAAACCATTTTTTGTTAAATTGTGATTTAATTGAATTTTTTGATTGAAAGAATTTGAAAAATTTTTAATGAACTTTTTTGAAAGTTTTTTAAATCTATTATTATGCATTATTTAGCTAATACTTCTGAAAGTATTAAATTTTGTATATATATATATATATCTTTCAAATTTTTTAAATTAAAAAGTTTGAATAAAAACGTATAGTTCTAATATTATAATTTAAAATATATTTATTAATTTCACATTTTAGATTATGATACTAATTGAGGGATCATCTGTCTAATAAAACTAATAAACTAATTTTCTATCATATAAAATACCTACAAAATATATTATATAGATTATTTCTACAATAATGTTTGATAAATAATATTATTTAAAATTAATTAAAAAAAAATATTTTTACATATTATGAACAATAAATTAGTTAAAAATATCATAATCTATTTTTGAAGAAAAAATAACTATAAGTATTATAAATAATACAAAATATTTTTAAAAAACGTACATCTACATAATTACAAAATAATTATTATACTAATTAAAATATATAACAATCATATCAACTGGTTTATAGAGTTTTCAATTTTTTATTAAATATATCAATATTTCAAAATTATAAATATATTATTTATTATTATATTTTTATTGCTTATCCTGGTTTTAATTATACACAAAAATATAATATACACATTCATATTTAAACTATAAAGTTATTTATAAACAAGTTTTAAAGAATTTCAATATACTCTTCGAGCTACAAACTATTTTTTGTATAATAATATTGATTATTTTTTTATATTATTAAAATAGCCAAAATGTATCTGATGAATGTAAACCATTGATTAAATTTTTTTGTTTAGATTCAATATATATTTAATTTGATTACATCTTAAATTTTAAATTGACAAATATATTTAATTTTTTTTTAAGAAAAATATTATTTTAAATAAATTACAGTAAAGTATCATAAATTATTGATCTTTTTAATTATAACATCTATACATGTATATATACGTACATGATTTATTAATAGATAAATAATAAAAATTTAGTGTTTAAAAAAGTAGCTATCATATAAACTATTTCACGATAATATAATTTAAATTAAATTAATTTTTATCGATATTATTTGAAATATTTTTTTATTGAAACATTTTTTTAAAAAACATTTATTGAAGTTTTTTTCATAATAAAACAGTATTACAATGTATATTTTAAATAAATTTTGTAAATGTAAAAATATAGATTTAATTATTTTTACATATTTTACAAAGACCTGATGAAATATGAAATAATTTCTCTTATCTTAAAATTAAGAGGTTTCTAATAATTTACTGCCAATTATAGGAACGTTTTAACTATAACATAAAATTAAAAATTCAATAATTGGCGTTCAAAGTGATCCGACATAGAACGTGAAAGGAGATTAAGGTCGCTGCGGAGTAAAGTCTCCGCCCAATCACATAAATCCTCGACTCGGTCAAACCTTGGGATATTCACGAACCGCAATTCCCTCACTTAAAAATATAGTAGTTCGAGCGATTAGATGTATATCAACCAGGAATTGAAGTAAGTTTAAAACTTGTTTTCGTTATATAATCAAAGGTATATTCATTCGTAAGAAATAATCGCACATATTTTTTATTTCCAAACTTAGAATTTTTATATTATCACGTATATAATGAAATGCAAAGTTTACCAATATACGTTGTCGATATGAGAACGTCTGGAAAAAACAAATGAATAGATATTGATAGTTTACATGAAAAAGATATTCGTTTCTTAAATAAAAAAAATTTTTTTTTAATTTTAGTACAATAGAAAAATAATCATTTGATAAGGTAAAATATAATTTAACATTATAAGTTAACTGAAAAATTGCTATATATTAAAGTTTATAATAAACATGGTATATTTATACTACCCATAAAAAATAATCAAATAATATTTTAATAATACGGTATATTTGATTTCTAATACAATAATATATATAAATATCTAAAATTTCTTTTCATACTTTTTAAATGCTTGCATAATTAACAATTTGGTGAAGTTTTATTAAAAATTTATATTATTTTTTTCTTAATTTTTTTAAATTAATAAATTTCTTTAATTATAGTACATTATGAGGCTTCGTTTTAATTACATTATTTGTAAATTTATTCTTATCTTTTTCTATTCACTTCTCATCATTTGATCAAATGTGAATCTTCAAATAATTTACTTTTGGTAATGACGTATGCTTTTATTTTTGCAAAGTCATAATATTGAATACCTTGAATGATTATATCACCATAATGGCACATAATTTCAAAAAATTCAAAAATTTTATTTTATGTTATATAAGACAGAAATAAAAGAGAAATGAAAGAGAAACGAAAGGGAAACGAAAGGGAAACGAAAGAAAAGCATATGTATGGAGTAGAAGTATCTCGTTATAGTCAGACGTTCATATATTATTATCCTCGTATTATGTACAATAAATTTTTAATCAAATTTTAAAACTTATTCAAAACTTTAAACAATTAAGTATTTTCTCTGTATTAAAGTTTTAATTTGATACATCGAAATATTCATAATTCAATTATAATCCTTTTAAATAATAGAACGTGATAAATGTTTTTAAAGAAGATTCTCGTAAAAATTTTTTAGAAAAAATAAAATATGTGTATATTTTAAAGAATTAAAATATTTAGTAAGAGCTTCTGATTTTTTCTGGTTAAAATTAAATTACCTCGCAAGTATAACATAAATACGAATAAAGAGCGATTCACTTTGAGATCTACAACCTCTCGATTCTCAGATCCGAAGAGACGCGTACTTTATCTGTACTCTAAAAAAGTGAGAGACAGAATAAAACAAGAGCAAAGGGAGAAGAGTATAATGTAGGGAGGAAGGAGAAAAATTCGCGATCTCCGGGATTATTTGCAGTACTGACACGTATGCTTGTTCGTCGCAACCCTCAAACCGCAAAATGGAAAGTGGGACTCACGGTATGGCGGTTGGTGTATAAGGTAAATTTATCGCGAGGCCAGACCTTTTATAGTGTATGCGAAAATATACGTGTAACGCTTTCAAACTTTGAACTCAAATGCGTTGTCTACTACCCCATCCTCTTGACATCTCGATCTCTTTTTCCTACTTCTCTTATTTATTTTTATTTGAAGTCTTTATCTTACTCCTTTCGGATCACATGGAGTAGATCCTTTCTATTCGTATATAATCCCTAACTAAAATTTCTTTACGTTTTTCACACGGTGAATTACAAAAATTATTTAATTTTTATATAATATAATTACTATATTGAAAATAATTTCTACTTTACAGCTGATTTAATATATTTATAGTATTAAGTCCATTACTAGTGCAAATTAAAATTCCATAATTTTTTTAAAATGTGGATATGAAAAAATAGGATTACAAACTAAAGATAATTTACTATATTTAAGAAAAGAAATTCAAATAATTTTAAATATTCTTTAAATAAAATGAATTTTACTTTATTCTTAAATAATCATGTAAGATATAAAATAAAAAAATAAAATAATTCAGTAAGATATTATTGCTTAATTTAATAAAATTTTACAATTTTTTAAATATATTCAATGTTATTTTAAAAAGTTAAAATAATTTTTTTATGCATAACTAAATTTAGATGTAAGCACACATTTAATATATACTATTGTATTATTAAATTTTATGTTTTCTATTTTTATTATTTACGATATTATTTGATATTTTTTTCAAATAAAAATATAACAATGACTACTTTTTCAAAATTAAAAAAAAAATTGTTATGAAAAATTTTTATTAAAAAAAATTCAAAATAAAAATTTAATTAAATAATAACAATTTTTTTAATTATTCTCACAATTAGTTAAATTAATAATTTAAATACAATTTTTTTTACTTAAAAACTGTTAAATTATGTATAATAAAAAAATAAAACATGATTTTGTAAATCAAATTAGTTTAAAAATCAATAAAAGATGGCAAAATAACTTTTTATTATTATAAATACATTTAAAATGTAATAATTACTTCAAATGATATTTAATTCAAGAAATTATTAAAACATATTTCATAATTTATTACTTCATAAAATTTTTAAATAAAAAATAAAAGAGTATTTATTTAAGATATCTAATGCATAAAGAGCACTGATAAAATTATTTCGAAGTTTTATAAATGATGAAATTAAATTCCCATAATAATACGATAATATTAAGATAATATATTACCACTTACATTCGTATTGATTTAAAAACTATATTTATTTTTTTATTTATTTATTGTGAATGTAAATGAGATCTTTTTTATTTTAAGTTTATATATAATTTAAAATATTGCAATAGAAAAAAACAAAAACTTTTATCAATCATTACCAAATAAGTACATAAAAGCAATAAGAATCTTAATTCCCTATTATAATAATAGAAAATATTTTTATTTTATTTAATAGTGAACTTCAGTTGTTAACAAAATAAAACCGCTAAGTATAGAAAGAAAAAAATTACATGAAAAAGCTTTATTAAATCATGTTATATTAATATAAATACAAATCAACTTTAACATTTATTGTTTAAAAAAATCTTTAATTTTTATATTATTTCTATTTCTATTTATCAAAAAAATATACTAATGTTTAGTTTCTTTTGAAATATGTATGCATTTATGTAATATAAATAAAACTAATCATAAACTAATTTCATCATTATCATTTTATTAATTTTACTTTATGCATTGTAATATTATTTTTGTCTATGAAAAATATTATTATATAATTTAAAATTTTCTAATAATAATTAAAATCAAAATTTTATAATAAATTTTCTAATTTTTTATACGTCAAAATATGCTATTTACTAAGTACACATACAATTCTAATTACCTTATTTTTCAAACATTTAAAAAATATGACGATTATAAACGTTTTATAAACGAATAAAATACATCCGCTTCTCAAAAATTCTGAATGAGAAAATATCAATACCAATGCTTCTTTAATATATATCAAAATATTATGAGAAATCAAAGTATACGAAATAAATTAAAATTTTAAAATAATCAAAATTTGAGCAATGTCATTCTAATGATTTTATGAAATATTTGCAAGTCATATATTTTTGGTAAATATATTTGGATAAGGGCTCGTCAACTCCACCTTTCACAGTCATTACAATGCATACATGCACATCCATAAGATATACCTTACTGACATTCGTTAAACAGAAACGAAGAATGCTTAAAACATACAATGACTGCGTTGAAAGTGTTTCGAAGACGTACGCGAGCTCGTAAAAAGAACGAGAAGAAATAATAAAAAAAAAGATACGAAAAGAGAGAAAGATTGAGATGGAGGAAGAAAGTTGAGAATCGCGCGATAATGAGTGTTCACACCGAATAAAATAGAAATGAATTGAGCTTAGGGCAAGTCAACGATGACGATGAAACTGAGAAGACATAAAAAAATGTTAGAAAAAAAAGAAAAATTGGAAAAACAGCTTAACGATAGTAAATATGATAAAATTTCAAAAGGTGGATAAAATTAGAAAGACAGATTTCTAACAAGTTCTTCTCCGCCTCCATCATGTATCTTTCTGTATATATACATATATATTATATTATGTATATATATATAGAATATAAAAGTACATGTGCGATCGCGTATTGTATGACGCTCGTTATATCTCTCTTTCTTTCTTTCTCTCACCTCCTTCTTTTCTCTTTCTCTCTCTTCCTTCCATTCTCTGTCTTTCATCTTTCTTTTCGACATCGTATTCAATCATTGTAAGTTTCATCCGAGTCTCACACTATACCCCTACGTACATCTTTTACATACATTCTCTCTCTCTTTTCTCTCTCTCTCTTTCACTCTTTTTGTTTATTTCCAAGCTTTTTCTTGCGTGTTGCTTGTTTCAGTTTAAACGTGATGAGTTGTACTGATGCAAATAAAGATAACACGAAAATATACGCACATCCATGATCTATAGATAATGTTTTTTAAAGAATACATGCCGAAATTCAAGTGCTATATTATTGTTAAAAAAGACACATGAAATTCCATGCATACTTTTGTAATACAAATATCCGTATTTGACATTATTACAAAAAAGAACTGAAGATGATCTTCTTTAAAATCTTTGTGTTTGTATCCATTTAATTTATTGCTTTATCAATACCGAAATGAATTTAGAAAGAATATAATAAAAAATATCTTGCGTACTAACATCCTATCGTTATTTTTAATTTTGACGAACATAATTTCATTATAACTTCTTTTGCATTATAACTTTTATTACATAGTATTATTATTTCATAAAAAACTTTGCAAATAACATAAATCTAGTTTATGATTATAATAAAGTATGTATATATTCAAAATATATTATAAAATTTTACAATTTCGTACTCATTATTACCAATTGTTGATAAGATATGATTTAAAAAAAAATATTAGATTAAAAAATATTTCAGTATATATAAAAAAAAAATATGCTTTGTTTAAAAATAATTATTATAGTTTTGTTTTCTTACTTTTGAAGCAAAAATTACCTTTATAATAATAATACACAAAATAATTATTCTTTGTGATTGTTAAATTATTTTCGCAAAAAGAAATTTTTTTTATATTTATTGTATTTGGAAAAATTATTTAATTATCTTAAAATATAAAAAACAATAATAAAATTCAACATTTTATATTATTATCAACGTTTTCTATTCTGCAATTATTTTCGAATTGTTTAAAAATTATTTTAAAAAATTCTATTTTACAATAAAATTTAATAACGAAATAATATATGTTTAAATATAATTTTTTATAATAAAAAATTGTATAAATATTCCAAATTAACAAAGTTTAAAATTGATAATCTAATTAATCTATGTATAATTTCATCTTTTTGTAATTAAAATTCAAAGTTTAAATAATATTAATCTATTTAAAAAGTCAATATTTTTTCTAAAAATTGAATAATTTCTTATATAAATCATAAATAATTTTTACTTTCGTGTATATTCATATTCTAAACTATTAAATATAATCAAAATCTTTGAATTTTTACAATGAAAATAAAATATCTAAAATTATATATAATACTTTAAATAAAAAATTTTGTAAATGAAAATTAATTACTATTATTTTATGAAGATATTGAATTCATTAAAATCACAAGTCCATTCAAATTTCTGATGTAATCAACTCCGTATAAATTTCTTCAACGCACATATCTTTTAGAAGACATCTGCTCATAAGGGTTGCAAAATACAATGAAATATCGATCAATCAATCAATTTTATCCCTCATGTATACTATATTATTTTTCTTTCAGATTTCCTTCTGATACTCATTCTATTCATTGTATTATTTTGTTCTTTTATTCTTTTCCTTTCAGATTTATTTACTTTCAGATATAAAATTTGATAAAGCAAACTTCAAATAATTAATAGTAAATTTTTGTAAATTACAAGGCAAATCTAAATTTTGTTGAAGTATTTTTATAAAATTATAATTATTTATTGAATACTAGATTGCTTTTTAATAATTTATAATAATGAAATGATTGTATAAAATACTACTGTCAATGCAAATACTTTTGTTATAAAAAATGTTTTATTTTATCAAATATATTATATTATATACTGTATTATGTACGGTTATTATAATTTCTTTATTAAAATTAAAAAAACTTCTAAAAATCTTTAAATGCTGTGATTAAAATTATCTAAAATATGATTATCAGGTTTTTATATTCATTTGTACAGAAGTTGTAAAACACCCTATGCTCTAATAAAATTCTAACTCTCAATAAAAATAAAGATGTTTCCTAATTATTATTAAAGATATTACTAAATTTTATCCTTTTTATCATCAATAATACAAAGAAGAAGATAATATGGTGTATCAGCAAAATTATAACTAATCTACAAATAAACATCGAATACTAAAATAAAAATTCGTTTTGAAATTTACTTGTAGATCTTAATCAATTATTATATATGCATTATTAATAATTATTAATTATTAATTATTAATAAATATAAATAAATGTTATATGCAAAACGTACTATAATTTTCATTGTATTATTCAAATTTAGCTGAATTCATAATATTTTTAAAATATTCTGATGCTTACTCAATTTTATGTTCGCAATACTTTATTAATTTTTTATAAAATTTTAGAATGAAATATAAAATATAAAGTTGGATGTTTTGTTCTTTATAACTAAAAATTTATATTTTTAAAAAATTATATAAATATTTAATTAAGTAAGGTTAATGATAATATTAATACATAATTAATAACATAATATTAATTTCTGCTATCTAAAAAATATATATTTTTTCGATAAATAACAAATTTTATAATTAAATTAAATCTCATTTTATCAGTTTAAATCAAAATATAAGACAAAGTATTTTTTTAGTGTCTTATGTTTTTTCTAAAACAAAATTCTAAATTCGAAACTTTTATTTAGCAAATACTGTTTCATTATAATCCATTAATACAATTTAAATAATACTATTTAATTTATATTCATTAATTTAGAAAAATTTCTATGTAAAAATTTCTATATAAAAAAAATAAATATGTTCTAAAAATAAGTAACATATTTAATAATTTAAATATGAATGGTCATATAAATTGTCCCATCACTTATTTTTAATATTTTTTAAATATCGTAAAATTCATAAAAATATAAGTAAGTGTACAAGCTATAATCTAATTTTATATCTTATTTGATATAATTGCAATAGGATTTGTTAAAGAAATTTTTTAACTTTTCATAAAATTCATAGCATGTATAAATAATTTTAATAGAATCAACTCTTATTCCAAATAAAATTATTCTAATATAAAATAAAATAATCTAACTAAACGTATAATTAAAAATTACAGTAACTAATAATTCAATTACATACATTTAAAACTTTATAAATTGTTTAAAATTATTGATAAAGAATCGATCTATTATTGAAATATTTAATTTTGTTAATATGCATTTTATTAAAAAATAGTACATCGACCTGATAATGCTGCATCAACAAAATATTATTTAAGCTAATGAAGATTTCATTTGTTACCACTAGATTATTATATTCACATGCCTCCTATCTCTTTATATATAAAGAAGGGCAGATTCAGCCATTATCTAGTTATACATCCGCTTGCGTCGTATACGTTCAAATACGCAAAAATCTTTTAAACATAAATTTATGAATATTAAAAACAAGCTATTTAATGTACCAATAAAAAATTAATTCTGTTTCTAATGATAATTACATGTAGATAAGTAAAATTATCATTAAATTGAATGTCATTATGACATTTTAAAGATAAATGTATCATGTTTTATTATTTTATTATTTTTAAAAATATAAACTAAATAAAAGGGCGCTTAAAAAAATATATTTAGAAAATTTCAAACATATTTTATTATATAATGATATCAATATATTATTATTATTGCAGAAATTATCCACAGTTTTGGTACGATTAATTGAATTATAGTTTGGAATCAAGTGATATTCTAAATAAATGGAAAATCCACCAAGTACAAATTTATAAGGAAAGAAAAACACAAAAAGAGAGAAATGATACCATTTCTCAAAAATGTTATTTCTAACTGCCCTCTCTCTGCCCTCTCTCTGTTCTCTCTCGCTCTCTGTTTCTCTTTTTCTCTAAGCCTTTCTGTCAAACAAGGTGTTTATATTTGTCTTATTCTCTCACCACGGTTCAAGAACGATTTGATCGCGATGCGGTGCTTGAAACATATAATAGGTGGTGAGCGCACGCGAGAGAGCAAGAGAGAGCAAGAGAGAGAAAACCTCGTGTAGCTTTTTCTCTGGCAGACTCGCCTACCTCCTTTGCTCTCTGTCCGTTTTCTCGAACAGATTACAACAGCGGGTGCTCGAGAGCCGAGGCGTCACTTTGTTGGAACACGGATGCGCGCCTGAGCTGTTCCACCTTCGTTCTCGTTACACCCGCGCATATCCTATAAAGACGGAACGAGTGAGAAAGAGAGAAAGAACATGTATAGAAGAAGGGGTCAGCTTTAGCTTCAGCCAGTGCCGTATTCTTCTTTGATGCGAAAGAGATAAGCATCCGTTCTCCGTGAGCTCACGCTCGTGTAGCGAATGCACCAACGCCGCATTGCTCTTATAATAGTCCGTTACTTCTCTTATTCTTAGTTATCTCTCTCTCTTTCTCTCTTTTCTTTCTATTTTATGTCTGTATATCTATCTGCATCTTCGTTTCTTTTTTCTTTAAAATCGCTTTCTCCTTTTCAACTCTCACTCTTTATCATACTCGCTTTTTCTTCTTTAAGGCAAAAATCAGATTTTTTGCTACTTTTGTTCCTTCTATTTCCGCTACTCATTTTTGTTCTTCTTCTCACTTTTTCATTTTCTGTTTTACTTACAGACGCTCTACTCGTGCCTTATTATAATACACGTAATAAATACATGTGTGTATATGCATGTGAATTTCGCTTTTTTTCTTTATTTCTGACTTTTTGTTTTAACCTTAAAACCCTTTGTTTTAATAACCGACTTAAAAAAACAGCGTCTAAGACAAATTTTTTTTTTAAATATCTTCTCAGTTTTCGTAAATTATAAATGCGATCGTTTTTATATGTTTCGTAACTAAATTTATTAATTCAAATATGTTTTTCATTTTTAAATAATAACTGATTATTTCAATATATATGATATAACAACTGAATGAATAAAAATATACCTTCGGTATATTTTAATATTAGATTTTAACTAACAATTTTCACAACATTGTTAATATCGATACCGTAAAAATAAAATTAATATATTCTTATATAAGTTATTAAATAATTAAGACGGAGCTTAAAATCAAAATAAAATACTAAGACCACGTCTAAAATTTACATGAATCTGTTTAAAAATATAACCAGCTTTTGCTGAGCATATAAAATTTTATTATGTGAATTATACAAAAATATTGGTATATTACTATTCAAATACTATCACGTAATTTTATAGTAATAATTTTCTAAAAGATAAAGTACCATCGAATTTTCCTGAGACTACGTGTAATTTAATAACTTATTTCTCTCCAAAAGAAGAAAAATGTAATTATTAATTTTTTTAAAAATATAAAATTTTCCAAAATTTACAAAAATAATTTATTGTTATTTATATATTAAGGAGTTTAAAATAAAATTAATTATTGTACAATACATTAATAATATTTTTAAAATATATACTGATATAATATATTTATTTTCCTAAATTGTGTCAAGTTAGATAAAATATAGGAATATAACTTTTATATCTCTTTCGACTTAAAATAATATTCATTGTATTACTTAAAATAATTTTTGCATTTTTCAAAAATATTAATTTTATCACAGTTAAGGTTACTCATAAAATTTAACGTAAAAATTTATATATTTCAATTGTATTATAAAAGAATATAAAATATTTTTAAAAACTTTAACAAACCGATTTATAGAAACATATAGAAATGTAGAAAGTATAAAAATTGAAATGATTATAAGATGACTAAAGTATATAATCCATAATTTAAAACTATGTTAAAATAGTCAAAAATAAAACAAAACACGGAAATTTGATCTATTTAAGATAATTCGATTAAATTAATAACTGCATCGATATTTTAATACTATTAATTACAAATTTGAAATATATTACTTAATATTTTATTATGAAATATTTATAAATATTTAAATATTATACAACCTTTATGTTATTAATTAAATCAATACAATATATTATAATAAAAATATATTTCTTATATTCGGAATATTTTAATAATACAAGGTAAGTATTTATTTCTTAAATATTAACTAATACGTTGTTGTATGTCAATCATCAAAAATTAGCCGAATAGTTAAATTTTATTATTAGTTGATATTACTACTTTATATTTATTAACTAATATGATTCATAAATTCATAATTTAAACTCAAAAAGCTTAAACTGCATAGCAAATATTTTTAAATAAAAATATTAATTATTTTACTTCATAAACTAATTTATAATATTATTTCAAAAACTATAGTAAAAAACAATATTTACCAGTATAAAGGCAATGAATGTAAATAAAATATTTTATGTACATTTTGTTAATTAATTTAAAGTACATTTTCTATTCAAGTGTATAGTTATTACGAGTTTAGTAATTTCGTCTCATTAAATAGGCAACGAAATCTACACAGTAGTTCAAATTAATTAAAGTTACTTTAAATTTGACTTTTAGAAAGTAAGACAGATTTCTTTTATTTATTGATCAATTAAACTTTTATATAAAAAGGTAAAACTTTTGAAATTACTGATTAAAAATGTAAAAGTTACTTTAAAAATTGTATATTTGATTAATAATTATTGTAAATGAATTTCAATAATAATTTTATTTAAACTGTGTTGAAATAAATGAAATTTAAAAATAAGTTTTGATTTAATGATCTCCCAATCAAATAGACTTTACTTTAATATATGAATTTATAATAATATTACATAAATAGATTTTATTTAAAAAATATTTCTATAAACCTTTCGTTATATTGTTATATTTTAGAGTAAAAAAGAATAGTAAATAATAGATAAGAAGAAACATTTTGTTTCAGTAACTAAAAATTGTCAAAAATATGAAAAAAGTACTTACTCTATTGTAAAGTGTCATGCATTTTCAAGAATAATTCAAGAATAAATATAATTTTCTATATTTATCATATAATTAATGTTGTTAGTCTTTTTTCTACAATAGCTTTATAGACTATTTTGAAATAATTTTATATTATATTTTATATAAAAGTTTCGTTTTAAAATGAGAATATCGTTCAATTCACAATAAAATAAAAAAATTAATAACTAAATAAAACAATATCATAAACGTCTTATATATATTATATTTATAACTAATTTATTTATGTACATTGTTTAAATATACATTTTAAGTAAATACTTCGCTTAAGTATGTTATTTAACATACTACTTATAATTCGATAGAAAAACAAAAAGAAAAAAATGAATAAATGTTTAAAAATTTTATTTTATATATAGATTTTGATAAGTACTGATTCCAACAAAAAATTATATTAATAAAATCAAATATTTAATTTATTTTCTTTAAGCATTTTATAGTTTTATAAGTATAATTAAAAATGAAAATGATCACGATTTATTTAAAATTTTTAATATTAATTTGGCAAATATTCAAAAAAAATTTTTATTAAAGAACATATTGTTAATATTATATTTAACTTAGAAAATTGGTATTATAAAAATAAAATACAGATAACAATAATAAGCACTATTATTTTAATAAATTTAGCTTTTCTAAAAAATAAATATATATTCTTATTGAAAATTAATTTTTTTTAATAAAATTATCTTATTATTGGTATAATATTTTACATAATTCTTTCAAAATTGTATTTTTTAATTAACAAAATGTTCTAATTAAAAAAACTCAAACAAATTTTAAAGCATATTTTTTATTATAATGCATAAAATAAAATTCTAAATGCTGTTTAAAGCAAAATCTTATAGATAAAAGTTAATAAAGATTGATATTCTTTTTATTTTTTAATATAATTTAATTATTTAATTATACTGAATTAAAAAATATTTATGAAAATATATTAATATTAATTCTTTTATCAATATTTGAATAAAGTATCAACAATAAAATATCATTGATTAAATAAAGTAATTCAAACTAATATGAAATATATATTCAATAATCTAATGAATATTTTAATTATATACTTTATTTATATAAATTAATTCGTAAAATATACATATAAAAAATTAATCCTAATTATAAAATTATATAATATCAAATATTAAATGAATATTAAATTATCAAGTTAATGAGCTTATGCTTAAAAATCTCTAATCTTAAGCTATTCATATTTTAATACAATTTTTACTCCTTTTAAAGACTACTAAAACAGTTTGTAGATTAATATTTATATTTATGTAAGAATTAAAATTTATAACTAGAAAATATTTAAAGTAAAACTAGTAATTATTATTAACTTGTACCTTAAATTGTGACATATATATAGATGTTTATAATTTGTGCAATAAATACATTATACTAAATAATATGCTTGATATTAATATGATATTAATCATATTTTTATTTTTATCTAACCGACTAGAAAATTGTATCATTCAACAGTAATTATTAGTTAAAAGAAATTTTAAGTATGGAAATAGTAAATATAACCAATATTTAATAAAAATTTCAATACTAGTCATTTTGATTAGTATAATGATATTTTTATCTTAATACTATGAAATTAATAATTTTTATATTATTACTTGCAACATATGTTTTGCATAAATGAAGTTAAAAATACAGAATTTTCTCAAAATTATATATACATAACAATTAAATTAAACACTTCAGATATACATATATCAGTATAAATTAATCATAAAAAATATTAAACGTGAAAAATGATTAAACTATTCTTATTCAAATATTAAATAAAATAAAATTTTATATATTTTGTAAAAACATAGTATAATATTATAAAATATATTATAAACAAGTTCTTTAAACTCATAAAAGCCATAATTTATTTACTTTTTAAATAAAAGTATAAATAGAACGAGAAATTTCTATTAACTAAAAATCTCTTTCCCTCTCTTTATCTCCTTCTTTTTCTTTCCTTTTCTTCTTTTCGTTTGATCGGAGCGAGCAACGCGAATACGATCCGCAATCACAATAGTTTCAATGTACATCCTGGACACTTGAGTCTCTTTTCTTCCTCAATTCTGTAACGAACAACGAGCTCTTCTCTTATCTGACTCTCTTTTCTTTCCATTGACTCAAATTGCCACAACAAAGTGTAAGATTTTTGTGCAAAAAATGGTTTCTCCACCCCCTTTCTCTCTCGCTGTCTTTGAATACTGCAAATATACGTGAACTGTCTCTTTCTTAGTTTGCCTAAAAACCAGTTTAGTCACGAATGAAAAGAAAGAAATAGTGAGATAGAGAGCACTCGCTCCAAATATGGACCGCACCAATATTGTGCATGCCAAGTCTTGTCCCGTATAAGGCTGAATTTGAATGCCACACTTTTCGAATGGCAAACGTATGTGTAAACCGCTGATTTTCATCGCGCGCCTCACTCAATTTCTTTAAAAACATCCGAAAGAGTTTGAACGCATTCTGATTCTCTCTCCCTCTTTCACTATTTTATCTCACACTCTCTCTCCCACTCATCCTATGTAATTTATATCCATGTCACTATATAATTAATTGTCTGGTGTATGGGTCTACCGTTGATTGACTATTTCCCATGAATACCAGAATTTTTACGACTCTTCGAGAATTTATTTTTATATAAGCCTGTGAAAAGAAGAATCCTTTTTTTCCTTTTATCTTAGCTGATATCGTGTTTTCTTACTCGATTCCGAATATTTTAAGTACAAAGCCGATCGTGAAAGAGAGAGAGAGAGAGAGAGAGAGAGAGAGAGAGAGAGAGAGAGGGAGAGAAGAGGACCCAATGACGCATAGTCGAAAGGAGCGGTTCTGAATACTATCAGATGCTCAGAGCAGTTTCGAGATCTTTTTAAATTCCGCTCGGATTTTCAATTGATGTTAATTCAGCGGCACTTTCATCTCGAATAAATAGAATATAGCGTTACGATTGGTGTACGTACAAAAAACAAAATTTGTTGTTCTAACGCACCAATGTTATTTATTCTACTTATTCATAATTCGCTGTTTAGATATCATTCGTCGAAAGATATTAAATTCTACATTATTTACATACATAAATATACAAAATTAATTGTACATTATTAATTAGACTGAAAATAAAATATTATTTTGATACAATAATAAATACAATGTTTTCCCACTGATGTAATTATAAATATACCATTTAACATTATACGTATCATCGGTCAAATTTTCTTAATTCGATAAACCAATATTCTGAATTTGTAAAAAAAACTATTCAAAATTCTTTTACTTATAAATAAAATTATTTTGCATTAAAAATATTTTTCTAAATTCATTAAAAATTTGTTGTAAGTAAAAAATAGTTGTAAATAAAAAAATCTATTAAAAAAAACAAAATTTCTTATAAATAATGATTTTAATTATATTGCGTTGAATAAGTAAAAAATATTTATTACGATCACATAAATAAAAAATATATTAAAAATTGAATGTAAAAAAAATAAATATTAAAAATTTTCTTGTTTATTTTAAAGGAAAACCATCGTTTTAATCCACGTTTTAATTTTGTTTTAAGAGACAATCTGACAAGTTATAGAAAACAGTTTCAAATATGCTTCATAAGGCAACCAAAATAGTAATGTTATTTGAAATATTACAAATATTTTAATATATTATAGCAATAATATATATTTATTATTAATATTTTATTGATTCATAAAAACCGAAGTAAAAACTAGATTTTTGTTACCTAAACCTATATTAATACTTTATTAAACTGTTGATCTATACTACTAAAAAAATATTTTAAATTAATTATTAATCTATTATTTATTATTTAAGCAGATAATATAATATTAAATAATAAAAGAAGAAATATTTGATTATATCATAAAATCATTCATTCCTATGCATACCAGAACCAAAAACAATTAATTTAATCAAAAGTAACTATATTAAAATATATTAATTAAATTAAATAAACATCTGATTTATATACATATAATGAATACTTTTTTACATAATTTTTAAATTGCTTTTTATTTTTCGTAATTATAAATTGAAAATTTTCTATAAAATATAATCAAAATATAACCATCACGAGTAATTAATTATAAGTGTACAATAGAAATATTTATAAATAAATATGTCGCATAACTAAAAGTATTGTACTTTCATTTTCATAATTGCGATTCATAGTACTTACAATCAATAAAAATATTTACTTTATTACTGATTATATTCTTTCATGAATATTTTAATATAATAATAATGTTCTAATATACATAATTAAGAAAAGTTGGTTTAAAACAGAAAATAATTACATTTTATAGCTTTTGAAAAAAATAAATTATATTCAAGGCAAAAATATGTAACAAATTATAACTCTACCAAAAATTTTATTAAATTATTATAAATATGTCTGAATGATATTCACGACCAAGTATGAGTAGGAAATAATCCATCAAAACTGTTCGAGATACAGGATGGATTAAATTCCATCTTCCATCTTTTATTCAATTCAGTTTTTAAATATGTAACTAGATTAATGCAACAAAAAAACAAAATATTTTTAAAATAAACAGCTGAAATTGGAATAAAAATATTTTAAAATTGAAAAATATTATTAAAACTTAAAAAAGAAGTGTAATTATAACTAAGCTGAAGATAAATTGAAAATTTAAGTAAATTAATGAAAAATTAAATTTTTATAATCAATAAATTAGAATTAAATCACGCTGTTTCTTAACAGTTAATAACAAAGTATTTATTAATTAAAATAATAGTTAGATAATGAACAATACTAACAAAATAAAATATAAATTTTATATAAATTTAGTTGGATATATATATATTTTTACTCAATTAATTAACTATTTAATTATTGATTATTATCACGCGGTATAAAAAAGATAATAAAAAACCTAATAATAAAGTTGTTAAAAAAAATTTTAATAAGTAGAACAACAAATATTATATTTTTATATATGCTAAACTGATGATAAAAATAATATTAAATCAAAGTTAAAAAATGAGATATGGTCTATTGAATTAATTTTGTATTATGTAATATGTGTGTAAAAAAAGTAAGGAAAGAATTTTTTTTCATAAAATAATGTAGTTTAATTAAAAATATTCTTCTAAATCCAACTATTAGAAAATACATAATGAATAATATAAACAACAAAAATTCTACTATAATAGAAATGAGACAAATATTTCATGTAAAGCAAATAATGAATGCAAACTAACATTAAATTATTATAAATTTGTTTTTTAAGATACCTTGTAAATAATTAATTACTTTGCAAATAAGAAATTTCCAATATTGATAAAAATATTAGCATAAAGAATAAGATATTATTTTTATAAGTATATTAAAATTTTAATTGATCATGATAAATAAATATATCCTTATTTTGACGATATATATATATATATATATATATATATATATATATATCACTGATATTTCGATAAGTATATAAAACAATGAAATATTTATAAACATCAAGAAATATAATTTTTAAATATATAATTTAAATAAATTTTATTCAATGATTGTATATTAAAATTTCCAAAATAAATCTGATATATAATATTTATATAATTTATAATCATGATATTATTTACTAGAAAAATCAGTTTATTCGTTACAACTGGCTATAACTAAAAAATTCCTAATGATTTTTAAATATATATAATGAAATAATATTTTATTAATATAGTGATTTATAGAAAGACAATTAATTAAAAAATCTAAAAATATTAAAATTATAATATTTTTCAAATATATATATTGATATACATTAAATATTTTTATTTGCAATGATAAGCTTTAAACTAGAATTTGAACTTAATCAAATTTACATATGTATTTGTAAAAGTATTATTCAGAAATAAATAATGATCAGTTATTTACGTATCTTAAATAATGATTTGTTTAAAAATATAGTGTGATAAGCTATTTTTAAGTAATCATTAAAAAATATAAGAAAAAAATTTACCGTCGTGTTATGTTTATAAATTTTTTTTAAAACATTTATATTTTTCTTCATAATGCTAAAATTATCATAAATTATCACTGTAGATAAAAAGAAAAATAAAGTGAATGTCAAAGTTCATTAATTTCAAATTATGAATGAACTCGTATTCATTTTTGTTTGTCAAGATATGTCTCACTCAAAGACTCGCTGTTGTGTAAATAAAATCCTATACACGCTAAATGTAATTACCATAACGAATCGCTCGACTAGACAGTAAAAACATAAAAAGAAACAATTAAATCAGTATATACGTATTGAATAAAGTAAGTCAGTTATAAATATATATATAACCAAAGAAACAGACATAAAATACCATTTTACAGTGGTCATTTTTACATTTTTTTTCTTTCCCAGCGATAATACATCACAAGCTTCATTATCATCTTTCTTTTCGTTTCATAAACCATTCAAATTAATTATCATCCAACTATCTTTGACGAAAATCTCGTTATTAAGTTTCATAAAACAACATCTCCTGATAAGAAACAATAACAAAATACTAAAGAAAGTGAACTAGGATAAGAGAAATAGATTGAAAGAAAACTATGAAAGAGTACAAGACTGAAGTTTAGAAAAAAAGTAAAAGAAAAAACGAATAAAGTAGGAAGGGCGAAAAACGACAGAAGACAGAAAAAAGAAAAAAAAGGACAGTATGTGTAGAGAGGCGAAGAAAGCAAAAAGAAATTAAGAAACGCAATACAGGAGGGAGAAAGAAAGAAGTATATAAGGCTTATACAACGACAGAATTTCAAACGGATCTACCTCGTCGACAAGCCATCGATGCGTATCGGCGGGAGGAAGGCGAATTTCGTTTCGCAAATAAGCCAATTATGTCAATAATCCCGGGAAATCGTTCGTCTAATCGGATACCTCTTGAGTGAAAGACGAAGAAAGAAAGATATATAGAACGAGAGGAAGAGAGGAAAAAGAAAGAGAGAAAATCCAAAGAGAGGCGCAAACTCTGAGGCCTTATCTCGTTTCTCTCTCTACTTTTCTTTCTTCCACTTTACCGATCCTTCCGCGGTGCGTCGGTATTCTTTCCTGTACTAACATGTGTGCATCATGGCATTATACATCCTCTTACCGAGGAAGAAAAACAGAGGAAGTAGAAAAAGTACGTGTATAAGAAGCCTCTCTTAACTCATTGCAACTTCCACAAACAGCGAAATGCATATTTGCACACTTTTTAACATACTGGTTAATATTTCTTTCTTATTTCACAACGCTCTTATTTTTTCTATTACCATTATGTGAAAAGCTTCTTGAATGCTCATTATATGCAATAATAATATTTGCTGTATGATTTAAGAAAATATAAATAATTTTTATAAGAAACTATTGGATTCAAAAACTAATTTTTCTATTTCAGAAAGTTTAAAAATTTAATATTAAAATGATAACAATTATTTTTTAACTACTCTATATTGTATATTTTATTGTTATATATATTTTTTAATATATATTAATATTGCTTACGGAAATTATAGAATTAAAATTAAATAATTACAAAATTAATTTATTTCAATTTTCAACTTTTTAAATATAATTAAGAAATCTTAAATTAAAATTATAAATTATATTTTATATTTCATAAATATTTCATAAATTTTATGTATTCATGTATTATAAGTTGTTTTAAACTTTGTTTCAAATAAATAAGATATATTTAGCTTTATACTTGAAAACAGAATTTATTTACATTATTTAATAGGTAGGTGAAAAGGCAAATTAATTAATATAATATATTACTTTATTTTATAATATTAAGAAATATTATTATTTTCGATGATATAATATATCTCATAATTAATTATCTTAATAATAAATTGTTCACAAAAGTTATTTTTAACAAATGTAAGCCAGTTTTAAATTTATAAAAAAACTTATCATTTATTACAATAATTTAAATATACAAACTCTTTATTTATCTAAAAATTCATAAAAATTTTCAATAATTTAAAAAAAAATTTAAATTAAACAATTTGACGTATTAAATTTTTTCATTTATTTAATATGCTTTTACTACGTTAGTAATTTTAAATTAAATATAGCTAAAATTATCAGTTAATTAAAATATTTTAATGTATTTAAATAAATATTTCATTATAATTATTATTTAAAACAAATATAAATAAAATTTTATAGCAGATTATGAAAAAAATTATAAGATTCTAAATTTCAATTAACGCAAACAAATCAATTCATAAAAATAATTCAAAAAATATTTCCTGTTTAAATTTTTTTATAAACAATATAAATTGAAAAATAGTATAAAAACTAATATAAAGATCAATTTTTTATTGCAATGTAACTTTATTTATGAAAATGATCATACAAAATTCATGTATCATTTTATAAATTTAAATAATGGAACATTAAATTTATTTTTTAAATTACAATAATATTAATTTTATAAATTAATTACTAATATTAATATTGATAAGGAATTTTATATTTATTCATTATAAACAAAATATGTATTGTTTTTATTAAGAATTTCATGATTAGATATTCACGCCATCTTTCTGTAACCTACCGTATTAATTCTAGATAAAACTTGGTGATTTTTAGTTGATAATGTCGGTACTTTCAATACCGGTCTCTTCAACACCTTCAAAAGTAATATTAATTACCAAATAACCATCAGCTAAATAAATGACATTAAATAAAATTACTAATTAATAATTGGTTAATTTCTCAAAATATATTTAAGTAATAGTTGACACTATCACACATCTATTAATAACTACTATTCATTTCGCATTTTTTTATTACTGAAATTTGTTTTATTTTTTATTCTAAGGCTTATAATTGAACATTGGGAAAAATTTTTGTTGCGTAAACAAATATTTTGCAATAAATAATCTAAACTTTAAAATTATTTAACTTATTTAGTATTTATGTAAAAGTAAATAAAATATGTTTATTTTATGTAATAAAGCAAGTTTCAACGACTTTTTGACAAATGTATTAGAAAAAACTCTAAAAGTACGATTTATTGCTAATCAAATGTTATATTTACACAACAGTTGTGTAATTTAAACTTAACAAAAGCTTAAATTTATGAATATTATGTCGAGTTATAAGAATAAAAATTGCTCAGGGTAAAAATAAACATTAAATTATGCTTAGGACATTTGATTAAATAAATATGAAAATGAAATTAAGAATGCATATATTATAACTACGAGAATTAGTAAAATTATTAGTAAAATAAAATCAATATTATAGTCATATTTCTTCAAATTTAACAGAACATTACATTTTTACTTTATTAAATATGTATTAAAGGTCTATTTCTAAACTAATCTCATGGTATAACTTTAATAAATTAATTATTTAGTTAATTTTTCTATAAAGAATTAATTTGAATTAAATAAGTAGTTTTATTAACAATTTTACAATTTCATTCATTTTTAATAATTTAATTAATTAAATGATAATTCTAATTCATAGAAAATATACCTCTTTTATTTTTAAATCTCGATTTTATTTACTAATTCTACTATCAATATGTATAAATTTGTTGAGATTTGTTTTATATTTATAAAATTTATAAAATTAAAAATGTTGAACTCATTAGAATTTTTTTTAAGTATGATATATTTATTAATTTAAATTTAATTGCTAATTGATATTTTTTGAGCAGTATTAAAAAAATGTATTTAAACGACTTAAAAATTTTCTAATTCTTTTATAAGATTTATTCATAATATTAATGCGCATCACGATGATAGAACTTAAAAAAATTACTAATAGTATTATAATAAATTGTTTAATCGATGTGCCAAATATTGTACGAAAAATCCGAATGGTAAAAATAAACTTAAATGGAATAATTTTTTTCTAAGGATGACTAAATATTAAGATTTTCGTATTCTTTTAAATAAAAAATATTTTACAACAATTTTATTAAAATTAATATGAATAACACCATGAATACTTAATTTATACTATGTTGTTGTTTAAAATGTTCAATTCATTTACGGTTAAAAAATTGTTAAAATTAGTTGCAATAAATATTTTAAGAATTTGCAGGGCGTGGATATGTCTTTTTAACTCTCCAGTATGCGTAAGTGAAATGTCGAAAAAGCGAATGAGCCTAATGGAAGGAGTATCGGCCTCTGTTGCGTGTGAATCTCGCTCTCTCTATCTCTCTCTATCTCTCTTTTTCTCCATACACCTATCTCTTTCGCTCTCGTCCTCTTCGAGTTGCCTGACGCGACACATTCAAGCAAACTCGTCCACGAAAGAAGGTAAAATGTTTGGCCAAGAAGAGGGCAAGACGGTGAGGTAGACGAAAAAGAGCGCGAGACAAAGAGAGGAAGAAAAGAAAGAGGAGGGTACGGGTAATTATACAAGCAAACAAGGGGCGGTCCTACAAAGATTATAGGGTCCTCACCATGCTGGCCCTCTAGCCCTCTGTTTATCTGTAATTACAGGGCCAACTGCTCTCGATGATGCCTACATGCCATTCGGCCTTTTTCTCCCGCTCTGCTCGCCTCCTCCTCCACCACCGCCATGCACACCCCTTTATTCTCGTTATGCTCTTCCTTATATACGCGGGTCTCCATTCCTCCAGTGTCGTTTCTGAATTCCCTGTGTGCATATGCCTAACACAAGTATGTAAAATGCACCTTCGCGAAGAAAGACGAGCGCAACATGCTAAGGTAGGCATACGTCACTCGATTCGACCGTCGTCGATTATCATGATTATTGAATCGTTTTTCAACCTTCGTCTCCTCCTCTTCCTCCTTTCATTCCTTACACGCTAATCGACCACTCTTTTACATTATTTGAGTCCACGTGTCATCGTAAACATGCACGCGCTCGCAAAAGCTTGTTTGCACTGCACATATACTGCATAAAAAAAATCGAGGCCCGTGGGTATTAGTCGCTTCTACCTCGAAGATATTAATTGGACATATTTATCTATGATAATAATAGAAGAATTTGCGGAGTAAAACGATGTTTATGGACTTTGTCACCATGGCTATTACGCAATTAGAATCCATCTTTACGCTCTTTCTTCCTTTAACTACATTTTTTCTTGTATGATTTTAATAAACGATTTTGCTTAGCTAATTAAGATTTTTGATGAAAGGTAACGAAAAAAGGTAACTGCAATGTTTACAAAGCATTTTTTAATTTCCAAATTGATGTGTTTGCATAGATTAAATAAAATGTTACTTTGAGCAAGGAGATAAAGTTTCGAATATGAATTATCTTGTTTTCTTCGTTCACGTTTAAACTTATCCTTATTATTTGACGTCCAATTTTTTTAAATTTTATTAAGTTCTGAGAGTCATCCTGTAATGAATCATGAGTTGTAATTTCATTATTGCCATACAATTTATATAATGTGTGTTGTCTTTACTATAATATCGATTTTTATGTTTATACAAAAATATATAAATTAATATCCCAATGAACGTTGAAGAAACTTGTTTTTTTTTTTATGTGAGTGACGTGCTACCTCCTAGCAGTGACCCTTACAGCACCAGGAACAATCAAAGACTGCTTTAGCATTACCGCAAAGTGAGTCCCGTTGTTCGCCAACCTCAGCTTTCCTTTTTGCATTGCCGTTTTCCTACATCCCTGTTTCGTCTTCTCGGCAATCATTGATCCTTTCGTGGGATTATTTCTTGGCATAACATCGCGTCTGTTAACATCATCTACCGTCCTCATTTTCGTTTTCCGTCACTTCTATAAAAAATTCTTTTTAAAATATTGAAAATTAAACTATTGCTGTATTGTATCATTTATTTAAACCATATTTTTAAATAAAACTCGATAATAAATTTAATTTTAAACTTCTTCTTTATAAAAAAAAATCTTCTTGCGAGATGTATTTGTTTTTTATTCTTAGAACAACTATATTAAACGATTTTATTTATTTTTCTGAGTAAAAATTAATCCGTAATTATGAAACAACTTTTATGATTAAATATAATTTGCATCCTGATTTCTTTTAGTGATTGGTATTTGAAGATCAAAATATACTTATAAACATCTAATATATAATATATAATATAATTCATATATTTCTTTTTTATTTTTAAATATATTGTACCTATTTATTTATAAAAAGGTTATTACTTTGTAATAATTATAATTTTCCAAATTATAATATTCTAATAATGTAAAGTTTTTTATTATTTGTAATTAAAAAATAATTTTTAATTTATTCTCTTTGTATTTTTATATTTATAATTATATTTAATCATTTATGACTTTTATAAAAATATTATATTTTATTAAAAAAATAAAGTTATGTTTAAAATAAAATAATAATATTAGTAAATGTATTAAAATTTCAACAACTAAATATGATTTAATTATAAAACTAATTTCATATAAACTATATTGATACACTTAATTAAAAAGTAAGTATTCGTTTAAAAAAAAATTTTAAAGTCTTGTATACTTTTTATAATTAAAAAATAATAATTGATATAAAAAATAATATACATTAAAAAAACAATTTAATATGATTATTGTTTATATTTACTATAATTTATTTTACAAATTTTAAATTATACAATTTTCATTATTTACCGACACAAAATTATAAGTAAACAGTTTTTAAGAATTCAGACTAAATATATAATATATTTTTTAACATTGCTATTTCATTTGCGAAATTATTGTATACTTCTATTGCATACTTTTTTGTTGAATCACAAATAAAAAATCTATTATATAATATAAATTTAGATTTTTTTATGCTATGTATATAATAAAGTCAATAAGTAACTGTAATGATTATATCGTTACATTAAAAATAAAATTATTGTACAATATAATAAAGTATGATGTAATTATGATAAAGTTTGTTCATCAAATAAAATTACTTTATTACAGATTGAAATCAATTGTTAGTTTATGCAATATATTTCATATATTATAAAATACATACCTTTCATTTATTACAATAAATTTTTTAACATAGTTAATGGCAAAATCAAAACAAAATAAAAACAATCTTTTTGAATTTAAACAAGCTTTTAATTAATACCCTACTCGATAGTTTTGATTACCACTTCAAAACACATTCTGAGATTACATATATCGTATACATCCTTAAAAGGGTACATAAATGAGTAATTACGAATAAATAAATCGGTAATCTAAGAGTCAATTAAAACAGAGATACAGTGAGTCTACTGCGTCCAAATTAAATTATTTAAACAATTAACATAAATTTAACTATGGAGTCGTGTCAAGTAAAATAATCTGATAGTAAAATAATATCTGATCCGATTTTCAAAAACAAGCTTCTCAACATTGATATAGAATTATTAAAAAAAATATTAATAATATTAAAATACATGAAATATTTGTATTCTCGTTGTGATAAACATATTAAAGAAATTACAAGTTAAATAGGCATGTATCTTCATGACATAGTAGTAAAACAGAAAAGCAGATGACGAAACTGAGACAGTTTTTGTATCTATACTCTTTTTCGTGTTTATAGAAAATCAATATAAAGAAAATTCTTAATCGATTTAAAAAATAACTCGAGAGTGGTAGAGTTAATGCATGTCAATATCGCATAATGATATAGAGTCAATAGTATAAATATCGTTCATAAATGTTAATGCTATTACGAAAAATAAAAATAAATAAACGATTGTTTCTAAACTAGCCTTCAGCAATTTTTTAAAAAAATTTGACATGGTATAATTATATAAAATAGTAATATACTTTATTTACATAGAAAAATTATTTTTTGTAAATACTGTATTTCAACGAACATAAAGATATACACGTAAAATAACAAATATTCTCCCTTAAAATCATAAATGCAAAAGGCTTCATTTTATTAATAGATAAATTCTTTCTATTATAAAGCTAGCATTCAAAAATTTGGTTTATTTTTATTGCAAATTGTATTTCTGATTATTTGTAAATAGCATAAATATTTCTATTAAAATATTTCAAATATTAATAAATTAGTAGTCGTTATCAATAGTTAACTTGGCAAACCTAGATATTGTTTGAGAAAAATATTCAATGGTCAGATACGTACAATCTACAAGTACTTTAATATCTACTTTTAAAAATTAATTAACCATCATTATAACTTTTAAAAAATAATTATTATTTCTTATCTAAATATATAAGCTTAGTAAGAATCTATATCGTTCAATAATTTATCAAATAATACAATTATTTAATCCTCGTGTGTTCATTTGTTTGTTTGTGTGTTTGGTGAGGTTATTTAATTGAAAAAAATTATCAGCTAGTATGTTCAATATATATATATATATATATTTAGAAATATGCTAATATAGGATAAAGCAAAATATGGTATAAAAAATCCTTATAAAATTTGTTAAATCAATATAACCATAATTTGATAAAAATGGAATACGTATACAAGTACAAAATAAACTTCTAAAACTACTAGTTGTATGATAACTCATAATCTAACAATACTTAATCAATTTCCTATTCAATTTATTTGTAATTAATTTTAAAAATCCAAATAAGAGAACAGAAAATCAAATTTTTAATGCTATAACTTAAATTTTTAAGTAAGCATAGTTTTATTTTATACTAAAAAAATAATTACAAACTTTATTATAGAATAATTTGAATACATCATCTTTCATTAGTCAAGCATTAGAGAATCTAGGAAAAGTACTTAAAGTAATATTTAATAAATTGAACAGATTTAAGTATCTTAATACACTTGAACAAATTCAAAATAGCGACTTAATATAAATAAAGCAATCGAAAAAATTATAAAAAATTTCTTTTTTAGAAAATTTGTGTTTATAGTCAATCAATATATATATATATATATAAACTTCCATATAATTGCTCAAATCAAAATTTTTAAATTATAATTTTTAAGATATACCTAGTTTTAAATTAAAAATACACATTCTTCTAATATAAGAAAATATTTTTTGATTAATTTAAAAATATCAGATATTGATAAAATTATCGATGTACAAACCAAGGATATGTAAGAGAAAATAAAATAATAATAATAGATAAGAACTTCGCATATTATAAAACTAATTAGATAAAAATAAAAAATAACTATAATGTACCGTGTAGATCTTGATTATAAAAAAAAATAATAAAATCAAAAGAAGCTATAATCAAATCTTTTAGAATATATTCTATAAATCAAATCAAATCTTAAAGTATAGTTTAAAATTTAAATAATAATAATGAATATGTATGTTAAGAAATAAAATGATTTTTTAATTACTAAATCTCGTTAATGTTATTATAAATAAATATAAATATTTATTTTTAAATAAAAAATATTCATAAATGCTAATTATAAAGTATTCAAACAAATTTCATTAGTATATACTAAAGTATATTTACAGCTACAACATAAAAATTTATTCAATAAATTTAAGTATCATGAATATCGAACTAAACAAATTTAAAATAACTTTTTTCAAATTTCATAATTTAACCTTCAAAAATTTTATTTATAGTTTCTTTTGTATACCACAAATTATGAATCTATAAGAGAAACAGAAAACTTTTCAATAAATTAAATATTTTTATAATTTTTTTAAGTACAAAATATTCAAAATATTTGATAAATATATATAATATTATTTATAATGTAAAATTGTATATTATACTTACCAATATGTGATATCATAAAGCTAATAATAAAACAAAATATATTTAAAAATGAAAATTCTTTTAATTAGATATTATTTTATTCGTGTATAAAATTTCAACATTGTATACTTTATATATATATATATATATATATAATATGAATAGGTTAGTTTTAAATAATTAACTGCATTAAATTTTTTACTAATGAATTTAGGTTTTTTCTATTAGAATAATTATAAATGAATAGATTATTTTTTTAAACTATTAGATCTTTAAAAAATTCTATAAAATATTTTGTATAAAAATGAAAAAGGTTTGTAAGTGAATTTTTTTTTAACAACTCAAACGTCAAATATTTATTCCAAACAACAAATTTTTAAACAAAAAAGTTTGATAATAAATTTAATAATATGCTATTTTTTTACTCTCTTATTAATAACATCAAATTATAATTTTAAAATTGTAGTATTAGAAACTGATTATTTTACACAATCATTTATTTAATAATGTACACTTATAATAAGAATATCAATTATATTAATAAATAATAGATAAATATATAAATAATGTATTTATTAATAAATCATTAATAAATTTTTAATATATTTATAAAATTTATGTTTTAAAAAGCACATACCACATAATATAATTCGGTTATATTTTTCTAAATCAATCTGAACTCTTTAAAATGCATATAATGTAAATTTTATGGATTTATCGGTATAATTTTGTATTTATCAGTTGAAGTTATATTAATTTAAAATTATAAATTATTATTTTTTATTTAAAATTATAAATTATTATTTTTTATTTAAAATTATAAATTATTATTTTTTATTTAAAATTATAAATTATTATTTTTTGTTTAAAATTATAAATTATTATTATTTATTTAAAATTATAATGTATTATAATTAACAAAAATATATTATGTGGAAATCATATTAATCATGAAGTCATTTTAATAAATAATAACAAACGATGAGATATTTTTATCGTATTTATAATCGCATTGAAAATTAATTTTTCTTTCAGGTGTTCAAATAATAATAGTTTCATTGTATATTCAATAATAAACACACATTTTTTATTTTATATTAAAATAATTCAACATAGTAAAATACATGATGTATAATTTCACTTACAAGCGTAGTAAAGAATAAATTTACGCAGCGATCGTTGCTTTTGCTTCAGAGTACAGATATATGTACGACATAAGTATATCGTTGGTATATATACAATCACTTATAATTATTATTTCATCCTACAGTGGTCCTCGATAATTGAAGTTTTTCTTGGACTTCATAATCAAAGCGTCTCCCTTCCTCATTTCTTTTCTCTAAATGTACTTCAATTAATGCAAAAATGTTCATTTTTTAAAATACATTTAAAAATCTTTTTCAAAAGAAAATTCATTTTACTTCTAACTACGAAAACATTGCTATGCGCTGAATTGACTAAATGTTTGTAAATATTCGTACTGTTTACCATTTACTAGATGTAAATAAAAGTAAATTAAAAGGATTAATTTTAATTAAATTGCCTACACAATTTTAGAAATTGAAATTAATTTTAAAATATTGCATTAAATAAAAAATATTTTTACAAAATTAAAAATAAGGTCAAAAAAATTGTATTTAATTTAGAACGAGATATTATCAGTTATATAAATAAATCTTAGCTTGAATAATATTAATTATAATATAATAAAAGATAATTATAATTTTAAATAACTATCAACCATTCTCTTATAACATTTGTTAAAATGTTTTAATAATTAATTTTTAAAGATCTAAAAATTGAATTTAATAAATATTTTAAGATATTTTTTAATAAATTTAGAATTATTTCTGAATTTTTTAATTATTTAAACCTTATATTATAGAAAATAATTAGAAAAATTAACTTTTTAAAAAATAGTAGTCTATGCATACATTAAAAAGAAACAATTTTTAAAAGAAGTTGTTCAAAAAAAATTCTTATATAATCAATTTATAATTTTTGTTGCATTTTTCAATAAAGTTTTGTTTCCAATAATATTTAAAGATATGCAGAAAACATTTAAATAACTTTTAACTAAATTATTTATAAATTATTTATAAAATTAATTTTACAAAACCAAAAAAAATATTACAATTTGATATATTTAATAAAAACTGTTTAATTTATTATTTTTACGCATAATTGTATTGACTAAATACTTTAATTATTGTAATAAAAGTTTATATTTTCACATCAATTTACTAGTAACTTTTATTTGATTTGTAAAATTTAATTAAACGTAAAAAATAAATGATATACTAAAATTAAATGTGATTTACTAATGAAAACGTTCAATATTGAAATTGAGATGAAAATATTAGATTTTTTAATGAGAGTCAACATTATAAAATAATATTTAAATTATGAATTGCTATACATAATTATAACAGAAATTTAGCACAAGAATAAAAGATAGAAAAAAAGTAGTCAATTCAACGAATACACAAAACATTCTTACATTGCAAATAAATCATAAACATGCGCCTTCTAATTAGCGATTATAATTTGCGCAGAATTTTCACAGACAGACAGAAAGCTTGCATGTGTATTAATTTAAAGGATTATATATATTCCTTATTTGATTGTAGCGTTGCCTGTGTATTAATACATTATGCAACGATTAAACATTTTGGCTTTGTGCTTATTTAAAAATTACATGGATAGTACGTAAACTCGTTTTTACTCCTCTAGACATACACGCCATTGGACGATATCATTATCTCTTTTCAAATATATCACCGTATGATACAATAAGCGACATGAATATACATTTATAAGTTACCTTAAAAATTTGAAACATCTTGGATATATAATTTTAATTGAAAATTATTCTTCTTTTTTATGACAAGAGCTTTCAGATACACTTTAATGTATGTACCTCCGAAAAAAATAATCATGAAAGATAAATATAGAGAGAGGGAAGAGAGAGAAAGAGAGAGACAAAGACAGACAAAGACATACAAAGAAATAATTTTTTTTTCGTTGCAAGGAAGACTCGTCTCTCATTGACGATTTATTTTATGCCAAGTAAGCATTTCTTTTTTAAAGGGGGTCCTATTATTTACATAAACATTATTTTTCGAAACAACAGTCAAGAAAAAAAGTGAATCACAGGAAATTAAATAAGTATTTGATTTTTATATACGTAAAGAAATAAAAATAATTATATTAAAATTAGTCGAATAAATTTAATATTTTCATAAACAATTAATGCAAATACTATAATTTAAAAATTACACTTACATCCTTCATTGCGCTACAAATAATGTGTTATATATGGTGCATAGAATTTTGTATTTTCCTATATTAATACAAATTATATATGAATTGGAAATAGTCTAATAAAATATTGTAGACATGATTTTTATACAAACTACTTTTTACGATTTCTTTTTATACAAGCAGTATATTGGTTGATGTTTTTCATTATCTTAAAATATCTTAAAAAGCAAGTTTGACAGATATTAAAACAAGTAAATACATCTACAAGACAAAAAATTATTATTAAACAATCAAATAGTTCATTGTTTAAATTAATATTCCATTTACTTGAATAAATTATATATATAACGTTTAATAATAATAATAATAATAATAATAGCTCGGATTCAATCAGAAATAATAATGATGACCTGCCAATGTGTGCTAATGGGATAATGTTCAAAGAATATATTTACAGTACAATGAAAGGCAAAAATATTTTTGTAGTAAATTTACATAACATTATGTTATTAAAAACCAAATAATTTTTCTAAATGTTAGAAAATAAATATATAAGGAATGGATAATGAGCTGCTATTGCGAAATTTTAAAGAGTTTTATTGACTTAAAACAAATCAAATTGAAAAGATTAATATATTCTAAAATGTTAAGAGAAATAATTATCAATGAATTTTATTCAATTCGTTAAATTAAATTTTATTTTATCAAGAAAAATAATGTTCATCATATGATCAAATTAATTTTATCTAAAAAGCAGAGCTTAAACTCTTCAACAAATTTTACGTGATTGATAAATAATACTGAATTTTTACTTAAAATACTCTAATCCCATAACTTTTTCAAAATAATATTATAAATATGTTATTATTATAAATTGTAACTGAGATAGTAAGAGCATCCTTAATATAATATAATATAATGTTTCTTAAAGTAAAATTTCTACTAAGGAATTTCTTATTACCCTAAGAAGAAACCCACTCGGTACATGGTCAAACATGAGCATTCTATTCAACAATATTTCATTCCTATACAATTCTAGGCCTTAAATATTAAATTTTAAATATAGAAATTATCAATAGCTTACTCAAAATTTTTTCTTAGATAAATACCATTAGAAAAATCTATGGTAATATTTGTAAAGACTTGCTTCTAGTACAATCATAACTGTCAAATAATTTAAATATAAAATTAATATTACAGAAATAAAATTACAAAAAGATTAAATACTTTATACAAAACATATATATTTATCTTTTATAAATAAAATAAATATATTAAAATACATTAAAATAATTATCCGAACCGTGCTAAATTATGAAATTCAATGGTTCATAAATTTGATACAAGCTGTAATGAAAAATTTAAGAATTCTAAGTAAAACAAATAATCATGAATAAATATCAATAAAATAATGTTTACTTTATCTTATTAAATAACTATCATAAAAAATGTATTTTTAATTATTACTAATATTTAATTTAGATTTTATGTAAAAAAATATTTTTGATTTCAATATATTCAAAAATAATATAAATAGGTAATAATTTTTATTACATTTAACATTGAATTTTTTTTAATATTTAACAAATTTTTTGATTTATCTTAATATTCTATTTTAAATGATAAAAAAATGACTTTCTTATACCAAACTACTTAACATAAATATTCAAGCAGATTATATATAGCGAGGAATAAGTGAATTTTTTAAATTTTAAAACTAATAATTTATAAAAAAAAAAGAAATTTAACTGTAAAATTAAAATAGATGAAATTAATAAATAAAAAATATCAACAAAATAGTATAGTGACCCCCTGCAAAAAAATATCTTGCCCATCGGTATCCTTCGTTACAGCTCTCACCCTTTCGATTCACAATTTAACATCATAAATAATGGCATAAATATAATTTAATCACAAACTTTTTGCATATGTACGAATTTGGCTGGATTTTGAGTATTGTCCATTATATAATACGCAGTAGCACACACACTTTATTGAAAAATTCGATACAATATACATTCGCGAAAGATCGATCGACAAAAGTATTGTATCTTGGAAAATAGTGTTATTATGTTCTAGCTAAGCAAGCAAGTTCAATTCATGTCACAAAATTACATGTTTTAGGCACACATCTTTACAAAAGTACCACTTTTTTCATTTATCTTTCTATTTTTGTCGACTAGGAACGATGGATGAATCACGATTGCTAGATAAATGTGAAAATTTCGCAATAATAATTATTAGAAAACAATAACTCCACGATTAAATCATAGAATGATTGATACTCGGTTAATAATCAATATAACAAAGTTTATTTGTACATTCGCGTGTATGTCATATACACCGACACTCGTCGTACAGATATCAAGTAGAATGAAAAGAAACTTATAAATTAATAGATGGAAGTACAAAGATCAAAACCTAGTAAGGAGAAATGTTTTTGTAATTTTTTAACAATATGTTTGTTTAAATTTTATATTTATATAATTTTTTATACAAAATCCAAGTTTCACACAGAAGTTAAATATCTAGATCCCAATGCTTTTGTTTAAAATGTCAAGCGTTTAAAAATATTTAAAAATAAAAAATTGTTTTTTCTAATTATGTATCTACTTATTTATTATTTTACTGTCTCTTCCAAAAACGTTTGTCCGTAATAAACTTTGAGTATGTACAATAAATTTTATTTATTCCAGAAAAAAGTATAACTTTTCATTAGAAAATATCTTTCTAAAGTAATGCCATCTATTTACATATATAAATAAATTTTCCTTTGACAACGATTATACAAAAACAAATGTATTTTTTTTTGTTCTGATAAATTTTAAAAAATAATACTTAATAATATTAAAAAATTATTAAAAATGATAAAATAAGTATCTTGGTATTACTCGATTCATTTTTATTTAAAAGACAAAATATTGCGACTACATATTAATAATTAGAAAAGAAAGTGGAATTGTTTAAAAACTGATTACAATGTATTATTCATTATTCTATGAAAATAAAATTATGCAATAAATATTTGTTTTCGATTAGTGAACTGATGACCTTACTTCATAAGATATCACAATATATTATTAGGATAAAATAGAACCAGCTACGCACAAATTTTTTTAATAGAATTACTTTTTAAAAAGCTTAAATAATTGCAGGATTGATATAAAATTTGTTTTTACTTTAATATATATATATATATATATATTTATATATATATAAATTAGTAATCGAATTTTCTTGATAAAATTAAAATCATTGCAAAAATTATTATATTATATAAAACAAATTATTATTATTATTAGGATTGTTATTGTTTTCGTTGTTGTAATTATTATATTATTTTATTATTATCGCTATTGTTATCATTTTTAAATATTTTATTTCATTTTAGAGTACTAAATTAATTATTGAAAAAAATGATCTTACACTTATATAAATATCACAAAATCGATTAAAGATATAATAAATATACAATCCAGATATAATCCAATCAAATATTTTCAGAAATATTTAATACAATACTAAATCTCCGCAGTCACCTACGTAAATAACATTAATTCTTTATGCCCGTTACACGTTGAACATTTATTCGTTATTTCGGGAGTTAATCGAAATTCGAGACTTCGAAAGGAAACGCTGGCAATGCTTACGCTAAAATTCACCACAAAAGCAGTCAATTATATAATCAATTCATTACTCACAATACAGAATCACCGAGATTTATATAGTAACAAAGAAATGCATAGAAAAAACAAGACTTCTTCAAATCGTTATTGTTACATTATCTATTTTAAAAACTTATCACTATACATTTTAAACTATTCATATCTCTTAAAATTTTTAAATTATATTCTAAGTTTAAAAAAAAAAGTAAAAATATATTGCATAGCACAATCAATATATATATATATATATATATATTATACATAAACTACTTTGAGATACATTATGGAATTTTTAAAGTATGCACTTGGATGGTAAAAAATGTAAGAAATTACAATGATGATGACAAACAGATTGACTGAACCAACTTCTTGAATAAAATACAGAAGATGTATAAGTTTAACAAAGATGAATTGATAACCTAATTACTAACATAAATCAAATGATGTATATCAATAAAATAAAGATACATTGATAACAATATTGGTATATGTAAGGGGGCAGTAGATACACGTACATGCAATTAATTATGTTATCAGTCATCCAATGAATTTACCTTTAAATTTAATAATGATATTTTATTTTTCAAAATAAGAATACTAAAACTAGTCAAAATAATTGATTTATATGACTAAATTTATAACTTACGTAAATTAAAAGTATGCAGATACAGAGATTACAGGTCTAAACACAGATGTTGAAGATCGATCATTTTGCATAGAATAGGATTACACTATAAAAATACCTATAAAAAATATTATTTTTACAATCTTAATGCTCATTACATACCATTTACAGTATTTTCTGAGCTTAAAATTAAACTAGTATAGCAACGAATGTACGATCCAATCATTGGATATGTATCAAAATTTAATACCGATCTACCTATGTCATTGAATGAGAATTTATATAAAATGTGGCCTGGCTTTGGTTTTAATGTTATGCTGAATATGTTGACTATCGTTACAATAAGTCAAATCAAATTATGCAATAATAACCAATTTATATTTTATTTTGCATGTATATAAAATATTTCCAAATCATCATGTACAGATAGATGATTAACCAAACGGATTCGTTATTTAATTATATTAACACTGAATAGAATATATCAAATCTGATAAATATCCCTACACTGAATCAACGCATGAGTTTTGTTAAATTAAATATGAAACGTGGAACTACCTTTTAGAATAAGATTCCCACATTTATGTCATTAGCTGATAGGAGTTGATATAACTCATGTTATATACATTAGAAGTATAGTGTAAAAGCTGAAATATTTATATTAAAATTTTAGTAAATACTGGAGTATAGTCATTGGATATTAAAATATTTCTGTCACTAATAATGACGATTTTTACTTTAATTTATTTTAAATCATACAAAAGTAATTATTGTAATTATTTTAATTAAAATTAAATTTCCTGGTGCTGATATCAAACATCAAATTACAACTCTTAATTTTGCAAGAGTAGCATGAGGCACTGTATACTATCTAAGTCCATTATGATAAAAATAAATCAAGAAATCTATGATTTTAATAATACAGTTGATGGAAATGAAATCAAAGCTGCAATTGTAATTCAGCAGAGTAGGGCACGAAGAAAAGAAGATACAAAATTTATAAGAGATAATACAAATGTTAGGATTTACTTACAAGTGGTTAATGATCAAATATTGGAAATGAATAGCATTAATATCAATAATGCATAGTTAAATAATAATGCAGATACCATTAAAAAAATTAGCAATCTGAAGGAATCTTTACATAAAATATTTACTACTTTCAAATCCTAGCAACCAATCAATATCCAAAAAACAAGAATTATAACTGCTGGTAGAAGAATACTTATACAATCTAAACAGAGCACCTGGAATAGAATTGCAAGAAACTTATCTGAGAATACTTTTACAAATGAACGAATGAAAAAATATAATAACAAATTATAATAATGATGACAAGCAAGTGACATCTTGATTAACTAAGCTAACTAGTCGAGTAAAATAATTGATTGAAGTACAAGGGTATTTATTTATTTATGTATAATAAAAATGGATTAATTACTTACACTAATCAAATGATGTATATTAGTAAAATAGAAACACAGAAATGACTAAATTGATTTGAGCTAATGTAATCAAAATAAATAGCAAAAATAAATAGCACAAATAAATAGCAAAAATAAATAGCAAAAATAAATAGCAAAAATAAATAGCAAAAATAAGTAGCTATCAATAACTAGTAAAAAAAATATCTCGAATATTATATATATATATATATTGCTTACACTACAATAATATATTTTTGAAGTCAGCAAAATTTAATGAATTATAAAAATTGATGATCTTATTCTACTTACATGTCGAGTGAAAATTATTGAATTTAACACACAGTATAATATTTACAAAAAAAATGTACAACATACTCTTGGAATCCGTATTAATTAAGAAGGACATTTTTTAATACAAATTTGCAAATACATGTATTTGTATAAATTTATGCATGTACAATGTACCTTCATAAATTAAGGACGGTTTTCTTACTCTTGACCAATTCCTCTTGGAGTGTGTTTGCATATGTGTTGGTGCGCGTATGCATTTTACTAAAAATTTAAACAACAGTGCAAGAAAAAGTTTCGGTTTAAATAGTTTTATTACTCTGAGTTATAACCACCAAACTTCGAGTATTTATTTTATTCTTTCACATCATTGGCAGCAATACCACTCGATTTAAGTCAAGCAAAACTACCACATATTTTCTCTTTACAAAAATATTTTCGACTTCTGTATGATTAAATGATTAAAAAATTAAATGACAGTCTAATCTCAACTACGTATGTCTCTTTGTGTGCTTAATTTATTTTTTATTTTTTTCCATATCAGTGCTTATCATTACACTCATCAAAAGTAAAATGAGCGTACGAATATTTTAAAACTATCTATATTATTTAATATAAACAAATATACGATTTTTATTCGTATAAAAAATGTACTTATTATCAAATAAGTAATTAAAAGTAATTTATATAATAAATATAGAAAAAATTAAAATATTTATTAAAAATGTTTTATTTATTACAATTTAAATTAATTACAACAAAAAATAATAATTTTTTATGAGTCTTTTCTAACCTATTAAAATTAAATGGTTGTTCAATATTAAACAAAAACAGCTTTAACATTTAAAAATTACGTTATATTCTATGTAAACAAAAAATTTTTTTATTATGAAACATATATAAAAATATTAATTCTTGTTTTTAAAATCATTGTTTACGTATAATTTCTTTTCAATATATTACTAATGAAATATTTATCTTATGCATTTTTGTAGTATCAAAAACACAGCACAAGTTATAGAGTAAATTCTTTGGCTCATAGCATAATTTATAATCGATTCTTTTAAAATAGCATCATATTTATTTAGATAGTACTAATATGTAGCTAAAATTTGTGAATAAAAAGGGAATAAAATCATTTTTAAAATGACTTTCGTAAAAATTAAAATTAACACTTACATACTTTTAAAACCTTGTGGTTTTTAGATCGATTATTAATCTTTGTATTCCTTATCATCACATTTTAAAAAAGACGTGTAAAGATTTAAAAAACTACCGAGATTCCTTCCATGATATAAGTGATAAAAGTGTACATACAGAGGAAACTTGGCACCAAAATGAGTACTACAACGTACATATTTCCTCCATTGCAATGCGAAAATTAATCAGTAATTTTATTCGAATCAACGAGATTAGAAAATTTAATTGAAAACTTTTTTAAAAAATTTCACTTTGAATCTTTATTTTATAAAAAAAATGAAGTAAAAGTATCAGTTTTAGAATAATACTAATTTATATTAAGTAGTTATATTAAATTAATATAATTGATAATTATAGTAATATAATTATTTAATAGTTATCGTTAATTATATCCAAACAATAATACTTTTACTTTGATTGTTGCCTCTCTACAATAAAGAATCTTAGATAAATTATAATTTTGAGATTCAATATTTATAAAGTTTGAAAAATTGTCATACTTTTATCGTTAATTTAATTAAGATGATTAAAAATGCTGAATATTTATGAGTGAGCAGTGACTAAATGATTTACAACTCAACAATAAACGAACGACCATGTAATAAATATACTTTGATAAATAGATATCTATACCAGTTTTTGTTTTCAACTAAACTTTTTGACCCCTGAGATTCAATCCACTTCATCGAAACATCGTCGTAAAATATACGATTGAAAACTCTCCGGTTATCCTTACGCCCCGGCCGAGATCTGAACTAGCATCTGCTGGAAGCTCATCACCCCAACAACAGTTGACATCTGACTAATACTGTTGAATAACGCATCTGCCTGCATATTCTCTGGCAATCTCGTGAGAAACTGTGCGCCCCTCACAAAGTCCATTCTCAGTAACTCGTCCTGATAAAGATGCAGAACGCCCAGAGCTGTTCTGAACAGAAATTCATCCCCATCGCGTAGGAAGACATCCCAGACTCTGCTGGCCACATCTAATGGCATCGCCTTGGCGTATATCGTGTACAGCCAATCAAGTAGGTATAAATCAGGGCTCAAACCAGCTGCGAGAAAATGCGCGTATATTTTGGGCAGTTTGTTCGCCAGGGCGCTAGAGTAGACCTTATAATAGACACTCATCTGACGCTGGTCTAAAGTGAAAGCCGCCAAATGGCAAGGACGATTCAATAGATTGGCAAAGCAACTAAAGGCATCGGGGGCGTCCATATTGAGCGAGAGTACAGCCCCGATGAAGCTCATGCCTTGAACGTAGCCGATATCTGGTCGGTAGACCGCATACGCCGCCAATACACCCTGGAGATTCTCCGAGAGGGGTCCACCGTCCTGGAAAACGCAGAGCGTTGGAAAAGTTCGCGAAACATCGAGCCTTATCGCGGCCAGAGACTCGTTCAACGGATTCGCCATAGCTCGATCCAAACACAGCTTATACAAGTGTGCCGTGACGTTGAGATTGTTGCCTACAGCCAACTGCCAAACTCGACCTCGAATGCTCGGTGGCAATCCTCGCCACCACAGTTCCCTCACCCGACGAGTGTCTTTGACTGCTTCGAAACGTGGCAACACCTGGCCATTCCACGTCTGTGAATCCTCAGCCAAGCGCTCCTCTTCCCGGAGTTGCAACTCCCGCTGTAAGCGACGTTCGCGCTCCTCTCGTTGCTCGCGTTTTCGTGCTGCTTCCAGGATCGCATTGTACTGTCGTCGATGACTCTCCTCTTCCAGAGCACTTTTTGCTGGTAAATTTGCAGGTCGACACTGCTGAATTAACGCTAAACTACCACCGATCTTATCCGAATTTCGCGACGGACTACTCGATGATAAAAGTTTTGATTGCTGCTGGTATTGCTGCTGTAGCTGTTGCTGCTGCTGCTGCTGCTGCTGCTGTTGTTGCTGCTGTGTCTGCTGTGGCTGCTGCAGCTGTTGCTGAGACTGATCCTTTAGTTTCCATGAGAAAACACTCTTCATGAAACTGGAATTCAAAGGCCATAGCTTATTGTATTTACCTGGAGATACTTGGGAATCTTCATTGCCCAGAAAACTATTGGATGCTGAGCACTCGCTCAAAGAGGATACTGTACTACTACAAGATCGAGGTAAACTACCTCTAGGACTATTGTTTCCACTATGCTGAAGTTCTTCTTTGCCAGAACTAGTATCTATATCTATTCGAACTCCTAGAGAAGGTGGAGAATCACTGGATCGTGAAAAATCTCTATTATTTGTAATTTGTGTTTCATCTAAAGAGTATATCTGTTTGGTTGTTGGGCTGTATGCCAAGGACATGCTCTCTAAAGCTTCATTTAAACTTGCTCCAGCAACACCTACAGAAACGACATTTCCAGCATCGTACCACTTGTTTTCACGAATGTGTACGCACAATGCTTTGGTCTTGATCTTAGTTGATATAGGAGCTATGTCGCATGCTAAAGCTTCGTCGTTTTCTATGCTGTTGCAACATATTGAATCACCGTTTAGGGAAACCAGCTGTTGCTTACCTACCTTTGATATACCATTGATGTAATTGTTAGATTTCAATGCACGAGAAAAACGGGTATTAGTTTCATCTCCATTTTTTATAGTCACCGTGGTAGAACCACCTCCACCATTCTGTGACTGTGACGGAGGAGTTTTCATGATAACAAATAAGCTTGCTCATCTATCGCAAATCATTTTGTACCTCCTTAAGACTTTATTACTCCAACTTTCGTAACTCTTATTCTTCATATTTTATAATTCTAGAGAAAAAAAAATTATACAGGAACTATTAATATTATGTATGACTGACAGCTGCCATTTGAAAATTTATTATCTAGGATTGAATTTGCTGATATTCATGTTAATAAGTTTTCTTACTTTGAAATTTGCAGATATACAGGTAAATTGAACGTCTTCGATCAACAGAACGATATAATTGATTGACATGAACATTCGTTCGCTGATTTTGATATAAATTATCACTTACGCGTGTCGGAGATACTACGCAACATGAGAATTTTTCGTAAGTAACTTAATAACTTGCAATTATCTTTATATGCATGTTTCACTACCAATTGTGACATTTGTTTTTAAACATAGAACAAATACAAATGGACGAATTTAGTATAATTAACTTTGATGTTCTTAATTAAGACACTTTCGCCTGTATTTAACTACGGGCGAAGCCATTTTCTTAAATTCTTGGGGAAATTCTAGAGTTGTATTTTGTTAAAAAATTCCCTAGTTTCATAGAGCAAAATATCGCGATATATTTAAAATACAATTTAGTATATTTAATTAGTTTTAAAATTTGCTGATTATTTGATAGATTATTTATTGTATATTCATATAACTAATCTCATTATCTTTAATTCATAAAAGTTAGTACTAATTTATTTTTTATACAAATCATACTTTTAATATTTTTAAAATATGTAAGGTTATGTACCTATATAAAAATCCTCTATGAAATTTAAGGTGAATTCTTAAAATCTCTAAAATAATTTACTAGACAATTTATTAAGATTAGATTTAAATTTTTGTAATTTATTTTTATTACTTATCATTATAAAATACAATATAAATACATATACATAATTTTAATAAATCTTGTGCAAGGTCTTAAAATTATTAGATCTAAACTAAAAAAAATACTTTTATTACAGCAGAAAACAAAAGTTTTATTACAAAAAACATTAACTTTTATTGTATAACAATAAATAAATAAAATAAATATATTATCTTAATTTATATGCAAATATTCTATGAGAAATTTTATCAAAATAAAAATAAACACTTATTTTGGATATGTATGCATAATATCAAATTACCAATTGTCAGCTGCACTGATATCCTTGTATTAAATACGCATCGTTATTTTATTATTAAATACATAAAACAAAATTAAACAAAGAATAAATATTCTACACAAGTAATTTATTTTTTAAATGTTTGTAAATACCTAATCATATATGAGAATTAACACATTCATATTTACGTAATAAATAATATTTTTTGTAGCTAAATACGAAATCAAAATTGTTATAAAATACGGACATTTTCTGTACATAATCTCTAGATGTTCAAACAGCCAATACGCAATGTGACCAAAATTTTAATATGTTTGTGCTTCTCAAACCTGAATTTTTATTGACATTCATTTTAGAACACACCCACAGTGAAATCGCGCGAGTGGCAAACACTTTGAACAGCTGATCGGAAAATGGAAGGTCATAGAACGTAAGTGAGAAAGCTTGAATAACGAAATTCAGTATTTTTTAATATTTGAAGGAAAATATTGACTAATTAAACTTCTCAAAACTAGGGATACTTCGTCAAAGTTCTCGATGATCCAATAGTAGATCTGATACTTTAGAAGTTTGACCTTATTGTAACAGATGGTTTTCGTGAGAAATGTCACAAATTGAAATTAACGAGCTGTTCGATGAGAGCAGGTGAGTAGTGACGTCAATGAGCTTATTTAAATTTAGCTTGAATTAGCACAATTCTGAATTTCTTACTTGCATTTTTTTCAACCGAATCTTGATTGATTATGCATTTTTTGTGATGTGTGTGTACGTGCGCATGTGTACGTTTGTACGCGTGAGTATACACATGTGTGCTTACGCGCGCGCGTGTATAATGTATGCCATACTTTGAACAATCTTTTTTTTAAAATTAATATATAATAATATATCATATAAATAAATAAAATTTTTAAAAGAATCATAGATGATATATTTTTCAATGTTGCAGGTTTCCTAGTGGATGGAAACTTTTGTTTGTTCTGATTTATATACCTATTGGATTAATACTTGTTCTACTTAGATTCATCATCTGCCTACTTTTGTGGCTATTTGCTACAATTTTACCCGATAGTCATACACTTCGTTTAGTTCTTAACCGTGGTATTGCCTTTGCATTTGGCATTATTGTAAAAATTAATCCCAATGGAGAAAAGAGAGATGAACAAACACATATCGTTATTGCCAACAATATTTCTGTATTGGATGACTTTGTTCTTTCCACTACTGCAAAGACGGTGACACCAAGAATCTCAAGCTTGCCAGATTCTTTAAGTAATGCCCTTGGACTTCAAAAAATGGACATGAGTAGTACAGATGCTGTGATTGCAGAAATCAAACGATTTATCTCTAACTCTAAAACAAGTATTGCTCTACAACCAGAGTTTGGTGCAACGAATAGTCGCAAGGCATTACTAAAGTTTAACACATGGCCTTTCAGTATAGAATCCTCTGTTCAACCGGTTATTCTTGAAGCCTGGAGACCAGAATTTGTTGATATACGGCTTACTTCTGTAGCCTCAACTTGGTGGACTGATGTAATGTGGTTCATGTTTGTTCCTTACACTATTTTTCGTGTGAGATTTCTTAAAGTAAAAAGAAATATGAATGCTGATATTCTTGTAAGAGAAGTTGAAAAAAATATTGCTCAAATGTTGAAGATTGAAACAAGTACGCATACAATTTCTGATAAAACAGAGTACGAAAAACGCTATGTAATGGAAAAAATTCATAATCGACATCCACAAAACTCTGGTATGCCAGGTACACCTATTGTTCCCAGCATTGAAATGCAAAGAATGGCAAGACAAGTTCGTGAAATTCTCCCGTTGGTTCCACATAATGTAATACTTAGAGATCTTTGTAAGTATTGTAAAGAAATATTGTCATTGATTATTTATTTTTATTAATAATTATTTATAAATTATTATTAAAATCTAGCAGATAATATTCAACATTTCTACATTATAAATATTAATTATAGAAGCATAAAATATAAAGTAAATAGGAAAATATATAATTGTTCTTTTATTTATAGTGAAAACTCGAAATGTTGATGTTACAATTACAAATATTCTTGATGGCATTGTTACTTATACACCTGAACCAATTCCAACTACAGCAATACCAAGCAGTTCGATGAGCAAGCAATCTGTAACTACATTGAAATTAAGCACCAGTTCTACAGCATTAACATTTCAGGATAGGAAGGCAAAGATGATCGCCGAAGCAAGGAAAAGGTATATAGAGAAACATGGATTGAAAGACTGTTGACGCTATTACTGCTGCACCATACTCAAGAACAAGTGTATAATAAACATTTATTGCTATAATGTATTTACTACTACACCTTACGAATACAATATTTTTGTGTGTAATACAACTTTTTAAATTGTAAAAAAACCTTTTGCTTAAACTCAAATCTGTCGACTTCTTTGTGTTTGAAGACTACATGGAAGACTATACAATCGAACAACATGGTATTCATACATAATTTTAATATCGTTTCTCATAGAATAAATCATAATTAGAAAATCTTTAAATAAGGGAATGTGAAATATACCTTTTCAATATATTCATTCAATATGAAACTTTAAATATTTTGAAGGATATTTAATTAAATATTTATTCAAAAAAATTTTTATTTATTTTATGGAAAAATAAATCTCATTTTATGTAAAATATTCAATAATGTACAAAGAATTATAAATTTCTGTAAAATTTCACGTTCCTTAAAAAATATATAACAAAAATTGAAATAATTGTATCGATATTAATAAAACATAGAATTAAAGCTGCTATTACTTTGACAATGATAATGAACAAATTGATAATATAATTGTTTTTTACACTTGTAACGCTATAATCTATTGTAATAATACACTTCTAACATTTAAAATATTAGTTTTACATAATTATTGTCTTGTAGATTAATTATTGTCTTATAGATTTTGAAATAGTTTTAACATAGACAATCATTACATGAACTTATATTCTACAGAAACAATCTAAAAAATAAAATAAGCTAATACATAGTCTTTTAAATAACTTCACAAAGTTATTAAAAAACTTATAATACTTATTATAATGTATATTATTTAAAAATGTGTCTAGTAGTGATGTTTAACGCATGGAGTTTAATCTCACATTTTTAAATTAAAAATAAAAATTGAGGTATATTGTTGATTCTTGTATAGTAAAAATGCGTAAATGTTAAAAATTAATTTTTTTATATAAAACAATACTTTATGTAAATTTTAATGAATTAAAATAGAAATCTTTTAAAGAAATACTAAGTTATTAAATAATTACAAAATTTGAATATAGTATTATAAAAATTTAGTTACTATTAAAATACACGCATTTTGTTGAATTATTAATTGTTCATTTTCAGTGCTTAATATTTCCAACACAAACATATTTAAAGTCAATAAATTCATCGATACCATGACTAGAACCTTCTCTTCCTATTCCAGATTCTTTAATTCCACCAAAAGCTGCTTCTGCGCAAGAAATTAATCCTTCGTTTATACCAACCATTCCCACTTCCAACTCCCGTGCTACCCTAAAAATCTGCGAAATATCCCTTGAGAAAAAGTATCCAGCTAGTCCAACTGGTATCTCGTTTACTTTTTGTAAAACTTCTTCCTCATCTTCAAATTTATGTATCACAGCAACAGGTCCAAATATTTCTTTTGAATATATTTCCATATCTCTGGTAACACCAGTTAGAACTGTAGGTGCATAAAATAGAGGTCCAATTTCTGATAATAGCTTACCACCACAGTGAACAATAGCTCCTTTGGTTTTAGCATCATTAACAAGGCTCTGGACTATATTTAACTGACTCTCTTTGATTAAAGGTCCATGAGTATTCCCGCTTTTACATCCATCCCCCAGCTTTATTTCATTTTCTACTTTAATTAAAAACTTACTCATAAATTCATCATACACTTTAGAGTGTACAAAGAATCTGTTAGCTGAAATACAAGTTTGTCCTGAATTTCTAAATTTACTAGCCATTGCTCCAGTAGCAGCTAAATTAATATCTGCCGATTCAAAAATAATATAAGGGGCATTACCACCTAATTCAAGGCTCAAGCGCTTCATTGTAGAAGCACATTGCTTATAAAGAATTTTCCCTACTACAGTAGAACCTGTAAAAGAAAGGGCACGAACTTTTGGATTATTGCACAATTCCTGACCAACGGCAATGGAATTTTTCAAACTAGTTGTTAAAATATTTATACTTCCAGCAGGAAATCCTGCCTTTTCAGCTAAATGAGCTAAAGCTAAAGCAGTTAACGGAGTATCTTCAGAAGGCTTTATAACACACGTACATCCAGCAGCTAAAGCAGCACCAGCTTTTCTTGTGATCATTGCAATTGGAAAATTCCATGGAGTAATTAAAGCAGCAACTCCAACAGGTTGTCTTAATAAAAATAGTTCTCTATTTTTGGAAGGTGCCTGTAGAACTTCACCATTTATTCTTCTAGCTTCTTCGGAAAACCACTCAACAAAAGAGTTACCATATTTTACCTCAGCTCTAGATTCATTCAAACATTTTCCGTTTTCTTCAGTTATAATTTGAGCTAATTCTTCAGAATGATCAACGAGTAGATTATACCAAGATCTCAATAAATCACTACGTTCTTTAGCTAATGTTTTATGAAAAGTTTTGAAAGATTTAAAAGCGGCATCGATTGCTAACTGAGTATCCACGGCATCCATATCTGGGATGCAATCAATAGTTGAACAATCCACTGGATTTAAAACTGGAAATGTTTTACCACTTTTAGCGCTTACCCATTTTCCATCGATAAATGCCAAATTTTTCTTGGTGCTTATTAATCGATATAATAAATTGGTAGATTTTATGAAAGTTCCATCAATTGGTAGAAGACGAGTAAGCATTTTGATGATTTTAATTGATTCTTGCTACAAACTGATGAAAAATAATAGAAAATTTCATTAATGATAAAATAAATGCAATTCACTATTTTTAATACACAATAATAAATTTAATAAAATCAATAATAACTACTGTTTTATTAAAAATTTACACAAAGTATAAAAAGGGTACATCTATTAAATTATTAAATAAAACAAATGTCTATTATATTTTTTTGTTATCTAATCATTTAAACACTAATATATAAATATAACTGGTAAAGATAATGTCCAATAACAATATCATTAGTAAACAAAAATATTATTAATGAAATACAAAAATCAATATATAATTGATGATTATTAATAATCGGTCATTAGATCAAATAATCAGATGAACTCTATAAAATAAGTCTTATTGAATCAATAAATCATGATCTGCAGTTTTTATATATATGTATGTAAGTTTTGTGTCTGTTTTGTATTTAAATGAGTAAATATATTTATATTATAACTTCGATTTAGATATTTACAAATATCTTAATATTTAATATATAATTAGTAATAATGTTTAATTCTTTTAAAAGAAAATAAATGTAATTAAATGATTTTTATATAGAGTTTGGCATATCAAATTAATATTAATTTAATCAATAAAAATTTTATGAAAATAATCTTATATTAAAAACACTTGTATAAATAAAAGTATTAAGTTATCAATAAAAAAATTAAAATTTGAAAAATTTATAATCATAAATTATATTAAAATTACTTTAAAATATAAATATTTTAGAATTTTAATAGTACATAAATTTTTATAAATTATACTAAATACAAATTTTAATTAAGTAAATTCTAAAAAAAAATAAATCAATTTATAATTTAAACTTAAAAAAATATTCTAAAAATTACTGTATTATAACACACATTAATAACGTACACGACAATGTCAATTGCCAATGTCATATTAATATAATAATTACCTTAAGTAATATAGACTTCTTTGCTAACAAAGTAAAATTAAAAGTAAAGATTAATACTTCGAAATTTGATTGTCTTTACTTGAATAAAAATGAAGAATACTCTGAGTAAACTCCTAATCTTTACGTAGATTTTTATCAATTAAATATTGTCAGTCAACAAAATAAGCAGACCATTTTATCACTCGTTTATCTGTCATCAGTATTATATGATATAAGCGCATGAATATCTGATGCATACACAACTACATGCAATCAAAATCTAACCTAATTCTTATTTATATATGAATAGTCGGTACTTCGGTTTAAAAATATAAACAAGTAAATAGTAAGTGATTATTTTATTAAATATGAGTGGTAACGCAAAAAGAACAATATACGTAGGTTTGTACATTTTATTTTGAAACTTCTAATATATTTTATTGATTTATATAAACAAATAAATAGATTTAAATGATAATATATGTGAAAAAATAATGTTTAGTGTTTATGTATTTTACAGTTTCAAATTATATGTAACTTTTATATATCTAATAAAATTTGTGTATTTTACTCAATTAGTAATATTCTATCATATAATAATGAAATAATATTTATTGATATTTTTTATTTATGTTTAATTGTTTGAAAATATAGGAGGCTTAGCAGAAGAAGTTGATGAAAAAATATTGAATGCAGCTTTTATTCCATTTGGTGAAATAATAGATGTACAAATACCATTAGATTATGAATCTGAAAAACATAGAGGATTTGCTTTTATAGAATTTGAAACTGCAGAAGATGCTGCTTCTGCTATAGATAATATGGTAAGTTTACCTAAGATAAGTTGGTGACACTTGTAAAATCTTATCTTGGATAAAAATTTCTGATGACATTAAAATATTATTTTGTATTTATTTTGCGCAGAATGATTCTGAATTATTTGGTCGTACAATCAGAGTAAATATAGCTAAGCCACAGAAAATTAAAGAAGGTTCTTCTAAACCTGTTTGGGCAGATGATACCTGGCTTCAAGAACACGCCGGTGAAACTTTGAATACAGGTGATGAAACAAATAAACAAGATGATGATATTTCAAACAAAAAGGGAAAACAAAATCCTCAAGTATATTTTGATATAAGTGTTGGCAAACAAGAATTAGGAAGAATAATCATGATGTTACGAGCAGATATTGTTCCAAAGACTGCTGAAAATTTTCGTTGTTTATGTACTCATGAAAAAGGTTACGGTTATCAAGGTAGCTCATTTCACAGAATTATACCAGAATTTGTATCCTTTTTACAAAATATATTTTGGCTCTAAATTTCTTATTAATATTAAATAATGTATACATTTGTCAACTCTCTTTAGTGATATCTATGATTAATAAAAAAATATTTGATTCTATGGTTTGTAATTATAAATGCTAATAGAATTCTTGTAATATTTATACATAACATTTTTTCAAAAAAGTAAAATATGGCTAACTTAATATTCATTTCTTGTCCACTAATTTTATACCATATAATAATTTATTCACAGTCATAAATATTAAAATAGAATCAAAGCAAGAATCAAGTGAATATTAAAAATATTTACAAATTATATTAACAATTCTATTCCTTATTAAGTAAGTAGATGTGTCAAGGTGGAGACTTTACAAATCACAATGGGACAGGTGGTAAATCAATATATGGAAATAAGTTTGAAGATGAAAATTTTGAACTTAAACATACAGGTCCAGGAACATTATCAATGGCAAATTCTGGTACAAACACAAATGGTTCCCAATTTTTTCTTTGTACAGCAAGAACAGATTGGCTCGATGGAAAACATGTTGTATTTGGACATGTTTTGAGTGGCTTAGATGTTTTAAAAAAAATTGAAAAATATGGAACAAAAGGAGGAACACCAACACAAAAAGTTGTTATCACATCTTGTGGGGAACTCACATAACATTTTTACTTTGTAAATTAAAATAAAATAACATCTTTTTATTAACAGACAACCTTGTATAAAAATATATATAAATTAAGTTTCATTTCTATTAACCAAAATCATTTGTTTCTAGGACCATTTCCAGGTTATTTTTAAAGCTTATATCTATATTATGATTATGGTACAAAATTTGGTTAGAGTCTTGATTTCATTCCTCCAGCAGCAACGATAGTTTCACCAGTGATATAACTGGCATCGTCGCTAGCTAGAAATGCCGCGATCGATCCAATTTCATCGGTTGTTCCCAATCGTTGTAATGGAATCGTAGAAAGCGTTACATTTTTTACATCCTCCGATGCATAAAACTAAAAACATTTTATTTTCATAAAATATTGAAATTATAAAAATATGAGGTTTAAATTTACGCAAACGCAAATACCGTTTCTGAAAATTTCGTCTGTATTATACCAGGAGCAATGCAATTTACTCGAATTCCATCTTTCGATAATTCTTGAGCAGCCACTTTACACAAAGCGAGCAAAGCTGTTTTAGTGATGGAATAAACTCCTATCAGCTAAATAAAAGGAATTATTTTAATAAAAATCAAATAACTTGATAAATGGATCTTCTTTACTTACCTCGAAAGGCTGATATCCAGCGATGGACGAGACAATCGTAACCGAGGACGACTTACTTTCTTTGAGCAGCGGTAAAGATTCTTTTAACATCAAGAAATAACTTTTAACGTTTATTTCAAATAATTTATCCCAAGCGGATTCGGTACATTCCAACATCGGGGACAACAATGGACTTATGGCTGCATTCAATACGAGAATATCCAAGCGACCGTATTTTGATTTAACCTTGAAAAAAGTACACTGATCGTTTCCATTGTTTTCGTAAGGTTAGATCGTTTTCGAATAAAAGATTGATACTTCGTTCAAAAGTTTTCCTCTATCTTCGGCTTTTGCAACGTGACAAGTAATTCCCCAAACATCCAATCCTTCCGCTTTAAGTTTTTCCACCGCATTATCCACGTTTACTTTTTTTCTACTACTTACTATTACTTTTGCTCCTTCTTGAGCTAAACGACGCGCAATGGAAAATCCTATTCTGAGGGCAAGAAACGCGGATTAACATTAAAATTGAGAAAACAAATTCGATGCGTGTAATTTTTGTGTAATTTTTATGTGAAGAATTATATATTAAACTTAACAGTTCATGTATAAGTTTATAGAAAGAACAAAGAATATTTAAAACGCGGGAAAGTACTTGCATAAAAAGCTTACCCTTGAGTGGAAGCTGTTATAACCGCAGTTTTTCCTTCCAGTCTACGACACTGACTCAAAGATCGACTAAAACTTGCAAGCCCCTGAAGAGCTTCGTTATTTTTGGCACGTAACATATTGACGGTCGTTTTTAGCGAGTATGAATTTCTAAATGTTATAAAAAATGGCATATCATTCCAGTCTTAATTTTCACGATTGAAATATCTATGTATTTGTTTTGCGTAGTGAGTTGTAAGGACAAAATTATCGGAGAAAAAATGAAAAAAAACGTATTATAATTTATATACAAATTTATAACAATTACGCGATGAAGTCGTAAATCCGTATAGAAGTTACTCGAGACTATCCAACGCCACCTTAAAAGTATTTGCTAATCATTATCAACGCAAGATCTTTTACTTTATATTCTTATCCGCAAAAAATGTTTTGCGTTCATTGGTTAACGCACGCGCGCGTATTTTAATTATAATATGCCCAGGATATATAAAATAAAAATAGCATTTGGTAACGAATTATTCTCGAATGATAAGTTTGGCATTTTACTTTTTAGTCGTTTTTAAAAAATAGTTTAATTTCTAATTTTAATCTTAATCTTCGAATTGCTCATCCAATCGATTATTTATTCGTATCGTTGTTTCAATTGTCAGATTGAAATTGAATCAAAAGTCGTTTCAATACTTCCATCGATTCTCGCTTTATCTTCTTTCTTCTTCTTCCATTCGGCTTTTTTTTTTTACCTTTGAAAAGCAATAATTATTCATCTTTTTTTTTTGTTGTATCAAAATATTTTTATTACACATTTTCAGTGGTAATTTAATTTTTTTTTCGTTATTTAAGGATCATTTATTTTCGGAGAATATTTTCAAAGCGTACATCACAATATATATATATGTAAAAAAGAGTATAAGTAAAAAGCTACCAACTTTCTTTCGTCTTTGCCGTTTCCGACATTCGCGAAACTTTGTTTTTGCTTAACGAGTTAATACTTAAGGATGAATATATCGACGATAAAATCTCTCGCGATTTTTCGCGTGACTCGTTCTTCCGTAATCCTTTAATCTCCTTCGTTCAAGATAATCTTTGCTTTTTATTTATTTTTGGAACATATTTTTAAAAATGCACATTAACATCATCTTGTTATTACTATTTTATTTATGATATAGTCCATCGTGACGTTACAAAAATTATAACAACAATTAGACAATATCGATTGTTTCCCATCGCATCAAAAAATGATTTTAAAACGAAAAGATAAATATATTCCTATCAAATATTATCGTGTCCGATAATTTTCAGTCTTCGTAGGAATACTAATATTAAAATTTATAGTTTGTTAGTAGAATCGAATCGACCCTTTACGTTTAAAAAAAATGTCAATGGAATAACGCTAAAAGCTAAAATTTTAACTAATTAAAAATTCGCGGCACCGGCAATTATCCAATTTACGTTAATCGGTAATAAAACAAAGTTTCTCGAAAAAGGGTAAGTAAATTATAACGTAATTTATTTCCCGGAAATAGGAGAAATACTTTTAAACGATTCAACACATAATTTGAAATTAAGTAAAACCGTGAAGAATATCAAGTTCAGTGATGAACTGTAAAATGGTTTAAAATTCACAAAATTCTATCGACATTAGCGAACGAATTAAAAAATGTTTTTGGTGTACAAAATTCAATGTTAACAAGACGTTTTTTTATACTTATTTCGAAACCTTGGCAAAAAATAATCAAATAATTTGGTTAGAAAAAATATGATACATCGTCAATCAGATTTATCAAAAGCTTATTTAACAAGTGCACGTAATCGATCGAACGTCAGTGTGAAAATTAACGGGTAATAATCCTATCGTTAACAGCATCCATGAGATTTATTTATTGTACCTAGATCATAAAAAATTTGTATAACATCCAGAGTAGGAATAAGGATGAGTCCACGTTAAAAAAGATTGATGGCCCTGAAAAGGGCCGATTTTATGTCTCGTAAACTCGGAAGGCGATTTACTTAGAGCTGGTGTATTTAGTTACAGCTTTGGTGCCTTCACTGACCGCGTGCTTGGCAAGTTCACCGGGAAGCAAAAGCCTGACGGCTGTTTGAATTTCCCGGGAGGTGATGGTCGACCTTTTGTTGTAATGGGCCAGACGCGAAGCTTCGGCGGCGATGCGTTCGAAGATGTCGTTGACGAAGCTGTTCATGATGCTCATAGCCTTGCTCGAGACTCCGGTGTCAGGGTGAACCTGCTTCAACACCTTGTAGATGTAAATAGCATAACTCTCCTTCCTCCTCTTCTTGCGGTTCTTCTTGTCGCCCTTCGTAATGTTCTTCTGGGCCTTGCCCGATTTCTTAACTGCCTTTCCGCTCGCTTTCGGTGCCATTATTAAACAGTGAAGCGACCTGAAACCGCTGGTTCCTTTTATCGTCAAAGCCGAACCCGCGCCGCGCCAATCGCCGCTCGCTCTCTCCCTCCACGAACGGGATGTCCCGCTGACTCGCGCTCATTGGCGCGACGTAACTCCCCTTAATATTATAAAACATCGCTCGAACGTAACTCGGCGTCAATTCTTATATTCTCCTTACCGACTCGACACGTTAAAAAAAAATCTATCGATCATGTCTGGACGCGGCAAAGGTGGCGGTAAGGTAAAGGGAAAGTCAAAGACGCGTTCCAATAGGGCCGGACTTCAGTTTCCAGTTGGACGTATCCATCGTCTGCTCCGTAAAGGAAATTATGCCGAACGCGTTGGTGCCGGTGCTCCGGTTTACCTCGCCGCTGTCATGGAATACTTGGCCGCTGAAGTCCTAGAGTTGGCAGGTAACGCTGCTCGCGACAATAAAAAGACGAGAATTATCCCTCGCCATCTTCAATTGGCCATCCGTAATGACGAGGAACTTAACAAACTCCTTTCTGGAGTAACCATCGCTCAAGGTGGAGTTCTGCCCAACATCCAGGCTGTACTTCTTCCCAAGAAAACCGAAAAGAAAGCTTAATTTGCTTTTATTCTTAAGAAAAATGAGTTCTATTATCGGCCCTTTTCAGGGCCACTACATTTTTTACACGTTATGGAATCTTCTTTCGTTTACTATTTATGCAAAATATTTTTAACGCCAATTTACTTATAGTAATGACGAATGCTCACATGATACTTTTTACGATTAAAATTTTTTAATATACAAGACTAACAGTAAACATTTTATATTTGATCAGAATTTCTTTGCAATTATATTATAACTTGATTGTAAAAAAAATGAAGTCATTGGAGGAATAATATTTACTTTAATTCAATACATTGTACAGTTTAATGTAATCAAAATAAATTGTAACAGTTAATTCATCTTCCGAGTTAAACAATTAGATCCTACGCACATGAATTGCATATTCAGTTTCTTGCATTATCAAATTGTTTTTTAAATTTTTAGTGAAATAAACCCTTACTAAACATTCATTTCATTCTTTTTACGACCTATTAGAAATTGTATATTATATCATAATTAAATTATGTTTATTAATTTGAAAGGTTCTATCATTATTATATGCTTCTTAAATGGATCTCAAGTATTTTTTATAAGATTTACAATTTCTTATTATAATCACTGCATTAAATAATGTGGTATTTTCTGGATGTACTTAAAATAAGAAATACATATGTTTTTTAATGAAAATATATGCGTTTTATAGGATCCATTATTATTATTGTAATCGAATTTTAATAAATACCGTACAGGTTTTTAGTTATAACTTTATTTAAATATATGAATGTTTTGTAATTCAACTGAATCGATTTTGAGTAAATGCTCATATATTATTTATCAAATAATTAATGTCGTTACAATGATGTAAGGTAACGTAAGGGTATAAAATAAATGAGATAAGTAGAAAAAAATATTACAATGTTTCTAGATCATTAAATATATGCCGATAGTTTAATTTATCGTCATTTCATATGTAAATATGATTTAGTAATTATAATTACATATCTTGAAATCTTTTAAAATGGAAATTGTATTTGAATTGATTTTGACGCGGTATAATAAACTAAATTTTCGGAAATTTTTTAAAGAAAATATTCTTTTGTATAAAATTTTCGTTTATGGTACTGAAAAGATGAACAACACGTCATATATTAATTTTTTAATAATAATTTACTTTTATGCTGTATAAAATTATAATTCTTTAATTCTATTTTTATAAAACTTTTGAAATTATGTATAATAGATAATATTAAAGTCTTTATGAAACTTATTTACAAAACATTATTGTTGACCTAAAATAACCATAAGTTATATAGTATTATTTATAATTTAAACATTTAAAATATATATAACACATAGGCATATTTACATATGTACATACATACATATATTTAATTAAAAGAATATGCAGGCAATATAAACCAATTGCATTTGAATAAAAAAATAATTTTCAGATAATAGATTAATTTTTTCAAATAATAGTGTTTTATAGGATGTAATATAGGCTATTGTATAATATATAACTAATTGTATCACTTTGTTTTATATAAACTTAATTAGAGAAAATATATTTATTTATGCATGAATTATATGATTTTAAATACAAATAATTGGAAAAATTTTTTTAATCTTAAGATTCATAATTTAATAATTATAAATGTTAACATACTATGAATATTAAAGCTTAGTATAATTTATTTGATAATTGAAATTAAAGAATTATATAATTAAGAATATTAATTACACATAAGTATTTATTTTTGTTGAAAGTAAATATTAAAAGCAATATATTTTGAAAATTTTGTCATTTTAGTACCTTTTTTTAATAGATTCAGAAAAAATGGATAATATTTTAGATTTCTCAAAAATAATGATATTACATGTTGTGATGAGCCAAATGGAACGACAAAGCTTAAAACATTGACAAAAATATTATAAATTTTTAGTATTTTGTTAAACTTATTATTATAGTAAATTTAGCTTATCTGTGGTACATATAAATAATAAAGGTCTTTTTCGTGTATTTTAAATTTTATTTACTTTTTAATGTTGATCTAAATTTTTTATATTTTTTATATTCCAATTATATACCGATAGTACCTCTTTTGTATTGTATTGTAATTTATTTCATTTGAAACATTTGATAATATAAAAATTCTTTATTGAATTAAATTATATACACATTTAAGAAGACATAAAATAGCATCTGTAGTTTTGTAATTATTTTTTATATTTAATAATTATAATAATATATATTATCTATAAAAAGTAATTTAAATCGGTTGTAACATTTGAGATTATTTTAATATTATCAGTTCGGATTGAAAAGTGTATAACAGTTCGATTTAATATTCATAAGTTCTTTGGTATTTTTTTATTGGACAGAAATAAATTTACTTATCATAGATGGATAAAAGCAATTTTCTTCTTGTGCATTTTTCTACATTTCCGAAAATAATATAATCTTGATAATTTTATACTTGTTTATTTCATTCATTATTAATTTAAAAGTTATATTTCTTTCACGAGTCCCAATGAAATAAATTTTCTGAACATCATATTCCAAATCATTAAAATATGCACCACATAAAAACTAAATTAAATTAACAATTAAAATTATTTACCTGCAACACTATATTTGTATCAGTCAAGATTTATTCAAAATTTGTATTACGTACAACTTGTGCATCCCTAAATTTTTTAAAATGAAATTTTAAAAAATAAAGTATATTATCCAATAATTTTTAATTACAACTAAAATAAATAATAAAAAAATAGAATTCTCAATAGTCAATATCTTAAAATATTATTTTATTTAACAATATTAGTTATAATTGCAATTGTATTGTTTCTTAATATTGTATTTCATAAAATTTAATAATTTCCATTTTTTTAAATATATTTCAATTTACTATACTAAATATGATTAAAAAATTTATAATATTATTACTTATAAATAAATCATAAAAATAAAGCATAATTTTATAAATATTTTTCAGATTAGTAAACATTATATTTAATTTATTTGTTTTGATAAAATGCAATTATACTGGAACCATAAAATTTTATATATAATATTAATATTTTAACTATAATTTTGTTTGTAATTGGACAAAATATTAAGAAATATTTTATCTCATAATAAAGTTCACTAAAATTTTTACCTTTTAGGATTTTATATTATTATTTTACAATTAATTATTCAAAAATTCCGAATCGTTTTTGAAATGATTTTCAATATCACTATTAATCTTTAATAATAAAAATTAATATGATAAAAATTATTAAATAAAGGTAGTCAATTTACATTCGATTCTTCTTTTAAGTATGTTTTGAAAATCTGATGTCAATAATATAATACCTCAATTCATTAAACTTTTAATCCTTACATCTATTAATCTAATTAATTGATTTGCATCAGAATAAAAATAAAAATATTCACCTGTAGATTATACACATTTCATAAACATTAATCTGTATTTTATATATATATAGGTTCTCATTATAAAAAAATTTATTCATTATCATCTTATGAATTTTGCAATCAAATAAATTCGCAAAGATTTGATACTTCTGCTCCTATTTTTCATGTATTTTATTATTCTATATATAGGTTATTCACATACCTTGAAGTCGCCATTTTGTGGAACTGCATTATACGTTTATACTTTTTATACTGGGATCCCAGGAGCATTCTAATGAAAAATTTATCAATTTAATATTATACTTATATGTATCATTAACTACAATGAATTTTATAAACGTTTCTTTAGTTAAAATTTTGAATACTTACTGTTATTTATTAATAACGTAAACTACGTATTAAATTTTATTTCACTACAATTGCAGATATATGCATAACGTATAAAATAATGTGATTATATAGATGCAATATAAATTTCCTGAATAGTGAATTTTAAAAACCATCATGTAGATAACATGTTATATTCCAGGAATACAATTACATAAATTTTTATATATGATATAAATTGTATACATTTTAAAGCAGATTAATTAAATATTATTGCAATACATTAATCAATAAATAACTCATTTTAAATTCCTTATATTTTAAATCAATTCAATAAATCTATAAAATTCGTAAAAAAAATAACATAAAATAGAGATTCAGACAATTGAAAAAAGAAAAAATAAAGAAATACAAACCATGATATTCATAGTATATTCATCATCTTATACATTCCAAATATGAATATTGTTCAAATATAAATAATGACAGGATATGCGCTAATATTATTACCTAATAGAAAAAAATAATATCATAGATCTTGCAATACATAATTGAAATCAATTACACACTAAATTTTATTCATAAAGATTAAATCGATTCACCAATTTACATAAAATGTAAGATTAGTAAAAAAAATATCGCAAAAAGAATGAAACTATTTTTGTTTTAATCATAAACAAACGTTACACCAAGAGTAAAAGAGGGAAGACACATAGAAAATATTCTGAAAATAAAAGAAGAAACGAAACCATTTTTTTTTTCAAAAACATCGAATCTGGTCATTAGAGAAACGAAAATGAATAAATTTGTTCGTATTTTTCGATAAAAATGTAAAAACTATTTAATTTAAAGTTTTGGTTACTTGATTTTTGTCAGAGCGTTAGCTGTTGTAAATGTACATGAAAATTTTGCAAGTCGAATTTGTGTAACGGCTCGGATTCAGAACGACGCCGAACACATAAATGAACAATTTGAAAATTGTTATCGGGAAAAAGAGACGACAGATAACTTCAGCTTCAACGAGAACAATTTTCATCCCAGGCGGACGAGAATATATTTAGTTTATGATTGTTAATGTATAAAAATGTATAAACCTTGCAAAGTGGGCTCTCGGAATAATGGGTCCATAATACTGGAAGTTTGGAGGTTGGAGGAAGGCAGGGAGTCTCGTCTGATAAAGTATGATTTCGTCGATTGATCGATGGTGAAAAAAAGTGGTGGGGGGTAAAAATATAATTATAAATAAAGGCTAAAAGGGAAAAAGGGGCACGTTGTCAAGTGTTAAAGGTCAGAAAAGGCAGTGCCAAGAGTTGCCGGTCTCTCTACGCGGTCCGTGCTCACGGCATTAAACGCGGCAAAAAAGGAGTTTTGAGCTCACTCTCTGTTGATCTACGACAGAGTTCGCATAGCTGCCGAATACTTCAAGATGACCGAAACCGCCGCAGCTCCTGCCGCCGTCGAGGCCCCGGTTGCCTCCAAACCCACGCCTAAAAAAGCCGCAAAAAAGGCCCCGGCCAAACCGAGGACTCATCCTCCGGTATCCGAAATGGTGAACGCCGCCATCGCCGCTTTGAAGGACAAGAAGGGATCGTCCCTCCAGGCGATCAAAAAATACATCGCCAGCACGTACAAAGTCGACGTGGAAAAACAATCGACCTTCATTAAAAAGTACCTCAAGGCCGCCGTCACGAAGAAGACCATCGTCCAGACGAAAGGCTCGGGTGCAGCCGGATCCTTCAAACTTGCCGCTAAGGGCGAGGGTGAGAAGAAAGTCGCCAAGAAATCCATGGTTAAAAAACCGGCCGGACCAAAAGTAGCCGCAAAAAAACCCGTGAGCGCTAAAAAGCCAGCGGCTAAAAAAGTCGCGGCCGCGAAGAAACAGGCGGTGAAAAAAGCGGCAGTCGCCAAACCCAAGGTTGTGAAGCCCAAGTCACCCTCGAAGGCGAAAAAGACTGGAAAGGCTCCAGCAGCTAAGCCTAAGGCTCCCAAGCCCAAAAAGGCAGCGGTTGCGAAGGTTGCCAAGCCTAAAGTAGCCAAAAAGTAAATAACGTTCAAAATATTTTGATACATATCAGCCCTTTTCAGGGCTACAATTTTTTCGTACGAGGAATCACGATTTCGTGAACGACGATTAATAAAGTATAAATATATAAATAGTAAACTATTCAATAATCCTAAAATTTAAAAAGTATATCGCAAGCTATCCTTTTTAGATCTTCGTCAAGGAAAGATCTAAATTTGATTCAGAAAATGATGTACAAAATAAAAGTTTATCATAATTTTAAAATGTTTAACGAAACTCGTTACGTAATTGACTAATGCTACTGCAATGTTTGGCGTTCTTTAGAAAATTCCTAATGTGTAACGTCATCATTCGTTTATAATTTTTTTCAACTTTTAGATATTGCGTGTAAGCATACAGACAATAACTGTTATTCCAGTCGCTCTTTTGAACGTGTGTTGTAAAAAAAATACAACCAACGAACCAATTTTGCTTGGATAATATCGGCGAATAAAATGATTTTAATTCACGAATTAAAAAACATTTAAGGCAATTCGATGAAATGGAGAAGTGATCATCTTTAATATTATAAATAATCCATGTAAAAAATAAAATGTATCGGATCTAGATTGGATAAGTAAGAAAAAATATAGGATGGATAAAAAGGATGTAAAATTTTTAATTTTACGATTATTTCATAGGTTAAAATATGTATTTCGGATGACGATTCTCAATATTTATTAAGAAAATTTGTTTTAATTGCGTATACTATAGTTGAAGCCGATTCGCATAACTTTTATCGTTGGTTAAAGATAATTTAGATGGGCGATTATCGCTATTTGACAGTTTTCCGTTACTCCCGCCAAAGTATATTAATATTGAAAACGATTCTATAACGTACATCCGAAAAATGACTAACCGTCCGATCGTACGTACAAAGATCGAAAACGTGGATGAAGATTAGTATATAACCGGTTAATATGCATCCAATGTTTTTGGAAAATTCTGCTCCAAAACACATCGCGACAAATTCTTATAAATAATTTACGACTTTATTCTACTCCTATAAGATTCTCATAATAGGTTATCGCAGAAAAATTTTGCAGAAAGTAAAAAATTTAAATATTTGGACACAAACACGATGAAATTAAGAATATTATGGGTCAATATTGTAACAATCGTAATCATACAAAACATAGTGAACGATAACCAATGATATTATTAAAAATTTTCATTCCAACCAACCGAAGCATTCATTATGCAATGGAATTGTGTAATCGATCTTTAATTTGTATAAAGACGTTCAAAATATAAATCATACGAAATTATATATAAAAATTTATAAAGCTAAATATTTTTTTTATTATTGACGAGCTTCCAGTAAAGGACAATAATCGTGAAAATATCTAAGGTATTTGGTTTCAGATAAATAGCGTTTCACGTTTAATATAAATGTTGGCCCTGAAAAGGGCCGATTGTATAAATATAACAATATTAGGCATATTGTTTAAGCGCGTTCTCCGCGAATACGTCTTGCCAACTGGATGTCTTTAGGCATAATGGTAACGCGTTTGGCGTGGATTGCGCAAAGGTTGGTGTCTTCGAAAAGACCGACGAGGTAAGCCTCGCTGGCCTCCTGAAGAGCCATAACGGCAGAGCTTTGGAAACGAAGATCGGTCTTGAAGTCCTGAGCAATTTCACGGACGAGACGTTGGAAAGGTAATTTACGGATGAGAAGTTCCGTGCTCTTCTGGTAACGACGAATCTCACGAAGAGCGACCGTTCCTGGACGATAACGATGGGGTTTCTTTACACCTCCGGTTGCCGGGGCGCTTTTACGGGCAGCTTTGGTGGCCAACTGCTTACGAGGGGCTTTTCCTCCGGTGGATTTGCGAGCGGTTTGCTTGGTACGAGCCATCGTTACAAAATAACGCAGACGTCGAATATCAACAATGAATGAACTCTACTCGAGACTCGCGCAGTATTTATTCACTTCGCGTTCACGAGTCGGTTCGTCGCGATTGGTCGTTGCAACGGCAGTGGGGATTACGGGACAAGCCGCGGGATTTCTTGGTGGGGATCAAAATCCGGTGACTATATAAGGGCCGGTAAAGGTTGTTGGAGTCGTCACTGTTGATTGTGGTTGTGGAGTAATCGTTTCTACTGCTCATAAAAAATGACTGGTCGCGGCAAGGGAGGAAAGGGTTTGGGAAAAGGAGGAGCTAAGCGCCATCGTAAAGTATTGCGTGATAACATCCAGGGCATTACCAAGCCCGCCATACGTCGTTTGGCTAGACGTGGCGGTGTCAAGCGTATCTCCGGTCTCATCTACGAGGAGACTCGCGGCGTCCTCAAGGTTTTCCTTGAGAACGTTATCCGTGACGCTGTAACTTACACCGAACACGCCAAGAGGAAGACGGTGACAGCCATGGACGTTGTGTACGCTCTCAAGAGACAAGGACGTACCCTTTACGGATTCGGCGGTTAAACATTTATTCGTCGTCGATACATACTCAATCGGCCCTTTTCAGGGCCACAATTTTTTTTTAACGTTAAAACTACTATTTGTCAAATGTTTCCATTAGTGTTTGCACATATTAAACAATTTTTATTCATAAAGTTTAAAATAACAATTCCAATAAATGTAAGCAATTTTATCGAAATAATTAATTATACATCTGTTTATAGCGATTTTTTAATATAATAAAATTTTTGGCATGTCAAGAATTAGATAATTTTTATGCATGTGTAAAATATATAGACTTACAATTTCATGTTTGGCGTATGGTTATAACCTATATCTTTTTATGTATCGTAAATTATAATTTTATAAAGTATTATTTAAGAAGCGTTTTCGATTAAGTTTTGTATTGCGTATAGATATATGCTTGTGTAAATTTACAAATTTTTGTCAAAAAATGAATGTAATCGTAAATATGTTTGATGGTAAAGTAGAATAACCATAAAACGGATGCTCTTTCAATTCCCGCGTAAAAACCGGATGTATCGTCAGCAAAATTCTTTTACAATGAAAATGGATTTATAGATTTTTATTCGGTGTTTATTAAATTAACTATAGCTTAATAATCAATTTTTGTATATTTAAAAGTAGAATTTTTTTTACCATTTAATAGATAGTAATAAAAACATTTTAAAATAAAGAAAAAATGAATCAAATACATAACTGAAAAATTAAATTTAAGTTAAAATTTAATAGTTATGTATATAAATATATATATTTATATATTTTTAAATTATCGTGGAAAAAATGTTTTTGTTCTTTTTATTTATAATAGTGTTTTAATTATTTTCGTAACTTTTATCAAACCCGCCAATTTGTGGATATCTTTTCTTTATACGCATGCGCGTAGACATTTTGTAGTTTATTCCAAAGTCCAAAGAATAAATCTATTCATATGGACTTTTAATTATTACAAGACGCGTTTTCATATTAATTTAATTGCTTTTTAATGCAAATGTTATGGAGTTTCGTCAAAAATATTTGCTTCATATATATAATAATGAATTGTCTATTAACATTTGTTTTAAAAATTATTTCTAATTTATTTATAACTTTCTTTATGATTATTTCTTCTTTTACATATTAAACAAATTTTTCATTTTCCGAATATGATTTTTCTTCATTAAATGATATTTGATTATGAGCACTAAACATTATTTTAGATTTCAAATCGTATTTTTAAATTAGAATATAAATATCTTTTATAAATATAAATAATCTGTCAATTGAAAAGGAAATATATTTATATACAAGAACTATGTATTATATTCTATATTTCATTCGAATACGAATATATGTTATATTTAGAAAGGTGTATTTACATCATAGTAATAATAATATATTATAATAAAGTATAAAAAAATATTATATAATAAATATAAATTGATATATTATAATTATGATTAATCGAGACAGTTTCATTTATATTACATAATTTATAAATGATTTATTGAAAATGATTGTATTATGCGAGATATTAAGATCCAAGAAATAATTTGTGCAATATGTAGTTTAATCTTCTTTAGGTATAATAATATGAAGCTAAACGTCTGTCATAAAAATATATTTTATTTCCCTCTATATTCAAATGCAACTGCTAAGAAAATCATACTTATAGAATATAATATTTTATTCCATATATTATTTAAAATAAGAAATTATATGATCCTGATGATTTCAAATAAAACTTCCGCTGACTATTGTTTTTTAATTAACGATTATTCTTTTAAACCCAATATATAGATTTTATTCCTCTTTTACAATCATAATAAACCGATGATTTAAATAACATTGCTTATAACTAAACGCTGCCACATACAGTCAACGGTTTTACACTTTACAAAATTTTTTTAATGAATATTTTCTTTTTTTTGTTTTTGATTGCGAAAATTTGTTATGGGAGAACAAATTATTCGTTAAAATTTTTTTTACAGTTTTATTTACATGCAGAAAATGGGTATTCTAAAAAACTGTACATTCGATTTGCTTTTGAATTTTTTATGTATATGTGTGTTGGGAGAGGAAATGGGATTAGGAAATTAGGAATTTATTTTTATTCACATTTTAACTATCTAATTATCAATTAATTATTGTTTGTTGTGTGTCTACTGATCCAGTATTTTTTTATATGCTTAATATTATACAGTTATATAGTAAACAACCAATATTTTGTCGTATTTTTTTGGTGTTCCTTTTATTTATCTCTTTCTGATAAATACCTAATTTATCTCCATGTAAAGTTTTTATCATTGCTATTTAATTTTACTTTATAATTTAAAAAAATAATATTTCACTACCAATTTTTATAGTACTAATTTCAAAAAACAATATAATAAATAAATTAAAAAATATAAAATATATTCAAGGTTGAAAAATAAAATGTGAAAAATAATAAAAAATATATAATTCAATGCCATAACTGTCAACTTTTGGGAAACGCGTCACAAAATTGCAATATGCAATGTAAAAATGTGTTAAATGCATTCGTCATCATAAATCTGGTGAATGTAAAATAAATATATACACAAAAATATGCAGTAAACAATTATATTTTGTTAATTATAAAGAATATGGACACTCCTCTTCTTATATGGGTTGTCCAAAAATAGATATTAAAAAAAAACTGGAAACAAAAAATTATGAAACCAAAAAAAATAATAAATAGCGTCAGTGAAATAACCAATAGCATTAAAATCAATATTTTACGTTAAAATGACATAAAAACTGAATATCCAATAAACAACAACAAAATATTAATCGATCGATAGAAACGTATTCCCACAAATATTGATAATAACCAAAAACTCAATAATATAATGCAAACAATACAAGAATTAAATGAAAATGTAAACAATACCCAAACTCAGCAACTACAAATTAACAAAATTAAACAAGATCAAAAAAAGTTATCAAGAAAACTTTTTACGCAATATTTATATTATTAAAATCCGAAAAGTAAAAAACGCACAAGACACCATTACATAATTAGATTCAAAAAAATATCAGACAAAAAAATATTAGAAATACTAAATATTACATCAATAAACTTCAACTAACTAATATCAAACTTAATAAAGAGACAAAAACCAGATATAATATTAGCATCGAAACTAAACAAAACAAACAAAATAGAATTTGAAAACTAATATTATTAAAAATGACAAACCAAACTCAATTCAAGGAGGAACAGATATATTATTAAAAAATAAACACAAATACAACATAATTTTCAATAATGAAATAAATAGCTTCCAAATTCTAGAAACATCAATAATAAAACTAGAAATGAACAATAAAAATAATCTGTTCATAATATCAGCATACGCAAAGGTGGTAATAAATTTGACACGGAATTAAAAAAACTATATCAAAAATTAATGTTAGACAAAAGGGAATACTATTACGTAATATCAAGTGAATACAAAACACGTTGACTGTAAAAGCAACAAAAATAATGCAAGGGGATCATTTATAAATAAATTGTCTAAATGGCCATTAAACAATATACACAACAAAACTATACAGTTGGTTTTATCCCAATGGACAATCATATATAGATTTATGCTTAATAGACGTTAGAATTAAAATAAATAACAAATGTACAATAAATACAATCTATATAATAGCATATGATAGTGATCATAATGCAGTGCTTTTGGAAGTAAAATTATCAATAAAAAAAAATCTAATGATGAATCTAATTATAAATTTAATTATAAAAAATAAACTTCAATAAATTTAAGAAACTTTTAATTAATTTGTCGACTAAATATACAAAACAAGAAAATTTAACAAATAACGAAATCGATAACTACATCGAAAAAATAGACGATGACGTAAATCAAACTATCACAAGTTAGTATCAAAAATAACTAATAAACACTAGTGAACGTTACATAAACGAAAACATAAAAAAACTATAAAAAGATAAAAACTGTATACTATCACTAATAAATAGAACACGACAAGATTATGATGCAAGTAAAAAACAAGAATTAGAAATATAAATATTTACTTTAATAAAAAAATAGTCTGAAACAAAAATTTTCAGTATCAATTAACAATATCTAGAATAACAAAAAACATTCCCAAAAATAATATAACAATAATGTTATCCAAAACTGATTCAATTTTTAAATCAAAAGAAGGTATGAATATTCCTTCACTAACAATACCATACTACAACGCTAAGAAAAGCTGGAATATGTAAAATAATAATATGTATTTTCTAATAAAATGAAAATGCAAAAGTAATCTGAATTAAGAAAAAAAGTAATCCTATCTTAATAAAATACTGTAATAAAAACAACGTAATGCTGGAACACTAATTCGGATTTAAACATAAGCCTCGACAATTCGTATAATTCATAAACTAACATCAAATATATTTTGGGCACTACACGACAACCAAAGAGTAGCAGCTTGCCTAATAGACACAGAAAACGTATTCGAAACCATTTGGACCCGAGGCATAATTATTAAATTCATAAAAAAAATTTTCCTAAATACCTAATAAAATTAATATGGAATATGACATGAACAAGTCATATATCACAATAGAAGGAACTAACAAATCAAGCATAGAATTAACATTAGAAAATGGTTTACAAGGCACAGTAAATTCCCAGGTCCTCTTTAATATATACAATAATGATATTAATCATGTGTTTGATCTTACCACATATTTAAAAAAACAATGAATATCTTTTGTAAACGAGTTAATAGTTTATGTTTCTGAAAAAAAAACACCAAAAAATTGAAATCACAATTACAAGAATTTGTCAACAAAATAAATGATTATTATAACTCATGAAAATTAAAAATTAATATAAAGAAATGCGAAACTATATTATTTCGAAACAACCTATCCCAAATAAATTTTAAATTTAGCATGAAAGAAAAATTTATAAACATTTTAAAAAATCGGACAGTTCCACCAAAAAACTGGCAATTCTTCATAAAGAAATAGTCAAATATTTAGGATTACGTCTAGAAATACAGTTAAAATATAATTATCATATTAAAATTCAATTGGATAAAGCAAAAGCAGCATTTTGTCGATACATAAAAATTATTTTATTCAAAGCATTTAAATTGCAGAAGAAAAGTATTATGATATCAAGGATTTATAAGACCAATCCTAACATACGTTTACCTATTTGGTACAATATAACGACACACCAAATGGAACAAATAAGAATTTTCGAAAGAAAATATATAAGACTCTGTTTTAAATTGTACAGAACTGAGGCAAGCTCTTATAAAAAAAATATGTAAAAAAAAAATTATTATACGATAAAGCAAATTATCAAAGAATCGATTATCATATATTAAAATTAAATAGCAATCATTGTTCAAAATTATACCACATCATAGAAAATAGTCTTATCTCAAAAACAATATTCCCAAACTCAAAATATTTCTCAAAATGTGTAAAAACCGATTTTTTCCCTCCATAACTTATATTTCTAAATAATAATCAATATCTAAAAAATAAAAATAACATACCAATTATTTACCACATTAATAGAAAAAGACTTAATACAAAAATTAATTATGAAGAAAATTGAGCTAGCCATGATACAAATTTTTCGTGGAGATACAATATGGATATATTAAAAAGATATGAAAAAGAGAAACATGGAATAATTACGAAAAAATATTGATAGATTACATAACTACATAACAATAAGAATATTAAAAAAAATAAAAATTACTGAATCAGTAGAAAATAAAATTCATAAATTAAACGATTTAGTATTTAATTCTAAAATATGTTTAAAATTTTTTAATAATTAAATATATTCATATGTAAATAAATGTAAATAAATATAAATTCCTAATTTCTCATGGTCTTATTTCCTCTTCCAAACAAATACACATATTCATAAAAAATACAAAATCAAATCAAATGTAAAGGGTTTTAGATTACCCATTTTCTGTATATAAATAAAACTGTAAAGTGTTACCAAATTATTTATTCTTACATAACAAATTTAAAAAAAAAGAAAGAAGAAAAATGAATTAAAAATATATATAACCTATAATACTGTGTTAGCTGTATATGGCAGAGTATGAGTCATAAGTAAAGTTATATAAATAATTGGATTATTATGATTGTGAAAAAAAACAATATATTGTTTTTATTGGGTTTTAACGAATAACCGTTTAATTTAAAAAATAAGAAAAAATAGCTGGCATAGAGAAAGAAATACAAATAAAGACAGCAATAACAACTATATAATAACAAACATCAAAGCCAAACTCAATGCTAGGATTATATTAGTCTCAAGTATATAATCAAAACTCCACTCTTGGTAAACCGAGATCCAACAATATAATTATAGTAGAAACTAATAAATTAAAAAAATAAATAAAAGTAGATAAAATGCAAAATATTTCAATAACAACTTTCTCGTTAGATAATATATCGGATAATCTAAAACGACCTGAAAGAAATTGATTACTTTATTAGTAACAGTCGAGTAAATCATATTTTCGATGAACTAAACTACAAAAATTCATCAGGATTCGATAATATACCAAATACAGTATTGAAACATACTCCCAAACGAATAAAATATTATTATACAATAATATTTAACAACGCACTAATAGTATGTATTTAACTATAAAACGAAAAAAAAACAAAAGTAATATTCATTCGGAAAAAAAATAAAATCGATACATCGTTATCTAATTTTCGCCCTATGAGCCTTCTACCAAATATAGGCAAAATATTGTAAAAATCTTCAAATCGCGAGCAGTTCCACCAAAAAACAGACAATTCCTCACAAACAATTAGTCAAATATCCAGGATTACATTTATACACAAAATAAAAATATAATTTTGTAAACGTAAAAACTCAAGTGGTATCGAGATCGGGTCAGGTAAGCCATTGCTTCCAGCAGCAACAAAATAAATAACATCTGTAATCAACATCTGGACGACCACCCGAACTTTGGCGGGACAATGAAAACTGAATTGCTCACCTCCATACCCAGAACACGTGGAAAGGGGATGCCAGTAATCCTTGCAACTATCGAGATAAAGTAGAGAGAAATCCTTGCGGTAACTCCGCGGAGGAACGTAACTATATCTTCGTGGGTTGCCTCTCAAGGATTACGCGTGCCTTCTAACATAGCATCGACAAAAATGGAGCTGGAAAGCGGGAAACACTTGGGAACATTTGGAGAAGGTGACGACTAACCCAAACATGGCTTGTGGACAATTACCAGATAATGAATGACACGTGCTCAACCTGGAACGAGGCACCGACTAAGAGTACCCGTGTCCCGAGGAAAGAACAACAAACAAATCATAAAAGATCATAAACAAGGTTGATACTGTTAGACAAAGGGGAGATCAGAGTCGGGTCGGACTTCCTTGAGACACGATACGCGAAGCCCAGTCGACGAGCATCGAACCTATCAACTAAATTCAACTAAATATCATTCCGTGGACGCGAGACGTGTTACGCTTACATCAAACCGATTGTTGGTTATACTCGACCATTAAATTGTACTCGTCGATGAGCCTGGATACTCTTTTCCAGGTGTCGTCATTGTTATAATAAAATCTTGAAAGCAAGAGAGAAAAGTGAAAACAAGGCATATATCCGACTACTCGTTTAACTTTCGACAAGTGGAAAAAAGAAAAACTGAATTCTGGCGACTCATAAAATTATTTTATTCAGAACACTTAGACGGTATAAAAAAGTATTATATTACCTGATCGGACCAATCCTAACATACGTTTACCTATTTGGTACAATATAACGACACACCAAATGGAACAAATAAGAATTTTCGAAAGAAAATATATAAGACTCTGTTTTAAATTGTACAGAACTGAGGCAAGCTCTTATAAAAAAAATATGTAAAAAAAAAATTATTATACGATAAAGCAAATTATCAAAGAATCCATTGTCATATATTAAAATTAAATAGCAATCATTGTTCAAAATTATACCACATCATAGAAAATAGTCTTATTTCAAACACAATATTCCCAAACACAAAATATTTCTCAAAATGTATAAAAACGGGTTTTACACCTCCAGAATTCAAATTTCTAAATAATAATCAATATTTACAAAATAAAAACAATATAACAATTATTTACCACATCAGTAGAAAAAGACTTAATACAAAAATTAATTATTGGTAATAACTTGTGATAGTTTGATTTACGTCATCGTCTATTTTTTCGATGTAGTTATCGATTTCGTTATTTGTTAAATTTTCTTGTTTTGTATATTTAGTCGACAAATTAATTAAAAGTTTCTTAAATTTATTGAAGTTTATTTTTTATAATTAAATTTATAATTAGATTCATCATTAGATTTTTTTTTATTGATAATTTTACTTCCAAAAGCACTGCATTATGATCACTATCATATGCTATTATATAGATTGTATTTATTGTACATTTGTTATTTATTTTAATTCTAACGTCTATTAAGCATAAATCTATATATGATTGTCCATTGGGATAAAACCAACTGTATAGTTTTGTTGTGTATATTGTTTAATGGCCATTTAGACAATTTATTTATAAATGATCCCCTTGCATTATTTTTGTTGCTTTTACAGTCAACGTGTTTTGTATTCACTTGATATTACGTAATAGTATTCCCTTTTGTCTAACATTAATTTTTGATATAGTTTTTTTAATTCCGTGTCAAATTTATTACCACCTTTGCGTATGCTGATATTATGAACAGATTATTTTTATTGTTCATTTCTAGTTTTATTATTGATGTTTCTAGAATTTGGAAGCTATTTATTTCATTATTGAAAATTATGTTGTATTTGTGTTTATTTTTTAATAATATATCTGTTCCTCCTTGAATTGAGTTTGGTTTGTCATTTTTAATAATATTAGTTTTCAAATTCTATTTTGTTTGTTTTGTTTAGTTTCGATGCTAATATTATATCTGGTTTTTGTCTCTTTATTAAGTTTGATATTAGTTAGTTGAAGTTTATTGATGTAATATTTAGTATTTCTAATATTTTTTTGTCTGATATTTTTTTGAATCTAATTATGTAATGGTGTCTTGTGCGTTTTTTACTTTTCGGATTTTAATAATATAAATATTGCGTAAAAAGTTTTCTTGATAACTTTTTTTGATCTTGTTTAATTTTGTTAATTTGTAGTTGCTGAGTTTGGGTATTGTTTACATTTTCATTTAATTCTTGTATTGTTTGCATTATATTATTGAGTTTTTGGTTATTATCAATATTTGTGGGAATACGTTTCTATCGATCGATTAATATTTTGTTGTTGTTTATTGAATATTCAGTTTTTATGTCATTTTAACGTAAAATATTGATTTTAATGCTATTGGTTATTTCACTGACGCTATTTATTTTTGTTTTTTGGTTTCATAATTTTTTATTTTCAGTTTTTTTTTAATTTCTATTTTTGGACCACTCATAGTTGTGAGTTGTCTATATATGTGATAACTAATAATCTATTGTAAATGATGTTAGGTATAATTACTTCATGTGTAAACTTATGTTTTATAAAAAGTATTCTGGAAGTTTGTTGTCCCAATGATTCTTTATTAAAAAAAAAAAAATATATATTCATAATTTCTTTCGTTTTATAAATTTAATAAATAAGAAATTCTATTTTCGTTACTTGTCGTGGTATTAATTATAAAGAATATTCATAATATAAACGAAAAATTATCGCGAAAAAGTTTACGATACAAAATTGATCGATTATATAATTGTGTATGAATTATATTAAATGTATTATATTATTTTTTTAAATTTTCTTGTGTAATATTAATGTATAATATAGAAAAAAATGAATTGTAATGTATAGTGATATACACATGTGCATAAATCATCAATTATCAATAAATTTGCAAATTTATTATTTTATTAATTTGTGCAAATTTAAGAAAAAGAACAATCAGAAATTTTATACAAATAATTTTTTTGATTTTGATATTAAAAGATTCATGCTATATATATATTATTGACTAATATATATTTCTTGAATATTTAAATTACTATCAAGAATTTTGGAAGCATTAACAATACTTTCAGGTACAATTGTATTGAAAATATGAATCTTAATTAATACATTTGCATAATTAATTCGATTTAAATAAAATGAAATTGGTTTGGTATAACAGTATTATTGAGTTATTATCATCCTTACCATTTTTTAAAATAAATTTCAGGAAATTTATTATATTCTAGATAGCTTTTAAACTTATATACAAATCTACTAATTTGCTTTTATTATATTTACTTGTAATTTTAATCACTAGTGTTGGTAATTTATTAATAAATTGTAGTTTACGTTATAACCTTCTTACCATTTCGACAAAACAAATCGTTTTAACAATTTTTCATGAACATGATTATTGTATATATTGTTATTCACAGATAAATAAAATTCTTATTTTTTACATTTATTATAAAAGTAATTTAAGGTGGAAATATTTAGTACAAAATGAAATATAGGCATTCCAAATATTACATTATATAGCAAATTATAGCGATTCTTCATAAATAACTGAAATAAGATAAAAAAAATTTTGAAATAAAAATGTAAGAGAAAAGTTAAAAAATTCAATTTACTGCAAAGTTGCAGTTTGGAAAATGTAAATTCAATTAGATTACATTAATTTTTAATATACTAAAGGTTTTTAAAAAAATTAACAAAAATACATAATATAAAGAAATATGAAATATTTTATATTACAATAATTAATATTACTAAAATAATAAAAACTTTACATAATATTATGTTTTATTTTATTTATAAAAACTAATGATGCTTTTATAATCACAAATAGTAGTTTTAACGTTAAAAAAAAATTGTGGCCCTGAAAAGGGCCGATTGAGTATGTATCGACGACGAATAAATGTTTAACCGCCGAATCCGTAAAGGGTACGTCCTTGTCTCTTGAGAGCGTACACAACGTCCATGGCTGTCACCGTCTTCCTCTTGGCGTGTTCGGTGTAAGTTACAGCGTCACGGATAACGTTCTCAAGGAAAACCTTGAGGACGCCGCGAGTCTCCTCGTAGATGAGACCGGAGATACGCTTGACACCGCCACGTCTAGCCAAACGACGTATGGCGGGCTTGGTAATGCCCTGGATGTTATCACGCAATACTTTACGATGGCGCTTAGCTCCTCCTTTTCCCAAACCCTTTCCTCCCTTGCCGCGACCAGTCATTTTTTATGAGCAGTAGAAACGATTACTCCACAACCACAATCAACAGTGACGACTCCAACAACCTTTACCGGCCCTTATATAGTCACCGGATTTTGATCCCCACCAAGAAATCCCGCGGCTTGTCCCGTAATCCCCACTGCCGTTGCAACGACCAATCGCGACGAACCGACTCGTGAACGCGAAGTGAATAAATACTGCGCGAGTCTCGAGTAGAGTTCATTCATTGTTGATATTCGACGTCTGCGTTATTTTGTAACGATGGCTCGTACCAAGCAAACCGCTCGCAAATCCACCGGAGGAAAAGCCCCTCGTAAGCAGTTGGCCACCAAAGCTGCCCGTAAAAGCGCCCCGGCAACCGGAGGTGTAAAGAAACCCCATCGTTATCGTCCAGGAACGGTCGCTCTTCGTGAGATTCGTCGTTACCAGAAGAGCACGGAACTTCTCATCCGTAAATTACCTTTCCAACGTCTCGTCCGTGAAATTGCTCAGGACTTCAAGACCGATCTTCGTTTCCAAAGCTCTGCCGTTATGGCTCTTCAGGAGGCCAGCGAGGCTTACCTCGTCGGTCTTTTCGAAGACACCAACCTTTGCGCAATCCACGCCAAACGCGTTACCATTATGCCTAAAGACATCCAGTTGGCAAGACGTATTCGCGGAGAACGCGCTTAAACAATATGCCTAATATTGTTATATTTATACAATCGGCCCTTTTTAGGGCCAAAATTTTAATCGAACTTGTTCAACTATTACGTTATTTCAGCTTAATATTTATTATCTAATTCTATTATACTTAATTTTTTTAATTATTTTTTATAAAACAAACCATTGATTTGATAATTCGAATCTGATTTTATTTAAAAGGTGGCCATATGAAAAATGAATTATATACTTAAAAATATTGATCATTACAAATTTATTTAAATGCTAATAAGAATACATTTTTCAAAAGAAACCGATTTTCATCTCTTCAATGACATAACCTATAAAAAAGTTTTTGTTCCATGCAGTATTAGAACTCAAAATGGCGAAATTTTGTTAATAAATATTAAATCATTTTGTTATTCGATTAACTTTATTTTAATTGATTGCCGTATTTTAAACATAAGTTATTGAATTTTCTTGTTTCATTATAAAATATCAAAATTAACAGAGAAAATGCTTATTTTTAGTACAGATTAAAATTTCAGTTACTTTATATTTGTAATCTCTTATTCGAATTTATGCTTTCAATCAAACTGTATAACTACTTTTTGTTTATCAATTTTAATGTAATTTTGTATTTTTATTACATAATTATATAATCTAAAATTTTTATGAATCTTAATATCTATATTGTTCATTTAAATTATCAAAACTTTAATTTACAATATACAATTATTTTGTTATTATGTTAAATTTACAGTTATTAAATTTACATTTGAAATTTTTAGTGGTTATTAGTCAGCTCAAATTGAATCAAAATTTTTTTTTGAAACGATTGTATTACATATTGAGATCAATCTTACATCTATATTGTTCACTATTGGAACTATTATAATATTATATAACGATAAATTTGGTAGTTATAATGAAAATTTCTTTCGAGTACTTCGGTAAAATATTTATTTAAATAAGCATGTTTATTTGAATTAGAGTTGAATGGAGTCAAACAAAATTTCATAAAATGTAATCATAAAATAAAAGGATTTGATGATAATTTTTATAATTAATAATTGTATAATTTAAGTCGTTAATATGAACATAATAATTAGGTATACTTTATTCTAATTGTTAAAGCTTGAAAATTTATGACAAAATATATATATTTTATTATTGAATTTATGTATAATAATAATACAGTATTTATGGAGTAAAATATAAATATTTTAGAACTATTAATTCAACGTAATAATTCGCATTTCTTAAAAAAAGCTCAAATCATTTACATCAATTTTTCTAGCATTTCATGACATGAATATTATGCTATATTTCACAGAAAAAAATTCAAAATAATAAAGTAGATCGATAATCATTATTAATAAATAAAAATTATGTAGTTGCACAGGAAAATTTGATATTTTATAACAATTACATATTAGAAGCAGTAATATGTATAAAATAAATGGTTGAATTAATTTTAATAAATAATATCGTTTACAATTATAATTACATATCTAATACATATTACCAAAATATCTATCTGTTATCTTCCTTTATATTTAAGAAATTTATACGATTTATAATTCCGTTTATAAAAAAATTATATTTTTTAATAGCTTAATTATTTAAATAATATTTCTACAGAAATAATTAGAGAAAATTTTTTAAAAATAAGTTGTGAAAAAATTACCTCTGTAAATGTTTCATTACTCAAAGGATATTTAAAAATTTTATTATATTTTTTTATAAATATAGTAAATATCTATTTACATAAACATATTATATTAAATAAAGAATACAGATTAAGAATGTTTTGATATATATAATTGCATATTTAAAACCACTATTTTTAAAGATTCCATAAGCTATTTACCTATATTTAATAATATAGCAGTAAATTTCAAATCAATGTTAACGTATTAGCCTTCTAAACTATCTAATAACCGATCTTCAAACTATAGTATCAATTTATTGACGTAATGGATTAAACTTAGAAGGTTATATACATTAAAACGTAATGTAATTATACGATGTTTTGTTTTTGTTTTTATTTCTCTAGTCAGTTAATTCAAATTTTGAAATTTTACTCAAACTAAGGTTAGATCTATTGCGCACCAATTGTAAGTCTTTAAATAGTAACGGTAAAAACTAGAAGGCTGATTCGCGTTCTTTACAAAATGGGCGTGCTCTAAGCCTATCCCCACTACTACACATTAGCACAGCCCCCACTTATTTTAAAGGAGTCGTATTATTGGTGCGGCCAAGATATTCAAGAGAGTATATAAGAGTGTCATTGACGTTATACATCATCAGTTTTGGGTTTCTCTTATTCGAGTCGAGAACTTTCAATATAATATATCATGTCTGGACGCGGCAAAGGTGGCGGTAAGGTAAAGGGAAAGTCAAAGACGCGTTCCAATAGGGCCGGACTTCAGTTTCCAGTTGGACGTATCCATCGTCTGCTCCGTAAAGGAAATTATGCCGAACGCGTTGGTGCCGGTGCTCCGGTTTACCTCGCCGCTGTCATGGAATACTTGGCCGCTGAAGTCCTAGAGTTGGCAGGTAACGCTGCTCGCGACAATAAAAAGACGAGAATTATCCCTCGCCATCTTCAATTGGCCATCCGTAATGACGAGGAACTTAACAAACTCCTTTCTGGAGTAACCATCGCTCAAGGTGGAGTTCTGCCCAACATCCAGGCTGTACTTCTTCCCAAGAAAACCGAAAAGAGCGCATAAATACTTTTCAAACTTTTCACAATCGGTCCTTTTCAGGACCACAATTTACACAATGTGAAACAAATCTATTCTGTTCCTAATTAGTATATTATAAATTGAATGTACGCTGTGTATAGTTTCTATTTTATTGATATATGATTTAATTTAATAAAATATGTGCACCAATGATATATTTTAAATGTGAAGAATGTTATTAAATTATATAAATATTTTTTTATAGTAAATTTTACTATCGCTAATTTAATAATCGATATTTTATATTACAATTCCGGCAATATATAACTACGTACAATTTCTTAAGTACTAAATTCTAGATAAATGATTGATTTATTAAATCCCATGTATTATAAAATTTCGAAATAATAAATTTCACTAATTCCCTGTGTTTTATTCATTTATTATTATAACTGGATTTTTTAACCTTAACTAAATTGTCGCTTTAGTTTTAATATATTTAAAGTATTTAAATACCTATGTGAATTTTGTAACTAAATCAAGAATTATTAATATAATTATATCTATTAAAAAATTGTTTTTTTATTTGAAAAAATATTTACAAAAGTGTAAACGTGTCGCCCCCGACGGATTCGTCTTCCTTTCGACGTTGTCTATTTAATAGTCGCGTTGCCTTAGAGACATTAGCGATCTGTTGATACGTCCACGGTCCTTGGACTTTGGCATGGACACAAGCATCGCTTAGTTTGAGCTTTTAAGAAACTAAACTTCTGCAACTAAATTTTCAATGGAGTGCTCCTGGTTTAATTTCAACATTTACTCTAATTTTCTGACTTGAAATTTATAATATCAATTAACATTTGTTTTTTAAACATTTTACAATTAATTCGTTATAATTCCTATGAAAAAATAACTTGTAGCACAAAAATTTTATTATACTGTAAAATGCGATAAATTATTAATTATAGTTAACCAATTTTAAGCGAGAAGTATATATTTTATTACAATAAAAGTATTTTTATTCATTATGCTAGTGAAAATTTTATACAAGTATTTGATGTAATCGTTTGTAACAAATTTTTTTTAATAAATTATATTTTCACAGTTTATAACTGTTTTTTCTCTAAAGAAATTATATTTTTCTTTGATTTTATATACTGCATTTTTTTGGATTAAATAATGTTAACGTACATTGAAATTTATTATTCCAGAAGGGATTTCATTTATTATATAGAATTATTTGTTACAAATTGTTATAATTGTAAAATTCGATACTAGAATTATATTTTTAATAAAACTGACTTTATTAATTTGAAATTAAAATTTTGTAAAAGAATAATTTAAATTGTATTAAATTTAATCTTGTGATTTATATGCAAAATAATTATGTCGATATTATAATATTTATAGTTTATCTGATTATACTTTCTTATATCACATACTTGAGGAATTTTCGTTTTTTTGAATAATGGCAGTAGTTCTAATTTTTTCTAAAATTTTATTGAAGTACGAAGTTTTTAAGTAATATTAAATTGCTAAGAGAATTAAATAAAGTTGCATTTCCAGATATGATACACTGATATATCTTTTTTTGGTAAATCTCTGCTAGGAATATTATTGTTGAATAACCATGATTGTAAAATTATTTAAATATGTATATTTCTAAAGTATTTAATAATAAGCTGATATAGATTATGTAGTATCTATGTATGTTAATATATGGTTTGCATAAGAGAAAACAATATTAAATAAATACAAAAAAGCCGAAAAAGTTTTGAATGATTCAAATAATCTCAATGTTCAAACATTTCATAAAACTTCGCAAATATTATGGTATTAACTTGTTTATTTAACAACATTTATGTATATTATATATAATACTGTAACTATAAATTAAATTATTTTCATAATAATAATAATAAGAATTAATTTTATTTTTTATTACATTAACCGAATACGTTCATTTTTACTCATTACCCATTAGAATTATGTAAAAATGATATGCTTATTAACGATACGAATATTTAAATATAAAAATGTTTTTCCTTCTATTCCGTAAACATTAAAATTTGTTTTCTATCCATAACAATTTTCTAAAAATTTCGATAAACGTATTTTAAAACCTTACAATATTTACCATCAACAGATGAATAACAATATATGAAATTTATGAGTAGAATCGACATCATTAAAACAAGTCAAATAAAAGCAACTTTCAATTCATAAACTTTGCCGGCAAAGGAAGGACCAAAATTCCAGAAGGAATCATGCAGCAAGTATTGTGTTAGAATATTTCCTAAATTTTTATTGTATAGGCTTATAAGGATTCCTCGAAAGGTAACCGTGGAAAATTCTTCTTAAGGTACAAGTAGAATAGAAAAACATCTTATCTTGTCATCCAATCGAACATAACGAGGTAAAATTTTGGAACATCTATATTACTATTTCATAGAAAATAATTTTATTGTTTTAATTAAATGTAACATACAGCTATATTTTATATTACGAATAACAGTTTTTTCTTGTGCTTATTGCAATTATCATATCAAATTTTAATATCAAACAGTTATACTAGTTAAATCAGTTATTAGAATATGGATAATTTATATTGTAGAGGTTAAGGGATTACATAATGTAATACATTTGTAAAATAATTCATTTTCTATATTTCTAAAATATTTGTGCAATATTATTTTACATTAAAAATTTATATTTCTAATCGGTATCGTAATTTATAAATTAATATACATGTTAAATCAGAAATAGTACTATGAAAGTGTTTCCTTCCCATTTAATTATATTTATCAACCGAAAATAATATAAAACTATTAGAACTAGTTGTCAACATATCCAAATGATGTATTTATTATTAAAAGGATATATCCATTATTAAAGAACAAAAAAATGTTAACTACTCAAGATTCAATTTAAAATTGAGACTGCACGGAGGAAAAGTCCAACAGAGAAACACGTACAAATATTCCATATTACTGTTCGGCAATAAAATTAATCAATCAGGTAAGATCCTTCTGATAGTTAAGGTATAAGCTTATATATAATCCTCTATATTCTTTAGGTAATCCGATAATAGATACATCTTTTTTATAAAAACTATATTCGCAAAATATTGCTATAACAGGAAACAATTCCAATATTTAAAAATAGATCAAAAAAATGTTAAAATATTATTTTTAATATGAGTTAAATTGGTTTCAAAAATATATTCTGTTTAAGATAAACAGAAATATAAATGAATATGAAAGTGTCAAATAAAAAATATACATATATTATATTGTCACGATAGAATGATGTTGCGAGTAATAGAAAAAAGTTTTAATATAGCTACAGAAAATTTTCTTATTGCAGATTCTGCAAAAAATGTAAAAAAATATCGCAAAAAGAATGAAACTATTTTTGTTTTAATCATAAACAAACGTTACACCAAGAGTAAAAGAGGGAAGACACATAGAAAATATTCTGAAAATAAAAGAAGAAACGAAACCATTTTTTTTTTCAAAAACATCGAATCTGGTCATTAGAGAAACGAAAATGAATAAATTTGTTCGTATTTTTCGATAAAAATGTAAAAACTATTTAATTTAAAGTTTTGGTTACTTGATTTTTGTCAGAGCGTTAGCTGTTGTAAATGTACATGAAAATTTTGCAAGTCGAATTTGTGTAACGGCTCGGATTCAGAACGACGCCGAACACATAAATGAACAATTTGAAAATTGTTATCGGGAAAAAGAGACGACAGATAACTTCAGCTTCAACGAGAACAATTTTCATCCCAGGCGGACGAGAATATATTTAGTTTATGATTGTTAATGTATAAAAATGTATAAACCTTGCAAAGTGGGCTCTCGGAATAATGGGTCCATAATACTGGAAGTTTGGAGGTTGGAGGAAGGCAGGGAGTCTCGTCTGATAAAGTATGATTTCGTCGATTGATCGATGGTGAAAAAAAGTGGTGGGGGGTAAAAATATAATTATAAATAAAGGCTAAAAGGGAAAAAGGGGCACGTTGTCAAGTGTTAAAGGTCAGAAAAGGCAGTGCCAAGAGTTGCCGGTCTCTCTACGCGGTCCGTGCTCACGGCATTAAACGCGGCAAAAAAGGAGTTTTGAGCTCACTCTCTGTTGATCTACGACAGAGTTCGCATAGCTGCCGAATACTTCAAGATGACCGAAACCGCCGCAGCTCCTGCCGCCGTCGAGGCCCCGGTTGCCTCCAAACCCACGCCTAAAAAAGCCGCAAAAAAGGCCCCGGCCAAACCGAGGACTCATCCTCCGGTATCCGAAATGGTGAACGCCGCCATCGCCGCTTTGAAGGACAAGAAGGGATCGTCCCTCCAGGCGATCAAAAAATACATCGCCAGCACGTACAAAGTCGACGTGGAAAAACAATCGACCTTCATTAAAAAGTACCTCAAGGCCGCCGTCACGAAGAAGACCATCGTCCAGACGAAAGGCTCGGGTGCAGCCGGATCCTTCAAACTTGCCGCTAAGGGCGAGGGTGAGAAGAAAGTCGCCAAGAAATCCATGGTTAAAAAACCGGCCGGACCAAAAGTAGCCGCAAAAAAACCCGTGAGCGCTAAAAAGCCAGCGGCTAAAAAAGTCGCGGCCGCGAAGAAACAGGCGGTGAAAAAAGCGGCAGTCGCCAAACCCAAGGTTGTGAAGCCCAAGTCACCCTCGAAGGCGAAAAAGACTGGAAAGGCTCCAGCAGCTAAGCCTAAGGCTCCCAAGCCCAAAAAGGCAGCGGTTGCGAAGGTTGCCAAGCCTAAAGTAGCCAAAAAGTAAATAACGTTCAAAATATTTTGATACATATCAGCCCTTTTCAGGGCTACAATTTTTTCGTACGAGGAATCACGATTTCGTGAACGACGATTAATAAAGTATAAATATATAAATAGTAAACTATTCAATAATCCTAAAATTTAAAAAGTATATCGCAAGCTATCCTTTTTAGATCTTCGTCAAGGAAAGATCTAAATTTGATTCAGAAAATGATGTACAAAATAAAAGTTTATCATAATTTTAAAATGTTTAACGAAACTCGTTACGTAATTGACTAATGCTACTGCAATGTTTGGCGTTCTTTAGAAAATTCCTAATGTGTAACGTCATCATTCGTTTATAATTTTTTTCAACTTTTAGATATTGCGTGTAAGCATACAGACAATAACTGTTATTCCAGTCGCTCTTTTGAACGTGTGTTGTAAAAAAAATACAACCAACGAACCAATTTTGCTTGGATAATATCGGCGAATAAAATGATTTTAATTCACGAATTAAAAAACATTTAAGGCAATTCGATGAAATGGAGAAGTGATCATCTTTAATATTATAAATAATCCATGTAAAAAATAAAATGTATCGGATCTAGATTGGATAAGTAAGAAAAAATATAGGATGGATAAAAAGGATGTAAAATTTTTAATTTTACGATTATTTCATAGGTTAAAATATGTATTTCGGATGACGATTCTCAATATTTATTAAGAAAATTTGTTTTAATTGCGTATACTATAGTTGAAGCCGATTCGCATAACTTTTATCGTTGGTTAAAGATAATTTAGATGGGCGATTATCGCTATTTGACAGTTTTCCGTTACTCCCGCCAAAGTATATTAATATTGAAAACGATTCTATAACGTACATCCGAAAAATGACTAACCGTCCGATCGTACGTACAAAGATCGAAAACGTGGATGAAGATTAGTATATAACCGGTTAATATGCATCCAATGTTTTTGGAAAATTCTGCTCCAAAACACATCGCGACAAATTCTTATAAATAATTTACGACTTTATTCTACTCCTATAAGATTCTCATAATAGGTTATCGCAGAAAAATTTTGCAGAAAGTAAAAAATTTAAATATTTGGACACAAACACGATGAAATTAAGAATATTATGGGTCAATATTGTAACAATCGTAATCATACAAAACATAGTGAACGATAACCAATGATATTATTAAAAATTTTCATTCCAACCAACCGAAGCATTCATTATGCAATGGAATTGTGTAATCGATCTTTAATTTGTATAAAGACGTTCAAAATATAAATCATACGAAATTATATATAAAAATTTATAAAGCTAAATATTTTTTTTATTATTGACGAGCTTCCAGTAAAGGACAATAATCGTGAAAATATCTAAGGTATTTGGTTTCAGATAAATAGCGTTTCACGTTTAATATAAATGTTGGCCCTGAAAAGGGCCGATTGTATAAATATAACAATATTAGGCATATTGTTTAAGCGCGTTCTCCGCGAATACGTCTTGCCAACTGGATGTCTTTAGGCATAATGGTAACGCGTTTGGCGTGGATTGCGCAAAGGTTGGTGTCTTCGAAAAGACCGACGAGGTAAGCCTCGCTGGCCTCCTGAAGAGCCATAACGGCAGAGCTTTGGAAACGAAGATCGGTCTTGAAGTCCTGAGCAATTTCACGGACGAGACGTTGGAAAGGTAATTTACGGATGAGAAGTTCCGTGCTCTTCTGGTAACGACGAATCTCACGAAGAGCGACCGTTCCTGGACGATAACGATGGGGTTTCTTTACACCTCCGGTTGCCGGGGCGCTTTTACGGGCAGCTTTGGTGGCCAACTGCTTACGAGGGGCTTTTCCTCCGGTGGATTTGCGAGCGGTTTGCTTGGTACGAGCCATCGTTACAAAATAACGCAGACGTCGAATATCAACAATGAATGAACTCTACTCGAGACTCGCGCAGTATTTATTCACTTCGCGTTCACGAGTCGGTTCGTCGCGATTGGTCGTTGCAACGGCAGTGGGGATTACGGGACAAGCCGCGGGATTTCTTGGTGGGGATCAAAATCCGGTGACTATATAAGGGCCGGTAAAGGTTGTTGGAGTCGTCACTGTTGATTGTGGTTGTGGAGTAATCGTTTCTACTGCTCATAAAAAATGACTGGTCGCGGCAAGGGAGGAAAGGGTTTGGGAAAAGGAGGAGCTAAGCGCCATCGTAAAGTATTGCGTGATAACATCCAGGGCATTACCAAGCCCGCCATACGTCGTTTGGCTAGACGTGGCGGTGTCAAGCGTATCTCCGGTCTCATCTACGAGGAGACTCGCGGCGTCCTCAAGGTTTTCCTTGAGAACGTTATCCGTGACGCTGTAACTTACACCGAACACGCCAAGAGGAAGACGGTGACAGCCATGGACGTTGTGTACGCTCTCAAGAGACAAGGACGTACCCTTTACGGATTCGGCGGTTAAACATTTATTCGTCGTCGATACATACTCAATCGGCCCTTTTCAGGGCCATCACTTTTTTATAACGTTTACATTACTGTCGTTTAATATACTTTAATTATCAATATACGTTTTCACATATTATAAAATTAATTTGTAATTAATAAAATTGGAAGAAATTTAAAGGTTTCTCTATGTTTATAATCTGAGATCAAGATTTAGTTTTTATACCTATTTGTACATATATTAAGATTGTAACGAAGCAATTTTAGAAATATTGGCAATTGTCCGTTGGTAAGGTAGAGCGAAAAAAAATGGTCGTACTAACTATTCCCGGATAATCGTAGAGGTTAGTTTAATACTACATTATGTGTTTTTCTTATTACTTGTTACGATATATTGTATCTATCTTATGAATAATCATGCATAACTCAGAATCACCTTAAAAATTATATCGTTTAAAAATCATTCTGCGTTCATATACCACACCTATTCTACTATATTAAATTAATAATGCACAGTATGCGAAACGAAAATTAGTTTAAAAAAAAAATGATGTTCGTTGTCTTTATAACTTTTCTACATAGTTAATAATGAAATAAAATTAGATTAAGAAATCATTTCTATATAATTAGGGTATTTTCAAAGTTATTTGGTACATATATCTTGCACATAATATTTTGAGGTTGTACAATTATGGTTAAATTTGACAATTTTAAAAAATATATTACTAGCTTTTTAATGATACTTTTAGATTTTCCATAATAGTGCAATATTACTATATGTAAAAATGTTGCTTAAGAGTAAGTAATGCTAAGTGCAAAAATTTTTTGTTATAAACATGACATCATCTACTTTAGTTCATGTAAATAATTTCGCATAAATATGGGTACCATATTATCTATAATTCGATGTATTATTTAACATTTAAGCTATTTTCGCCGCAAAGAATACGAGGCGGATGGTATCCTAAAGTTCATAAATTCAAATATTCATCGGCCGTCACTTATTGAAATTATTCTTGGTCTTTCATTACAAATTTTCATGTATGACACGTAGTACTATTACGTCATAATATAATCGTATTTACAATGTTTTCGGTAAGTAGTTGTTCAATATTCATTTATTAAAATTTTGGTAGTATTAATTTTGTTGGTTTAAACAATTTAAAATAGAAAATACATAATGCATTTAATAATCAATCGAGTAAACATTATTTTGTCCGAGATTAAGGAATAAGTGAATTATAATATAAAATATCTTTACTATTTTGGCATAGTCGTAAAAACATTTATAAATTATAAAAAAACTTGCCATATGAAACGAATTCTTATCATGTATGCTATTGTCACTATTATTATTAAGTAAATCGACGTTAAAAATATTTTGCATAAATAGTAAACGAAAGAAGATTCCATAACGTGTAAAAAATGTAGTGGCCCTGAAAAGGGCCGATAATAGAACTCATTTTTCTTAAGAATAAAAGCAAATTAAGCTTTCTTTTCGGTTTTCTTGGGAAGAAGTACAGCCTGGATGTTGGGCAGAACTCCACCTTGAGCGATGGTTACTCCAGAAAGGAGTTTGTTAAGTTCCTCGTCATTACGGATGGCCAATTGAAGATGGCGAGGGATAATTCTCGTCTTTTTATTGTCGCGAGCAGCGTTACCTGCCAACTCTAGGACTTCAGCGGCCAAGTATTCCATGACAGCGGCGAGGTAAACCGGAGCACCGGCACCAACGCGTTCGGCATAATTTCCTTTACGGAGCAGACGATGGATACGTCCAACTGGAAACTGAAGTCCGGCCCTATTGGAACGCGTCTTTGACTTTCCCTTTACCTTACCGCCACCTTTGCCGCGTCCAGACATGATCGATAGATTTTTTTTTAACGTGTCGAGTCGGTAAGGAGAATATAAGAATTGACGCCGAGTTACGTTCGAGCGATGTTTTATAATATTAAGGGGAGTTACGTCGCGCCAATGAGCGCGAGTCAGCGGGACATCCCGTTCGTGGAGGGAGAGAGCGAGCGGCGATTGGCGCGGCGCGGGTTCGGCTTTGACGATAAAAGGAACCAGCGGTTTCAGGTCGCTTCACTGTTTAATAATGGCACCGAAAGCGAGCGGAAAGGCAGTTAAGAAATCGGGCAAGGCCCAGAAGAACATTACGAAGGGCGACAAGAAGAACCGCAAGAAGAGGAGGAAGGAGAGTTATGCTATTTACATCTACAAGGTGTTGAAGCAGGTTCACCCTGACACCGGAGTCTCGAGCAAGGCTATGAGCATCATGAACAGCTTCGTCAACGACATCTTCGAACGCATCGCCGCCGAAGCTTCGCGTCTGGCCCATTACAACAAAAGGTCGACCATCACCTCCCGGGAAATTCAAACAGCCGTCAGGCTTTTGCTTCCCGGTGAACTTGCCAAGCACGCGGTCAGTGAAGGCACCAAAGCTGTAACTAAATACACCAGCTCTAAGTAAATCGCCTTCCGAGTTTACGAGACATAAAATCGGCCCTTTTCAGGGCCATCAATCTTTTTTAACGTGGACTCATCCTTATTCCTACTCTGGATGTTATACAAATTTTTTATGATCTAGGTACAATAAATAAATCTCATGGATGCTGTTAACGATAGGATTATTACCCGTTAATTTTCACACTGACGTTCGATCGATTACGTGCACTTGTTAAATAAGCTTTTGATAAATCTGATTGACGATGTATCATATTTTTTCTAACCAAATTATTTGATTATTTTTTGCCAAGGTTTCGAAATAAGTATAAAAAAACGTCTTGTTAACATTGAATTTTGTACACCAAAAACATTTTTTAATTCGTTCGCTAATGTCGATAGAATTTTGTGAATTTTAAACCATTTTACAGTTCATCACTGAACTTGATATTCTTCACGGTTTTACTTAATTTCAAATTATGTGTTGAATCGTTTAAAAGTATTTCTCCTATTTCCGGGAAATAAATTACGTTATAATTTACTTACCCTTTTTCGAGAAACTTTGTTTTATTACCGATTAACGTAAATTGGATAATTGCCGGTGCCGCGAATTTTTAATTAGTTAAAATTTTAGCTTTTAGCGTTATTCCATTGACATTTTTTTTAAACGTAAAGGGTCGATTCGATTCTACTAACAAACTATAAATTTTAATATTAGTATTCCTACGAAGACTGAAAATTATCGGACACGATAATATTTGATAGGAATATATTTATCTTTTCGTTTTAAAATCATTTTTTGATGCGATGGGAAACAATCGATATTGTCTAATTGTTGTTATAATTTTTGTAACGTCACGATGGACTATATCATAAATAAAATAGTAATAACAAGATGATGTTAATGTGCATTTTTAAAAATATGTTCCAAAAATAAATAAAAAGCAAAGATTATCTTGAACGAAGGAGATTAAAGGATTACGGAAGAACGAGTCACGCGAAAAATCGCGAGAGATTTTATCGTCGATATATTCATCCTTAAGTATTAACTCGTTAAGCAAAAACAAAGTTTCGCGAATGTCGGAAACGGCAAAGACGAAAGAAAGTTGGTAGCTTTTTACTTATACTCTTTTTTACATATATATATATTGTGATGTACGCTTTGAAAATATTCTCCGAAAATAAATGATCCTTAAATAACGAAAAAAAAATTAAATTACCACTGAAAATGTGTAATAAAAATATTTTGATACAACAAAAAAAAAAGATGAATAATTATTGCTTTTCAAAGGTAAAAAAAAAAAGCCGAATGGAAGAAGAAGAAAGAAGATAAAGCGAGAATCGATGGAAGTATTGAAACGACTTTTGATTCAATTTCAATCTGACAATTGAAACAACGATACGAATAAATAATCGATTGGATGAGCAATTCGAAGATTAAGATTAAAATTAGAAATTAAACTATTTTTTAAAAACGACTAAAAAGTAAAATGCCAAACTTATCATTCGAGAATAATTCGTTACCAAATGCTATTTTTATTTTATATATCCTGGGCATATTATAATTAAAATACGCGCGCGTGCGTTAACCAATGAACGCAAAACATTTTTTGCGGATAAGAATATAAAGTAAAAGATCTTGCGTTGATAATGATTAGCAAATACTTTTAAGGTGGCGTTGGATAGTCTCGAGTAACTTCTATACGGATTTACGACTTCATCGCGTAATTGTTATAAATTTGTATATAAATTATAATACGTTTTTTTTCATTTTTTCTCCGATAATTTTGTCCTTACAACTCACTACGCAAAACAAATACATAGATATTTCAATCGTGAAAATTAAGACTGGAATGATATGCCATTTTTTATAACATTTAGAAATTCATACTCGCTAAAAACGACCGTCAATATGTTACGTGCCAAAAATAACGAAGCTCTTCAGGGGCTTGCAAGTTTTAGTCGATCTTTGAGTCAGTGTCGTAGACTGGAAGGAAAAACTGCGGTTATAACAGCTTCCACTCAAGGGTAAGCTTTTTATGCAAGTACTTTCCCGCGTTTTAAATATTCTTTGTTCTTTCTATAAACTTATACATGAACTGTTAAGTTTAATATATAATTCTTCACATAAAAATTACACAAAAATTACACGCATCGAATTTGTTTTCTCAATTTTAATGTTAATCCGCGTTTCTTGCCCTCAGAATAGGATTTTCCATTGCGCGTCGTTTAGCTCAAGAAGGAGCAAAAGTAATAGTAAGTAGTAGAAAAAAAGTAAACGTGGATAATGCGGTGGAAAAACTTAAAGCGGAAGGATTGGATGTTTGGGGAATTACTTGTCACGTTGCAAAAGCCGAAGATAGAGGAAAACTTTTGAACGAAGTATCAATCTTTTATTCGAAAACGATCTAACCTTACGAAAACAATGGAAACGATCAGTGTACTTTTTTCAAGGTTAAATCAAAATACGGTCGCTTGGATATTCTCGTATTGAATGCAGCCATAAGTCCATTGTTGTCCCCGATGTTGGAATGTACCGAATCCGCTTGGGATAAATTATTTGAAATAAACGTTAAAAGTTATTTCTTGATGTTAAAAGAATCTTTACCGCTGCTCAAAGAAAGTAAGTCGTCCTCGGTTACGATTGTCTCGTCCATCGCTGGATATCAGCCTTTCGAGGTAAGTAAAGAAGATCCATTTATCAAGTTATTTGATTTTTATTAAAATAATTCCTTTTATTTAGCTGATAGGAGTTTATTCCATCACTAAAACAGCTTTGCTCGCTTTGTGTAAAGTGGCTGCTCAAGAATTATCGAAAGATGGAATTCGAGTAAATTGCATTGCTCCTGGTATAATACAGACGAAATTTTCAGAAACGGTATTTGCGTTTGCGTAAATTTAAACCTCATATTTTTATAATTTCAATATTTTATGAAAATAAAATGTTTTTAGTTTTATGCATCGGAGGATGTAAAAAATGTAACGCTTTCTACGATTCCATTACAACGATTGGGAACAACCGATGAAATTGGATCGATCGCGGCATTTCTAGCTAGCGACGATGCCAGTTATATCACTGGTGAAACTATCGTTGCTGCTGGAGGAATGAAATCAAGACTCTAACCAAATTTTGTACCATAATCATAATATAGATATAAGCTTTAAAAATAACCTGGAAATGGTCCTAGAAACAAATGATTTTGGTTAATAGAAATGAAACTTAATTTATATATATTTTTATACAAGGTTGTCTGTTAATAAAAAGATGTTATTTTATTTTAATTTACAAAGTAAAAATGTTATGTGAGTTCCCCACAAGATGTGATAACAACTTTTTGTGTTGGTGTTCCTCCTTTTGTTCCATATTTTTCAATTTTTTTTAAAACATCTAAGCCACTCAAAACATGTCCAAATACAACATGTTTTCCATCGAGCCAATCTGTTCTTGCTGTACAAAGAAAAAATTGGGAACCATTTGTGTTTGTACCAGAATTTGCCATTGATAATGTTTAAGTTCAAAATTTTCATCTTCAAACTTATTTCCATATATTGATTTACCACCTGTCCCATTGTGATTTGTAAAGTCTCCACCTTGACACATCTACTTACTTAATAAGGAATAGAATTGTTAATATAATTTGTAAATATTTTTAAATAAGAACTTTAATTCAAGAATTGGTAATTTTAAAAGTATAATCAAAACATTTACACTCATAATATTATAAATTACAAAGGATCTTAAATTGAAAGGTAGGGGAACAAAAGCTTAGAAACTGGTTTTTGAACTTTTTTTTATAACATTAATGAGAGCTACGCCGCACCAATGAGCGTCAGTCAGCGGGACATCCCGTTCGTGGAGGGGGAGAGCGAGCGGCGATTGGCGCGGCGCGGGTTCGGCTTTGACGATAAAAGGAACCAGCGGTTTCAGGTCGCTTCACTGTTTAATAATGGCACCGAAAGCGAGCGGAAAGGCAGTTAAGAAATCGGGCAAGGCCCAGAAGAACATTACGAAGGGCGACAAGAAGAACCGCAAGAAGAGGAGGAAGGAGAGTTATGCTATTTACATCTACAAGGTGTTGAAGCAGGTTCACCCTGACACCGGAGTCTCGAGCAAGGCTATGAGCATCATGAACAGCTTCGTCAACGACATCTTCGAACGCATCGCCGCCGAAGCTTCGCGTCTGGCCCATTACAACAAAAGGTCGACCATCACCTCCCGGGAAATTCAAACAGCCGTCAGGCTTTTGCTTCCCGGTGAACTTGCCAAGCACGCGGTCAGTGAAGGCACCAAAGCTGTAACTAAATACACCAGCTCTAAGTAAATCGCCTTCCGAGTTTACGAGAAATAAAAATCGGCCCTTTTCAGGGCCACCAATTTATTCTACGTGGCTGCAAATTCTATTTTAAAATCTTAGCGTCACTAACTTTGAAAAAAATTTTTGAATCTGATATTTTTTTATTTGTATATATTCGCTTATTCCCTTACAAGAATAAATTTGAAAATGAGATTCGTTCTTTTCATTGATTGAAATTCCATTTTACGACTATTTTCAGAAAATCTTGATCGTTTCTCCATAAGTTACCTGCATAAGTATCATTTATTGTAAAATTCTTTATTTACAAACATACTTAATACGTGTTACTCGTGGGATCGTTAATATTTTGAATAGGATACTTGTATTATTTCAATCATGAATTGGCCTTTCATTAAATTAATGTTTGAGTAGATTTCAAGGGACAATTTTTTATAAATTGTATGCGATTCTTTAAAATTATATAATTAATGATTTTTACCAAGGATTGGTTAAAGTATTTTTGGGTTGGTTTATATTTGAAGTGAAACTATTAGTGGATCGAAATATTTAAATTGTTTATGATGTAAATTAAGATTGTTTTTTATTACGTTAATTACAAAATTTTAATTTGATAGACGTATATATAATCAATATTTTTTTGTTTCTAATTGCTATTTCAGATACGTTATACTTTCAACCATTTTTGATCGTTTATTAAATAATCCGATGTTTCGTGTTTCATAAGTGCATCTGCAATATATATTCGCGAATTAATATTTCTTCCATCGGATTCGACGGCCCTGAGATCTTGTACGTTTCTGTATTTGGATTTTTTATTTATATTATTGGCCTTTTTTTGAATGTGTAATATTTGTACATTATTATACAAATTAGTGTTGAGAATCGGCATAATATTTTAAGTAACGAATCGTGTGCGGGATACGAATGTAGCGATGAATATTCAAAATTTATGGATAGCTCATTGGCTAAAAGATTTTCATCTAAATTGGAACTGCAAAGAAAAAGAAAGTGAATAAATAAACGCGTTGACAGTTTAGAGGTTATGTAAGTACTTTGTATTAGATATTCAAGCAAATCCAAATATTTTTTTAATAATACAAACATTAATGTCGTACTCTATACGCGATTTGATTGATAATATTGTACGAAATAGTAATTTATTTTACCTATTGGTTATTTCTTATACATTTTATACGATTCAAATTTTATTTACCGTTTATTATCCATTGTTTTCATATTTTTTTTAAAGTATTGCAAAATATAAGAAAAATGTAGTATTATTAAGTAAATCTATTAATCGAGAGATCGCAGATGTGGAAAAATTGCTTTAAATGGTCAAAAAAAAAGTTTGTGTATCTTTGTGGTCTTTGAATTCTCGATAGACGATCAGCCTTATTGGAAATAATTGTATCTAATATAAAATTTATTTTATACATTTTTTGATTATCGTGATATTTTGTTAATTATTTTAAGTAATTTGATATTTCATGTGCATTGTACCGTACATTTTCCAATACCAAAGATATATATATATATATATATACATATATATATATGTATGCAAAGTAATTTTAATAAAATTATAATTAAATCGTTATCTTTTAGATAACAAAGATTAAACTGTTTGTTTATATGATAACGATGAATAAAACTAATAACATTTATTCTTATATATGTAAAGAAATTAAAATTGGTATTATTTTTAGTTTTATTTTTTATAGTAAGATAGGTAATTATTTTAAAAATATCTTATTTGTTTGTAATAAGAAAATAAGATTAATGATTTATTAGCGATGAATAAAAATATTGTTTTGCTCACGCTTTTAACGTATTTGATAAAATTTATATAAAAATGAAATGAAATGTAACAGGCGTAAGTAACGTTGGTATTATATATATATATGTATATAAATGTACATTTGTTTTCAGGAAATGAGACCTAGTTGATATAATCAATCTTTTATATTAGATTATCAACGTGCAATTCATAGAGGTATTAAAAAAGAAAATTTCTTAAATTTAAAATTTTAAATGTGAATATATAATGATATTTTAAGATTTTGGTAATAAATTTTTCATGTTTCATGTAGTAGGTATATAGATACTATTGTATTCCAATGTAAGATTAGTTAAAACAGTTATAAGATTATTATTTTTATAGATAACAGTACTGTAAAAATAGAAGTTTTAATTACTCAGTTTTTGTATCAATTTAATTTGAATTAAACACGATAAATATAATTTTATATTCTACTCTTCAAGTTAAAAGATTTTTTAGATAAATACTATACAAATGTGTCTGACCACGATTATTCGTATATTTAAATTATAATATATAATTCTGATTTTGGAACATTCAAAGTTTTGTACTTAATCAAATAATTCAAAAAATTATAAATACTAGCATTAGTAGAATGTAAAGAATAGTTTTTATGTGAAATAAGGTTAAAATTTAACTTATTATTAATTGTATAATGTACGAAAACTTTTTTAATTATAAGTTATAATAAAAATAACACATTTGTTTACTACAGTTTTGTTCCTCTTATAGGAACTTATTAGACGAATCTGTATTACATAAATGTACGAATTAGAGAAATTTTTTAAATTAATATTTTTAATATATAATATTGATTTGTATGACTGATTTAAATTAAGAAATAAAATTATTATAAGATAAATCATCCAACGTACAAAATTTCTTTAAAAAATTTTAATTCATAAATTTGTTAAAGAAATTATGTATATTTGTAAAAAAAAAGTTTGAAAAATTAAAATAAAAATATTATAATTGTATTTATAATTTTCTCTTTATTTGAAATCGTTTATTGTTTATACGATATTATTATTATCATCTTTAGATACCTATTACGTTTTGTTACTTTAAGGAATATTTGTGTCGTTAACTTTTTAAAACTTTTTGATATTTAAATTGATCAATCAAATGAACTTGATTATATTCATAATACTTTTCATAACAGAATTATTGTTATAAAAACTTAAAAATATAAATTTTTAATTTATAAATAAGATAATAAATCTTAAATTTTCTATTAAAAAATTATTGAAAATTTATTTCATAAATTATTTTGAGAGCTACCTTATAACAATTAAATGTAAATAAAAATTTTATATCTTTACATATAATATAAAAAATAGTTTTTTTATCTCAATTAATACTCAATTAGAATTGTGAAATAATCCAACGATCAATTTTAATATAGATTTAAAAAATTATAAATATAACGTTTTAATAACTACATTCTAATTATATATGTAACATTTTGGTAGAAATCAACCGTTGACATTTCAAATTTTTTTCCAAATTTAGTTTTAAAAAAATGTAAAAAACATATATTAAAAGCAAACGCTGTATAGATCATGCAGTGCTATCAATTACACACTTTATTGTATAATATATTTTATAAGTTTTATAAATTTGTTTTAAATATCACATTTCGTTTACGATATGTCTATGGTTCTCAGTTTCTGGCATGGGCACAAGTATCGCCTAGTTCGAGCTTTTGACAAACGTTTCTACAACTAAATTTTCGATTGCGAGCTCCGGGTTTCATTTCTACACTTACAAAAAATCTTTATTTCTGTAAAATATAATTTAAGTAATTTTTATGTTGAAATAATGAATAAATTTTATAAACATTAAGTATAATTAGTTATTATCATTATATATAATAAAAAATACCATATATTTTTTTGTAATTTTTTATTTTTAAAGTTCTATAATTTTCTCTAACTCTCACAGAAATTACTGGCATTTATTAGTATAATAAATGAAAATGTATTCATGTAATATATTTTTTAATTTAATTAATTTCTCATTAATTATATATCATTATATATCATTAATTAGCATTTTTCTAAAAATACAAAATATTTTATATATTCAAGGTAAATGTGATGAAAATTAAAAGATTTTACACAAGACTATAAATTATATTTAGAAATATTATAAATATTTTTATTATTAAGTACAATAATTGTAAACTAAATTTATAAAATTCTAGAATAAAATTTTTATTTACAAATATATACAAGTTTAATTTATTTATACTAAGTTAGTAATAAGTAATAAAATTAATATCTTTCTTTGTTACTTTAAGATTATTTTTATATTTAATATTATATACTTTACAATTAAATTATTAAATTTATAAATGGTAATTTTTTAAATCTTAAAATTACCTTTGAAAATGAAAAACTATCAATATTATATGCTTGATTAATAGAATGAATAAATCATCGAATCATAAAAATTTTGTTAGCTTTAATACCTTTAATTTTTTCATAATTAGAATAAATTATTTTTATTTCGTTGATAAAATACGAAAATATTATTATTTATTTATTTTTCAATAGTTTTAAACATTTTAATGGAAACTTATTCCAAATTTTAATTTTTTATAATATAAAAATGCAAAATATTTATCTACTATATATATATTTGAAAAAATATTTTTGAATTTAATTCAATTTTTTACTCTAAATATATTAAAGGATATGAAAAAAGTATTTTCAAATAATTTATTTTTAATTTCAAGATTGATATTTGATAAAGAAACATCTAAGAGTATAAACATTTATTCGGTATAAAAGTTAGAGCGTAGTACTTTATGAAAAAAATAATGTTAAAAATCAATTTTTATTCAAGTTTGTCAGTCTTAATTATTTCAAAACGTGTAAAATAATATATAATCAGTGTGATTCGATTCATCGTTTTATAATTTAATATTTTCTGAGTTTTATTTTCTATACATCTTTATACCCTATCCTCCCCAAATATGTTAATACTCATTAAAATAAATAAAAAGAAAATATTAAATTTTAATTAAATTTGGCCTACTTAGATAACAGCTTAAAAAATTACATTACTTGGTTTTAAAATAGTAATAAACCACATGATCAATTTGATGCATCAAATCAATTTACCTAACACCGATACATTGAACATTTATAATCAAACATAATTTATTGGTCATAAAAAGTCTTTATAAAGTCTGTTGTAAATGTAATGCACACTTGAATTCAATTCAAATCGTTGAATGAATAAAAAAGTAGGTAATTTTTTTCATAGTTAAATACAATTATGGCCAAAAATAATATGGAAGAAATTTCAAATTAGATAAAACGAAAAACATTAATAAAATTTTAAATAGCAGTAAACACTTTATTCCAAAAATACAAAAGAAAAAAAGATTTAGCTCTTTTGTATTTTTTATTATATCGGCACAATTATTTTTCAATTGTTTTTGAAGGAATCGCATACAAATAATTTGTTTTATTTACTTATTTGTATTTATAATAAGATCGTGCTCTTGCTTACTTACATGTAATTGAGCGTATCTTTGACTTCTTTTTAATGTCATATTCTTATTGATTTTCAAGCTACAATCATATTTAGTTTTAACTCTTTCAATGTTTTTTTTATCTATTACAAGCCTTTATTACATTGGCTTATCTTGATTATTGATTATACTGTTCCCATATTTTTCGACGCCATTATAGAAAATTTTTATGTTTGTTTTGTCTTCATCTAAACTATAAGATCAGTGTTTTAATCTAACTTGTCTTTTTAATATTCATAAAATTTCGTAAATTTAATGTAATTAGATATAAATTTCTTCGTTGTTTAATTTTAATAATATAAATTTTTTGAATATTAAATGATTACAATATGTTTTCAATCCTTTTATTTATTGATTATAATTAAGTAATTTGTAATTATTAATATTAAAATCTGAATCGTACAAGATATTCAAAAGAAAACGTTTATAAGTGGTATTTCAAGATAATTTAATAATTAGATTAAAAATTAATCAATATTCGATCTCAATTAATACACGTATAAGATAAGTGTGAATATAGAAAATTGTTGCCAATGATTTAAATCAATCTTAAATATATATATATATATATATATTAATAAGCATCTATCGATAGAATATAGCGAATTAGTTTTATTCAAAACCTAACAAGATTAGATTAATTCATTAAACATTCATATGTAATTTTATAACTTTTATGTTCCTAAAACAAAATTTTTAACAGAATTGTTATAATATATAATATGTAATTGTAAAGAATCTGTAATAGAATGCATATATTATAATGATACTACTAAAAATTAATATACTTCGCAATTAAAAAATATTATAAATATACTTTCTATAATTTTATTGATGAAATATCTGAATTATTTTTTTGAAATCCGTTAGGACAAAAAAATTCATTACAAATATACTAAATTATATAAACACGAAAACTACATAAAAATAAGGATTATAAAAGCTATATTAAATAAAAAATTGTTTTTTATAAATTGAACATAAAAAATTTAAAAATGATTATTGTAAGCAATGTTAAATATGTGATCAAACTAATATTAATAGAATTAATAAAATAATTTAATAAAAGTATAATATCTGTATGCTAAAATTACCTTTTTAACGATCAGCATTATATTAATTGCTTATAATTTTCGATTTATTAACTTCTAATTTTACACTTATTCAAAATTAATAATAAACAACAATTTTGCTTTGAATATATATTCGCATATTAACTATCAATTTGTGTTTATTTTTATAAAATATAAAAAAGTAAATAAGGAAAAATTATCAACTTAATAAATATCAGTAAGTTAAAAATGTCAGTACACTATCAATATCATAATAAGGAAAGATTATAAGTTACTATAAAAGGTATTTCATTTCTACAAACAGAAATTTAAATCATTGAAGAAAATTGATCCTCGCGGAGCCAATTGAAGATAATAAACAGTATTAATTAGAATTCAAGGTTTTTCAAAACACTACGTTTGACTTTATAGATATTGTTTGAATGGAAATAAGTACAAAATTAAATACTTTTAAAAATAACGAACAGAATTGATATTATTGCAAATGGAAAAAATTAATTTGTATATTTAGTTTAAAATGTACAATTTAAAATATTGAAAAATTAACAGAAAATTATTATTATAAGAAAAACAAATATTTAATTTTTATACAAAATATATTGGTAAAACAAAAAATAATAAAATGAGAAAGTTAATATAAATATTTATACAACTTTATTTCATAGATAAAATTTATACAGAATTTATATTTAAATAATACAAAGCCTGTTTTACAATATTTCTTGGTCTTCATCCATTACCAAATTTCTTACATCAAATAAAATTAATATATATTTGTATATTTAAAATGGTTTCATACGAGTTTCTAATCATTTAGGCGATTTGATTGACCATACAATACATACACAATTGTATAAATCGGATCTATTATAACACGTGCGTGCAAACGCGCATATCTGCATACACCATATAGTTTATTTATAGAAAGTGTGAAAATAGGAACATACGGATTATTATTATATTTTCAAGGATCATACGGAGTAGATTTAAAGATTATATTTGCAAAACTCTTGAGATTATTTAATTTGTTGATTATAAAATGCGATTATAATATATTAAAAAATATACTCCATATAAAATCATTGATGATATATAAATTTACAATGTCTAATACTAAAAATTATTAGTAAAAATAAATTGCAATAAAAATGTTTATTCAAATTTTTTTATTTGTATAAATCAATTTAGGCTTAAATTAAAAAAATGTTTTACTTGTATTATCTATTTTACGTTATTAAATTAACAAATTTACAAGAAATAGAAATATATTGTAATATATATATAATAGTTGAAATATTAAACTTATTTTAAGTTTAAATTCGATTCATAATGTATGAGCTGTTAAAAGAGTATAAAATTAGTGTTTACCGATTACACAAAGTTAACCGTGAAAACATTATGTTTAAGACTGATAAGTTTTTTCATTGAAAAGGACAAGTGTTATTATTAAAAAGCAATGACAAAAATATTAATTTTAATTAAAAATTATTCATCTTTGTTATGTATGGCAATAAATTTTTGTATTGAAGCGTTTGAAAAAAGATTTATTACTTATTGTAAATCATATTCAAAATATTATAAATTTAAAAATGTGAAAAATGATACAATTCGACATAAAAATCTAATAAGTTCATCAGTTCCGAAAAGTGTAAACAGTAATTTGACATTATCTTGACATAGAAAATATGATTTCAAAATTGATTAGATGCGAAAGAAAATTTCATGATGGATATTTTCTTAATTAATTTTGAAAAAATCTTTTTAAAATTACGATTTTTTGCTATAAAATTAAAAAAGCATGGTGTTGTTCAGTTTGTTGTTTCTAACTAAAAAAATCGATTCACATTTTGAGCCATACGTGTAGTTTAAATGCAAGCAATCTTAAAAACAAGGATTTATTAATTTTTTTACACAATTAATTACAGTTATCCGAGTTTATATTTCATTCCATACTAATAACATCAATATTTTAATCAATAGTATAGATATTGTACTATGATAAAGTTTTTAAGGAATTAACTTCCTGTGTTCATTTAACAAGAAGATAATAATTCAACATTCTTTATTTCATTTTACTGATATACAGTCTATTTTAATATATAATTATCTTAAAAATTAAAATAAATCATTAAAAGCTAATTCTTATATGAGATAAGTATATATATAATGCATATACATGAAATTAAATGATTTATAAATTTATTATTAAATTATTAATCTATTTACTTCATGAAATGAGATTATATAAGAAAATTGTAGTTATTTATAAAATATAATTTTTATTATAAAATAATAGGTTTGAATAAATAACTATTTAAAAAAATGTATATAACTTTTTATTTTAAACTATATCTGTATTGAATTATAATATTTAATCATCTAATGTTTTTTTATTGAAAAATTGAAGTTTTGAAATTATTTTCTTTATCGATGTCAAAACATAAGTATATTAAAAATATTAAAATTATATTTTATTTAATGTTTTAATAAAAAAATTGAACTTTATTCATGTTTTATAAATGAAAAAGTTGATACAAAATATAACTATAAAACAATCTTTATGTAAAATTTATTTACATAGTTTTTTATTTCATTTTTACCTATGCATAAAATTGTATTGTTTCAATAAGTAAAAGTGATAATAAAATAATAAATTTTTATTTCCTTACCTCTATTATATACAACCTTTTCTAGTTTTTTTTAGTTATAATTTTAATCAATCATAATTCAAGTTATTTACATGGTCTATCAACGTTTTTTTCGTCTTTGCATTTTCCACAACAGAATTCGTTTTGTTTTTCCAGTTCAGTAGGCTTATGATTTGGAGTCCATGGTCCCAAACTTGTATTAGCATAATAATCCATAGGATAAGGTTTGTTTTCATCTAATTCTGCCATTTCTAAGGCTACTGCTGCCTCATATGGTGTTAAAAGAGGTTTTTCAAACTGTGTACCCCAATCTATGCTCAATCTTGGACACGCAATCTAAAAATGTTTAATAATAATTTAAATAATCTTAATTCTTTTACGAAAAAAGCTATTATATATTCATGTTTCAATCACATTTTAAAAATAAAAATGAATTTATTATACAAAGTAAACATACGTACTTGTATGAATGCATCTACACCGCTAAAAAGTTTTAGTCTTTCAGGAATAATTTCAGAAGCTAAAATAGTAATACATTGTTTATTCAATAATTTTAATCTATCCTCAATAGTTTTTAAAACAGCTGGACTTCCTTGTCTTCCAAGCGTTCCAAATATGAGTCCAAATACTTTCGCATCTTTTGCTTTTATTATTGCATCTTTTCTATTTTTTAACATTTGTTCATGATCGTACTTTTCTATTGTAATTTTCTTTTCATAAGGATCGTAACGATAAGCAGCTAAATGAGGATTTGAAATCATAGCTGCTTCCAAGTGAAATCTACCATCTCCAACGTACACAAGAACATCGATATCCTTTATTTGCGGAGCTGTACAACCTAAAATCTAAAAGATGTATTATATTACTACACTTCCAAATAGCAAATAAAAAATTTTGAAACACGATTATTATAAATAAATATACCTCTCCAGGGCTAAGCGGTTTACTTTGAGGAATCGTTACATTGTAACCATCTTTTCTTAATTCGGTAGCAACAACTTGTAAAGTGCTAGCAAATTGAATCGTGCTAACTAGACCTAGTCTAGTTGTAACTGGAAAATTAAATTTTATCGTTTCTATACAATGAACCGTATCTATTTTTATATCGACGAAAACATATAGTAATTTAACTTCGCTCGTTCTATCAATTGGAATTAAACACGAATGGCCATAATGAATCAATAAATCCACGCCTAGTGCTTTTGCACTATAATCATCTACGCAACAGGCTCCTAAAAATTTATTAAATAATATAATAAAATTGTTGTATCAATAATATTAATAACGAATAATAAACGTTAAATTAGAATATTTAGGATTTTTTTCTAGTATTTTTTCTAATATTTTTTTTATAATATTTTAAAATTATAATACTTATTTTAAGTATATGTCTGTATAATACCGATTATAATTATAAGGATATAAATAGAAAAAACTTACCGTAAGTGACATCACCCATAATGATGGTGTCAGCCTCTGTAAACATTTCTATTATATCACAAATTGGAGGTGCAAATAATAATAAGCCTTCAGGCATTTGTAATGCAACTCTTTTAGCTTTGGTTTCTCTTATTCTCCAAATAGTTTTATGAATTTCGAAGTTATAATTAGAAGGAAGACACGACATAGCTTCTTTAATTAAAGGATCATCTAATATTTCTTGTGGAATTTTATTAACTCTAACGGGAGCTTTGAAAATTTTTCTCACAGGTTTTGCTTTTACAACGACTACCGAACCTTCTTCTTTTATTTCAGTTTGACTTAAATTACAAATATCAGTCGTATCTTTTTTATTCATTTTACCGATCTTCGAATCACAACTAGTTAAAAGATTCTCATTCCGTTCTTGCGTCTTCGTATTAGATGCAATGGATTCATTTTCTTTTTCTTCTTTTTTGCACGCATTAGGTTTGATAGAACTCACCGAAGCTTCACTTTCATTCATTATTTAATACGCTTAAAGTATAAATACAATGATATATAAATATTTTTAGGTTAGAACAAAGCACGTTCTTGACAATCAACCAATTAAAATTGGATAATTTAAAAAGCTTTTATCGATTTTAATTTGTCGCAATGTGTACATTCCTTTACTGAGAAAGTAAAAAAATGATTGGTAGCACGTGTAAAAAAAACGTACGAGGTCCCACCGAGATTTGAACTCGGATCGCTGGATTCAAAGTCCAGAGTGCTAACCATTACACCATGGGACCAGTTATTTCCAGATAGCTTATATTTTCATTATTCACCCGTACTTAACAAATTTATGTTTTTCGAAAAAATTAAAGTAACGGCAAAATTATTTTAGTTAGACGAAAACCCGTTAGAATTATTTATAAGAATAAAAATAAAATAAAAACGAAGATTTTTTTTATTGTTTAAACAATGAGTAAGGATGGTACTTCCAGATAGTGCTGCCCTCTAACTATACGTTGAGAAATAATTGACCGATAACAAGGAATACGTTAAAATATTCAAACTTACCGAATTACTTTTTCACAATTTTCAATCCAATTTTGTATTAAACAATTATTATACTCTTTAAAAAAAATTTTAATTTCTCTTTAACTTTTGTTAAGATATAAATTTTATACAAAAATTTTAATTAACGATCGAATAAATATATATTGAACCAATATGCCGTTGTGTATCAATATTTTAGATAAAAATATAAAACAAAATTTTTTTCAAAAAACAACGTTGAAATGTAATATTCGTGTGACATCGTCATTTGTGTGTGTATGCGTGTGTAATATATTAGCACGTTATTTTTTATTTGGTTTAAGATTTAAATTTCATATATATTTATTTAGAAACAGTATATTATTTGTAATATATTTTTTTGTAAGGAATACAATTTTAATTCTAAAATAATTGGTTTTAAACGTTTCTTAATTGATACGCATAGATAGTTTAATTATATTCATAATATATAGATTTTCTTCACTATTTTATATTTTATCTTCTTATTTTATATTTTCATAGAAAAGCTATATATATTTATATAAATGAATTTGGTAAAACTTTGTAAAATTTTGTAAAACGAACAAAAGCAAATAAATTTGTTGTATTAAAATCGACAAAAAATATCGAAATTATATTTATATAAGAATAAGCTTTGATTAGAAAGGAACACTGAAGGGTTAATAGGAGAGAAACAAGGAGAGAAACAAGGAGAGAAACAAGGAGAGAAACAAGAAGAGAAACAAGAAGAGAAACAAGGAAATAAACGGTTCATTTAGAAAGTAACAATGATTTAATGATATATGTAGATAGCGATATTACAATATAATGATTACACGTGCTTGCGTGCGCTGAGCTGTCGTGAATTTAAATTTATGTTCATGCAAATATCGCAAAAAATTAGTTTTTCTTTTTCTTCTTCATTTGTTTGTTTTATTTTACAGTAAAAAAGCAATTTGTCCGCAACGTTTAGGTGATACGAATTATGCTAAATTACGCTAATTTTCGCCAATATTGATCATCGTTAAGGTGCGTCCCTTTATTTTATTACTACTTATAAAGGTAATGCAAGGATCAGAATGATTCTTATTACATGATAATTTGAATGTTGCTACGTGTTAAAAGATCAAACAGTAAAATTTTATTTATTTACTTTAAATTAATGCGAAAATAGAGACGCGACGTATAGAAGAAAATATTAGATTTTAAGTTTTCTAACGATAACTCGTAAATTTCAAGAGTTTACTTTCATCGATTAATATTCTTTTAAGAAATAGCGTTTCGATTTAACTACGGGGCATGAACAAAAGAGCGAAAGAGCGAAAGAACGAAAGAACGAAAGAACGGAAAACGAAAAAACGAAAGAACGATTCTGTAATATCGTACTAAGTTACTAAAGAAAAATTAAATAAATTAGCGAACAAGGCTAGTGCTAAAAAGTTTATAACAGAATCGTTCTATTCGACCGATAGATTTGACATTTTCTACAAACTAGATCAATCGTTTCTATAATGAAAATGTATTTATGATGATTGTATATGCTTTGTCGAGAGTACCGTTTGATACACTGAAAGTTCAGGAACGTCTACTTTTATCGTTATATCGATAATAACCGAAGAATAGTCCTCGACATTATTGCGCTAAAACATTGTATTATTTATTTTGTAAATATTAGGCTAACTTATATCTTAAAAAACGTCTTATAAAATGACTCAAACGACGAGTCACAAAGCGATCATTTACTTACAATACACAATAATCCGTATTTACTTATAATCTATATATTATGTACATTAATTTCTCTTTATATTTTCTTCTTTACAATAAAATGTCGAAATACAGTAACAAGGGCGATAAAACACAACAAGGGCAAGTACACGAATATATATTATGTATAAAGTATGTATATAATAATATGTATACACGAAGTGCGAAACATAGTGTGCACGATAAAATTTTGAATGACTCTCGAAAGTCGAGGTACAAAACAAACAACGACTTTATTTTAATATTCGATATTTCAACGCTATACTTAATAACGCGAAATGGAAGGGAGGGATAATCACGCGTTCTTCATCCTCATCTACATTTATATACTTCGGCGAAATTTGTTTTGTTCTTGTTTACTTTATTTTAAAAATTAGACATCGGAAGAGCTATTATAATACTTAGGCACATATATAAAACTCCTACGGGAATTTACATTTTCATCAATCTCTTCGTATTCGAGATCATCGACGCATACCATCGATACTCGTCACCCATCCTTTCCGCTATTATATCTACTACTCGTTACCGATTCCCTCGATCTACGAACATCTAACGAAGTTTTCTATTACAACGCTCGGATTTCACACGTAATACTCCGCACTCCGATCGGAAAATCGCAGCGGGAAATCTAGTGTCGTCCGATTCCTACATTACCAACACGTGCATTTTTTGTTGCGATTTACTCGAGAGTAAAGATTTACAATGAAAAATTGTGGATTACGTTGACGATAAATCTTTAGTCTAGTCTAGTTAATTCGAAAGCAAAGAGCAACGAGGGCGATTTTTCATAAAAATTATGAATCGCGCATTCAAATACCAACAACTAGACAAATCGATCTCAGTGGTACACTAGTGTTGGTAAAACCATAAACGCTAGCGTCAACTTGGATACGATTCTTCGGTCGACTAGCATTAGTGCACTTGCCCTATTACAATTCATCGAGTTTCAGTCCTTATTAAATAGCTATAGGTTTGAATTTATTTTTTGTTTACTTCGCGGCTACGACGTCCTCCGCATCGAGTATATAGCAACGGTCGAAAGTAAAAAAAATAAAATTAAAATAAGAATGACTCGCGGATCCACTCGGTATGAAAAAAGTAGGTCGAAAGTTTGCCGTACAATGTTGCAAAAAGCTGATATACGGAAGAAAAATTGAAAGCAGAAGAAAAAAGGAATTCACACCTTATTGTCGTTGGTAGATTTTCTTCCGGTCGGTCCTCTTCGTCCTCCCTCGTATATTCGACGATCGAAAAGCATTATTCCTTTTACGGTGCTACCGAAAAACTTTACGGAGAACTGGAGGCGCGTGGGAGTTCAGCCGAGGTGAGCTCACGGGGAAGGGACGCGCGCCTTGCGAAACGTACGTTTCGCATCCCCGAAAGGAGGGAGGCGAGGCGATAAAAATAAAACGGCAGAGATGCCACGGGCGCAAGGAGGTTCGGCGTTTTCTTCTACCCCTTTGAAATAGAAATTTGGAACAGAAAGTAAAGAAACTTTTGTACGACCTCTTCGATGTAGCGCTTCGTAGACTAGAAAAAAATCATTAGTTTGTATGTACATGTGTGTAGCCTTCTTCTCGTGTATCGCTACGCAATTGTTTCCGATCCGTGCGACAAGCAGTTGCGGAGTACGAAGGCGGTGTTCGTATGTGTGACACGTTGTGACACGTATTACGTCGAGTGTAAAGTCTCCGCTCGTCGTTCGCAAGCGTATTATAGCCTCTCTGTTCGACGACGCGCGAACGTGTCATCGGCTACGGGGACGAGGAAAGGACGTTGCGACTCGTGGACGATTAATTCGCGTGGTCCATAGCTCGAGTCTTTGCCCTTGAGCCGTTGCCCTCGTGCCGATGATGATGATGATGCTGCTGTTTTCCATCGCCGTAGTCGCTGTTATCATCGTCGTCGCTGTTATCATCGTCGTCGTCGTCGTCGTCGTTGCTTTGGAAGAGGCCGCGCCGTTGTGTCGCGGCGGGCCTGGAGCAGTGTCAAAAGACGCAGGCGCAGTCGTCGGAGGCCCTGGCCTACCTCGCCCTCTTCCGGTTGAGCTTGGCGAGCTTGCGCCGCTTCAGGATCAGCTGGTAAAGGCTGTCGAGACCCTCGTGCAGCCCCTCTCCCGTAATCGCGCAGGCCGGCTGCACCTTCACGCACGAGCTTCCCGACGACGACGACAGTTCTAACACCCCTAATTGTTTCTCTAGCTCGTCCACTTCCTTGGCACCTGTAATAACCAAAACTTATAGTCTTCGAGTCGCTTCGTTATGTTTTCTTTACGTAAGTTTACTTTTTTTAGTGCTTGCTTTTGACTATCGCGATAGCATTGGATTCGATTATTGCCTGAATTTCGATACAAAATAAAAGAAAACACTCAAATTCGATTAAAAAATGATTTTCTCTTTTCGATAAATAAAGTTCTTTGAGTATTTTTTGTCGCTGTATCGATATGATATTACGTCGCTCGGTTAACGAATGTAATATTGTCCCTTCATCTAATCATAATATTAAAATTACCTCATTGCCGTCAATTTACCAGTAATCGAAAAAGAAAAATGTTAATATTTTAGTGATTTAAAACTATAGGTTATTTAAAATTATACGTGAAATTTTTTTAATGGTTATTTATGCTTTATTCAAAATATAATTAAAGTAAAACAAACAAATTTGAATTTACGTAACCATTAATGTAAACAAGTCTGAATACAATCTTTTAGATACTATGTTACCTCTCATCTTTTAACGAGCATTTTCCGTGTATACTAAGATTAACCTAATTGTACGTTAACATTTTCAATTCTTTACTATAAAAAGATATTTTAATGATTTATAATTAACTCACTTAATTTACGTTTTATTTTATTACTGTTTCCTGAGTAAAATTTATAATTATTAGTATTTTAAAGGTTTTTTTTACAAAAAGAATTAACTATTTGAATTTCACATGTACTTTAATAAAGATTCTAATTTATTTAGTCTGAAATTTAAACGAAGTTTGTGTTACTTATGTACACATTCAAACATGCTTTTGCATTCGCAAATGAAAAATAAATATCATTTACATTATGAAAAATCTATGAATTAAAGTCATCTAATCAAGGAAATATCGTATTGATGGGGTCACGAGTTTTGTAATAACTTTTAAATTTAAGTTAGCAAAAAATGAAATATATGTCAGTCGATTTAATCCTTCATTTTACTTGCAGAACTAAATATTTAACTAACATTATACTTGAAAGTTTTGCAAATTTAAGTGTAACTCAACTATTGCATGTATAACTATTAAAAAAATTATCATTTTAAATAAGTTTCAGACAAAAAATTTTAGTGATCTATACTGTATGGATTTTTCAGTGAAATATTAATTATTTATAGAGTAAACGAGTATTACGTCAGTTCTCATCTTTTCTCCTTTCACTATTTATTACTTAGTTACATCAAAAACTTTCGAAATACTGTATGAAGGATCAATATCAATTTATATTTAAAAAAATATCAAGATTTTACTTTTATATAAAATAATAAAATAATAAAATTTTATATCATAATTTTTTAGAATTATTTCTTTTTAAATATAGATTTTATAAATTACTCAAATTTACTTAACTTTGTAATAAATAAATATAGTTTTAATACATCTAGACACGTTTAATTTTGTTTACTAAAAAGTTATAATTATCAAGATAATTAAATAATATATTTATATAAAGAAAGAAAAATATTAATTATTTATAATTGGACGATTAATTATATAGTAAAGTACAATATGATTTTCTCTCAACGATGTAATTATTCATAATCAATTGTTACTCATTTGAAAAAATATAAAAATTTTTTAACAAAATGATTATATACTAATGTTTCATTATTTTATATACAAAATAAATTTTAATATATTTATTTTTAATACTTTCATTTTTTATAAATCATGACCAATTGTTTAAAACAAAAAGATGTCGATTAATTAGTTAAATGTTAGAAAAAGTATTATTCTATAAGCAGTTTGTTTCATTAAACTCATTTTAACATAAAAAATGACGTATTGAAAAAAGCAAAAACAATTATATTTTGTAGCAGTTTTATAAGGTAATATTTAAAATTTTAATTGCTTAATTCCTTATATAATAAGCTTATACAAAATGAATTTAAATTTAGCATTTCATTTTTCCGATAATTTACAAATAATTAACTTGTAAAAAAATGTAAAAATATAAAAATCGATAAGTTTACTCGCACGAAGGTAATTTTAACATGCTTGAAAAGCACTTGATACCTAACAGTTTAACAGTCGGCTATCAGCAGCACAGTTACCGTTACGAGCACTACTAACTTGAGGAAAGTCATTAAAGTATCTTCCACGACCCCCATAAATGCTTATTACCCATAACATACGAATTACATGAAATGTGTTTACGTGCGTATGACACATCGGTGAAGAAAAGAAGTGGCACAGTCGTGTGAATTGACACTTGAACAAGCGGTGCCTTACGTCTCAGCTTCGCCCACCGATAAATCAAATTCTTAGAACGTATAATCGACCCACATCACAAGTACCACTTAAGAGTCTGTGTACCACGGGGAACGTATTTCCCATCGATATCGCATCCCTGTTTGACAAATGCCGTACAGGATGTATAAGGACTTACCGGGCAGATCCTGTTTGTTGGCGAGTATGAGTATGGGAACGCCCGCATTGTCGGGACTCCTTGCTGTTCTCGTCAATTCCATTTTGGCCTCCTCGAGCCTCTCGGTGTCGCACGAGTCTACCACGAATATGATGCCATCGGTGCACCTTGTATACGACTTCCAAAGTGGACGCAGTTTTTCCTGTCCGCCCACGTCCCACACCAGGAAATTCACTCCTGAAAACATATTCAACTCATTGTTTATATTTGTATATATCTCATTCGTGCATTCATTTATTCCTTTTTCTTGCGCAAAAGCAATTATTATATTTCTAAAAATTTTAATTACTTGCATGATAGTTTACATCTTTATTATAAATAGATGGATAATAAAATTTTTACTTTCTTTCATTAAAAATAGCTCTATTTAATATTTTAACATAATTAAAAAGTCCTTGTATTAAATTTGGCAACGCATTAAGATTTTAACGCATCTTAGTATTTACAATGCATTGAGATATTTTTTTTTTTAATTTGCAAATAAATTGATTGAATTTTGATAAATATATTGTTATGTATTTAATATAATAAAATCAAAATCTGTTTAAAATATATTAGAACCAATGTTAAATAATACACGTTTTAAAGATAAATTTTACGTTGTTTCAAAAATTTTAATCGAATGTATAGAAAATAGATCCCAAAAATAATTTGTACATCTTGTAAAAGAAAAAAAATGAAAGTTTTTTTTATATATAATACGAAATCTTAAATTATTTTTTATTCGAAACATAATTATTGGTTATTATCGTATGGTTTCAATAGTATGCAGTATTAGATTTAAATCTACGTATAAAAACCGTTTTTAATAATGTGTTTTGCTGTGAAAGAATGTTAATAAGTACTGCATGTTTACAAATTTAATATTTTTTATATTTATCAGTCTTAAGGTAGTATCATTCTATTTTTATTATTTAATTGAATATATCTAAAAAATGCTAACACATTTATTATCGTAGAGCTTTAATATAATTATATGAAAGTATAATATTTATTTAAAAAATTATTTATAATTTATTTATAATATATTGTACAAATTTTTTAAAACTAGATTAATAAAAACCTATTAATTAGGTTGGTATAATAACAAAATTGCGAAATACAAGAAAATTAATTTTTATACAAAGAATACGTGTAAGTTGAAAAGTGCATTTTCTATGTATCACATTTTTGATATAAAACTTCACTAAAATTTTCTTTTGATTCTTTAGTTATGTTTAAAAAATATGAAGTTTTAAATCGTTTAATTCAATTAGACTTACATTCATATGTGTCAACAATAAATACTTGTAAGCAACTTGAGAACATTATAGATTGTGAATTATTTTGTAATATTTATAAAAGGCTAAACAAATAATTATTAAAATATATAAATTAAATTTTTTAATAAAATTTTTTTTCAAAATATAGTATGCAAAATATGCATAAATAATAAGTTAGAAGGTATTTGAAACAATAATTTTTGTACAATTTAGAATAATATAAATTTGGTATATATTTTGAGGGTAGAATAATTAAAACTACCAGCAATTAACTTTAAAATTCATACATAATTAGATATATTTTGAGCAAATGAATGCTATACAATTACAAAAAAATATTTTTAATTCAAGAGAATATATCTGGAAAAGTAGTCAAAAGAGACAAATCTTATAATTCAATAATATAAAATAGTAAAATTTGTTAATTTTTCCCGATGACATCAGAATAAGATAATACAAGTTTTCATTCTAAGAAATAGAAGAAATAGATCTCGCGTCAGATTAATCCTCATAGTTAGTAAAATACTGATTCATCTCTTTCGAGGCTGCGTCGAACCAATGTTGAGCCAAATCTCTACTCAAACTGTTCACACTTTTGTAAGTAGATAATTTAACTTGTTTTATAATATCATTAAGTTCAGATTTAACGTCAATTACTTTCTTACCAATATTGCGTTATATTAATGGATAATTATAATTAGAATATGAAATGATAAATATTATAATTTTTTTGATATTTGATTAATTTCTAAAGAAAAATTAAAAATTTTTATACCAACATTTTTTTACATTTCATTTATCGAATTTAAAATGAAAGAAATATTCAATTATTCCAAATAAATAAGCAAAATAAATTACGTACTTTGTATAACTTGACATAATATATATAATGCACTGAAATTTTGCTTTAACAAAGTTACAGAAATTGTAGATTAAAAATAAAACTAAATTTTTAATTAATTTATAAAATTATCAGCAATTTTCTTTGAAATTTAAAACGAATAAATTTGTTGTAATTATTTACAATAAAAAAAAATTATATTTTCTTGAATTAATTAAAAAATTGTATATATGGGATGTATGAATATTAAATAGATCAAATTTCATCGTTTGTGAGCAAAAATCTGAATAAAAGTTTTATTCGATTTTTTCCATTCAATTTTCTCTTTATGTTTCGAGCAGTTTAGTAGGCCAAATATTATGCGTCTTTAGTGGGAAGCGAAAGGAATAGAGCGGCACGACAAAGAGAAATTGGCCGTTCCTTTCGTTTCCTGCTAAAGACGCATACTGATTTGCCTGTTATATTATCTGATAATTCAAGAAAAATGAAAATTAAAAAATCATAAGAATAGTTTAATTTTTAAGTTTATACGGTATGACTTTAAATATACTGTACGTTGATATACTTCGTATTGTGGTTCTTATATACGTTAGTGATTAAATAATACAAATTCAGATATCTACGTATTTAAATTTAAAAAATATTTTTGATATATTATCTCGACTTTCTTTCAAAAAAAGTAAGAAACTTGCAGTAAGCTTTTATATATATTTTAGCCGAGCTTACCATACAACAAAGTCTCCCTTTAGTTTCTTCCCTTCTAAATATACTCTTTTCAAGTTACAAGTCTCATGGCATCTGGTGCTTCATCAATACAACATATATAGAAAAATACAGATAAAATATCAATTTAATTTAATTTGATACTATACAGTAAGTTTATTGATTAAATAATCGTTTATAAATCATGAATTAACCACTTAAAATTATTGTGGGAATAAAAAATATAATCGTTGAAATTTCTTTTAAAATAAATTTTAATATTAATATACAAATAAAATACGGAAAAAAGATTTATCTTGCAAGATTAAAAAAATTGATAACGTTATCATTAAATGTTTACAATTTCGTTCACATTTTTATATATTAAAACATTATCATATTAAACTTCAGATGGATTTATGCGAAACTTATAATTTTCAAGCTTCATAGGATCCTAAGAGTATGCGAAGTCAAATTTAAGTCTACCGGGATTCATTTTTTTCTCATTGATATGCTTTGAGTTATATTACAGAGATTCGTATTCAAATTAAGACGAGCACGGAGAAAACTTTTTCTAAGTCATGACTTACGATTCACGATAATGACTATTTTCTATAGTTAAGTAATGTTATTTCAGTTTTCACGTGCATGCAGTATCACTTCCGCTATCCGAAGAATTATCTGTCAAAAGTTAAAAAATTTTAATTCTGGTCAAATCGCTTTTAAGTACAGTTTCAAGTAGATATACAAAAAATACGTGCTTTTCTAGGAGAAGAATCTCTCTCGACGGTGCACAAGTCGTACCGTAAACAGTTTAGAATCAGTTATGTTCCGATCTTGGTTTAGAGGAGCTCACGAATGAAACGGACTTAACCGTGATTTTACAGTGATCGTTTTTAAGGCTGTTGGATTTTTCTAGATTTTTTTGTACATAGCGGTTTAAAAGCTCGAAATCAGCAATCCAACAAAGCATTCGTTGCACAGAGAATATAGCATTCGGGGTCATAGAGTTCACGAAGCGTTATCTTTGTAATAATCGCGGTTCTGTGCGAAACTTACCCTTGGCCTTGCCAATTCCGCCGCGTATCCTCTCGCAGTTGAAGCCAATGGTCGGGACGGTGTTGATGTATTGGTCGAACTTGAGTCTATAAAGGGCAGTGGTTTTACCCGCGCTGTCGAGTCCGAGCATTGCTACGTGGAGCGGCGTTCCCGTAGGCAAAGCCTCCAAGAGGCTGCCTCCGCCGGTACCACTTCTGCCCATTCCGGCGCCCATTTCTACCAGCTTCGAAGATTTAACTGCGAAGCGAAACAACAGGGTACTAAATTTGGATCAGAGCTTCGGATTAACTTAAAAGTAATCGTACTAAAAGTGTGCATCGTGTGTATAGGGGATCGTATATTTAGAGCTCCGCAACGCGTGCTTTTAATTACTGGATTTTTGGAAAGTACACAGCTTACTTTTATCAACGTTTTTTTTATTATGGCGCGACTATTATTTTTGTTCATTTTTTTCTTTGTATCAAGAAAAGCGTAATATAAATAACAGCTCGGAAGACGGAAGCACAAAGGATATTCGTTCGTGTGCCGGCGTCATGGTCATGGTTCTACTGAATCGTACAATAGAGATTATGATCAGGGCTTGTCTGATATTTCCGATACCGATCGGAAGAGGAATCATGTGTTAATTAAAGGTAGTTTTATTGAAACGAATGTAAGATTTTCTGCTCAGAATTCAAAGAAGATTTAACGATACGACAAAAATAATATGTTAATTGGAGCTTCAAAGTTATACGTAGAGTAATTATTAAGTCATAATCAGTGATTCAAAATGTATTTTTAAGAAGTTTATTAATAATCTTTGACTAAGAATAAGCGAATAAAACGGTTCGATTGAGCCGAATGAATTTAAAAGTGAAATTCGAACAGCATCGGGAAATGCGAGACTGTCGATATTTTCGCGTTACGTCTATATTACCTTTTTCATCGCATACGTATGTAGAAAAACTTGCCAAATACGTGGATGAAAAATGTAATCGAATATTACGAGAACAATAAAAAAACGGAGTCATAGAAACTTGTTTATACAAAATATTGTTATAATTATCGCGTAACGAATTTAAAAACCGTACAAGTAAATAAGTGAGCAATAGAGAAAAAAAATTTGTCGATTTTACTTGCTTGACAAATACAACTTTTTCTATGATTTACATTTCTGTGTATGAATATAATTTATTATGATTATGTACTCTGAATTAAAATACTAACGTGCCTATAAATAAATTAGAACAAAATCAGTACAAAATGAATACAAGAATTAGTATTAAATAAAATTTCATATTTTTTTTATTTGTATGATTTATTATTTAAATTTCATTCTTTAAATGTACCTTGATCGTAAGCTTTTTTTTACGTACATCTCGTCTCAAGCGTTCATAAATATCGGGGAGTCGCAAATCCCCGGTGCAAAAGTAAACGATGAAAATGTTTTCGTTCTACTTAATTAGTTATAGGCGAGCTATCATCCATTCTGATTTACAAGCACCCGACCATTTTATTTTCGTATTCGTTTTTCATTGGTTAAAGGTATTAAACCGCGACCGAGTGAATATATCTATCGCGAGTTCGTAGGTTCGTCCCGTACCTCGGTTTCGTGGTTTCCTGGCCTCGTCCTCCTCCTCTTTCTCTCTCTCTCTCTCGTCGTTCTTGCAAACCCGGTAGGTGGGCGAGATGGAGGTGAGCGAGCGAGAATGTAAACGTATGCGTAGTCTGTTGAATGTCTCGCTCTTTCACGGTGGCTCAGCCGGACGTGGGAAGCGCCGATCTCCGGACTTCCATCGGTCGACGAGCTCTTCCGGTGATCGCTTCACCACCGCAATATCTGCAATTCAAAATCAAACGGGTTCGGTTATTCTCTCTCGTATTCCTGGTTTTTATTTATATATATTTTTTCTTTTTTCTTTTATGCGCGTTTAATTCACTTTGCCAAGACAACAGTTTCTTTCATGAAAGTGAATCGACGCAGTGGTATACGATTGAGAGTAGTAACGGAGGATAATTATATAGCGGACAAATGTGCTAACCACTGAGGAGAAGGTATCATGTTTTTAAGAGGGGATTTAAAAAAAAACTTGCATACGTTTGGATCTCTTTAATTTTTTTATCTTATGAGCGGGAATTATTTATTTTCATTAAGAATTATACGTTGATCAAAACCACTTGGTTTTGTTATTATTAAAAGAGGGAAAAAATTAGTTAGTGGTTACGATACGATTAAATTCGAAAATAATTTTATTTTAAAAGGATAAAGTATAGGTTTATTCGTAATATTAACCTTGAAATAGAAAACTTGTTTGTTAGGTTACAAAATAAAATTTGAAAATAATTTCAAACCTATAGAGTTTATCGAGCATTAAAGATATTTTAATAGAGTATTTTTAATATTTACTATACATAGACATAATGTTTTTAAACCACATTATTAATACTCTAAAAGTTTAGATCACATTCTGGTAAAACTGATTGAAATTTTTAAGGGACTTTTGTTTAGAATTATCAAGAGTAATTAAATTAATTATCTCAAAGACTTAATTTTCCCTATATACAATAAAAATATTTTCGCACGCTTTACAAAGTTCACTGTTAAATTCCTAATTATAAACATATCCTCGTTACAAACTTTCTCTTTGCTTAATTCTTCTTCCCACTCAAGGATTCAATGTTTTAGTCACAATTTAAACATTATACAATATTTTACAATTATACAATAAAATATATTGATAATAGTAGCTAAAATAAAATCGCTCATTTTCATATTAGAATTTTATTTATTTCAATATATTACAATATTCCTGATTAACTGTTAATAATAATTTAATACTAAAGATTATAAAAAATATTTTCAATAACTCAATTTATTTTTCTAGTTTTTTTATATATTCTTCTGTGTACATCATATTTGTCAGAATTAAAAATGAAATAAGGCTCATAAATGCTTTTTTAAATCAGTTCGTGACAGGTAATTAATTTTTGCAGACTTGAATAATAACGCACACTTTTTATCTGTTTAGAGAATCGTGGTATTATCGAATTAATGGATAAAGTTAATACGATAATATTTAAAAATTTATTCCTACAGTGTTTTGCTTATTTTATTTTCTAAATCGTTTTATTAATGAATAATTTATATGTAAAATTAATGAACTATCCTGGGTGTGAGATAAAAATAATCTTTTTTGTTAGTCAATAAAATTAAAAAAGGTTTGAATTATTTTTTCATCTCGCATAGAATATGAATCGAAGTTAAACCTATTTTACATTCAAAACTGACCTCTTAAATGCCAAACTACCAATTAAACGAAATTTACAAATCGAATAAGTTGTTTGGCAATCGTCGTTCTTCTGCAATCATGCAAAAGTAAGTAAATCGAGTTGGAGTTTTGAAATATTAACGGATTCAACAATAGTACGCCAAAATTTGTAGTTAAACAAATCAGTATTGTGAATAGTAAAAATAGTTAATAATAATAGAAATTTAGAAAGTTTACAAAGCGAATTCTCGGGAATTATATTAAAATTGACAAGAGAATCCGATAAAGATACAAGGTTTATTAATAATAGCATTAAAGATGAAGGTCCGAGAATAGATTCCAATAAGCCTTGGGATTATTAAATTAATTATAGGATTAATACGCAAAGCAAATATTTTTGCCGAATGAAATTTTCCATGAGCGAAACAGTTTTAAATATCAATCATTTAAAAAAGATATTAGATAAAAACGTATTACTTCTCCTTGGGCAGCTATAAACGTCGAAAACGATCACCTCTGTTAAACAAGCACTTAAATTAATACACAAAAGGAACGCACGAATCGTTATAAATCACTGGAAATGATAGCACACATGGATTCCAGAACCACAAGGGAAATTTGAATGCATAGAATTTCTAACGGAAATTTTCCGTGGCAGGAAGAAGATGCATAAGTAAAAAGAGTCAGCTGCGTAGAATATTTTGGACAGTGCATAATCCGATAGGTAACGCGGTGGTTTCAGCTTCGTTTGCAGCCTCTCGGGAGTCGAAGCTTGTCCGTGGCATCCACGTATGATATTCTTCTCTCTCTATCTCTCCTAGCGTTCCTTCGTTTAGAAAAGGAAGGATAGGAGTATATGTAGGCGAATCGGGTCTCGAATAAGCGACCGTGTTTGCGAGAGTTTACAGAGTGGGTCATCTCCTGCTTGTTTTCCATATATATGCGCAAACATGTGTGCGTTATTGCACATTAAAATTTTTAAATCGTTGGAACTCTAGTGCTACGAAGTATTTTATTAACGTGCTAAGTCAGCGATTTTTCGTACCTCTGCTATGCTATTTCTTCATTTTTATCATTTATTCTTTTTTTCTTTTTTTCTTCTTTTTTTGATGTCTTGTTATCGGTATTATCGATCTTTCAATGAAACGTTTCACAACGCGTTCGACCTTAGGACACTAGAAATTTAATAAAGTCTTTAAAATCGATCATTTTTTCTATATTTTATCGGGAAAATGAATATTTGAAAAAAATTTATTCTGAAAGTTTGTTACGATGAAAATTACTGTCAATTCTAAAGAACTCTTATAATAAGGATAAAATATGAAATTTTTTAAAAAAAAAAAGAGATTGAAATGCGGAGATGAATCTGTCGAGTGTAAAAGATTCGTGCAAATTTTGCTGACGTCAATGAATCTTCATCTTAGAATATATTAAAAATTTAGATGAAACCTTATTAATGTTTCGTTATAATATTTGAATGGTGAGCAAAAAGCTAAAAGTCAGGATTATTCTTGAATTAATATATTACTAAAATGAAAAATTCGAAGCATTTGAAAAATGTCATTCTTGTTGTATTATATTATAGCTTTTAAGTAAGCAATTAGATATAGTCGTGTAACCCGTGGTCATAAAATAGTTTACCATTTCAAAATTCTAAAATTTAAAAAATTTTTATCTGATTAGTTAACGGGGAATCCTACGTATTTATTATATTGGTCGAGAGATTCAAGAAAGATACATATGTACACACTAACACTGGCGCGGGTGTGCACATGGGCAATGTAAGCTTGGTATACGTCCTTTTTTACATGCTGTGTTTATCTGCATCCGAGTGTCTCTTTTCTTTCTTCTTCGCTTCTTCGCTGACTTTTTCTACCTGCTCCAACCGTACAATTCTCACTTGCGATGGCCTTTTTTCCTTTTCCTTTTTTGTCTCTCCGTTGTGATGTCCCTCTAAGTGCATATCTGTTTTATCTCCCTTTAGCTTAGATTTTTCCTTGTTTATCGTATTCTCATCGTCTGGGTTATGTCTGACTCGAAAACTTCTTTCGTTAGAATTTTTATGACGTTACTCTATGTTTTCGAGTGCATCGATTGCCCGCACTTGAGAGTTTGTGTTAACTTACGTGGCAATTTAAGAAAAGGAGATCGAGTTTCGTGATGTGTTAATTTTTGGAGGAAATTCGAGTAAGTAATTCGTATTGGTTTACGGAATGAGAGAAAGCGCTTTTACTAGTGATTAAATAGTATCCTGTATTTTATCTTAACTGTACACAAACAACATTTTTATGTAAATAAGTATAAAATATGATACAATAAATTAACGATTCGTCGAGAAAATTTTTAATTTTTTCAACAAAATTATTATACAATATTAAAATTTATTTTATCACGTTAAGAGGATTCTTAATTTGGTATGTAAAAAAGTGATTTTCTATTTTAAAGCATATTCAAACTACCTTTTTTATTATCTATTTGGTCTTATATCCGTATTCGAATCCTTCTTTTTGGTTCATTGAACTTCTTCATCTATTATAATAATTCATCTTATTGCTGGATATTTTGTTTTTAAATTTAATTAATATAATTTTATTTTATTTCTCTCTTTTATTGTAAACTTTGAAGTCATTGCAATCTTTAATCTTTATATTTTTATTTATATTTAAATTTCTCGAAGTATCGTTTTTATCATCACAGTTATATGGCTTCTGTTTCGTTGGCTTACTCGTATTTTTTCTTTCATTTACGCGAAAAATCTTCCCGATGCCGTTATAAAATTTTCAGAATTTTTTTACGTGTAATATTATAAATTATAATAAAGCTAATTATAAAGCTTACATAAGTTTTTATACTTTTCACATATGCGCTTATTGCCGTATATTTTATCGGAAAAGATATTGTACATTGCAATAATATTTCTTTTGTTAATTATACCAATAATAAAAGAATCATTAAAAAAATTATTTATCGTTGATTATATTTTTTTCGTACTTATTTGTTACTCCTATAGTTTTCCATATTTTTCTTAGTTTCTCTTAATTGTCTACTCACTCGTTCTCCGTATCCGCGTCTTGTTTTCCTTTTATCATTACTGTGTTGAAATTAAGACGTTTTATTTTAACCAGTTAAATTCTAAAAAAAATTATTCGATAATTTTAATATTAAATTTTATTAATATAATCTCTTATAATTTCAATTTCTTAAACAATATAGAGTTTACAATTTTTCGTCAGATAATTAAAAAAAATTACAAACCCAACACTAGCGATCGAATTTTAAATTCGATTAATATCAATTTACTGTATCGTCAGCTAGAATGAGTAATACTCAAGGAAGCAATACGAGTAATTTTGTAAGCAAATTATGTTACAAGAAACGTATACTGTTTCATAATTTTATTATTTTATGCTGCACGTTTCGCAACGTATGAATACGTTGAAAGAAAGAAGATTATAAATGGATGCGCTCCGAAGTCTTTCATTTCGAATACACAAAGATGAGATCGCGAGCTCCAAGCGAAGAGCATCGCATCATCTTTTCAAATACTTGCTTACACAGGACTCCCCGTAAAGCTCGGGCAAATCGAAAGTTCCCATACGCGAAGGAACCTCGACGTGGCTAATCCACGAAATTAGTCGCGCCATACTCTCGTGGCGAATGGTGAAGTTTATCGAGCGGGTCGAACGTACAAGATCCTCGGTACCGAAGATCAAGCGACCTCCGCGAATCTCAACCGAAGCCCAAGCCTTCTCCTTCTTCACCTGCAACCATCCATCCATTCCAGCCTCTCTCCTAACTCCTTCAACCGCTCTCCCATTTTCCTCGACGGCGCGCCCTCGTCCTCGTCTTCTCTCGCTCGCGGGTTGAACGGTTTATTTCTGCGACGCCGAGGGGAAGAGGTTCCGAGGACTACAAGCTGTTCGCGACTCACGGTCCGTTGGAGGTGCTCTTTTTCACGAGGCCGAAGCGAAGCCCCTGCGGGGGATTATTTTTGGAGTTTCTAGCGAGCGAGCGCCCGAGAAAGATACAACGATGTTCGGGTTTTGTTCGATGTCTTTCCCGACGCGATCGCTCCAAGAGTCGACGGGAACATCGATGAAATTTGCGCGAAATAACGCTATCGACGGGAATCGAAGTATGAAATTAAAAGTATTAAACAATGGTAGTTGCTAGCAACGAAACGCGACATTGTCCTCGTAATACGTCCGTGACGACTTTCACAGCCTAAGCGGTAATCGTTAAAAATCTAACGTATACAACGCGATTTAATTTCAAATCGTAAACGTTATTTTCTATTTAACGGTGTACGTTACAAAACAAAATATATACATATATATATAATGTCGAACATTTACTCGAACAAATTTTCGAATAGTTCATGCTTACCTAAATTAAATATTCAAAATTATCGTACCGTATATTCAGTGAAGCAAAGAAAAAATTAATTTTAGCGTTTATACTCGATAAATAGCGAAGAGGCGAGTATAATGCGAACGTTTCAAATTTGAAATATATATGTATATATAATATGGTTTCTTAAAACTTTTTGTAAAATAAAATACAATAACGACTATTAATAGCTTCTAAAATGAACGAGGGTAATTTTTCATTGGATAAAGGTGCATAGAAAACTCTTTTCAAAAACTAGTTTTTAAAAATTAAGTTAAGACGATTGTACAAGAATATTTTTTAAATTTTAAATTATTTTTAAATAGAAAACATTATATGTATTCTGTAATGTCTATTCCTCCGTTCGTATGTCTATTCTATATTTGCCTTGTAATATCGTAAACACAGCATCAGTTTAAAACAAGGTTTAAGCCGATACTCCGTAAAGAGCTTTTTATGAAGCGAATCTTGGCGGACAAACTCACCATTGATACGTTCTAGAAACTAAATATGATAGACACGTACGATTATGTGACCTGTGAAAAATTTATTTAAAAAAAAAGTTATAAAGTAAAAACGGGAAAAAAGTCGTTAAATCTTGGGTTGAACTAAAGTAAATAAAAGAAGGATACTGTTTGAAAGTACAAAGTAAGGAAAAGTGACGAACGTTCCCAGCACGCATCGGTATTGTTGAAAATCAGTTTCTCGCGCAAAGGGGACGAGGATTGGTGAAAGCCTTGAAAAGCTTCTCCCACGCTTCGGCTCTATTTTTTTCCGTTTTTTCCGCCCTCGATCCCCGTACATGAACGCGCGTGCGAGCAAAAGCCCGACAACTTCCCTCCGCACGTGCATTTGTCTCCCTTCCTCCCCCTTCACCGACCTTACGTTCGATCAGCACTGGCTCGTTTTGAATTTGAAGTATACGAGAAAAGGAAAATTGTTTTGGCGGAGTAACGAGCTTGCGGACGTCGGTTTCGTCTTTTAGCCAGTCGAAAGATCGTTCAAAGATTCGTTTTTCTTTCATTGTGTAAGACGACTGCGTCTCCATAACTTTTTTTTTTCAAGGCTTGCGTACCAAGCGCTAAGACGGAAAATACGTTTTTTTTTGTTTTTTTTTCGTTAAAGGAAATATCGATCGCGTTTTGTTATAATAAGTTTCAACTTTTCTCTAAATATATACATCTAGAAATTGGTTAATTTTACATTTATAAATATTGCTTTGATAGCTAAACCGGATAAAAGAGATTTTTTTAAACAAATACGAATAACATTTTTCTCGTTAAATTTTGCTAAATATTCAATTTGACTATAAATTGTGCGAATAAAACAGGATTATTTTACGAAATTTATAATCAAAATTTTATTATATTTAAGACTTTTTTATTTACATTCAAAATAAAAATCGATGTTCTAATAATTTATTATTAAAAATTAATCTTCGACAAGTTTGTGTATAAAATGTTCCGTTTATAAAAAAGAAACGTTATTGTAAATAAAAATAACGCTGTCTGCATTCACTCGTAACGACAGCTCAATCAACAATTCGACCTCTTGAACTCTTTTCACCGATACTCTTTTTAAATACTTGATTTATTCAAAAACACTCACGAATACCCGACGAATAATGTAAAAGCTCTTTAGATGCGCAGGTTTCTATTAAAAACACATGACAAAAACTGTGCACGAGTTTGCTCATCTTCCAAGTCCGTATAGAGCTATTTCTGAATCACGACAGATTAATGTCCTCTTTAAAAGCAACAGTGCATCGTTTGTCCTCGTCTTTCTTTATACTTTTTACTTCTGTACTCATTCAGCGAATGTTTTTTTTCATTTTCTATAAATATACCATTATAAACATTATTAATGATATTCCATTAATATACACATCCATCAAGTAATTCAAACCTTATCGGATAAATGAAAATAGATACGCGATCGGATTAGAAAACAACGAAAAATACAAAATACTAACATCGTGATTTTTTCAATTTCAGTTTATTTTTTATCAAATAAAAATTATAAATCATGTTTTTACAAACTATTGTAATAATTACCGATATTTTTTGAAAATATGCTGATAATTGAATACTAAGCTCGTATGAAAACTAGCTATCTTTTTAAAAAGTCAATAGTAATTTTAAAAAATAATTCTAAATGTTAATACATTTTTAAAAATCTATAATGATATAAGTAGATTCAAATACATTAAATTATAATGATTATCAAAGTTTATAAATGGTTTGAATAAATAGAATGGGTATATAAACACATTTTCAAATATTCAAAGTTGTAATGAAAAAAAGTAATGAAAAAAAATTTTTATTTTAAAGAAAACGGGGTCGATAGTTCAAGGTAATCGATATTACCTTATTCATAGAGCATAAAAATTTTCTGTTTATGGGGCAAGACGAATATTACATTTTTTGTTACCATTTGTAATCAATTATTACAACTTATCTGGATTAAAATTCAATTTATAACTCTTTCACGAGCAATTTAAAAAACCTCATTCAGTTTCAACGGTCATTTTATTCAATCTCATTTACTCTGTTATTAGAAAAATAAATTGAATCTTTTTTCTTAACTGGTATACTTTCCTTTAATATAATTCTTCTATTTAATCATTTAAAATTAGCTACTTAATTCTTATTAATGAATGAGTATATTTATTTTAAACGGAATTTTTTCAATTATTTATTATATCAATCAAAACTTATAAAAATTATTTTGAGTATATTAGAGTTATCAAAACGATAATAGATATTTGGCAATTTTAAATATTTTTTTTAAAATTTTCTTAATTAAACCTTTGATGTTATTTATAAAAATTATATATATTAATAATAAGTGAATCTTTTTAAGTACTTAAAAACTTGTTAATCTTTGAATTATGCAATATAGTTTTAAGAAATTATTTTCATACGGATTCAAGTATAAGTTAAATAAGAAATCAGTTCCAAAGTTTTTGAAACTCTATTGAAAATATCATTAGCAAGAATTTAAAGAAGAGATGACAACTAAAGGCATGTATAAAATCTAACCTCGGTCTGACACGTTATAACTAATGATGAAGATTAGTAATATGGATATTCTCTAGTATCAAGGACTAAGCTTTTTAATGAAACCTCTTATGTGAGTTAAAATGAAAAACGTATGTTAAATTCGAAAAAATTTACTTCTTAATATTCGAATTTTTGATTTATGAATATTTTTTACCAAGCATAAATCTGTTACTAAAATGACTACTTAAATAATAATTTAAAACTAATAATTTAAATTTTATACATATTTTGTAAAATTTTTTTTGGATAATTACATTTTTATAATACTTACATTAATTATTTGAAATACATTAATAAAATGGTACCGCGGTATTATCGTATTTACAGATTTTTTAAAAAATATTAAAATTATTAATTTTTAATTTTTAAATATAGATTGAGTCGAAGGTGTTTTTTTAAGTTAATTTATAGCAATCAAAAATTTTAATATAAAAATCTTAACTTTACAAAAAATTGTTACCATAGAGCTTATAAAAAATGTAAATTATGTCAAATAAAAAATTCAAATATAGGAAAATATAGAAATTATGTAATACCTTTAAATCGAAACCAAAAAAAAAATTATACGAGTGATTAGGTAAATAAAACTTTCTACTAATCAGGGAGTGATTAATTACGTCAACAAAAAATAAATTATGAAATTGATTATGAAAAAAACTCTACTAACTATATTACTGGTTATCAAAACAATACACTGATCCGAATCCTGTATGAAAATAAATAAGAATCCCAATTGCTCGTAGTTTAGCTAATTGTAATAAATGTCAATGTAATATCATTACTCATTTTGGTTCATAATTCATGAAAAAATTTAATAATAAATTTTACGATAATGTTTCTCATTTAAATCAGTTACGTATAATTTGAAAAATATGTATTCCCGAAACATTCTAAACGTAAACAAGAACTAAAAAAATGTTCACAACGATTCACCGTTGAACGAACTTGTTTTTTGAGAAAGTAAAATCTTACGTTATTATTATAAATACGTGGTTGGAATTAGAAACAATATATTTTATCGAAAAAACAAGTATATTATTATCAAAGTATAAACTGGACTATTTCCGCTCTACCGAAAGTAGCACCGGAAAATTGCCGAGTCAAATAAAATCCTCGTTCCAAGGAAGTATTTTTACCGAGAATTTTGCAAACGAAAAAAGTATTCCGGTGAAAGTTTAAAAGAACGTACTTGGATAGATCCGAAAACGAATACATTCATCGAAAATAGTACGATAAAAGTTCGACGTAAGCTTCCATACCGAAAGGAACATCGACCTTAAACCGAAGCGTCTCCAACATTCCCTCCGCGATGCATCAAGTACGAGACGCTAACAACGGCTCTAATTCGATACACGCAACAGCTTTTTTCACCTCCATTAATCTACTCAGCCCGACAGTTTCATTAGGAGAAAAAGGTAAGACGGAGGATCCGAGCGAGCTTAGGGAAAGGGCGACGAGGAGACCCCCGGGAGTGAATCTCGTATAAAGCGGTATAAAGCACGAGGATCCACGAATCGCAGCAGGTGCTAGTTTCAGCTGCTGGTACGCGCCGTATGCATAAAACACTCCCATCAACACACGGGTTTATTTTCGTCTCGGCTAGAGCACCGCGAACTAAAAGACGCGCACGTGCGAACGTAAGTTGCACGACCATACGATAACGCTACCGCGCGCAACCGCAACGAAGCAATGACCTACAGTGCCAGATTTCTCTGAGTTATGCACGTTGGTGGGTAAGGGCACCGTTTCTCTCTGTTTCACTCTCCTACGGTCTCCCTCTCTCTCCCAGAATTTGGCTCACCTACTTGCGAGTCGCGTCGCTCACAGACCAAACCACCTATAATGATGACAAGGCACCGCGCGACGTTTCAAATCAAGTGCTCGGCTCGAGCGCTCCCACGTGTATACGTGGCGAGCACTTCTGGATTCCACTTTTTCTTTTCACGCGCGAATCTCGTTCCGGGTCCGAGAGTTTCGCTCGATGCCTATCAAATTTTTTTGGAAGTTTTTTATCTTTCCGCGATGTCGATTCGGGGAAAATTTTGGCTCGCGCTTGCGAAGCGGTCAAAGGCCGACCTACGGAGTCTAGATGAAAAAGTCACTCGTTTTGCTAAATTGATTATTCAGAATTGAATTATAATTAACTAAACTCGATTCGTAATTAAAATATATACTGTATGATTTTTTAAACTAATACTACACTTTTCTAATAACTAAGCGAAGGACATATTTTATAATAAACGTAATAAGCTTGGCACCGAAAGCATCGATTATTGGTAAAATTATTTTCAAGTATTCCAAGACTGGTATTTTAGATATTTATCGACTACACTCTAAACATACTTTATTTTATTGTTAAACGAAAGAACTTTGTTTTTCAATGTAATTTGTCCGTAATACATTTGAAACTTATTCAATTACGCATGAAAAAAATATTTAAAATAACATTGAAAATATATTGTTTTTAGATCCAAGACACCGATGATATTTTTTAATAACGTTGCGTGTATCGGTGACTTTATTGTACTTTCGGATACGATAAATACATATTTATGGTATTTCTTTGAAGAAATTCTGTAAACGAATAAACAGTTTACGATCGTTTTAATAAATATAATACGATTTTAAAAAATTCTCAGAACGAGACTTTAATGAATAATCTAGCAAGGTAAGGAAAAAAAGGTTACTAAAAATATCCAGTTTTTGTCATTTTTCTCGATAACTTCGCAACGAGATGTAATATCAAGTTTTTAAATTTTGGTTCGATCCCACGTCCTCGAATCTTAAAAAATGTAGAGAAAAAATCGGTAATACCTTTTGAAACCGAAATGTGTAGCACGATCCACCCTTGTAATCCAATTGAAAATTTTCGACGCCCCCTGGATAAAGGAAAAAAGAGAATGGAGAATAAAGAAAAGAAAAGATTGTGAATGGTTTAAACAGGCGGGACGCATGGTTGAACGAATACGACCGCTCGATCCTCGCGAGATTTTACTTGGCTGGATTAAAGGGAAAGACGGAGAGAGAGAGAGAGAGAGAGAGAGAGAGAGAGAGAGAGAGAGAGAGAGAGAGTTGGACAACACGACTCACCGGACGTAAAAGTCTGGCTACTTCCCTTCACCCCGGGATCGGGCATATGCTCCATGTTTCCGAGTCCACCTGCCTCTACTCTACTTCTTTTATCCTTTTCCGTCTGCGGATGGTCCCACGCGCCTGGGTTTTCGACTTTTTCTCACGGTTTCCCCACCCCATCTGAAAAGTCGAAGCCAAGTCTTTATTCAAAGACACGGGCATCGACCGCCGACGTCGATTTTCTGCCGTTCGGTGAGATCCAAAGAAAACTCGGATAATTCTTTATCGTTCTGACAAAGTGGCATTACTTTTTTGTGGGACGCTCGTAGATGCGACTCGTGAGTTATTACGGAGAGAAAGTCGAGGTGCGCGACGATGATAATGATAATGATAATCGGCGCTGCTGGGAGAAGTATGCACGCTCTTTACCTAAAGAGAAGGACGCCTGTATAATAATGACAGCGGGGTCGGTAATGACGATGGCAAAAAAGTGTCCTCCAACTTCCTCGCTTTTTCCCGTCGCCTTTTATTACTAGATTTTCAATTATCAAGCATTTCCAAGCCTACGATCGCACACGTTCGCATCGCGAAATTACCGCAAATTTCAGTCCCGATAATTTTTTATATTTTCACGATGAGCGTGATTTTTCTTAAATTTACGAGATTTTGAATATTTACTTGTATAAAGTGTCAATTCGGATCATTCCTAACTCGTAATAAGAATATTTTTTACGAAGAATGATGAGCTTGTCAGACTTTAACATCGGGTGTTTATTTTTTTTTAAGTAAAATAAAACGGAACGTAAGTAATTTTGCTAATTTTAGCTCAGAATTATACTTCTATGGAATAAAAATTATAAAAAACTCTAAAAAATTAAGCAAAGAAAATTATAAATCTATCTTGTGATTTATTATATACGAAGCTGATATTTGTTGGTTTCGCTTTGTCGAAATGTAAACAATAATCAAACACCTCATGTACAATTTATTATAAAAATGGTTGTTTTAATTTATTGATACCTTGTATAACGAAAATTCAATCATAGCTTATTTAGCCATTATTTTACAAGATTCGTAAATCACGCTTTATAATGCTTTTCTAACTTAACTACTTTCTCCAGTCGATTACATAAGTCTATCTTCATTTTGCGAACACCATTCACTTATAAATACAATAATAATTAAATAAATTGCAAAACAGTAATAAAACGAACTCTTCTAAACTTCGAAATAATTAAAAATACATGTACATTAATTTTTATTTTCTAATAATCTTAAAAATTTAACGGATGTCGACAACTATGTAATCACTTGATATATAAAATTTATCGTGAGTGAAATTCTAATTTTAATAAGAAATTGCGAAGTAAAAAAAATATTCACATCTTGATGAAACCGTCATTCAATGCCATAAAGAATGCTCCATTCACAAAAGATACAGAAATTATAATTGATGAATATTCATACATAAAATTATAGATAACGTAAAAAGATTTACATAAATAACATATTTATAAATTAAATTGTTAGTTACATTAATTTGATATTGTTAATATATTGATTTTTTTTTTGACAACATAAAAAATTGATAATATAAAATTGTACAGTGTAAAATTGATTATATATACATATGTGTGTAAAGTAAATGAGAGAAAAAAGACAGATTTATAATATTACAAAAATTAAGTGTTTTGCGGATAAAATGTGTCACGATTATAAACAACTCTTTGAATTGCAAATTAAGTAGGTTCAGTCCAAAAGAAATTTTTATAAGAATAAATCTTATAGAGATATCATCAATTTTATAATTAAAAAAAATTAATTTAAATATTACTTAATAAAAATTTGAAGTTTTTAAAAAATTTTGATTGTACATAAATGTATCGATGATTATATATATTAATATGTATTTTTTAATATATTATATTCATTAAATATAGCTCTTACGTAGTTTTAAAACCAAAGAAATTATCACTCACGAAGATTTAATTTATTATAATAAATTCTGAAAAAATATTCTATTAAAAATATGACTAAATTGTAACGTTAATTAGTGTTTATCGAGTAAAGACTTTATTCGTCTGATTTTGCTTTCCTCGCTTTCTCTTCAGAACAAGTAAATGGTCATCCCAATAATATTCTTTCTTTGATACACTTATATACAAATGTCTCTGTATGGATGTTGAAAAGGCGAACGGCAATTATTCCACTTTACATCGTCTACGTCATTTTACTTCGAGCGTTTTTATACACTTTGATCGATCAGAGCTGGATTACAGCGAGAAGCGGTTTACGAGTTTGAAGCATGATTTTCTACACAGGGAAAATTTAGTTAAATTGGATTCAATTTAAGTATTGTCTGAAAAATTCGAAGGAGAAACAAACGAGAAAAGAAATTTGAATTGTAAAAGAATCATTTTATAATTGTCAGGCGTCTATCTTTCCTAGATTTTGTTGATTTTTAAATTGCATATTAGTTGATTGCTTTGAAATATATGCTTACATTTTTGTCTGTACCCGATAATTAAAAAATGACAGTGTAAAATACTTTATTCGACAATTCAATTATGACAATTGAATATTCGACCAGATGTTACATACCGATATTTTTAGTTCACCATGGAAGATAGCATCAATGACATACATGTTTGAATACAACGGAATTACGTAAACGAGTTACCCAATTTATAATAATACAAAGAATGGCATACGTAAGTTTCAATATTTTATATAAGACGTAAAATACGTAGTAAAAAAAATTATATGTAGTAAATAGTTTATGAATTAATAAGACCGTAATAATAAAACTTAAACTTTAAACGATAGTAATATATTAAAATAAAATATGAAGGTATAACACAGAGTATTTCTTAATTGTTTGTAAATTTATCGTTAGGAATACAAAAAATTTAGATTTTTAAATAACTTTAACGGCTTTATATAAGCAGATAAGTATTTATTAGGATATTGGCAAACAAATATGAACGTCGATAAAGCAGCGAAAGCCAATGTTTCCGAAAGGCATCGAACGAGTTAGTCTCAGACTCATTCGCAATAACAGCCAATTATAGTACTTTAAAAGAGCTTTCATACGGAGAGTCGAGTGCAAGATCAACCTCGTAGAGACGTAGACGGACGGGAGTGCACACGTGGCAAGTCGAGGAGCGTCCGCAACGACGCAGACCCTTTTCAAGTCGTTACAATGAGCGATCATCAACGCGGAGACAAAGGACGCGCGAGGCTTCAAAGGGTTAAGTGACGCATCGTAGCATCGCAGCATCGCAACATCGCAACATCGCACCAACCTTCTTAATATTGACTTGGCTAAAAAACGAGAGCGAAAGAGAAAAGAAGAAAGAGAAGGGTACCGAGAAGAGGTAGTCGGATGTCCCGAGGAACGCGCGCGAGGATAATGGGCACCGGCTGCAGCGGCTCCGATACGCTCGGAGCGTTCCCGAGAGCGGATGTCGGTAATAATTGAGTGGACGCGTCCGCGACATCCGCAGTCCGGCGCAGAGGCGCGAAACGGGAAGCGCGTCGATGTGTGTCGCTTCCGCGGCACGGGACTCGATTCCTGGCCGCACGACCCAATTACCGATACCTATTCGAATATTGTTTATTAATCAATGCCTGGCTGCGGTTTACGGATTACGGAAAAACTTTCATCTCTGCGCTCGATGTTTTTCCTTGAGTGAATTCCCCCGCGTCGCTATTCCTTTTATTTACCAAAGCGAAAAAACATTAGTAATAATTTCGCGTAATGTAAAAATATTAAATATAAAAAGACGATCGCGTGTTTATTAATTTTTATTTAAAATTTACTATGAACTCGATGAGTCTACTTCGTTTCTATTCAAGTTGCCTCGATTCTACTTTTCAGAATAACAATACAAAAACTTTGCTTAACCTATCCTTTCCAATTTACTCAACTTCTATACATAAATGTATATTCATATTTTTACTGCCAAAAGTGATTTAGACCAGCTCCTTAAATATCCTAACAATGGCTGAAGACTCTTTTGAAAAGTCAGCCTCTTCATAATTATTGTCACATATTTTTCATGCGTTCGCGACGTGATTAATGTAACGTAATATAACTAGTCATGTAATACGGTATTTATTACATTTGAGAAGTACGAGTTCTTGTTTTAAGAAAATTAAAGATTAACAAGAGTAGAAACTTCATTCGTCTCGGGCACGATAAAAACAAATATCTGCTATTTATTTAAGAAAATTGCGGTATCTACAGAACAAACATTGCGTCGAATATGTACTCAGTTGTTGAAATTGAATTTTTCTCGAAAATATAAAAAATTATTTTGAAATTATTTTTTCTCGTTGAATTTGAACAAATGGAAAAATTATAAATTTATATTAGAAATAAATGATTTCGAACGTACGTCATTAGTTTTTTACAATGAAAATAATAACTCACCGCTACGTTTCGAAGATTAGGAATTAGGTCTGTAACGGTATACCGGATTTGTCTGTATCCAATCGATGAGATTTGGGCCGAGTTTCATCTCGTACAACTTATCTAATTAAACACGCGCGCACAATGACACATGCGACGCTTTTCGATATTTTTTCTTCTACCTCTAATATAAAAATGTTGAGCCGAGTAAAAAAGGCTGATAATGTAATAACAGTGTAATTTTGTATCGCGTACGATTACGAAAGATGGCATTTACAGCGAGGAAAAACAAGTTTCTTTCAATTTTAATGTAATTGTAATATTATGCATACAGAAAAATACTTTCTCGGTATTATTAGTCTTTTTTAAACTACGATATAAATATTACTATATATCTTTTAAAACGATTATTTTATGGCTTAAGCATAATTTCAACTCTAATATATCCACAAGATTTATTAAAAGCCATGAAATAAAAAATTTAAATTACGTACAATATATAACATAACTTAAATATATTTATTTACTCGTAATAAATAACAATAAATATTGATCATTATTTAAAAAATAAAAATATATTTTCGTTCTTTATATTATTTTTAAGTATGAATTGTAAAATCGTTTTTCGTAATTTTTCCGTATTCGTTATCGTCGCAAACAAAAATTATTAAATTCTGGACAATCAAAATAAATCATTTTTCGATGTATTCGTTGAAAGTATAAATTTTTACTTTATCGCGTTTTACCTCGATAAAAAGCAAACAAAAAACAAAGATATAAAGCCTTTCCTCCTGAATTTCTATTATATCATAGGTAACGCGACGCGGGCACGTGTGGCAATAATAAAGAGAGATTTCAAAAACAACGTTCTAAAGGGCTCATGAATCTTTTATTACGTATCACCGTTGTTAGCTCCATTCTCTCGCATCCATCAACTTATACGCTACGTAGATGAAAAAAAAAACGAAGGAAGGCGACTCGTGCGCGTCATTATATGCGCGCGAACCCCGTTAAATGATACAAAGAAAAAAGTTAAAGAGACGAAAAAAAAGTACACGGCGCGGAGACAGACACACGCGCGATAAAAAGCGGAGGTTCGTGGAGGGATCGGAGAATTGGGGAATCGGGGAATCGGGGGATCGCTCGTACTCGTGAATCCGAAACCCGAGAGAAGGCGCGTGCGCTACTCCTGATTCGGGCGGAAGACCGAGGGACAAAGCGAACGTTGCATCGGGACAATAACACGGGGTTGGACGGCCTGATTTCCATCCTTCTCGTCCTCGCAAAGCCTTCCTTCACGGTTTCCCGCTTGCGCTTCATCGGCGAACCGCCGCGGGTCAATAGAACGAGACCCACGCGATGTGGACAATGGACGGTTTTCCCTCCAGACGCGCGCAAAGAAGACATTCTCCGCGATATCTTTCGAGGCTCGAGACACTTGTAAGATACGTTACGAAATTTTTTTATATCGCTGTGCGCTCGCTCGATAGAATGAATTGTACGGTAACCCGGAGACCGTGGTGACGGTATTGTTCGGAATAAATAGCTGTTAACGCGTCGTTGGGAAATAGGCAGAGCTACGTTTCTTTCGCGAGACGGGTAAAGTTTGATAACGCTCGAGGTAATGCAATGCTTACGTATGCGCATACGTTGTATGCAAATCCATCCATTCATAGAATTAATAGGAATCGTAAGCGTTGGAACGGTATTCGAATGCCATGCAACAAATTTTATATAGATTTTGCAAAATGAAAGTTTTCGTATGGATGTATACGAAAAACGAGTCAGAGAAACTACCGATGATTGTTTCGAGGTACGGCCGGATCGGATATCGTTAATTAAATTTGCGCTATAGGAATGCGTTGACTCAAAGAAGAAACCAACACGGGCAAGACTCTTTGCTCGCTTTTGCCTTTTTACCTAGTTTTCAGACGTCGAATAAATATTTGTCGAAGTTAGATCGATATCTAGCGAATCAACGCGAAATCCTACCGATAGACGAATAAATACCCTTTCTCTCTCGTTAATTCCGAACAATAAAATAAAAAAATAAATGTTGCTGGAGTAAAAGGTTTCGAAACAGCTACACTTGGGTGCCGCCTCGAGTAAAGTAAGCCATAAAGATAAGACTATCGGAAGTTCACTATAAAACTGCTACATTTATTCAGAAGCACCCATCTCGACTTTCCACCGGATTCCGAAATCCGAAATAAAAAGAAGTTAAAAAAAGAGTAAAAGATTCCATCCGTGTATCTTCGACGCGTATCGAAAAACGTTCGGTAATCTATAATGTAATTCATCCTCTGCACTCGAAGAATAATGTAGACGTAGCTCTTCCTTTTCTTCACCTGCTATCTCTCACCTACTATTTAAGATGAAAACGCAGAGAAAGCGAGACGGCGTCGTTGCATTATGCATCGCGCCCACGCATCAGAACCGACATAAAGAGTTGGAAAGAGAGAGGGGAGAAAGAGATAGAAACATTGAATCGAGGGACGGTTCGTCGTTTCCGCGAGGCCTCGCCTTACCCGGAAACTATGCGGACAGGTGTTGCGTCGCGCGGAATAACTGTTCATGGGACGAGTGATTTTCCAGCTCTCGGGAAGCTGCCGAGAATTTTTTAGTCTAGTTTAGATTTTCACTTTCGATCAGAGGCGGAAATCGTGATGAATCAAGTATGTATGATTTAGATTATGATTGCCAACACATTTTTTCATACCGATGATTTTATTTTGCTTTCTGTGGATATGCTGGATAACGAACGTATATCCTGTCTATATGAAATCTCATTATTTCAAAACAGTTTAAATGATTTGGATTTATCTAGCCATCAATATATATATATATATATATATATATATATACAAAAGAGAGAGAGAGAGAGCGAAAGAGAGAACGAGAGAGAGAGAGAGAGAGCGAAAGAGAGAACGAGAGAGAGCGAGAGTTTCAATGTATCAAAAAGTTAAGGTTCATTGGAGAAGAGTTAAAAGCAACGGTTAATGGAAATTATTGATCGCATCTTTTAATAGAAATTGAATATCTTCGAATGTTTCGTGAATTCATTCTGTTTAAAGAACATATTATTTTATAGATAGTCTTTCGGAAGAAAACTAGATATTTATGTATCTTTTAATATAGTAGATACAAATCTACATTGCTTGATTAAATATTCTAGATTTATTATTGTCGTTCTTTTATGATAAGTTCATCTACTTTATTTTAATTTATTTGTTGATTTATTTTTTTTTATATAACTATTTTATTTATTTTATAGACCTTCGTAAATTAATAATAATATATCGTTAAATCTACGTATGACGAGATTAAGTTAATTTGATTAATTAGAATTAAGAATTCTTTTCATAATTAAACTGCATTCTTTCCCGTTACTTTGTAATTAAAATTTTTTACCTGCTTCATTTTAGAAAACTATAAAAGTAAGTATTTCGTAATACTCGGAAAAACTTTTTATTTCGTATAATTTGTATTTACTTATCTCTGGCAGTACTCGGTGTTAAATTTAGATTTCAAAGTGATGTACTTGTTTAAAATTGCTATAAATCTTACGGAAGGAGATTAAACTCTTTTGTAATAAATAAAAGTGCTGTGGTATTTTTATAATAAACACATACATATTTCAAATGGGGTTATATATTAGTACTACTGATCGAATCTAAAACATGAATTGTAATACAATTTGTTTTAATCATGATATAATTTTTACAAAAAAGTAAAACCTTGATTTCTTATTTACATTTTAATATATAATTTTTAATATATAATTAATTAATGGTTAATTACTAAAGAAACGGTATTGAAAATATATCTTATATATCATATATACAAAATTCTCTACTCGTACTTGCTAAATGATCAACAATTTTATTATTAAATACTTTGTCTTTTATGTGCGATGTATTACTTAATAAATTTCAAATAATGCATGTTGTATATTAAGAATGCCATCCAATTATCTTGGCCTTCAATAATTTGTAAATTAAAAATTGTTTTTAAGTACTTATGTTCAATATAATAAATACAAAAATTAAAAATGAAATTAAACATCGTTATTATTATTATTGCGTTAATAAATATAATTACAAATAATTTATAGCTGCAAGTATTTTTTAAATTCATAATATTACTAAGAAAGTCGAAAAAAGTTTTATTCTATTTATTTTGCCTTAATATATTAGCTTCTTAATACAATATGAAAGCTTGAAAGATGTGTTCCTTTTTTAAGAGTATAAAAAGGAAACAGTAAAAGCTTTTTACAAATGCGGAGTCAGCAAAAAAACAATATTCAAGTAACATTAAAAGGTTTATATACCTTTTATTAAAGATTTTTCCTCTCTTTCTCTCTATGCATGTGTACATTATGACAACGTTCAAGAACCATTTCTTCCCTCATGGATTGGTCCATGATTCAAACATAAGAGAAAATCTTTCTTGTCGAAAATGCACTCGGAAAATGGAATACTGGATTTTCATAAAAAAACTTCTATTAAAAACAGTAAGAAATCCTTTTCTTTTTAATCAAGTATTACGCACGCACGCACGCAAGGACATACATCTGTAAAGGGCTTGTAAAATAACCCTTTATTACCGAATAGAGTCCAATTACTTTCATTTTGAATACGATTTGCGATGATTTAGCACACGAGTTGAAAACTCAATTGTTTAATAGTGAGTTTGAAACAAAAGTATTGTGGCTTGCAGCCAAATATTTCTTTGACTTTTGTACATAGCTTTGTCGAATGCTAAAAATATATATTTTCCTTGACTTCATTCTCGCTGTTTAATATTTTAAAACAACGAATACATGCTAATTTACACTATTTCTGATGAAAAAAATTATATTGTATCGATAAAATATCAAATATATCATCATTTTCTTGTAATTTCTATGCATAAAATTTTTAAAAAAATATAAGAGAATTTTTTTATCTTTTACGAACTCTGAATCAAAGTAGAACACGCAAAGACATCGATTACTAGGTATTTTAAATTCCACGCTGCATGCAAACATTTCTATGCAATTTTGCATTTTGCTTTTCTAAAAATTAAAAAAAAAAATTCTTCGAGACAAAAAATTTTGAAATTTACGTAGAGAACGCAACGTAATTTCAATTTAAGATCACAGTCGGTTTGCAAATAGTTACTCAAGGGAAAAGCGATTTAAAAAAATAGCGTTAAATAAAAGCTTGTAAATAATGGATGACATTTCTAATAATTTTACATAGGTTGGCAGATCGATCGATGCATGTCGTTGCAAACGTATCAAGGTAATCGGGATTTTTCTCTTGGAAACATCCTAAAGAGCGGGAAAAAGCTCGACCTGCAACGCATAATATATCTGGCGGTGGCGGCGGTCGTCAAGCGGGTAAAAAAGATCGATGGCTGAAGCAGACGCCGTTGCTGGCTGCAGCTCCTGTTGCTACCGCTGTTGCTACATCGTCGCTGGACCGAGCAAAAAGTACGTCGCGGAAACGGGAAGTCGTGTGCTCGCGACGTTTTTGAATAAGTAGTCCGATCGAGTCGTGTCCAAAGCTGTACTGCACGAGACGCTACATGGAAACGCTACATGGAGACGCTACATGGAAACGCTGAAATCGGAAAATCGTCCGGGAAGATGAAGGATCCAATCTTACGTCCGATATTCTTTGCGGCCGGAGCAACGCAAGAGGAAGAAAAGTCGTGAGAGCTGCATCGAAATTGATTCGCTCGAACGAGAGGAGCGCGGCAAAGATACGCAATTTTCCGTACTAACTCGACCGGGACTCGTATGTCGGTGCGGCACGTGATGGTTCGCGACGCGAAACGTACACCAGCGACTGTAACAAGGCCGATGACCGTCGGCAACGATTCACTTTAGCCTCGTCCGACGGGAATTAGATTTAAATGTGTATATCTGCACAGCAGATGGACCGTTTTGCACTGTCGGGCTGCAACGAAGTATCTCGAATGCGTTTGCTGGAGAGAAACGGGGACTTTTATTTTATTTAAATACCGTTACTCCATTATTATATTTAATAATAATATTTACGTCCAAGGTACGTTCTCTCGAGTTGGTCCAAGCGTTGACGTTTCATCGAAATCCAGGGAATCTCGTTGCGATTCCTTCGCTCGAGCCACGAACGAAGGTTGCGCAACAATATAAAAATAACGTTCTGCAAACATCATAGATAAAGCTACCGATAGAATTTTTTTCTTGTAATGGAATACTCGTTCGATGAACGCATCGATTCTCGCTCGCGATGAGGTACCAAGTGCTTGGCTGAGATACCATATCAAAGCCATTTAGCGTGAAATATTCATTCGAAAACAATAGCTTTTTGCTCGAGGGCACTCGAGGACACTCGAGGACTACGGCTTTTGGTAAAATTTTTTTTAAATGATGTTCGACCTATTATTTTTTACGTTCCTCTTTCTTTTTTACTCGTAATAATGAGCTTCGAGACTTTTCAGCGTTTTACCATAATTCAACGAAGAAATTATTTATTTTAATCGAAATTCAACCGACGAGGTTACGCGTCGGTTAAACGACCTTCAATACGGATTACAGCCTGACTTACGCGAATCACCCAAAGCTTCGTAATCGTCTTCGATTCGATATCGTTCGGACTCCCTTAATTACATCACGATACAGAACCGACGTTCGACGACCCGACATTTTCGAAGCATAGGTGGAAGTTGGTTAACTTTTACTTCTACTTTCTACGAGACCGAGTGGGGAACTATCGAACGATATTGGGACGAAAGGCCGAAAAAGCGAAAAAGCCAAAAAAGGATGTCCAACTTACAAATCTCGAATCTTTTCCATTTCCTGACCCTCGGAGCGTTCTCGAATTTATTACCATTCGATCGTTCGGTAGATTACGCAACCCGTTTTCAATAATTCGTATCTCGTTACAAAGAAAGAGGTTCTTTCTGGTTCTTTCTTTTTCGAGACAAAAGGAGCTTTCGTTGGGGGGAAATAACGCGAGCGTCAAACCCGTAAATCAACCGCAGTGATTTTGTAGACGCGAACGAGCAGAAGAGGGTAAGCGAGAGGGACGACGGAGGACTGCAGTAAACGACAACACCGCGATCCCGATTCAAGCCGTGCGAGTGCGCTTAGAGATCCGGAGAGTCGACCGCAACCCCCGAGACTTGGAAATTGCGAGCCCCTTCCGGGTCTCGGGGTGTCTCGAGGCGTCTCGAGGCGTCTCGAGGCGTCTACAGGCGTCTCCAGGCATCCCGAAGAATACCGCGGCAAATGAGCGCCGCTGGTGACTCCCCGCGTACGTCTTCGTTACGGCGGTTGGCAACCCGACCTCGTCCTCGCGGCTCGTTTTACGAGCGCCTCGCGCGCGTACTTGCTCGAGATCGATTCTCCCGGGGCGCGATCGACGGTGTTTTACAGTGTCGAGGAAAGAGGGAACGGGACAAGGGACCGTCCAATCGTGTCATCTTCGACTCTCGACCTCGACGCCGATACGCGCCTCGCGTTACGTTCGAGTACTTTGTCCGCGGAGTTCTCCTCTGGTCGGCGGATGCGCGGCTGAATGCGAGCCAATTGACAATATCCGCCCACGAATGTACGCGACGTACGCGACGTACGCGAGCGTAGGTCGATGAGCGCTTGGAATTCGATCGGGCTCGCTTATTTTTTTAACGGCATCGCTTGTTTGACGACTCCCTGCCCTGTGTTTTAAATAATAATAAGACGACCGTGAGAATGGCCGATTTTACGCTATTATTGACCGGGACTGCGGATTGCGAATTGCTAATTGCCAATTGCGAATTGCGAATTGCAAATTGCGAAGGATCGCTTTTAAAGACACGAATTATGCGCCCGATGATGAAATTTTTGCGTAGGAAGTAGCTATTTCAGAGAAGTCAGCCAAGCTCAAATTTCAACGATAATCATGAGTTTAATCCCTTTAGACTATTATTTATGTGTAATTTAATTGTTTAACTAGACAGGAATATAAACTAATATTTGTATTTTGCAATTTACACCACTATAGATACGTTTATTTAAAATGCTTGTGTCGTATTAACTGCCATAATTATACGTTCCATGAGAGTAATTATTAAAATAGACAAATGTGTAATTTTTTATCTTTTAAAATTTTGTTTACTAATAATAATAATCAAAAAGAACTTTTTAGTATAAAATTTCATGAATATTGAAGATACAAATATCGATTTTAGTATCGATGCGTACGTGTAATTCATTTTAAATTGCATATTATTTTGATCTTTTTATATACGTGATTGAAGATGCACGGAAGATTATATTGACCGAGAACCTATTATTGTCACCCTTTTAACTTTCATCGTTACATTCAAGTTACGTCTCGCTTTTAATGATAATCGTACAACTACAGATGTGTCCATTAACTAATTCATTTCGCGAATTAAGTAACTCTTTTAATTTATTAAAGTGTTTCGGCAAAATTAATTTTATGCCGTGATTTGTGCTATATAAATGATGTTTTAAAAATTTTGATCCATTTGCTTGAATAATATATTATCGTAATGTATAGTCGATTCGAATATATAATGTAAAACGAGATTTAAAGTCGCGTTAGAATATGTACAAAATCACTTTTAATCAGTTTTAAAATCTTAAATAAATCATTTAATTACACGCTTGACACTAAATTCTTTCAAAGATTCATTAAGTCATGCGGAGTATGTGTTTTAACAGTGATTACGAATCCGATAGTAGAGATTACGTATCGCGTGGTGTTTTCGAGAAACATTGTAATCTAAGATCGACATAATAATGCCATTTTTCGCCGCTTCGAGTTTAAGATTACTATTAAATAATAAGAAATAAGTTATTTTTAAAGGTGATTAAAAATTTAATATACAATTATAAGAATTATATAAAATATTTTCTAAAATTAAATAAAACTATGAAACAAATAAGATATCTTTCAATTTCCACATTTAATTAATCCTACGCTCAATTAATTATTTTAATTCGTACCACGTATAGTTATTAAAATTAAAAAATTTCCGCATTATGATTTCAATAAATGGCAATGTTTTAAATTAGTTTATTTTTTAGTGTTAAGGAAACATTTTCAATCGCTATTATTATCACTAAATCGATTCGTATACCGGTAAACAATGGAATATTTTTGGATACACTTTTAACGGTATTAAACAAACGCATTGTTTTAGAAATAAAGGAATACGTTTTCTTTTCAGCGCAACTATTGGCTTATCTCCTTGTTCAATCGTAATTTGAAAATAATCTTGGTAAAAATGACATTTTCGACATCATTAAATTAGGCTACGTCGGATAAAAAGGCAGAACATAAGTTTAACGGTGATATTCGTAATCAGCGCGAAAGATCTATTCGAAAGCGATTTACCAGATTTCAAGGACAAAAAGTTTTCGTTTCGTCTAGCGAATTATTTATTCATAGACAAGAGAACGGCACTATTTTTTGAGAATTGATCGGGGCAATTTTCAGTGAAATTATATCGGCGGATCCCGATGCTCGCGATTATGTCGAGTGTTAAACGATTACGGTATAGCGGTAGCAGCACTTTTCGCTCGATGAAATAGCGTATGCCGCCGCCTTCACTCCTCCGCGGCTCCTTCCGCTCTCCTCCTGCTCTTCCCCTGCTCACCCCCTGCTCACCTCCACCTTTCCTACTCTTTTCCTCATCTCCTCCGCGCCGTCGCCGTGCCGCCTCCGCGCCACCTTCTCTCCTTCTCTACCAACCGGCTGTTTTGAAAAGGACCTAAAAGGTGATTACCACTGAAAAGGCATCCGCTGGAAGAAGTTAAAAAGGCGCGCTCGATGCGCCGTAAACGCTGTCGGGAATAGAATTGAAATGTAAGAAAGGCGGGGGAAGGGAAATGACGGCGAGCCGAAGTAACGGAGCTCGGGGCACACGTGCGACCCCCTCGTCGTCGGCTAGATTTTACGCCCGCTCGTTAAAAATCTAATTCCGCTGCGGTGGCATTGGTGCATTCGACGAGTATCACGGTGACGTTCCACCGCCTCCCGGAAGATATCCACCGCCACGCCTGAATATACACGCGGGCGAATAGCCACGCGCGTTGCGTTTGTTTGTTTTTATTAGAAAGGCAGATTGCGGCTCGTCTTCGAAGCCAGTGCGAAGCGCGGCTTGTGAATCCGCCGGGTTGATATGCATTTTTATTGGGTCGGTATAATGTAAGTGTTCGTCGCGCTTTATCGGAGGTTTTGCGAGCAGCGAGAAGCACTGAGAAGCTCCGAAAAGCTCCGAGAAGCTCCGAGAAGCTCCGAGATGCTCCGAGATGCTCCGAGATACTCCGAGATACTCCGAGATACTCCGAGATGCTCCGAGATGATCCGAGAATCTTCGCGAACGCGTCCGTCGATCTCGCGTTCTTAGGTAGATCGCGGAAGGGGATTTTCGAGCTCGATCGACCAACTTTTGAATCATCGGCTCGCACCTATGCTATATACTCTCGGTGATTCGATTTGGTTTAATTCGTTCGAAGAATATTCGTCGATTCTTATCGTCGAATTTTCATTTCCTCCTTCGTAATGCACTACCACAGCGTTTGCTCTTAAACCGTGGACTGGAAAATTAACCAAAGCTGGCATTGATCGATATTAAATTAAAAAGTTACATTTTCGATATTACATTTTCGATAACTTAATTTAACATTGACCAATATATTTTATAAATGTTCTTATCGGTAATGTTCGCGTGTATTTCATTAAAACCAAACATATTTTATTAGGCATACCGGATAATTAATAAAAAGTTTAAATTTCAGAGATCGTTGTAATTTCAATTTTCCCTTTCAAAACTGTATTCAATTTTCATTAGTAGCAAAAAAATGTAAATTCTCGTAAAATTCTCTTAAAATTAGTTGGATAAATGTAAGTTTTTTGTGCTACGTTCGTTAATTATTGCTTCTTGTTACAAGACAAAAATTGTTTGAAAAGTATAAGGTGAGTAAAATGAAAGACGACGGATTCGATCGATTATATAATTGTATAACAGACGTATGCGAAAATTGGATTACAAATGTATATTAACCGGATATTAAAAACTAAATACGAAGCATAGTATTGCAAGTATTATTTATTTTGTAAATAAATTTACTATTGAACGAGACAGCACGCGAGGATTTTCTAAACTTATCATTGTAAATTCAAGTGCGCGTTTGGGTGATAGATTTTTTCCAAGTGTTTTATTTTCCTCGTAAAATTTATTTAATATAAATGTCGATTCATTGTTCGTAAAAATTCAAATCTATAAAGCTAGTTTATGGTACACGTTTATTGTCACAAGAATTCGTTACGGTTTCCGATCTCTTAGACCATTGACAATGAGTTATAAAATTTGAAATTGATTATTATATGCAATTAAATAGGTACACGTCAGAAATGATATTAAATCCGATGGGGCGAAATTTTGCGAACCAAAAGTTTTCGATAGAAAATGTATTTCGACCTTTGTACACTTATTTAACATACGCGTGTAATTCGAAACGATTACGATTCGTGATTTTTATTATAGAAAATAATTATCGTATCGTGAATCAAACTGAAAACCTTTACAAGTATTTGACCTACAGTTGTAATTTGTTGTGCTAGATTCAACGCTCATAAAATTAGGACAGAGGCACTAATTAAAACAATTACCTTACGGTTTTAATAATTTTTGTTGTTTCGTAATAACAACAACGCTATAAATTGACGCGATGAAAACGCAGGTCATTCGAACGAACGTACAATAATAAAAAGTACAGTGTATGCAAAAACTTTGGACTACCTAATATTAAAAAAAGGCAGATGTTCGCAAAAGCGGATACTAATTAAAAAAAGTATTTTTCGAAACTGTATCGCATAAGAATATTAAATATTCAAATATATTTGTTAGTTTTAATATTTTGAACGCTATAAGTATAATTACTTCCTTTTATTTTGAAAATAAATTTTCCACGAATTTACAATCATTTTCATTAAATTTCTTTAGAAACATTTTCTAAAAAATTCCGTAATGATTATTACATAGAAACTAAAAAGTGATAATTATTAAAATTATAATTATACTTATAGATTATTCAATTATTTAAATTTATCGCGCAACGAGAAAATTAAAATAATTTTTTATTTCGTATTTTGATTTTAATGAAAAGTATAGTATATAATAAAGTACAGAAAAATATCAATCCATTATTTACTAAAAACCTTGTAAGATTTTTAAATATTGTACATGTAACAAATAAGACATTTTTAGAACTGTATTTTTAACGATTCGAAGTTCTTTTAAATACATATGAATCGACTAATAAAATATTCTAAAATATTCCTCGAAGAATATATTCTTCGTTTCGTAATTAAATTAAAATACTGGTATAATATCTTTTCTATATAATACTACAAATTATTTTTTATTATTCGAATGAAACAGTTTTACAGCATATGAAAATAAAATTTTAAATTTTGAAATAAATATCGAACTTAAAAAATTGTCGTAAGCCTAGGAAGAAACTATTTAATAAAGTTTCAAAAAAATTTCTAGTTCAAATACATAATTTAATTCAAAACAATAAAGTTGCTTTTGTTAATTTAAAGTTTAAGATTCATCCGATGAAAGACCCTCAAAACTTAAAATACATATTACAAGGATTTTTATCGCGAAGTTACTATCATTTACGAGTACTAATGCAAAGATGCGATATATCGGCTGAACATAAAATTGATCAGGTACATATTTGAAATTAGCAAAAAAAATTTGAAAAATCTATCTGTATCGTTAAACGATCCCCATGTGTACATAAAGTCATTTATTGGAGACAAGGTCTCGAGTAAACGGCAACCGCAACAAGATTTACCTAGGTAAAAAAGGTTACTCGACAAGAAAGGACAAGAGAGAGAGAGGGAGGGAGAGAGGGAGAGAGGGAGAGAGGGAGAGAGGGAGAGAGAGAGAGACAGCGAGCGAAGGGAGAAGGAGAAACCATTTCCGAAAGTGCTCTTGGAAAAGTGGAGTTGGCCCTCGAGCGATCGCGTGCCAATGCTTCGCACGGCACTCGAACCGAACCTTCGCCCTCCCGTGGTCGTAATTATATTTCAGGTAGCGAGCCGAGGAGTCGTTGCGACTATCGTGAGAGCCAACCGAAAATCCCATCTCGAAAGCTCGACGCGCTCTCGATCGCGAACGCGATTCGTCAGAGTAGCAATTACAACGACCAACGACGGAACTTGGCGAGCCCAATTCCATTTTCCAATCGCGATAAAAGTTACTCTGTGTCGAACCCGCGGCGGCGTTGCGTACACCAGGACACAAATGCGCACCCACCTACCCACACACGCGAATAGAGAGATATTCCGCCGGCTCACACCGGCGAGATTTGCTCGCGCTTGCGCGATCCTTTCCCCCTGACGACGACAGGGAGGAGGACTTTTCGCCTCGTTACTACCTGCCGACACAAAACGCACGCATACAGGTAGAGGCGCGCGCGCGGGGAACACGCGTGCATAACGGGAAAAGGCTCCAACGTTGCCGCAGCGGCGGCAGCCGTTGCGCTTTCGAAATCCCTCGAACTTTTCAAGGTGACAAGCGAAGCGAACTGGCCGCACTGCTGCCCAAGAGCGCCGAGCGAGATCTGCCCGAAGAACTTGACTCTGTGTTTCTCCCAGCCTCCCTGAGAGTATAACGTATATTATACATCGGTTCGTTCTCCCGCGCCTCTCCGAGCTTCGACTAAAAATAGACGCTACTGCGTCTTTACGGAACGCACAGCCGCTCGAAAGAGAGAGAGAGAGAGAGAGAGAGAGAGAGAGAGAGAGAGAGAAACGCTGTTGTTCACTGGTTTTCATTCCGAGTGGGGAGAAAGAGATAGAGAGAGAGTGAAAGAATCGAGTTTTATTTGTTCAGACGAGAGATAATAAATTTATATGACGTTGCGAATTAATGCATCGACTTACGAGATTATCGCCACTCGAAAATGCCGCTTGAAAATGCCGCTTGAAAATACCGCTCGAAGCGATATTAAACGGGTGGCAACTTAAGAAAGACATCCCTTCAATTTTTCATGACGTACATGCGTGTATAAACAAACGTTTGCGGGAGCATAAGGGGGTGGGCGAACGTGCGTTTGCGCGCGTCCAATACAGGTAAAGGTGAGTGTATCCGTAACAAAGAGGCTCCGTACAAACAGGGTTTCGATAATCTTGGCTATTTCCATGATTTATGCGAGTCAAGACGAAGGAGAGAAAATAGCTACGCGTATTTTGTTTGCACGTAAAACGACCGAGAATAGTATTGATTTCGAGAGAGTAATTTGGTTAGACTTAAAATATCTTTTATCCGAATAAAAATTGCTCGAATCGGTTACGAATACTTTATTCAAAAGAAAATCCAATATCGTCAACGAGTACGTATCATCGATTTAAAAAGTACCGTCGTTAAAAAAATTTTGTTTAAAATGAAAATTTGGGCTTTTACGTACATGTGTATTTAAGACTTAGAACGCATAGGCAAACGTTTCCTGTAAGTTGTAAACTATTTTCCAATTACTTTCGCATATTTCATTTTATGATTATATGCTTAGGAATATTACCGTTATCTCGTCTATTTTCAACCTAAATAGTAAATATTGACTGGAAATATTTTATGAAAAAATGTAAATGTAATATATTCTTATGTAACGCGTGATTGAAACGAATGAAAAAATTATAATTACGCATCGAAGTAGCTGAATTAAATATTTTTTTATTCTCAATGTTCGTCGGTTACCGTCGTTTAAAACGTAACCAAAAATGTTGTTTCGTATTTTGGTCTTCGCCGCAGAAGCGAGACGACCATCGAGATGATTAAACGGAGATTTCCGACTTTTTTAGCCGAAGTTAATTAAGTTAAATTAAATTTTATGCATCTGTTTGATAAAATATCGAGCGTGAGATTGATATTATAAATTATAGCGCAATAACGATCGGTCGAAACTTTCTATGACTCAAAAAAACTATTAGCCGTTGCTTTTCGTTGACCAAATAGCGCGAAATTTAAGCTTAAATACAAAAATAGCTATTACGAATTTTATTTATTTCATTAAATATTTTCTTTTTATTAGAACATGAACTCACTAAAATCTTGCTTAGCTTTTTATTACTCAGAATACAAAAATTCGGGTTCTCAACTAAAATTCCGCTGTTCGTCTATTTTAGAGACCGCGTAATTAATTACCGAACGAATTCGTTTGTCCATAGCATTTACAGAACAATTTCAATTTTATAATCCAAGCAGAGCCAACTTTTTTGTTTAAAATATTTTATACAATGTACATGATGATGATGATGATGATGATGATGATAATGATGATACAATAGTAATTTATCGATCGGTATTTTCCCTCAAGAAAATTGGCGTTCTTTAACCACCGAAAATATTGCTCTTAAATGCTCTTACCGAGATTCATCTTTTTCTTCGAGTCGTATAAAACTATGCTCGTAAAAAGGCTTAGAAGAAGTAAGTGCTTGAGTAACACCTGTTTGTTTTGCGCGAGATCTTATCGGGTCCTCGGCAAGACTCCGTCAAGTAATGCTTATGCATCATCGCATCCAGGTTAGGCTCTCCAAGATGCTCGATTACTAAGATCAGAATTGCGCTCTTAACGTAAACACCTTTAAACGAATGGTCGCGCGTTTCACAACTTTACCATTGTAAGAAAAGGAATAACGATTTACGCGTTTTTTAATCGGTTCTTTCCTTACCAAACTTGTTTATCGGTTGCTACGCTTTTGGATATTATTTCGCGGAATTACCTTTCTTAACCGCAATCTCTTGTGATTCTAATGATTATTAGATATTATTCAATTAGCTCGATTAATAACGATTTTAATTTCAATTATAGCCGTAATACGGAGATCGACGAATTCGCGATAACCGTTCGATTAATTAAGTTACAAAGATTGGCGCGCACTGGTTTACTAGTTTTTAAATTATCATGATTTAGAACCGCGCTTACGATACCGTTTAAAATACTCGATAATAACTTTGATTGCTCGTGGGAAATTCATCGATCGAACGCGTCGTTGGCCGAAGGCAACGATATTTTTAACATCGCCACGGCAAAGAAAACAGGAGTACATTTTTCCAGCTTTTCGCTCAACGAATTTTACCGAAGAAAAAAATAAACGACGTATTATCTCGCGATAACGATATTATCTCGCTCGCGCGTTATAATTATAATTTGGTGGTTTTTATTCGCTCAATGTCGCTAGTTTTTTTATTATTATAAGCATAAAAATTTATCGGAAAGATCTAGAAAAAAAGCCACGCAATATTACGATTTAGAAAACGCGTAATATATTATTCTTTACAGTTATTGGTAATGCGACTCGGCGATCGAGCGAAATGAATGGATTCCTAGTATATGAATCTTTGTACGCGGTCTTTTTCTTTCTCTTTGCGAGCTCCTTACTCCCCATTACATAAGCCTAACCTAACCTTCAATCACGAGTAAGTCAAGGAACACGAGCGCATGCAAATGTATAAATGATACATAGCCCTTTTTATCGAGGTTATATCTCCTTAGATACGCATTTCAAAACACCCGCTGAAAAATGCTTACTCGTACCGACGTAAGTATATGCAATCGTTTATTTTTTCTTTTCTTTCTTTATACTTTCGTTTCGAGATTGCCGAAATAAATAAAAAAATCATCGAACGTAAAGGGAACTTAATTTAATTTAATTACCAGGCCAGCGAGAATAATCTTTAAAATATTCAACAATAACAATATTTTGTTAACCATTTGAATTTGATCCAAGACGTTGAATATAATTTTTTCTCCCATCGGACTCGGAACGGTGTAAATCGTCGGTGCGAATTATCGAGGAGCGCATCGTTTCGATCGCGGATTCTAATCAAGGGTTTATCCTACGACGTTTATCCGGTAATTTGCGAGTTTCGAATTGGCTTTGCTACGACCCGGCCGTTTATTTTTACCGAGAAATTTCACGACTAAACGAATAATTAGATCATTGGGTTACGAAACGAAAAAATGAATCGAGGAAGACTTACGAGTCGATTTTCGAGGCTTCGCGATTTTTATCGGTGGTATTTTTACACGTGGACACGGAATACTCGTCTAAAAAAGATTTACGAGCAGGTGACGCTCGAATTTTCGAGGCACGATAAGTTGAACGCTAAAGAAAACAATTCGATTATCAGCGTGCACGAACAAAGTTATCGTTCAACGACATTTGCCAACGCAAAAACATCGCGGACGGTGTATTTTTGAAAACATTGTTTACAAGGGTGAATATATCGATCGCGGGTATAATGCGAGCAGCATTTTATAGGCAGAAGCCGTGTTCGAATAAACGCACTCTTTGAAAAGGTCGTTGCGATAACGAGGGGTTTTTTTTTTTTTTGAAAAAAGGTCGGCTGTGATCCGCTCGAAAAGGGAAAGGGCAGGCGCCGAGTTTCCTCGCGACTATTCATCCCACGGTTGGGGTGCAAGCGCGGAAGATACTGGCAAGGGGGAAGAGAAACTTCGGCGCTCGAAATCGGAAAATTCACCCGGGCAAAGCAGAAGCGGAAGGACGCGCGATCGATGCGTGTCTAAGTCCGTGGGAAAGTAAACAACCGAGGGTAGAATAGATGATCCAACGCGGGTGTACAAAGCAGACTGACCATTGCGTCCAGGGCGCAGTCGGGCCTCTGCAGTCCTTCCGCACTCGGGGACGTCCTCCTGCGTCCCTCCTCCTTCACCGGAGCCGTCTATCGATCCCCCGCGAGGCGCGCACGCACTCGCTCGCAGGAGCGAAGATGAGATGAGGTTGGGCGGGCGTCCAGCGTCCGAGAGATGCTGCGAGAGACGTCAGACGTCGCCAAGCGCGACGCGCTCCGAACGCCACGAGGAGCCAGCAAACACTGAACGCACGCTCGAACGCTCGTGTCAAGGAAAGGGAACGACTGCGCCCCGAAGCCCGAGGCGTACCGACGCCGAGTTCGCGGGAGAGTGTTTTCGGCGCTGGCCACGAGGAGCCCGGGTCGCAGCACCTGCTGCCCCACGGACGGGCCGCGAGGGTACCCGAGACAGGTGCGCGCGGATCCTCGGTCCTCTCCGCTCCTCCCACCCGAGGTATCCTTAAATATGTCTACCGCAATGCAGACCCTTCCAACGAGAGGCGATCGATCTTTCTTCCTTCCTCCCTTCCTTCCTTCCATCCTTCCTTCCATCCTTCCTTCCTTCCATCCTTCCTTCCATCCTTCCTTCCATCCTTTCTACCTTCAATTTTATTTTACTTGAAGCATCAACCATCTAATCCTTCCAGATCCATCCACATTTTGGAGCATAATTTTTTCGACTTTCTATCGTTGATGAGCTTAATTAACTTATGATATCGTAAAAAACACTCTGGAGAAAGTTGGGAGGAAACTCGTTTTCGTCATTTTTTATGATCGCCTACAATTTAGTTTCTATATCTCCTATTCTGTAATAGATGTTCATTATGTGAAAAATAATATTAGGAAATATATATATATTCGTTATATTTCGATTTAATAAGAACCTTTGCCCTTACCGTAAACTTTTCTTTTCTCAAATGTTTTTTATTTTGTATTTCATTCTCTTTTTTCCAAATTAGATAGTCTACTTTGTCTTGTTCGTTTATTTTGGTGTAAAATGAATTGTTTACTTGTTATAAATCAATATACTACTCGTATGTCCGATAAGTAGAATACGGCTGAAAGATATCTTTTATTCGTTATGATTACATATTTTTTTATATTTAACACCGACTCTTGTAAAATTAAAATTTTTAAAATTATAAGATTTATTACCTTAAAAACTGGAATTACCGTACATCTTATCGCGCGTGAGAAATAAAATGTTTTACATCCTACACAAAAAAATATGCTTCGTTGAGTTTTAAAAACTAACGTGTTTTAAATTTACGAATAATTTTTAATAATGACGAGTTTTCAATTTTTTTTTAAATAATAAGTATTTGAAATAAATTGAACGAAGTAAAGATAAAGACGTTGAAAATTAAAAATTTTATATCGTTGATATACTTTATTTAAGTTTAAGTTTGTTTAATTAATCCCACGAATAAAACACGTGTTTGTTAAATTTTGTTATTGAAAAATAATAATAGTAACAATAACGGAATTTTTATTTAAAAAACAATTATAATAATATTATAACATGACTTTTAAAAATAAATAATTTAATATTTATTTAAATAAATATTCCAAAAATAATTGTGTTTTATTATTTGATGCAAATATCACTATAATTTGTTTAAATTAAAAAAAATTATTAGTAAGAAGGAATAAAATGGATCGCTTGCTTTCCAATTAATTTTTTTTTTATTTTTTTTGTATAATTTCGTTATTTTATTACATATACCTTTTTTCGTTAATAAATATCATCTAAAAAGAAATGCATTTGATTTTAATAATTAATTGAAAAATTATTTTTACTTTGACACGTGTTTTATAATTATCGATTTTCATTTCATTCCAAACGTAGAGAACACTCGATATCTTATACAATAAAGTGTCATTAATTTATATTCGTTTTAAATAATCTCTATTATATCGATTAGATTTATTTATATAATTAAAGAAATCATATAAAATCTCTTATCATTCGACTGAATTTCAACCACTTAACAATAATTTTCTGTGTAAATGTTGATAACCATTATTATTATTATTTTTGTTGTTGTGAAAAGGATGGAATTTTTTATTTATATTTTAAGAGACTTTTTTGTAAGTGAAAACAAATTCGATTAATTACCAAATTAAAATTGTAGATAAAAGTCTGATCAATTTAAAATCAATTGCATTGGACAGTTTAAAGTATTTTTATATTTTGAAAAAAATTACCTTTCCATTTATCAATGTCAATACATTTTATATCTACACAAGAAATAAAAATTCTTAGTGTAAAATTTTTGATATATCAAACGAAACTTGCTAATTAATTTATATAATTATAAATTATCAAATCTTTCATTAAATTAATTGTAGTATAATATTTAAATTCTCGGTAAATCTGAATAATTTAAATTATCGTTAATTACGTATAAAAGGATTTATTTATAAACAAATTTATAGTTCTCTCGCACACCAATATTGTGCAATAAAATGTAACATCATAATAATTTATATCGAAACTTATTAAATATTTTTTAATAATTTAATTTGATGATTTTTTTATAAGCTAAGATTATATTGATTTTTAAAACAATTATATGTTTTTACTAAATTAGTAAAAAAAATTACCGAATACGTTACAAACATTATATAAAATTAAAAAAAAAGAAGTTGAACATTTCATGCAGTAATACTGTTTTACTAATACTTTTAACTTAATTTAAAATATTTAAAAAATAAAAAATCGTTTAACTTTAATATTATATAGAAGTGAGAAAAAATATCATATTAAAAGCTTGATTATTTAAGTTTAGATTTTTAACAAGGATGAGTTTGTCAAACCAAGAATGGGATGCATAAAATATCGGTTTACCATTAGTGAATCAGCAACCGATAATCGGCCACTTATAGGAAGTAATAAGTATAGAAAGGGATTTATAAGTAGATCTTTACTGGTTTGAGGACTCCTTTTTCTCAGGATGATTCAAATAAAGTCAAAGTGAATGCTTCCTTTCATTATTCATTTATTGTAAATGGCTGTGTTGTTAGCCAATTTTTTTTATTCATCAACGAGTAATTATAACTTTCTTTTTCTCGTTAGTTTTGTCATATATATTATATATTCTTTAATATTTTACAATCTTACATATCATTATAATGTTATTGCTATCATGTAAATAATAAAATATATTTAATTATTTGTTCACTTTGTGAACAGTAGTGTAAGTATAATTTATTAATATACAATATACATATGAAAAATAAAAAATTAGAAATAACTTTATGGAAAAATTTGATCATGAAAAATTGTATTTTGCCATAACTATTTCTTTTAAACTTTGTATTAAAAGATCTATAACATAACATTTGATTCTGTCGAATCAAGAATGAAAAAATAGAGAAGATACTTCAAAACATGATTAACAAGCAATCACGAATTTTTTTATAAGCATACAGAGCGTATCGAATCGTTTATCCGATGTTGGTGACACTATTTTTCTCTCATTGCCACTTTCACAGCCTATGTGTATAACATTTTTTACGTTATATTCTTGTTCATTATATACAATTCCGTTCAACGTGGTTTCGTGATTTTGCATCGATTGGTAATATTATTAATATATATATAGCAATACTGCAAGCCAAACATGCAAATTCTTTAGTAAAATCGATCATCAGCTTTCTTAATTTAAATTTGCATTTCTAAGTTCCACGGTATTTGACATTTTTCTTCATCAATTTTCCACGTTATCTGATGCGTTTTGTCATTGTGAATCTTTGGTGTTATTTAGTTGTTTGTAACCCTAAAAAAACATGAATCCTTTTATTAAAACTTATTAAAACGCTTAAAACTTTAAAAATCTTAATTTTTAAATGATTAAAGTGCTTTAAACAAATACGATCACTTATATTAAATTAGAATCAATATCTTATGTTTGCTATAACTTTTATGTACAGTCAAAAAAAAATTTTTTTTTATGAATGTTATGTATAATTTCATCCACATGCGTTTCATAAGTATATTTTACGATTGCAAAAGCTGTTAGACATAAAAGAGGTTTGTTAATAATGATAATAGTTTTCAAATATATACATAATTTTTGTGTTAAAAGAATATTAGTCATTTTTTCTTGTGTCAAGAAATTATTTTTATATAATTATGTTAATTGTGTTAGTTATTTAGTAATAATGACAATATAAATTTGTTTTCTTGTGATTCTGAAATTTAGATTAATGAAAATTTTACATATAAAATTTAGATAAATTATTTGAACTAATAAAATCAATTTCATTGCAGATATTTAAAAAAAATACGATTCTTAAATATGAAAATATTTTTTATAACGAATATTGAATTTTATTAAATTAACTTAATTCAAATATGTCCACATAAATCTATCGAAAAACTATTGTGTAAAAGTTATTTTAACTAGTAATATTACTATATTTATAGCTCATTAAGCTCAATTACTATAAAAAGTAGAACTTATAACTCAGAATACTTATTAATCTACATATTTATCAGATTTTTTAACAATTTTGGACAAACGTTTCAATACTTTTTTAAATTATAATTTTCAGTATTTATGAACATTTCATCTTAAATATTTTAAAAATTTGCTTAAAATATTTTAAAATATTTCACAGAAATAATGATATACAAATAGTAATAATAGTAACAATCATTTATAATGATTGAGTATCAGATATTTAAAAAAAATGTACAAAATATACCACTATTATCGAATGATTAATTAAAAAGTGGAAAAAATTATCATTATTAATTAAGTTGAAACTCAATTCTTAAAACTTGCAAAAACAACACATAGCAAAAAAGATGATAAAATAAGTTAAAATAAAAAATTTGCTTGCATTTTGGTGCACAATTGACTTATTAGTTTGTAAGTGTCAGTAGTTCATGCTCCCATAATAAGACGTATTAACGCCTAATAATCTTTCGTTTCTGTGTCTTACAGCATTATTAAAAGAATCTCGTAGCCTCTCGGTAAACGTTTTATATTCCATATCGGCGTTGTTTTGTCCAAAGTCGAAATCCGCGACTTCTACAGTGAAACGTGACCTGCTTTGGATGTAATATGCAATGCCAAAAACGATGAGAACAACAGCTACTAAGGAACATGAAACCGGTACCACTATTACGGACAGCTGTGGCTTTGGTGTTACTGTATAAAGATAAAGAATTAATTTTAGAATATGTAAACATTACAACGACATTCATTTTAATTTCTTCAAAAATATATTTCAATTTTTTTTTGTATATTTCTTATATATTTATATTCTACCTTGAAACCATAAGTTTAATATCAATATTCGTAAATTTAAAATTTTGTATTTTTTATTGTATAGTTTGATACAAAACTAGAAATTAAAATAAGTATTATCTAAATTTTTAAATTTAATCATAAAAAAACTTACGTTTATAAATGTTTACTGCTACTGGATGAATTTCAGTACTAACGTCATTGCTTAGTATTACCAAAACGGTATATTCAAGAGCATCAAGGAAATAATGATTAAATGAAAATTTACAAGTTGCTAGAGTTTCACTGTCCTCGTTACAAGTTTCGTTACCAGTGACATTGTATTTCCCTATGTGTATTTTAATACATTTATTAAAAGGCCCTGTACCATTGCAAGATATAACTAATGAAAGACTGTTCCATGGCTGAATCCACGTCGAACCTTCTACGCTAAGTTTTGTAATTGGAGCTATTAATTAAGAAATATATAATCTTTTTAATAAATAAATAATTAATAAAAAATGTAAATTTTATAGATTATAAAATGTGATATTACCCCTAATTTTCACCTCTCGTTGAAAATAACCGTATACTTTATTTAAATCGGCTTCTATACCTGACTTGCAAACAAAAGGAAACGTAGTATTTCCTAATACAGGCAGTGTTTCGTTAGATGTATTGATAATTGGAGTAGTACTCAACGTCGTTGAAGTAGTTGTCGAAGGTGTCGTTGAAATTGTAGATTCAGTTGTAACGTTAGGTGGACTCAAAGTTGTAATATTTGTCGGTACAAGCGAGGGTGTCGTCGTAGTGGATCGATCGAACGAAGCTACCACGAGAGCCTCGATAATGTGAAAAGTATTGGGTAGAGTGAAATTATACGTAGCTTTAAAATCGTCGGTTTTATTATAAAGTTTACAGTCGACGAACCAATATGTTGATATCGATGTCGCTGTTTTATTTATATAATCGAGATCACCCTTGCGTAGATCTACGGTGAAATTTGTTGCTTGGGCAGAAGATACAAAAGCATTTGTCACAGTTTTATTAGACTGCTTAATAATTAAATTCCCATTCAAGAGATCTACAATATAATCAACATTATTAATATTATACCACTTACGTTAAGAAATTTTTATCGTAAAATAGACCACTCACTAGTAATACGAAAATGTATTCTCCTACTTGTATATTCTCTACATTGAATAAAAAATAACCATTTGCACACGGCTACTTCCATCGTATATTCACCTACGTGATATTTCAAAGCTGGATAACTCACGCTGTAATACACCGTTGTATTAGACGTCGTTTCGGTCTAAAACCAATAATTGCGTTAAAATATTGCTAAAAGTATACGATAATATATATATATATATATATAACACTATAATTAAAATAATTTATTTTGTCATTATAAAACTTATCAAAAACTGTATCATCTTTCTCGTTTCGAGCTACAAAGATTAAATTTATTACAATAAGATTTGTAAATACCTGATAAGTATGTTGATCAACGGCATTATCCTTCCATGTATAAATAAAATTTCCCGACGGTGTTCGCCCATCGCTATTTAAAAGGTCTGCTCTAAAAGTGATGATACCTCCAAGTACGAGAGGCCCATCGTGCATAAGTCTTACATCTCTATCGGAGGCTGCAACTGTAAAATATAAAGTGATAGGAAAATAGAATCAACGTATAGTATTGTACATAGCTGAACAACGGAATAAATAATATCGCTGGTTAATCGCGGAGTCGAGAACGCGAGATATCATTACGATAACGATAAATTCCGAAATAGCTCTTACCTTGTAATATCGAAAAAGTAACTATCGTCGCCAGGAAGGCTCGCCGATGAGCAGCACGACGCATTTTCTCAGCTAATCATTTATGGTGCAAATGATGTGGATCGATTCTGGACTACGCTTATTATTTTGTAATAACTCGACGTATCGAAAAAATATGACAGAGAAACGGCGAATGAGAACTGTTCCTTTTAATTAGATGTACGTATGACAAATCGCACAAAAGCACAATACATCAAAGTACGAGCTATCTGAACACGAGAGTTGGATGCTCGGCCGCTGAGCTCTGGTGGCGCTTGCATCGCTCTTCCCTCCTTCTCCCTCTATCGTTCTTTCAGCTAACCGTCGCTTTACCGACGTTACGCAAACGCGTCGATAAGTTTTTAGCTCCGGTGCATCAATCACAGAGGATATACACAAACAAACGGTTTCGGTAAGGATGCGTCGAATCGAGTTTGGAGTTCGTTCTGTCTCCTACCGATGCATCCTGTCCCTAATAAGGAAACTGGGGAAAATGCACTAAATTGTGCGACCCCTCCTGTCCTGTATAATAAATGCATTCGTACGTTTAACGAATAACGTACAATCTCGCGAGAACGTAGCTGACAAAAGAATAGGTTAGGTTGCCTAAAGACGCTTAAAGATGCTTAAAGATGCTTGTCCTCGCGTTCGTGTACATTTATCCATGCTTGCACTCGTAGATTCGCATCCGACGTTACATTTCATTTTTTATGGAAAACAATTGTAATTTTTCAATGTTCGACGCTCGCTCGTACGTACGGTAATAAAACGACTAATTTTTTGAAAATTCTTTTTTGACGGTAACTTAAAATCCAAATACGCAAAACGAATCGTACGCGATCAAAATGGCTTCATCGATATATACGCATAATATAAATACATCAGAGTCCAGTAACAATACGCTATTTTATATTTTAATCTCGACCAAAAGTTATACTCTAATTTATAACCGGATACTCCGATTATTTAAAAAGTTTACGGAAAATAAAAAAATATACGTTGTTAGCACGGCTACTTGCGATTCGTAATTAAATGATTTTTGGAAGTAAAAGTAGGGTTATTTATATTTTTTTATACGTTTTTTGAAATGAAACGATCCAATCGAAAACTATTGTATCGATTACGGACAAGAAACGAAAAACGATATTCATGAAAATCGAGTTTGATCTATGACAATTTTATTTGCGCACGTGTACGACGCAACTCGTACAACGTAGACCCGGTAATCAGAATGTATAAAAAATTTCATAAATCTCAGTTTACAGCTCGTCGCTTTATTAAGTTGATATCGTTCGGTCGTACGCTTTCAAATTCGGGATGCGCACGCGACGAACGCGTAACCGTTGGAGATATATAAAATTATACATTGGATAAGTGCGTGCGCAAAATTTACACAAGAGAAAAAAAAACAATAAAGAAAAAAGAAAAATAAAAAGAAACGATTGATCGAGCAATTATAAAGACGTAGGCGAAAAAAAGGCCCATAAAGCCACGTAGATTAATTTGAAAAGTATAAATTTGTACGCTTATAAAAAAGTTTTTAAAAAAGTTTACAAGGTTTTTCATTTATTTTGGATAAAAGCTAAAATCTTGGGCACGCATCGGTGCTTAAAATAATGGTAGGAGCGCATCGTAATAATTATTTGAAATCGACGATTGATCTAATTTTCGATCGATCCACCCGAAGACACATATTTGCCGAGCGCGTTACAACTTCACGCGCAAAAATCGTGCATACGCGCATTTTTTAGTAGATTGTGTATTCTAGGAACCGGGGAGTCGACGGAGAGTCGACGGAGACTTATCAGCCGAGAGATCGAGTTTTCATTTTATCTAGATTTATCTTGGAGAGCGCAGACGTGCAGCTCCCGAGTGCACTGGTTTGTTTGGCACGGCTGCTCCTATTCTCGAACGGTTTTTATGAAAATGAAAAAAAACGTCGTATGTCGTACGAGGCGTGTACAATAAAATTTCGCATGACCGGAAGAACGGTGTAATAAGTATTTTCTCGTTCTCTCTTATGTTCTCCTTCCGAAGTCATCGCGACGTTGAGAACGCGCGCGGCTACATATATAATCCAACGATCCACACCGCATGCAAGTTTATACGCACACACGTAAAGGGAAGTTCGCTATTTACGTGCAACCACACTACTAGATTGACTAGATATATGAAAGAGAGAAAGAAAGAGCTAACGTACAGAAGACTTTTACGATTGGAGACTTCGTAAAGAGTCGCGGAGTCAAGTTGAAAAAAATAGAAGTGGAAGTTTTCGAGAGGAAAAAATTGAGAACGGTCCGACGGATTTTTTACTCTTGGGGGAACCACGAGGATGCTTATCCGTTGCTCGTCCTCGAGTATTCGTGGGCGGACGATCGATCACCGCTCGTTACTCCACCTCGACCTCGACTCCTGGACCGAGCTTTTTCAAGGCGCCAGGTACTGCGAAAAAGTACGTGCTTTCAAACGCTTCTATTACATGCCTCTTTTTATTACTACCATTTTTGGTTAAGAAGGTGTCACTTCCGGTACGATGTACGTTTGTCAACGCATATGTAAGGGTAGAATACGATGCACCTTCCTATTTTAATTGCATTTATTCGAATCTTTTATACATCCATCTTTTCACTTTAGAACTTTTCGTTACATAAAATACGTGCCTTTATTATTGTTTGTTTTCATTGAATCGTCAATATTTTATTTATTCAATATACGTTTTTCTCATATTAATCAAACTATATTTTAACTTTCGCGTGAATTTCTGCCTCCTTAACGTTATTATATAAATCATTCTGTTTTAACGTATTCAATGTTGAATAGTATTCAAATTCGATTCTCTTTCGATGTTTTGGAAAATTTCTTTTTACACTTATGCTTCTTGTTTGTTTTTCTTCTTATTGTATCGTCGTTTCAATGGTTCAATTCTTTTATCCTTCTCTTACCTTCCGTCTATTTTATTCCTTTGCTAATTATCTATTAACTCGATGTACTTTAATCTATTCTTAATATTTTTCATTGTTCGTTAAGTATATGCTTACAGTTAAAGGTGGCAAAGAGCGGCGTCGAGTTGCACACGACCGAGAAGAAATGCCATAAATATTTGTAACTCGAATAAAATATGGCTACTGTTTTCGAAAGCCCTTTCCTTTCGAACAGACTTCGTCAAATAGAAGAACGTTATGAAGAACCTACTACGTTTGGAAGATGCGACTGCACCAGTTACAGTTTCCTAGGACTGAGCATCGTGTTAATTACGATTGGTACGATCATTACCATTTTAGCTCTAGGAGATGTCACCGATGGCTTCATATTTTCGCATTTTGGACGCATGTGGTTAGTAGGACCAATTTTTATTTGCTCTGGTCTCATGGTTGCTGTCAAATGTATGCTTTATCTTAGAAGAAAGTCAGTTATCCAAATGATTTTTCATCAACGTCAACTTTTCAGGGTAAGAATTCTATTTTTTATCTTAATTTAAAAAATTATTTGTTTAAAATACATATTTAAAATGCAAGTTTCTTATATTTTTGTATAATAAATTATTTGAATACTCTTTTATATTATTTATTTTCGTAATAACAATTTTAGTAAGACAATTAGCAAAGTATAAATACCATTTTCCAATTTAAATATTATAATTTTAAAGATTTATTTATTTTTTTAAATAATAAATGTAAAAAAAATAAATAAAATATACACCTTAAATTATTAAATTCGTTAAATATTACTGTAAATAATTCATTCTCTTAATATTAAAGAAACGCATCGACGTGTATTAATAATTAAAGAAAATAATATTGAAAATAATTGATAAATTTGTATACTGTTTCCAATATTTAATCGTTAAATTTAAAATTTTTAATTACATTGATTTTAATTTGTAATTATAATATTTAATGTTAATCAAGTTTTACATATTACAAGGTTTTAACAAATTAAAACTTCCTAGACTACGATTATTACAAATAATTTTACCTTGAAATTTATATTTATTTATTTTAAATGAATTTTAATAGTTTAAAGAATATTTTAGTTTTTGAATCTTTCAAAATTTTGAAATAATTTCCTATTGAAATTTTAGACGAGTTGATCGATATTATACATACGAATAAAATAACGTTCTAAGATATATTTATTTATTTTTTAGAATTTTTGGTGTCACTTTTATGTTTATTAATTTTATTTTAATCTAAAAATATTTAAGAAAATAGAATAAAGGTTTAAAAAATGGAAAAATTTATATCTGAAAATAATTGGTAATGAAAGTTTATATATATATTCTTTTTTTTTTCAAAAAAATGAATAAATATAAAATTTTATTCAATATATTTTATACATATAAGTCAAATGTATATTTGCATATTTCAAGTTCTTGTTGTATATTTAAATAATATTGAATGAATGTTTAATTACTAATTCTATTACATCAAAACATAAAGTGTAATATATAAAAAAAATTTTGCAATAAAATTTATATTAAGAAAACATGAAAGTATCAAATAGTTATTTTATATATTAAATCGTTATTGTAATATTGTAGTAATTATTTTATTAATCTCATGTTGAAGAATCCAAAGAAGAAATTTAAATAAATTTTGTCTTATCTCTATTTTCAAGTACAGAAAAATTATTATAATGTTTACTAATTATGCAATAATTGTTTTTTTAAATAATGCACTACCATAATTTTTATAAACTTGGAGGTATATTGCTTAATTTAAAACTGTATTGCTTGAAACTAAGAATATTTTTTAATAAATGTTACAGAAAAAATATGATTTATTTTACTCTACGTATTAGCTTTTATGAGATTTTAAAGCATATTTTGTAAAACGATTTAATAAGTATTTTTAAAATGTTTCAATAGATAATTACAATAATTTCAAGTTTCATTAGCTCTCACATAAATTAGTTTTGATGTATTATATAAATTTTAGCATATTTTTTATTTCTTAGGACAAGAAGGTATTATTTTCATTATTATTTCAAATAAAATGAAAAACGTTTGAAAGTTTTATATATAATATTTATTCAATATTAATTTGAAATAATGGAAACTGATGCATATATATTATTTAAAATCTGTTATATAACCGAAAATGAACTAAATATTTTCATGCCATTAAGTATTTTCATTAAATAATGTTCGATTTTATGATAAAAATTATATTATTCAAGAATGCTACATATAATATTTATTGCATGTAAAAATCATAAAAAATTGAAAATATATAAATAAATTTATTTCAATGTTTCGATAATTAAAAATTAGAAAAGTATTATATTTGCTTATTCATAGATAAGTTTCATTAAATGTATATTAATATTGCAATTAATGTTATTTAAACGCGCAAGCGATAATACTTTTTTTTAGTTTAAATTATATAAATTATTAATTATTATCATCATTATTAAATAATTTTTGTCAGTTTCTGTTGAAATATTATAAGTAATTGGAATTAAAATGAATTAATTATGAATAATCGTAATTGTTTTTCATGTAAGGTCCGGTATGGAATATTAAAAAACAAAAATTTGTATAAAATAGTAAATAGTAAAAAGTTTTCAATAAATGTATAGATAATTAGATCTATCGATTTATCATTATCATTATCTTCATTTTATATTTTATGTAATTTATTACATTATAAATAATTACTAAAATATATTATCGAATTACCGTATACAATATTATATTGTCAACAAGTCGATTAAAGTAAATTTAGATAAAATTCCAGATTACATTCAGTTAATTTTCCGTTTTATAACGTCATTTTCGATGTATAATTTTGAAACTTAGATCTGCATAAGCATAGTCCAATTATTTAAGTTTTTGTATTGAATTTTAAAATTGAAAAAGAAATTTTTTTTATAACTATCAAATAATATTATAATTACATTAAATTATTATATTATCAGTCAATTGTTTTTTATTAATTTTTTTAAATTTAGATTTTATTATTTGTATATTAATGTGCTATATCAACATTTTATTGGAAATAATTGTTTTATGTACGAGTGATATTATAAAATAGTTTTAATTTTTTTTTAATTTCCGATAATATCGATAGCAAAGATTATTCAAAATAATGTGTCATGAAAAAAATAGTAAAAAATTGCTATTTTGTAGCTTTTGTATAATAAAGCATATTATGCATTATTTAAGACTTATTGCATAATGCAGTTTTAACTTTACATAATATATGAACAAGAACAATTGAAATATTTGATCTCTGAATTTTGAAGAGTTCGGAGAATTTCACAAGATAAAATGTACCGTTAATATTATAAATAGTAAAATCATTAATAACGCAAAAAGATGTGATATGGTTCAAATAAAATCTATTTTATATATATTACCACGGGTTAAATTATTTTATTATTATTTACTATAACTTCGTAAATTGTTTATTTTTTAAAATAAAATTCACTAATATTAATTGTATACTATAAGTTACATCTATAATTAATAGTATTAAACTATTTATATATTTTATTTATAATTATAATAATAGTTTATAAACATTTATAAACTATTTCAATGTATAAGCGTATTGTCTCTAATTATCAAGATAATATTTACTCAAATGTGTATTTTATCGAAAAATTTATCATAGATTAAATAACTTTATGAAATTGATAAAATATTATAAATTAATATTTTTGAAGTGAAAAAAAGAATTAATAAATTATAACACAAAAGTGTGTTTTTAAATGGTAGTAAGACACACACGTAAATAATTAAAAAATATTAATCATATTAATGATCATAAAAAATTTGCATCAAAAATTAATATAAGAAATGGATAAATCGTTAGTAATAATGGCAATTACAACGAATTATACGATGAGACTCTAGATTAATTGTAAAATGTTTATTTTTTGATACGATTTTATTCTTTAACACGTTGATCTTATTTTTTATAATAGTATTTTTACAAAATCTATTAAATTAAACGTTTATTACAAGGTCGAATTAGTATGGACAATGATAACGTATTAGGTTAATCTAACCTCTTTAGATTTATTACGTGTTTATTGATACTATTAACGTTTATTGATTAATTTTATTGATGTAAATTTTCAGCTAAATCATTGAACAGATAATTTTTCATTAAAAATACGTTTACCGATGTTATTAAGAAAATTTTTTTTACAATTTTTACCTTGAAAATGATTAAATGGTTTAGTTTGATTACAAATATTTTTCTATCAGGTGTATTAATATTACGGGTAAAAAATCACTTTAATTGATTTAATTTTTCCCGTAATTTGAATTCAATTCATTTGTAAACATTTAACTCCAACAATTTACCAGGATATAGTATTCTTTGCTCGCTCGTCAAATAAAAAAATCTTGAGAATATGTAAATAAGCGCGAAAATTATTAAAAGTTTTTGAAAAGTTAACAATCTATCGGTAAGTTAACAGCAAAGGTACAATTTTATTTCTCGTATTAAAAAATAAAAAAACAAAAATAGAGCTCTTTTTTCGAACGTTTTTTAAGTACGTTTCTTAAAAACGGCGAGGAAAGAAAATTCAAGGCGAGGCATTTTCGAACGATTCTCGATGAGGAATATCGCGAGTTTTTTTATTTTTATCGCGTGCACGGAAGAGGGTGACTACGATAAGCGGTACTTTCCGTACCGCTCGACCCACCTCTAAAAAAATATCTTCGAATTTTCACACCCGAAAGATTCAAAAATAACATAGCCCAAGAGAGTTTGGGTTTCGATCGATCGGTGCAAGGCTAAATCAAATGTTATGAAAATAGTTGTTCGACGATTTCTCCGCGGTGTCGATCGCGAGAAACAAGCAACGAAAAACATGGATTTCCCGGCGAAAATCAGGCGACGAAAAGGTCGCAAAAAGCCTCGAAAAAACCTTCGTGTTAGGATTGCTCTTTCAGGGAGAATCGCCGAGCTTCGAGTAATAAGCCCTGGAACCGGTTTTTGTTTGCAGCACCTGCAGGAGTTTAGCGGCGGGCAAGCGATGAGTTCGTCCGGTAGCGGCACACCGGGGCCGCCACCTTACGAGGTCATAGCTCAAAGTCAAGGTCCGAGCGAGTTGCCGCCTCCCACCTACGCCGAGGCCGTGGCGCTTCTCCAACAGAGCGGCGTTCAAGGTACACCCTTACCGCGATTCATCGCGTGCTTCTACATCAAGATCACCGGACCGCTATTATAAGGCAATGCGTGTTTAGAAAGCTATGCTTTCCATTCTAGAGCTTTAACTGCTTCGCGTTCGGGTTTCCCTCGGTCTTTCGAGCCGACCTCGACAGACACGTAAAATATTACGTCGCTTGTTGCAGATGCCAAGCCCTGCGGTACCGTCGATACCGGTGAAAACGCAGCGCCCACCAAGCCATGATTCACCCGGGAACGGGTGAAAGGACGACGACGGCGACGCCGTCGACGATCACGACGATCACGATGATGACGATGATGACGATGATGACGATGATGACGATGAAGATGATGACGACGATGACGACGATGACGACGATGACAACCATGATAACGAAGATGATAACGACGATGATAACGACGATGATAACGACGACTGCGCCGATCGAGAAGCACAAGAGGCAAGAGTATCAACGACGAAGGAGCGGAAACATTCCGTTCGATGAATCGTACTTTATTATCGCCACGGATTACACGCGCGTCTTACGTTTATGTTTAAGTTGGAGCTGCGTATGCCCTCGTGGATCTTTTGCCGCTGTCGCGTCCGAGTCGAGGAAGTTGCGACGCGTTGCGAATCGGACGCTTGCAAACGAACCTTCGACACGACCGACGTAAGCTTTATGCGACGTTATTATCGTGCCTCGGTTACGATCGCGGCGCACCAGCTTCGGAAAATTTTGTTTATGTCGTCCTTTATATTGCAGCTTCTTCCTGTGAATCCTTTAAATTAGCCGCGCCGCGTCTACTTTTCTTTTCTTTTTTTTACGCCTTATTTCACTTTGCTCCGAGTGGAAAATTTTCCGTTCGATTTACTTTCGAGCGAGTATTTACGTTTTTTGGAGATGCGTTCGTTTCCTTTATGAAGAATTTAATTTTAAATAACTCGATGAGACGTTGGCTTTTCTTCGTAAGATGTCCGAAGAACATATTTTCGAAGAATAACCATTGCTCCATAATGAAAACTATGATAAATTAAGTACAATTGTTTCGGAAATTGTTTTTATAAGGAGAAATTTTATTTTGACATAACTTCTTTTCTATTAAGAAAAACTATTCTTATTCGAAGCCAACTCCTATTTTTGTGTGTTTTTGAGACTATTTCTTAATTAGAATATACATAATTTTAAACACAAATTAAATTACGTTATGGTTTAAGACAAAATTTATTTTTCGATAATTAAGGGAAAAGTTGAAGTTTTTTTACGTGTACCTTTTAAATTTGTTATCAGCTGTACAAAATTTTAATTTTCGCACTAATATTTTTCTATTACGTGACATTTTTATTATTGTATTTGCTACTATTTTATAAAAAAAAATACTTAACGAATAAATTACGCTGTTCAAAGTGATTATCCGAGTTAACACTGATTGAAAAATTGGTTTAAAACAAGTTTTTGAAAAGAAAAATCAAAATAAGAAAGATATATAGATATTTTAATCGAGGCTTTCAATTATTTTCGAATGTATGATTAAAAAAATTAAATTTAAATTTAAATAACAAGCGTTTATTGTTAATCGATTAATGAAAAAATTTATTTTCCAGCACGTCGAACTGAAATTTATAATGATATTTCTCCGAAGCCTGATCAATTAAACTGGCTCTTTCGAAACAGAGCATTTATTAAAACAGTTCTAATCATTTACCGATGTAATTTTCAGTACTAATATTTGAAGTAATGTACTCCAAAGTTGAGAGAGAGAGAGAGAGAGAGAGAGAGAGAAGAAACAAAAACTAGAGGTATCTTTATAATCAAAATAAAGAGTAAACATATTTAAGATGATCGATTTTTGCCAGTGTTATGTCTTATGAGCACGAATCGTATTTTATTTTTCCGGGGAAAAAGCAAATTTCTTTCTTTGATGTGCTTACCGCGAAAGATAACTTTAAACGATACGAGTGACTTTTAAACTGTGATTTGTGTCTTGAGTCAGTGAAATTAAATTTTAACCGTCTCTCAAAATTTTGTTATACATGCATTTGCGCGCGTACGCACACACATACAAATGCGTTACAGTCTTAATATTTTTTACATACAAAACTCGGCGAACGTTCGAATCCAGATGTTATATTTTGCTACATACTCCGAGAGTAATAGCTCAAAAGCTTAAAAATGTTACGCGTAGTTAGAAGATTGCGAAGTCTATGTGTTCCATTTTAGGCCAAATATCAATACTTAATTAACAGTGCTTTATCGCTTTTTTACAAATCGAAAATCTACGTATAATCTTACCGGTCGCGGTCGACGTTTCTGTTTTTCGCACGTAGATCGACAATGGAAAAAAACCAAAATAATACAAAAGAAAAACTCGAGAAAAATCTCGTGACTACGCGCGCACTTGCATCTGGGTCGGTCGATCATTGTTCTGGAAAAGGAAACACGAAACGTTCGGTGATCGAGCGTTCGAGGCGCCTCCCGGTAGACGGCACACGACACACGGCACACGGCACACGGCACATCCGATCGATGCTGTTTCCGTGCCTCTCGGCCCGTTCATCGGTCGCGCAAGATAACGAAAAAGCGCCTATCCCGTTTCGCCGAAAGCTCCGCTGCGTCTTCGCCTCGATCCTTGGAAGAAACGACTATCGACTTCTTCGAATCGTCGCTCGCTGCGCGAATAAGCCACGAGAATAAGCTACGAGAATAAGCCACGAGAATAAGCCACGAGAATAAGCCACGAGAATATGCCACGAGAATAAGCCACGAGAATAAGCCACGAGAGATGTCGAATCCGAACCCTCGATGTATTACTTTGTGCATTCGTCGAATATGGGAGCCAACGTTGGAGCTACGTTCACGGAAAAGCGGTTGAATCATTGACTCGACGTCGCGCGAATCCGATACCGAACGCGAGCCTGAAATAACGCCTCGAACGACGATATCGCTTTGTTGCAAAACAAACCCAAGAGCTCGGATAATTTTCGTGTTCGTCCAGCGTTTCTTGCCCGGACGATGCTCGATAAGAATCCACTGTAAAAAAAGTCCTTAACTCTCGAGCGTTAACGCGTGTATTCGATACGACTCGATCTCTTTCCGTGGTAGAATTTTTAATCCCCAGTCGAAACGCAACCTACGATAAGTACTTTTTATTTTTTTCCTTCCTCGTTGTTTTCAGGAACGAAACTTTTTTTTAAGTCTACGGGTTCAGTAGGTTCGTTGCATTGTGTAAATAACTATTTTGTTCTAGAACAAAAAATCTATTACAATCTCTTGAAAAAACGTATATTCGATTTACTTGTACCAATTGTATCGCGGAAGGAATTTTGCGGTACTCCTTCTTAATAGGTATCGCTGGTGTAATTACTTTTTTCTCGAAGGCCGTTGTACGTTTTTCTTTTTTATCGCTTTGTCTATGTTACGCTCGTATACCAGTTCACTATTCAAACATTTGCGTCTCCGTTATAGTCGATAATCCCTGAACGTTGAATTCAAGTTTGATCTTTCTTTTACTTTTGCCGAATGTATCGTTTGTTTTTTTTTCTTTTTCGTACTTTCGTGGACCTAAATATACTTCGATATCGTATAGTTTAAATTTTTGTTTCTTCGTCGTAATTTATACGATAGTCGACAATTTTAATAAAGCACGAAGTACGAAAAGACGATACGCATCGTTTCGACGTTATTCATATTTTACGTATATTTTTTATTGTTTTTAAATTGTTTTCGATTTAGAATTAAATCTCGTTATACGCGTACCCTGTAAAGGTGTGTGTATATGCATTCGCGAGCGAAAAAGATGGTAAACACGATTTCTTATTTTCTTGAAAGACTAGACTAAAATATGAATAAGTTCTTAATAATGTAAGTATTAAGAAGAAAGAAAAATTATAAAAATAATTAAATTGTAGAACTGGATAAAATTTTGCAAATAAGCTACTTAAAAACTTAAAATTGTTTATTCAAATAATATATATATATATATATATATATACACCCTCGTACGCAACGTACATATATGCTTATATGTGCATACGTGTATATGTATACACAGGAAAAGTACCATTTTTAACTAATGGTATTGACGCTCGATTTTTGCTTACTCCTTTTGCGCACAGAGACTTCCTAAAAAAAAGAAAACACAAAAGTTTTATTTTCGATACCGGTCGTATCGCACACGCGTCAATGTCGTTTGATTCTTTATCTTAACGGGGTGGGAATACAACTTGCAGTTATTTTGCCATTTTTTAAAATCGCGTATCGAATAATAGGTTGTAATTATATGCATTGTAAACATACGCTTCGATTTTGCAAAATTAAAATTCACGTGCTCTCTGTGATGTTATTTACTAATTCCGAAAATATAACATGAGCCACTATGTATATGGCCGTTGATGTCATATATTCAAGTAAATCAATGTAAAATAGCGAGTAAGGATGGTATTGCTTTTAATTGCTGCCTATTATGCAACGTGTTCGTAAATGTAACTGTAACGCCTCTTTAAGAAATATACGAGAGTGTAAGAATGTTTGACGGCTGTACAGCTTCGTACGAACGGACAATTTTTGAAATATTACGAAATAATTTAGATTTTTAAGATCGTGTACATATAGTTCCCGAAGAGCACCAGAGGCAAGGAATCGTGTACTCGAATGTCCTTGAACGACTGCAGTAGCTCGAACGAATCATATTTTTGTATTATACGACATACATACAGATTAAGACTGCTGATGCCTTGTAAAAAAACAAAAAATATATTTCTTATAAAATAAGGGGGAAGAGAACAAACGTGCTTAATCGTGCGAATAATATTAGAAATAATTTTGAAATTTAAACAGTATTAAAGGAAACAGAACAAATTATTAAGGATGAAAAGGAATTCGATACATTCAGAAATTTAACGAATAATAATTTTGATGAACGGTTAAATATTTTAAATAAATATTTCAAAACAATACACAAAATTCTGAAACATATATTAAGTTTCGAATACAATACCGAATGATTTATAAATTCAACTTGTATAAAATAAAAAAACATTGTTATTACCGTTATTTTCAAGTACGTAGGATTAATATCATTATTGTCATTAGCTTATTTACGGCTTCTATAATTTTATAAGGAATGTGTGCAGTAAATGCGCAATAGCTTTCCTTTCCGTTCATGAAAAGTGCCGATGTTATCGTATATTTTTAGCGCGCAAATCGACGGCAGACAAATTGTAACGTATTTTTCACGCAACATGAATTTTGAATTTAAATTAAAAGACTCAACCCCTTTTCAATTACAGTTATCGAGTCCATTTTAATTTTTATTACTAAATGTGATGTTTTGTATATATTATAATAAAAAAAAAATTTATAAAAAAATATAATTTAAACTAATTTTTATTAACGAGCGTTAAAGCTTGTGGAGTCCAAAAGCTTTGTAAATAAAAACACGAAGTTAAATTGTTCGCATAGTACGATAAACGATGCAATAAAAAAAATTAATGGCTATAAAAATTACGGCTCGTGTATTTGTTGCAAAGTTGTAAATACGACAAGCTTCAATCTCTTGCACAAAACTCGCTCCATTATAATAAACCACAATCGACTAAATTTTTTTCTCTTTTTATTATTAAATAACATGTAATAATTGCAAATTTATTCTGCAGGGTATTGAAGAAGAGAAAGAAAAAGCGTGAGTAATCCGTTGAAAGAAAGGAAGAGTTCCTCAGCAGAATTAGTATGAAAAAATAGCAGTGGTTGGGTTCACGTATGTTCTTCATTTTTACGCCTTCGCGCTGGCGAGCATCTCTTCCTGGTGTATGAGATGCGTGGTGTTATTGACGAGACTCATGAGCTTTGACAGGGAACCCGCCCACTCGTCGAGCATTGCCGCGGGTTCCTGGGTCCTCGTGAATCGCACTACACCCGCGGGTCGATCGGTGCGCGCATTTATCACGCCGGTCTCGACCAAATTACAAAGACACTGCTCGGTTTCCTCTACCGGTAGATCTAGTAATTCTGCCATGCGGTTTAACGTGATTCTCGTGTAATATTTAGCCATTATTCGAATATTCTGAAAGTAAAAGGAAGACGTGCGTATTTAAGTACAATTTCATAAGAATTTTTCGATCGGTCAAGTTATATAAAAACGTTATTTAAATTATTTTGGACGTATTATGCGCTGAACAAACTTAAAAGAAAATTAGGAAATCGTAGGTATTTTGTTAAATATAGAAACAAAATATTAAATACCGAGTCAAATATGTTGTATAAAGTAATTTTGTACTTACGTGTTCCACTACTCTATTCCGCAATTCGCCCCAACGCTTACGTCCTTCTTCCGTCTCGGATGAGAATACTTCTGTTTCGCGTAAATTCTTCTCGTAAATTTCACATAAGCCTGACCACTTTATTAACTCGGGATTAACGAATAGTCGTAGTAATTCTCTGTAAAAGTATTAAAACAACATTATTTACATTTTAAATGCATCAATACATTATAATTTTGTACAATTGCATAAAATTTTTATCGATATTTAGAAAAAAAGACTTTAACAACTTACTTATAAATCGGTATCTCTTCGAGAAGCTTATCAGCTAATAATCTATGGGTAAGATCCGCTTGTTCCGGTTCATGTGGAGCAAGAATAAGGTATAAAACTGCTCTGGATAAAGCAGTATGCCTTTTATCGGCATCAGCTTTCACACTCGGAGTTTCCAGGACAGCTCGGTTATGGCGACACAATTCCAAGTACCAACCTTCGTGACGCGCCAATTCCATCATCAATCTAAAATAGAACGTATTAAGATTCGAGATGCATTTATAAAAGTAAAAAAATTTTCATCGCTCACTCGTAATATTTTAATTTTAATGCTTGTGTCTCGTTGTCATTTTCATCTTCGAAGAATTTTATATTTATTTTCTTTGCCATAACTTGCGTACGAACGAAATCCTGCTTCAGTAAACATAAACGCATTTGCTCCAATATTAAAGAAGCTTTTTCTCTTCTCGACATACTTCCGTATGTTTCTACTTGTAATTCCAGCATTACCGAAGCTGCACTCGAGATGTCCCCATCTTCCTCTTTCAATTTAGCTAATCTATGAGTTAGTCTTGCTCTCTCGACTTCTACGTATATCTAAAATAAAAGATAATTTAGATTTTAGATTATCCAATCGATACGGTTGATGTACGATTCGTTAAATTTTGTTTTATAAACGTAATTAAAAAAAAATTATTTGGAGCCAGACGTACCTTTCCTTCGGTTATGGAACGTAAAGTTTCTATAAGTTTGATCATGGTTTCTCTATCCGGAGTCTTATCGATGTACGTACAACATTCTTGCACCATTTTAGTTACAGCTTGTTTTAGTTGAGATCGCCTTTTCGATAGAAGAACGATATGTTCATTCAAAGCAGTCCAGTTTTTAGCTTCGAAACATATTTCTACGATCGTAATAAGAACTCTCGACGTCGACACCATATCCGAAGCCTATAAAAAATAAACAGATATTTTTACTATTTTATATATTTTATATATTTTCTAAAAATTTCATAAAATTTTTATTTTTCGTAGCAAAGTAAATATTAAAATTATTTATTATATAAATAAATTGTGTAATTACAATATAATTTGGAAATTTATTTAAGTAAACGTTAATATAATATATTTGCATAGCTAGTAAAATATATAACTCACTGTTCTCGTAAGTTTTTCTAGAACTAAAAGTTGATCTAAGGCATCGTGGAGTTTTCCATCGAGAGCTAACTTTTTACATTCTGGTATTTTTGTATCGCAATTACTGCTATAGTCCACTTCCATCTTTACGATCCTACCTCCGTCTACCACCGCTGAGTCCGTCATGACTGAAATAAATGAGAGTAATTTTATATAAAAATTGGGTAACGAAATAAATATTCCAATCGTATCGAAAAGTCGATTTATTTATTTTTAATCACAATATTTGAACCATTCAAAACACAACGTTAAAAGCACTTCTAAATGCCTATTTTAGACCCTATCATTACATTGCACTTTTAGAACGGTTTTTAACAGAAAACGGCTTTTAACAAGGAAGATATTAAATTTAAAGATGAATTATGTAAAAATGAAACATAAATAATTTTTATAAAGTTAAGTGGCGTATTTTGTTTTAAAAAACTCGTTTAAAGTTTCATGAGTCGATAGAGGTTATCTTACAATGTCGGCGTTTAAGAAACGAGCTTAATAAATACTTAAATTTATAATGTAAAATAAAAAATGGATATATATTCAATCGTACTTGTGTAACGGATTTAATAATTTAAAAATTCTTAATCGGACACTGTTGGAATTACACAGAGGACCAGTGAACGTCCTGTACGATCAAAATACAGACGCGGAGCAGCAGATTTTCTTTAAAAAGTTACATTACAATTGCTACACACTTGCTTCGTCAAAGGTGCGTACGACGTTATTCAATTGAAGGCTCTTACATTATTGCTATTATATTATATTCCGAAATTTGAGTTACAAATAAGAAATAATCTATCGTTAAAAAATATGCATCGTTAAATTTCGTAAACCGTGTATTTAAACGGAAACAAAAATTAAATCGTGATTTTAAATTATTAATTGTGCTTTTGAAAAATTCCAACGACTTCAACAGTCGAACGGTAGGTTTTCGGTCAGGTACAGTTGTAGTACCGTCTGTATCATAACCTTCGATTCGACCGACCAAATTTATCTAAATTATTTTGTACTCGTAAAATGAAATGAAAATTCAACGAAGAGGCTAAATCATCGATAAAAACATGATAGATTTTTAATATTAGGTGAATTGGAGAACCATAATGGTCGATAAGGAAGTCGAGGAAGTAAATACAGTAACACCTGCATCAACGACGAACGATGAAGCACCTCAGAGCTTAGAACCCGTCACTTCGGAAACAAATCCTTCGAATAACGAAGTTCCCGCACCTCCTGTTAAAGAGAAAAAAAGTAATATTTATATTTTTATATATTTACGTACCTTTTAATTATTTCAAGCTTCCAACATTCATAATTTTATAATACATTTATAGTTGAAGTTTTGCTCAAAGCTACGGGAGATGCTCCAATAATGATGAAAAAGAAGTGGGTTGTAAATCCAGACAATACCATTGGATGGATTTCGGAATTTATTAAAAAATGTATTAAGCTAGGAGCTGAAGAGAGATTAGTAAGTTCTCGATGTATCGATAAGTTCTTTTAATTCGGAAAATAGAGGAATACCGAAAGAAAGCTTTTGACAAATTTGATATTGTATTAAATATAAAAAATAAAAATTCAATACATCTTTGATTTTTAAATACATAATCTTATGATAAATTTTGTTTTTTAATTTTTTATTTAATCAGCTTTTTATTCTATATCCATATTTTTGTAATTTAAGAAATTTCACGCTTGTAAAGTTATTTAAAAATACAAAAAGGTCTCGTTTATTATTTATTTTTAATTGAATTTTTCATCGAGAATTCATTTTCTAAAACTAATCTCAAAAAAGTTACATATTTTTTATTAACGAAATATTAAAATATATTCTTACACTGTGTAAAATCTGTTAAAATTTGTTTATTTAGAGTACTTTTATATATATTTTTATAAAATGATTAAAATTAACAATATCGGTATGTAATAAAATAATCTTTTTGTATTTTACGTTTATGCCTCACCTATTTTTTTATACAATTAAACATAATTTAATATTTAAGCTTATATAGAAATAATAAATATCTTCCGCACATTCTTTAAAAAATTAACATAAATTTTCATTTTTCTATAAAACAAAAGAATAAGTATAAAATTTATTTTTAATTGTATATTAATTATAAAATATTTAAAATTTATCTTTTATTTTGCAGTTCTTATACATAAATCAAACTTTTGCACCATCTCCAGACCAAACTGTGAAAAATCTTTACGATTGTTACGGAACGGATGGAAAATTAATAATTCATTACTGTAAAAGTCAAGCTTGGGGCTAAATTTTAAAGTTACAAAAGAAGGCAAAATATTGTTTTTCCGAATATGATTCAAAATTTATAATGGAATCATTTATTTATAATGGAAGAAAGTTTGTGATAGTTTATTATATGCTAATTTTTATTGTTTGTTTTTTGCGAGATTATTTAAAATAATAATATAAATTTATAATTTAATTGACTTAATTTATTAATACATAAAGTAATTAGCTTAAATTTAAGATTTAAGATATGCATTACCTACAAAAGATGTAAAATATATAATATGTTCTTTAATTATTTTATAATTTATAAATTTTTAAAATTATTCGACTGCATTTATTTTATTGTTGATTTGTACCTTTTTTTTAGTTATGTAATATTTATGAGAAATAAATCGCATTGTATTTATTAAGTAAATCAGTCATTTATAAATATCAATGTTTCGAAAATAGTTTTAAACTATAATAATGGATTTAGAACAGGGCATTTTTTACTCCATTCGTTAGACTTGTAACTTTTATGACTCGATTCACTTTTTTTTTAATTTTGAGACCGACTAGATTTAATAGACGCTTTTTCTACAAATGGTGATTTTCCAATGGAATCGGTACATCTACAACTACTCGTCTTTGGATTGGTCGGATCGCATTCGCATGGTTTGATTTCTCTATTACCTAAAAAGGTCGTTTGATTTAATTATGTATACATATTTGTAAGAATCATTGTCCTTTCATTGAAATACTTATTCAGGATAATATAAATGAAAGTACTTACCTTCGTGAACAGCTTTCACGCTCTCGGCAGTGTCCGATCTCGGAGTCAAATCCGATACGTTTTCATCATTTAATTTTAAGGCAAGTTGTTTTTTCATATTTTCTTCGCGTATACTACACGTAGACCTTGAAGTACCGGTTGATACGCTTCGATTGGTTTTACTTTCATCAGTTTTCATTTCGAACGGACATTTCCATATCATGATAGCACCGTCGGCGCTCACCGTCACGATGTACTTACCGTCGGGACTGAACTTGCAAGTAGTTATAATCGCGGCGTGTCCCATCCCAATATGAGTCGTTTCTCCAGAATCGTAAGACCAAAACTTTATAATGCTGTCGTTACCACCCGTAACAAAGTACTTTCCATCGGGAGTTATGTCGATACTGTTGAGAGCTCCAACCCCCGATCCCTCGAGCTCTCGAATCATCGAACCGTCCAGTGTCTCCCAATAAGTTATTTTACGATCCGTACCACAGGTTAAAATTTGAACGCCGTTAGGACTGAAACGGGCAGACATGTACATCGTGTTGCCCATCAGTACTTGTTTTCTCGTGCAGCGTCTGGAAATTTAAACGAATAAAAGCTTGACATTTCTTAATGAAATTTCATTCTTCAAACGTGAGTAAATGAGAAATAATAACCACTTACTCGATATCCCAAACAACGCAAGTTCCATCGCTGCTGGAGCTGATCACTTCTGTACTATCAAAATTTGTGTGCAAAGACGTCACGGATCCTCTGTGCTCTTTCAAAATACAAATCAATTTTTGTATTTCCGGTTGTAACTCCCATATTCTTAACTAAAATTACATTTTTTAAACGTTATTTAGATTCATTAAAATTTTATTTACATGTTTATTTTACTTATTTCAGGTTAACTCCCTACGCAATAATATTCTGCTGATTTTAGTTTTTTGGACTCTAACGTTTAATGCTTAGGTTTAATGCTTTGTGAATTATTGTTTTATTAATACATTTACGATGTAATCGATATAAAATAAAGTTCATCTTATGCTTGTCGTAAAAAATACGCGTATATTTATTATTTATAAATTGTGTTGCAAAAAGCACGAATACGTAAATTATAATAAATTATAAGTTAAACATTAATCGGAAAATAAATAATACAATATCGGAGTTAGATACAAAAAATAAGAAAACAACATTTTGTTCGTTATCGATAAATATAAATTTCAAAAAAATGAAAGGTTGAGTTGAAAAAGTTACACCTCTTCTAGAGTTTTACCTAATTTGTAAAATTAAAATTTGATAAAAAGCGCATTAACGAGTAACTTTTTTCCTTAAATTTTAAATAACAAAATACCTGCCCATCGCAACCACCACTGATTATTTTCTTTCCATTTTTTGTTATCGCTACCGCGGAAACAGCTTTTGCATGTGCATTAAAAATTGCAAAAATCAAACGTCCAGTCTGTGGTGTAAATGCTCGAATAATACCGTCGTTCCATGCTAAAATAAAGAAAAAATAAAAAATGCACTGCGAGGTTTCATTAATATATAACAGGCATTAATTTATTTCAAACTATCCTTTTAAAATACATTGATAAACATTTTATGTATTAAAAATTTAATAAATTAATAGTTAAAATAATTTGAAAGTTTTTCATAGACTTTATACAAAATCTTAAACTTGAATGATTGAAAAACAAATATACAACATCATTTATAGAATTAATCGATGAACAGATCACAAAAGTAATCAATGATTTGTAAAAATAGTATTAGTTTTCAAGTTTAAGTTGAAAACTTTTAAAAAAATATTGATTTAAACTCTCACCCGATATCAACATTTTTCCATCGTAAGAAAAATGTAGGCTTGTACAAACAAAATTCGGTACAGTGATTCTTAAAAGTTCTCTTTGCGTTTCTAATCTCCACAGTCTGATATCATTTTTGCTACCAGTAGCGAATATTTCTGAATAATTACTGAAATAATTAAATTTTACTATTTTATATTAATAATACAAATCCAAATATAACGACAAAAAATTATTTTAATTCATTCTATAAATTATTATAGATTTACACACGTTTCGTAAATAATTTAAAAACATAGATGAATTTAAATTTTAGTTTGATATATAGCTGAGTTTTTTATTGATTTAAAATTTTATTAATTAAAATTAAAAGACAGTTCTTTCGAAAAACGAAGCAAGATAATTTGCATGTATATAAGAATTATCGAGCGTTCAAAAAAACCTAATTAAAACCATTATATTTTCAAATCAATCAGGAAAGTTAAGAAAAATTTGACTTTTTTTAGCTTAGGTATCAACAAATTCTTAAAATAATTCTTTATACTCGAAAGGATATACAAATTCAAACAAAAAATTTGTCAAACATGTTTACTTACTAAGGAAATGCAATGTCGTATATCGAAGCGGTATGACATGTAATAAGAAGGCGCATATCAAAGTTGGATAGTTTAATTTGATAGATTTCACTAAGAGATGTACCGACAATTATAAATTGATTTTTCCAGATAACTATCGATGTTACACCACTGCGAACATTTTCGGATAGTAACTGCAACGTCACAATAGAATATATTTATAAATATTTGATACACTTTAATATCTAAGCAAATACTGAGATACAATCGGAACTTATTGCAGCTAAAAAGTTGATAACGAATTCGATAATCAATGAGATAATACAAATAGAATAAATGACAATTCTGAGTATTTATAATTTGAAGTTCAATTCGTGTATGGACGTTGCGGAATTTACGAAATCTCGATAAAATATAGTGTATTCATGTGTGCAATAAAAAAAATTTTGGAAACGACTCTATTACAGAAAATTTGCTTTATCAATGATTTTACGCGTTTGTTTTTTTTCTTTTTTGCTTAAATAAATTAGGCTATTTACATAATAGATTATTATATTGTTGTTGTAATCCGTATAAAAAAAATTGATTACAAATTATTTAAAAGTGTTTGCATACACCGATAATAGAAAATTCAAATATTTTACATTTTCCTTTTACTCGGCCTCGTCACACCATAACAACACAATCGTTTTTTAAATAAAATTAAAATATTGAAAACTTAAAATTCGAAATATGTGTCGTATAAGATAATAAATTAAAACATAATTTTAAAAACGAAGTTCGTCGGTTATTTCAATTGGAGATTTCAATTCATACATTGGAGAAAAAAACACAGCTACTATTAAAAAGGGTTTTCCGAAAAAAGTGAATAAAATGCCGCGTATATTTTTGTCAACTCATATAATAATAAAAAAGAACAAGTATTTTGGATTATTGAAAGTAATAATAAGCTTACCGTTTTGATTTGGGGTGTACTCGGTATTTTCATTTTTTTATTGACTTTCATTTCGGTGTCGATAATCGTTACCAGTTCCAAAGTTCCGTCTCCAGTGCCAACAATTAAGTTATGTAAGTTGTAGAGTACTAAATTCGTAACTCCACCGGCGTAAAGATCCCCAACTCCAATTTTACGATTTTTTGCACTTTTTGATATTTTTGAATAACAACCGATCAACAAAGGCGTTTGTACGGGTTCCTTGCACTCCAAATTGTGGTAATAATTTAATCTTCATTAGATAAGAAATCATTTATGTAATATTATTATCTATGTAATCATTTCTTTAATTGTTTAAATTAAATTTCTAAACTTTTTTAAAATTTTATACGCGTAAAGTTACATAAAAAAATATTTTCTTTTCTTTTCTTATTAATTTATCGACTTGTAGAAATACGAGTTTTTTTTAATTTTACTCAATATATAATATTAATGTATCGTTTACTAAGATAATTTAAGATACGTTGCAACGCTTAATTAAATAACTGATTTTGAGATTAATTATCTGTGATTATCAATGAATTATAAATTGATCTAGATGTAAATATCAATTTTGTACCGAACGATATAAAAGTATTGCTCATTGATTAAAAATATTCCGTTGACATTTAAATTTATATTACGTATTTGTAAAGTAAAAGAATTTAATAATTACTCATATATTTATTGTACCAGGAAGCCGAGTATGGAAGTAAAGAAGTAAATATTATCGAAAGTTAATTTTTAAAATGAATAATAAATAAGGGTTTCGTACGTACGATATAAAAAACATTATAGTCATAATATATAATGTAGCTCAATTATATTTTCTCGATGAAATTTTGTCTTAAAGCTTTTAATTTTTCGCGCGAAAATAAATTGTTGTAAAGTGTTGGTTTAACGATAAATCAAATTATAAACATTATATTAGCACGTTGCGATTCCTCTCTTGAAATTCCTTTACTCCCCCATAACATAAAATGTTTACCTCGCCTTTACGATATCGCCGGAGGAAGTTCCGCAGTAGGCCAATTCGTCCCTGTAGTCGATGACCACGCAGTTGATGCTCCTCCTGAGCTTTCCAACTTTCACGTCGACTCCGTACACTTTCCGCGTTTCCGGATTGATCCGCCAAACTTTGAACGTTCGATCGCCACTCGTTACGAAGCACTGGTCTCGCAAATTCGTTTGTCGAATCATGTATGCGTTCCCAGATATTTCCGTACTCGCGCAAGCTCCTGCATTTTTCAAGCGTAAGTTAATCTTAAGATCTTTGAACGCGTTCTCCTTATTTTTTAAGTTTTCAAACGATCTTCTATACCCGTCATTTTTTTAACTGCCATGCATCTGTGAGACGACACCGGTCATTTCTTGTCCTTTCGTATATCCGTAAATACGTTAGATATTTTAACTCGTTAGTAATAACGCGTGTGATTAGCTATACCAATGACAATGTTGCAACGAATTTAGCAGAATTTTAACTAGCGAAACGATTCATTCGATACAATTATTTTATTTTTATTTTCGGTGATTTATCTACGTTTAAAGTGACTCCGGTTAATCGAAAATATAATATTAAAAAAATTATAAAAAAAAGCGAAGTTTGTATTTATAATTAAAAAATTAAGAAAATAATATTATTAACGATTACGTAAAGTATTAAGGTAACGAAGTTGAATCTATCGATATTTATGTATCGATATTTATGTATATAATCAGTAATATCTGCAATTATTTTTGTCGTAAATTTATTGTAGAATCATAAGTAAATGTTTTTATAAATGTATTTACGATGCGTTTAACGTTAAACGTTTTTTCTTTATTCCATGACCCACTTGAGAAGAAAAACAACGCTATTGTTTACTTTGAACTGCACCGTATCGATATTTTCCAATGGCATGCAATCGTTTATAAAATAAAATAACATATAAATCACCGCATAAGGCATCGTTTTTGTTGACATCCCATATTACAACGTTTCCGTCGTCTCTTCCTCCAAGGCTTATCAGAAAATTACTCTCGCAAGAAAAGGCAACGTCTTCGACTCTTACTTTATGTATCATATGGCTTGCCTTCAATTTTCTTTTATGATAATCCCATATTATAACTGTTGCCTAAATTAATAATTTTACGTACATTAAATGTTTTAATATTTTAAATTTTATAATTTTAATACTTGGTAAGAAAACAATTTGCATCCATAAATATAAGAACTCGTGATTTTGATAATAATAATAAACGTTACAAAGTATTAACAAAATTGATATTACTTTGAATCCCATATGGTTAATTTGTCCAGAAGCAATATAATTTCCGCAAGGAGAAATACACAATGTCGATATTAAATTCGTGTGTCCTGATAAGAAACATTGCGCACCCGAGTCGATATGTTTGATGGTAACTTTATTTCCCATGGGATAAACAAAGTGTTTTTCATCTGGATGCAGTTGCAAACTATTTTTCGTCAAACCTACAAATATAATTGTTATTTTGTTTATTTTCCCTTGTGATTTTATTTGATTCTCGGGCAAGATTAATGTACGTACCGTCGAAAGCAACTATTCCACTTAATTCAAGATCTTCGATGTCCATGGTGGATTAAAAAATATTTAAGCTAAGTTTAATAAAAAAAAATATCTAACTTTCAGTTGTGAATACCAAAGTGTATATGACATCATCAATAATTCGAAGTAGCATTCTATGTTAATATGTTACCATAGCGATGTAAGATTCAAATTTATACCATTTTAAACAAATATTAATAAAATAGGTAAATTTTTTCAATTAACGGAATGATAATCCAACAAATTGAAGATGGTAATATCGTTGTTAATACCAGTAATCGTTTCTATTTTTTATTTTTATCTATATATTATCATTTTTATGAATGCAGAAAAAGAAAATTAATTATAATAAATAACTTTATCTTGGTTTTTTGATCGAATAAAAAACACATTTTAGACTTCAGTTTTAATATTAAGCATCAAATTTTTAAATTTTTATAAAATTATTAAGCATTTTCATAGCATTAGGGTTTTTCTAATTTATCACTTGACTCGCGTAGTAGAAAATATATAGTATTGTGACAACAATTTCATTCGAACTTTCAGTTGTAAACACGATAAAGACGCGCCAAGTGTTTTATAAGATTTTATCGATATCACTGGTTTGTACACGAAAATGACAAAAGAACCAATAGATGTATCGTTAATATTTGAGTGAGTATTTATAAAATATTTTATTCTTTAAGAAGTTTACGAGAAACGATCCAACATGAGAAACAATTATTTTACGGTGATCCTAACCTCTTGACACGTCTGAATAGGAATTTAAATCCCACTTTTTGGAAAAAAGGAAGATTGCAGACGTTTCAGCATTGGCCTTTCAGATCTGATAAGCATCGATGTAATCCAGATAACATGGCTACAGCTGGTTTTTTTGCCATCGGTGGAAAGGATGAACCTGATTTGGCAGAATGCTTTCTGTGTAGTAAACAGCTCGATGGATGGGAATCGAACGATGATCCATGGTGAATAATATATATTTAAATAAATTCCAAAAAGAAAAAAATTTTAATTGGATAAACATATTTTAATAACATTTTTACGATGAATTTCTGCCTACGTCGATCTTTAATCGATGGTAAAATAAGTAAAAAATATAATAGTAAAGCTTTACCTTTTTTGTTACTTTATTATTCTTCCAAGTATTTCAAAGATATAATTATATTTCTAATACATTTCGTAGTAATATTTTTTCCAAAGATTAAAGAAGATTCGATCACGATACTATGCGAATAAGTTTTACTCTTATTTAAAATCTTTCGTTACTTAAAATATTATTTCTATGCGTTATCAATTTTACAAATTATAATAAAGTTTAATATCATGTTTTCACGAAAGGTTAGAACACAAGAAACATCAACCAAATTGTCCATTTATACAAATGAATAAAACCGACGAGGGATCTTTAACGTTAAAAGAATTATATCAATTACTGCAATATTACTTTTTGCACAAAAAAGTGAGTATAATTAACAACGATATTGCTTTAGGTGATTCGTAAAACAATCAGTTTAAAACAACGAGTTTGATTTTTTATTGTTAATCGAATTAAAAAAAAAGAAAAACATCTATTCGCTATACTAAATTTTCAGAGTCTCGAATTCGAAAAGCAGTTGGAGGCAATGAAAATGGTTTGGAAAGAATCGGCAAGAACAATTCCACACATTTATAAGCAGAATCAGAAGAGCATAGACTAATTATAATTAACAGCGGTTAAAGATAGATAAAATACTTACACCGATGATTTTATATATTTTGATTAAATAGAAATTTATAATTTTATACACAAAAGCCAAAGTTTTATTGTTGCGAGATCCCTATCCATAGCATCGAAGTACTCTCCCCCATAAAATGTCGCGAGCACATAAGATTTTCGAGCGTCGCAATATCATTAGGCGTATTTAATCTGCCTCGGACGGACAAAGAGGCGAAAGTCGTTCGGCGATCGTCTCGTTACGGACGCGCGCGTCGAAAGCTCGCGCCGCCTTCGTTCTTAGCGTCCGGTGGCGATAGCAGCAGCGTGGCTCTCATCCTTGGGTTGGAAAAGAATTATAAAACCGAGAGATAACGGCGGAGGGGAATCCGTTGGGGCGGCGACGCTGCCGGCTCCTACACTACCGTCGACGTCGCCCGATTGCGCGCATCGTCCTTCGAGCTCTTCTTTGGACACGACGCACGCCACCTCGAACAGGGAACATGGACAAGGTCTCGGGGAGTCCTTGGCCCAGCCTCGAATCGATCAAGAGTGAGCGGACATCGCTGCTGCGGAGCCGAGGGACTACGAGGACCGAGCAGCGATGGCCTCCTAGAGGTAATCATCGAGTGATCCGTGAGTGATCCGTGAGTGATCCGCGAGAGATCCGCGAGCAATACGCGAGAGATCCGCGAGTAATCCACGAGTAATCCGCGAACGATCCGAGGGAAATTTACCGCGTTCTTTCTTTCTTCCCGCGCACTGGGGAAATTCCGCCCGAAGCCATTGTCTTTTTTCGGAGGGGGATTCGACGAGGATTCCGCGATTATCTATTACCCAATCGAAATTATAGACATTCGAGCGCGATTAGCGTCTGGCCGATCGTGTTTACAGCGGCTTTCAAAATATACGTACGTATCGTTTCGGACTCGTAGATCGATACCGATAACCGTAACTGACCACACTTCCATCGTTTATCACCTTTACTCTCTTGCTTTTGTTTTACCTTCTATTTTCATAGGATATCTTTGTTTACGCGAGTAAATATTTTTTTATTTATTTAACATTGTGCACGTGTAGTTGCTTATTAATTAAAATAGCTTTAAAAAGTGAACGAAGTTGAAAACGCAGTTTTTTAGATAAGTGCAACGAGTTAAAAGTTAAGTTTGTGAATAACGATCGATAAAATTATACGATGTTGGATAAAAATGAATACTTTTTATAGACGTATTTAATTTTTACTAAAGACGCATATTTAAAAAGTATAAAATAACGATGAACGACGATTTTAAATGATATTAACAATTCTTTATTCATTGCTAACATTTTTTATTCGAAAGCTATGATTTCATATATATTTATTTGTCGATGATAGCGATTAAATTACCATCGCGATTACGAACTCTTGAACTATCGTCGTTTTAGGTAAGCAATGCATTTGTTTTGAGATATTATTTTGAATAATAATAATAATAATGAATGAATGAATGAATAAATGAATGAACTTCTGTATTAATCTATTAGTTTTTGATATATAAATATTATTTTTTTCGAAATAAAAAATTAAATCACTTGATTTTTTGATGTCGCAGATCTTTTTGTATAAATTATCATATCTTGATATCAATTTGTTGTTATTGTATTAGTCATTAATTTTTAACGTTTGTTCATAAATTATCATAATGTTAAATAAAAGTATTTCATAACGTTAAATAAAAGTATTTCATAACGTTAAATAAAAGTATTTGTTACTACATTGATTATGTGTAACAAGTTATATAATATCAAAATCGGATGTACGCATAAATATATACAAATAATATTGCAATTAAATAACTTATTTACAACACGATTGATAATTAATGAACTCGATAAATTATTTAATTTTTAGTAGACACAAACAGATTGTTTAAGTTGCATTGAGTGTATAAATATTAAATTTTATCGAATATATGCTCCCTTATTATTCTTATTTGGTTAAGCAAAATAGTATTTTTGCATTTATTTTAAAATATCTATACGAAGAGTTATCAAATATTAAATGGAATGGAACTGTTATTGTAACAAAACTTATATTAGTAATAGTTTCAAACTGAAAAATTTAATTTAGTTTATTAACTTAAATTTCAATTAGTTATATATTTAGGTATATACAATAAAATTTTTAATCGATTTTAAAAAGGAATTTATTATGTAAAAGAAAATAACATTGCTTAAAAATTATTAAAAAATTATGTAATCCTCTAAACTCGAATATTTCTTCAAAATAATAAAATATTTAATTTGTAATAATTATCATTAGAAATGAAGAAATAGTTAAAAAAAAACTTTTTAAATTATTCATGTGCCAATAATATAATAATTATTATTTATATTACAAACAGTAATTACAGTCTTTGGATATAAATTTTTTGTTCAGTGAATTTTAATCTATTTGATGCAACGTGATGTTGGTAATATTTGATAAATATGATAAAATGAAGTATAAAGTATGATTATATACTTCAAGATATAAAAATATTAGCAAAATGCTGTTTGTTTCATTTAAACTTCTGTCTGAATAATTACAATTTAAATATAATTTGAATATTTATTTTTATACTATAATCAATTTAAAATATTAATATTTAAAAAATTTTTACATTTTAATATAATTATTACTAAAGACAAATTCTTGGTTTCTAAAAAAATGGTAAGTTTATTTTCATTCGAATAATTTATTAAAAGTAATAAAATTATCTTTTAATTAGCCATGATAAATTATTTTACATTAAATATACACTAAGTATAAAAGTATAAAGTGATTTGTCTTGAGTTAAAAAAATTCAAATAGAAAATATACTTACATAAAGAACTATGAACTTGTTTTATGATTTTTTCAGTTTTGCCAGTATTAATTTTACAGTGATTGCTTTATTGAACAAATAATAATCAATAACTGAAATTAAAAAATACATTTATCGATGGAATAAAAAAAATTTATTGAATTACTACAGTCATAAAATACAATTATGTTTATAATTTCATATAAATATAAACTTCTTAATATTACGTTTTAAAATCATAAATTTTATTTAGACATTTATGCATAATAAATTATTAAAATGTCTTCAGTTTTATAAATAATTTCTTAAAAATATTTAAAATTTGATTGAATTCTTATTTATAGTTTAAAATTTTATGCAACAGCTTATCTTCGTTTATAACAAATTATCTATAATTTTTTCAAAGTATTTTGAATAAATATTCTAGATTTTTATGCTATGTTTATAAAATATTGTTTTCAACTACTTTAAATATTATTGTTGTTGCTTAGTCAAAAACTTACATCTTTTGATGGTATTTTTGTTATCTATGAATGAAAAGTAAATTTATTTTGTGTAAATATCTACGTGTTTTTCTATTTAGAGATAACATCCGAAACCATATAGAGATAATTTTCAATTCTTTATAAAAAGAAAGTCAGTAGCAAATACAGTATTTACATACCCTGGTAACTGATAGCGATGTAATTTTAAATTTATCATTTTTTTTATTATCTGTATTTTACGAATTACCATCTTATGCAATATAAACTTTTATCAATAATCGATTTTTTTTGATATTAGTAAAAATTAAAAAAAATAACAATGTCGTATTTTTGTTAAATAATCAGTAATTGATGTATAGTATGTAATATAAAGAACTTTTTTAGTTTTAATTGTATTATTACGATTATTTTAGACAATTGTTTAAATTTAACTAAGTTTCAAGTATTACAATATATCAAATATGAACCGTTCCTAAAGTTAATATTTGTATGAATTTAATTATTAATAATTATGTAGTGATTTTAAAAATATATAGTGTATAATATATGAACCGTTCCTAAAGTTAATATTTGTATGAATTTAATTATTAATAATTATGTAGTGATTTTAAAAATATATAGTGAATTCAAATCTCGATACTTAAACATTTAATAATAATACACGTGAAAATTTTTATCAAATTATATTTTTTTTTATTTTACGATAAACGTATTTTTATTGCAATGATTTGGTATCTTAATATTCATCTGAATAATTGTTTTCGTTAAGAATCTAAACATTTTTAATTTTAAGATAAATTCTGCATCGTGTATTTAATTTATAAATTTTTGTAAGATAATGTTTTTAAGATCTGCACGAGAAAAGGATTTTTATAAAATTCTATGACATTTTACATTTTATTAACGCGATTCGTATAAGTATCTTATCAGTATTATTGATTAATTAATCTATAAAAATTTTTTTGATCTGCAAAAGAATCTTCTCATTTGACTTTTATAAAAATTTAGATAAAGAATAACAAAAAATTATATTTTTAATAGATTTAATTGTATGCAGAATGTTTAGATTAAATTTCATTTTAAAAGAAATTCATACAATTTTTATAAACAGTGCTACAAAAATATTTTAAAAAATTTATTAATAAATTCAAAATTATTCTTAATAACTATTATTTTTAAAAAATAATCCAGATATAAATGTAAATGAACATATTTCTGAACAATGTTTGGACCATCTCTTATTTCGGTAGATAGTAATGATGTTTTGGTTAATTTAAAAGAATGTATAATAATAATAATAAAAAAAATAATATTTTTTAAATAAAAAATAAGAAACTAACTATTCTAAGATATTTGACATTTAAAAAATTCCACAATTATTAATTTATCATGAAACTTGATGTCTGACAAGTTCCATATAGTAACTATACGTACACGCTTTGCATTACAATAAGTATAATTTAAAAAATATTATAATATATTGTATCGCTTTACAAGAAAAATGTAAATATTTCTAATTTATAATATTTACTATACGTTTATGTCTTCTTGTAAATTTACGTATCTGCAGAAAAAATCATACGAAGTAAAGCATTTATTTAATTCGACGTACATGAATATCATTAACAATTTTTATGTTTTTATAAATATTATCTTGGTTATTGAATACAAAAATCACTTACGGAATTTTTAGTAATAGTAAGTTATAATTTTACAGTAAATTGTTGTAGTAACTTTAAAAGTTTTTTAGTCTTGTAACGTGTTAATTCGTCAATTTAATTTAGGATGATTAATAATTAGAATGGTTTATAGCTATTCAATTTTTAAGCAATACAGGTTTATTATTAAGCTACCTCTGAAACATCTATAGCCTTACCACTGAAATATCTAAACTGAGAGTATTCTATTAATTTATTGATAATATTTTCCGATAATTTCAATATTATACTATTGATTAAAGAATTTCCAAGTCTAATTTAGTATTTATAATTCGCATGAGATGGTATGAATATTTTAATTCAAAGTATTTTTTAAATTATAGAAAACATTAGGAAAATATAATAAATCAATTAAAATAAATTAAAAGTTTATTCAACTACAATAATGAATACGTTATCTTGAATAAAATTTTTTTCTTTCTTATATTTCTAGTCTATCGATATTATAAAGTGTATGCTTTAATTTTGCTATAGAGCGACATTCAGTCAGAGTAAAAGTAAAAAGCGAATTAAAAATCGCACGTTCTATTAGACTTTTTATCGTTCTATTAAACTTTGGAAATTATAAATTCATTACAAAGTAAAATAAGTAAAAATTTGGGGAGATTTTTACAATTGTATTATACTTAAATAATATTGTATGAATTTAGATTACTTAATTAATGAATTCTTGTTAATTAAGTACTTTTTGTCGAACAGAGAAAATCGGTAAAAAGAAGTTTTGAAATAATTATAATCGATGCAATGAATAAATCATGATAAATCAAGGTATTTTCATAAAAATATTTGGATATAATAATATATATAAAATAACTATCTTGATTTTTAATCACATAATATATTCTATTTAGAATTATTTTAAGTATTTTAGTGAATAGAATACAGAAAATTAGTCATTTAAGTATTAAATATCTAACATTGCGGATGCATACTACAAAAAATAATTTTCATATACAGAGTTTAGTTGGCTTTTAAATTTTTAAATTAAATTAATTTTTGTTTCAATTTTACGAGAACTTTAGAATGTACTTTACAAATATTGAAAAATTTTTATAAAGAATAATGGTTACTCCGTAGTTTACGTTTTGTATTCGATAATATCTAATTTATCCTCGAATAAATTATTATCGTATAAATTGTTGTTAAACTTTAATGTATTAACGATTTAAGCACTGTAATTTAATTAAAAATTTGCATAAATATCGTATAAAATAATCGAAAATGTTACCGATTAGCTATTTCCTTAAATTATATGAGTAATATACTCGTAATACATCGAGAAAAAATGTAGCCCGGATTAAGAAAATTAGTATAATTTTTTAAAGCGTAAGTTATAACGATATATTCACGCGTAATATTGATTTTCTTTAAAAGAGTATAGCTACCATAGATAATGCACATGTTAAGAAAGTTACGTTTGATAATAATATTTATATGTACGAGTCAATATAATTATTGGATTTTACAATGCAATCAATGAAATGCATTGTATTCGAAAAATGAAATTTTATTTCGACGGTAGGACGAAAAACAAAAGAGTTGAAACCGTCTTTATTTTGCAAGACGATTTCAATCGTAGGTAAATCAAAGCAAACGATTTCTCAAAAACGAAAGGCTTAACGAAATGCTGTAATCCGTAATCGCGAGAAAAAGCAGTCGATTCTCAATAAGCCTCGTACGAATTCACACGAGTCGGCGCTTCGTTTAGTTATCTCATCCAGAAAACGTCCGAGTCTATGTATTGTAATCCGTAAGTTTCTCACCTCTTACATATTTTCGAGTTGCGATCGGCTGAGTTGCGCGTCCACTTGTGCTGGTATCGCCTCGAGTGGGTCTGGAAAATTCTGAGACGATAGCGGACTTGGAATCACTTGGATTTTCTCCCGATAAACACCTCGTGCGACGTATCGTGACACGCGGACAGATATTCGACGGAATATCCCTCAAGGATAAGAGATCGGATGGTGTATATACTATAGAATGTTTTACACGCTCGGAATTTTTCTTTCGATTTTCAGACGTACGCCTTATTCAATTTAATAAAAATATAGATAACGAATATTTTTTTTTGATTATTTTTTAAGAAAAAATAAGAAAGAAAATTTGCATCTGTCTAAGAAAGGTCGAATATACATCGACGAGAATTAAATCGTCTCTATGTAAATAATATACTTTAAGCTTAGAACAATTGTTCCGCGATGCGGTATATTTATTACGTACGTGCCGAATCTTAATATATCGATTATGTACTTCGGTAATACGTGTTGTTCTTGCCATATGAATTAAATTGTTATTTAATATTAATCAATACAACCGAATGCGCGATATATAATCAATGTATGCTTCTTGAGTATGTAATTTATAATTTGTCAATTTTCCATTCAATTTTCTAACAATCGAGAATAAACGATAAGGAGAAATATATACAAAATTATTGTTATTAATTATTAATTGATATTAAATTATCGTTAATAAGTATAAAATAAAATAATTTCTCCTTGTAAAAGTTTTGAACTATTCTTAAAAGGTTTAAAAACTCAACAAATAACAAACTAATAAGTTTAAATTTATTACACGTTTTTATTTATAATTATCATTTAAAATAATGTGATTCTAAATTCATCTGCATAATTTGTACATATGAATTAACATTGAACCAAGAAAATTTATTTTAAAACGTTCTTTGAGATTTTGCATAATTTAAAAATATATTTAATATTCTCCATTGGTAAAAAGTTCTTTCCGTTAGTTTCGCATTCTCTTTTATCTCATAATTGTGTTATCGAACCAATATTTCACTTTCGATGTTTTTTTTGAAGATTTGCACCTTCTTTCAAACAAAATAATTTTTATAGTAATTTTTATACTTATTTCTTGATAAATTTGAAATCATTTTTACTGTATTATTTTAAAACTTACCGTATTCGTAATCATGAATATTTTATAATATAAATTTTATTTTTAGGTATAAGTAGAGAACCAATTATTTTATAATTTAGGTAGATGATAAAACAAGAAAATTGATGGAGAAATTATATTACTGATATGTTGATTTACAAATTTTACATAACGTTTATAGTAAAAAATATTCTTTCAATAACTTTGTTAAATTTTTTTATAAGATTTATATACAATTTTCTATAAAGTAAATATATTTGAAACTGGGTTCGAGTGGATTAAAATATTATATACATAGAAAGTTCTTGATATTTATATAACAGTTGTTATATTTAATTACTATATATTAAATAGTTGGTTATTCGATGCATTCTTATATTAAATATTTCTTTAGAATTTTATATCGTTATACATATTACATAAAAAATATATTTTAATGACATTTTAATTTTATGAAATGTTTCACCGTTTATTTTTTAAAGTAAAAAAGTATAAAACTTTCGTTCTTTCATTATTATTCTACGGTTTTATTAAGTAAATTTTCTAAAAAAATTTTTTTATAAATGAATTTGTATTAATTCAAAGATTTATTAATATTTGTTAAAACATATTTTTACTTTTTTATTACAATGAATATTCGATAATGATCTTTCGATGTATTATTAACATTGACATATATTTTCTTGTAATATTACACGATATTCTATTGAAATTTTTTACTTACGTTTAATATTATTATTTAAAATTTAGTATTATTTAAAAATAAAACGATAAAGCAATTTGAATTTGCTTAAGAATGTTATTGCAGAAAAAAAACCATTAATTAACTAGTATTAACAGCTAATACGTTGGAAATATATATTTTTAAAACTTGAAAATTTTTTATGTAATAAATATTGGTATATAAATAATAGTGTAGAATAGAAATTTTAATACATCAATTCTATCGCGTGTAAGCATAGCTTTAAAATAGTTTTTCATTTAATTTTTATTTAATTCAATGGTTTATTGATATTTACAATTTAAATAATTATAAGTAATTAAATAACGTGTAATTGCAGATGCATCGGTGAAAAAGAGAGAAAGAGAAATACTATGATCGAAACAGGAGTTTTTGTATTTGAAAGATTCAAAAATTAATTTTACACTTGTATGTACATTACGAAATAAGATGGTAATAAAGTGTATAAGTTTACAATTTAGAGAATCTATTAGTTATTATATGATAATAAATAAATTATATTTAATTGTGAAGCAGTTTAAATCGTTAACGAGTAAAGATGAATACTGAAAATCCGAATGAATTTATATGTTTATCATTATTTACTTACATTTTATATTTTATTTAATTATTTTATATTTATAAATAAATGACCTCGAGACATCATCTTCTTATATTTTTCTCACGTGCATGAAAACAATGTTATGTCTCACAGATCAATGCACCTATCTCTTAACCTTCCAAATACTCGGTCGATACTTAGACTTCAAGTCACTTTTATTTTAGCTTTCATCGATGAATAATAAATATCAATACTAGGAGTTTAGACAATTTAAAAGGATAATTTAGAGATGAGGTAACTTTAGAATGAGTATACGAGCGAATAAACTTAATATTTTAAAAGCAAAGATGAAATCAATTAATTTAAATAATGATTTTTTTAATAGAATATTTTTATAAGTAATTATTTTATGCTCTTTTGTTATATTTTTTTATATTAATTATCATTATAATATTCAGATTAAATTTTTCAATTTATTTATATGGAATTTTTATAATTTATAGTAAAATAGTGAATATTACACAAGTTCATAAAATCGTTAGACCGATACTTACAAAAACTCCAACGTCCACATAGAAAATGTACTTTACGTTATTATTTATGAAAGCATTAATTGTTAAAATTTTTTTTATATCTATTACCTTTTCATTGATGTAAAATAAAGAAAAGATAATATACACTATAAGTGTATTTATGAATAATAATGAAACATATTATATTTTAATCGTAGGTTACGTTTATAAAAATGAAACATCAGCTGTAACTTCGTCCAAAAATTTAGCCTTTATAATTATATTTTGGTAAAATATTTAGTAAAATTCAGGATCTGACGAATTTTTTTTTTTGTATGAATATTTAAAATATCATGATATTTAAATTCAGCTTGATTTAGTTACAATTAATATTTACATAGAAGATAATAAAAATATATAAATTAGTAATAATTTTTATTTTAATTCTTTTCTTTATTAAAAGTAAATTCAGTACATAAGGCAATTAAAATTTTCTATTTTCCTTATTTTTTTTATAAACAGCGATTTTCTATATACTTGAAGATTATATTGTAATATGTTAATATCTAATAATTTATATTCACATCAAATACTATTTTTAAAATTCAATGTATTGCATTACAATTCAATTTTGATTATTTTGTTTCTGGATTTAGTAAACAGTTACTGGACATTACAAATGTTTATATTTATTGTAAATTAAAATCTTTTATTTTTCATTGATTTGATAACATATTCATGAAATTAAATCTGAATACAAACAAATTTATTATCTATTAGTAACTTAGCATTAAATAAGTTTGTTAAATGAAACATTTTTTAATTTTCCAGTTATAATTTAGAGTATAATTAAACAAAATTTTAATTTTTAATTTAATAGTTAATAGTTTAAGTCTGAATTCATTATAAAAATTGCGAATCCACTCACATTGTGTAAATTGAAATGTACCTGTGCGTACAACTATTGAAATACCTTGCGAGCATAAAAAAATGATGATAAGTGCAATACTTAAAAGAATTAATAATACTAAATAAATAATAAAATTAAGCAAAAGAGGTGTTAAAAAAATAGAATACTATAAAAAAAATAAAAATATTTGTTTGAACGGACACATTACAAATACATACAAAAGAATACAAAATGATGATATACAAAAGAAAAATTACGCAAAATTTAAAAATTTTTGAGAAATTATTTGTGGAAACTTATTTTAATATGTTTTTTTCTTACAAAACAAATAAAATAACTTCTTGCACTTTTAAATCTGAAATATTTATATGCTTTTCATTCAATTTTTTATTTAATTTATTTGATCAACGAACTTACAAATTCAATCTTACTGCCTTACATGTGTTTAAATTTAAGACCGAGTGTTAAATTAAACATCCGGTTATAAATACAAATTACAATTTTTGTATAAAAAAAATTTAACACGTAATTGTTAAAAAATTGACACTGACTTTTATTTATAAATATGAATTTTAAAAAATATATAAAATTTTCTTTTATTTTGCATTTGATATCATATTTATTTAATGTGAAATAAATGCAATTTTTGTTATTTTATACAATGTAAATTTATTATTGTATATTATTTTAAATTGATTATAATACATTTTATTATATTGTTTATAAAATAATAATTCCGTAATTATTTGATAAGAAACACTAAAAGATACATATACTGTTTAACAATATCATAAAAATAAAATAAAATATTATTGTTGGAGAAGTTCGTTCATCTTAATTTTTTTAAACCTTAATATATGCAGTAAATGCGATAACGTAGATAATAAAACAATAAAAGTAAACCATTTATCTTTACAAAACATAAAATATAATGAATTATAATCGAAAAGCTTTAAATAACTTCGTCCACGGTTATTAATTAATTTGTTTGATAGAAGCAGATTGTTTTTTATAATAAACTTGTTTAAGTATATTCATTAAAATTATTATAATATAATATTGTAACAATAATTACAAAGATCAATATTTATGATAAGAAGTATTTACAATAAATTCGAAACACAAGTGATCTTTAATTAATTAAAAAGATAAATATAAAAAGTTGACATGGATTTATAGAATTGTATTTTAAATCTATGATTCTCCGTTTTCGTGACAAACGGTTGTCCGAAAGATCTTCCTTTTTTTGTATATTTATTTTAAAAAAGCTACAAATCGAAAACGTTTTTTGAGGAAGATTTTTACAATCTATATTATCAATTTGGTATCTAGATATAGATGTTTTATTTTTTCAATGGTTCTTGTTTTTCATATAATCATATTGTATCTTGATCTAGCTTCGGTATTATATTTTAAAAATTTAATTATTAATTTAGTTTATACTGTACATTTAAATAGAGATATTAATTTTAATATTATTGGAAACTTTTTAATATATTATCAATATAAGCATTAAAAAACTTGCCTAAATTTGTGTTATTAATGCAAATTCGAGAAATATCAAAGACATGTATCTTTTTAGGATTAAAACATTCTTTTTTATTATTATTTTTTTTATAATTTAACGTCCATATAGTTGCAAAATCATAACGATTAATATTTTTGAATTTGCACTATATCGATAAAGACTTGAATTTATTGGTGGTTTGTATTTTACACTTAAATATTTTATCGACATTCACCCAACCGAACAAACTTTTACAACATTTTGAAAATTAACATTATTTGTAATTATAATTTAAGCACCTAATGGCAATTAAAAGTTTTGTAAAAACGCATTCGGGTCTTTTCCTCGTCGACGGTATTGCATATCTATAAATCTTTAAACGATAACGCGATAACCAGTAAGCAATTTAGATATTTACTCAGAAACGGAAAATTTTTTTTAAACTAGTTCGTGGCCAATTCATAAGGATGATAGGTAAATGAAAGAATTGCAGAGATATATAAATATAGACAGATAAACCGATAAAGGAAGCAAATGAGAGCAAAACAGAAGAGTGACAATGACAAGAATCAAAGTTGCATTTTATGTCGATCAAACTTTGTGATTATCTCCAATCCTTGACTTCGATTTGGACGATTGCTCGCGGTTGTAACTCGATTTCATGCCTAATCGTAACAAAAAAAGATATCTTATTTTTGTTTTCAAAAACGACTTTTATTCAATCGTGTTATTATTGATTAAATAAATGTAACTCTCTGTATCAAAATGAATTTTTAAGTCGATATCGAATAATATACGACTAGTTTTTTGTTTTTAAATAACTATACATTCTATTTTCTGAAAATAATTTTTAAATTTTAATTTTCTATGAAGAAATAAAATATTTAAAATTTTTCTAAAATAAAAAATGTTTATGAATGAATTAATTTATATATTAATTATAAACGTAATATTAGATTTTTATAACTAAGAACAACATACTTGTAAAGTATGTTATTGTATAAAAAAGATATGTACTAGGTAGGTAAAAAGATAGAGATTAACAATAATTTATATCTAATGTGGTAGAAATAATTGATTAGTAATACGAACTAATTTAAATTAAACACAAGTATTGTAAGATAAAAAACAAACTATGACGATTTAACTCATTTTTTGTTAGTTTCGGGTAAAGTTAAATAGACATTTTTGTTCAGTTTTTACCTCGAATAATTGAACTATTGATATATGAAACATTTCTCTGTATATACGTATTAAATTAGTTAGAATTTTATTTTTTATTGAGAATATTTGATCCGTTTAGAAAACTTCAATTCCGAAAAAACAAAAATTTATAGATGCACTTACAATAGATCTTTAAAAGTAAACCATGAATTTCAATTGAAAAAAATATTTTGGGCAAAATAAAACATTTTCATAAACTATAGAATATTAGAAAAATTATCTCATCTACAGTCAATGAAAGTGACGTTTTTTAACAGTGGAAATGAATCTTCGTGTAAAGATTATATTTACTTGTATATAATACATACCGTTACTTATATTTTTAATTATTCAAATTTAATTATTAGCAAATATAATTTTATATTGGTATACATACATAGCAAAAACAATTGATCAGTGATGCGTTTAACAAAGATAATAGTAAACTACATCGAATTACGATTCTTACACAAATCTATTGTCTACACGAGGAAATATTATTACGTTCTTTTCACAATAGAAGTATATAAAATAATTTAAAAATTATAAATTTAATGCTAAATTCTTCTTCTTTCGACTATAAATTATTATAAAAATATTCATTTATTCATCTTTTTTAATGCTACTTTTTACATATAAAACATCATTTTATAAGTAACTTTTATAATAATTTTAATCAATTATAAATAAAAATTACTAATAATTATATATCAAACAGTGATTAAATTTACATATATTTAACTGTTAATTTTTTATTTTTAATTTCTCATTTGATAAAATAATAATAAATATTTTAGTCAATTCCTAATGCTTTGTTGATCATTCATAATAAATACAGTTTCATTTTTAAACTATATAGTCAAATTGTATTTATTTTGTGTATTTAACAAATAACAAGAATAAATACGATAACAAATTTTATTATAATACTTTTCAATATAATACAGTTTATATAAAATATTATAAATTTATAATTTAATGATTTTATAAATTTTAAGTATAAATTATGTCTGAGATAGAGTATTAATTTTTTTAATTTATATTTTTAATATGTACGTATTTGATTTAACGATAATTGCTTATCAAATGTAATTATGTAATATACTTCACAAGAAATATTTTATTTTATAATGTTTTATATTGTCTATAGGTAGACAATACATATAATTCTGAATTAAAGTTAATGTCAAGTCCTTCAATTTAAGTATAATAATAATAATAATAATAATAATAATAATAATAATAATAATAATAATAATAATAATAATAATAATAATAATAATAATAATAATAATAATAAGTGAATTCAAATTTTAACTTCATTATATTAAATATAATTCATTCATAATTTTATTGAAGAGATGATTTATTAAATATTTTCAACAATGATGCAAAAATTGTAAATAAACATTTAAAAAAATATTTTGAAACACGTTTATTGTGCAGTTTAAAGTTTTTTGTTAAATGACTATGAATTAGAATAATTTATCGATGATATGAATAGTATCTGCATAAAAGACTCAGTCGATTTATAACAATATCATTCTTTTGTTATTTTGAGTAATTAACGCGTCGGTTAAACTTTGTTGCTAAAATTTTAATGACCTTTGAGATTATGAAGAGACAAAAAAATAAGCAATTAAGTTTTTGATAAATTACTCTTTTCTTCTACAGAGATTTGATAACACTATTTTGTTTATAAAATATCTTATTAAAAATAATTAAGATTTAAAATATGAGAAATTATGTACATAAAAAGTATGCATTTATAATTATATCAATAGTTTGTTATTTAGAAAATAGATATATACAATGTTCAGTATTAAAAAATGGGAAGTAATTTATAGAAATCTTCTAGGTCATAAGGCTGTCAACTATTGTTACATTATATTATCAAAATTAATATACTTATTAATTTCTCTAATTTTAAATACATCATTAAATACTTAATTATACACATTGAATGTTTGATTACTGCTTTTAAAGTTTCCTTATTTTGAAATTCCTTGACATAAAATAATCATTTTATAAATACATATAAATTTTGTAATTGAAAAATAATTGAAAATTGCATAAATAAGTTTTTACTGTTATAAATAAATAGTAGTTGTAAAATAACTTATTATATTATAAAAAAATAATCATTGAAAACAGGTTTGAATAATTAAATAACATAGATGTTTATGTATTTACTTATCTAAAAAATTTTTTCTAGATTTTAAAAATTAAAAACAATAAATTTTTTGGAGATATAAATTTTTATTTGAAGATAAGTTTTCGCATTATGTTAAATAACAAATGATATAATAATTTTATAAATATCAACTTTTATCTTATTTAAATAAGGCCATTTATTTTACAATGTTGTTTATATAAACATAACAAATTTTAAAAAATGCTTAAATATTTTATATTACTTTATTATGTTTCACAAAATTGTACTCAATTTCGAAGATATCAGTGTAATGTAGTAATATGAGTTATAATTAATTGTACTACTTGCCTTGATTTAAGAAAATTGAAAATGCAAATAATTCATATATTTAATGAGCAAAAGCTAAATGATGTACACATATATCAGTTACATAATAATTTGATAAATAAATTAAAATTTTTTAAATATCTGATTGTACAATATGAAATTATTGATTTATTATTTGAAACTTATTGTTTTTAACTATTCGACTGTATTTACTCATTTTAATTTTAATTATTTAATTATATTATGTTTAAATTAAAATATTTATAATTGTTTATACGTTTCATTGTATTATTATTTTATAAACATTTTGAATATAGTAGATCATTTGTAAACGTAATAATTATTTTTTAAGGTTTGCAAATTATCTTAAAATTTTATTGTTTTTTTGAACAAGTTTTTTCTTTATATTTTTTGGACAAGTTAATTTAAAAATTTAATTTTATTTATAATTACAATTTTTAAATATATGCAATTAAAAAAAATTATTATCAATTCCTATATAAATTTTATCGATGAAAAAGTTTTACAACTAATTTGTTGTCTTGTATTTATTCATAATTTTACTTTTTAAAAATGTTAGTTTGATACTTCATGCCTTCAAATATTTAAATATGATATTGTAAATTACAATTTTTTTTAAAGAGTAAGAGAATATTATATTTGAATAGAACAGTTTTATTATTTTATAATTTAAATAAAAACATAATATAACATAATTTGAAACAAACCCATGACTAGTAACTAATTAATTATTATTATATATCACAAAATAAAATTTTATTTTTATTATATTTTCAATTACTGTTCTAATCTATTTTTTTATTGAAAAAATACTTCGCGATGAAATCTGTTAAATAAAAATTTAGTCTCAATACAGAATGAAGAATTGGTTAAGTTTTTAACACATTGCCTAATTTTGTCGGTATTTTAATGATGATTATTAGTTTTTTTACATTTGTACTAACTCGTAATTATCTACGGTACGTAATACCTATAATACTTCGATAATGATCATCATTTCCTGTAAATTTTACTTCTTCTAATTTAAAATTTAAATAATAAAATTGATACAGATGTGTTCTGACATATGTAATTATAACAATATACTAAACATTTTTAACGCCGTAATTCATCTATAAAATGGCCAATAAAATTTTTTAATGTTTCATAAATATTAAAAAAAAATGTTTTAATTATTATATGTTGTACCCATGTGGCAAATAATGTTAAGTATTATTTTATTGTATTTTCAAATTTTGTATAAATAATGTGTTTTTAAATTAATCCCATTTAACATTTATTTTACAAAATTATATTTTTTTAAAATCTTATATAAAAAAAACAGAGACGATCTTTGAAAATTCTTCTGAATAAAGAAAAAATTTTTGGTAATATTTATATCAATTTGATAATAAATTAATTTTTTCAACAGTAATATATTAATATAACTGATATCAGAGTAAGTTTTCAATTGTTTAAGTTTTATTTTTAACAGTGTCTAAAAATTAAGGTCAGTTAATTTGTAACTATTATTTTTTCTTTGTTTCTTTTTATAAGTATTTCATATAAAAAAATTAATCTATTATTTTTTAATAAAAATCAATACGACAAGTAATTTATTTATTTTAAAAATACTCATTATAAACTATTTCAAATTTAAATCAATATTTTTGTATTTTAGCCAAATAATGTTTAAAAAACGGTGAATTAAAAAAGCTGACATTAAAATCATGCGTCACATATAGATTAAAACAGATTAATCTCGATCACTATATGATGTCAATCACCTTCATTTTGAAAGGTATAAATATTTTGTTTATTTATTCATCTACGTAGTACAAAATGCAAGTATATTAAATTTTGACAATTTCTTATTTGTGATCTTTAGATTATAATACTGATAAGGTTTTTACGTATTTATATTCAAACAAAATTTTCAACTTTATTTTTATTCATTATTACAAAAACCTAAAATCTTTAATATAATTAAATTAGAAAAAACAGTCTAATAATAAATTTATAATATAATATTTGATTCTAAAAGTATAAATATAAATATAAATTGTATGTAACTTCTATGTAACTTCTTTAAAGTTCAATATCAACATTGTATTAATTTGTTTTTTAAAATAAGTATTCTTATTTAATATTTATTTGCAAATTGATTTTTTAAAAAACTGTATGTTAAACTAATCTAAAAATATTTTATATAAGTGATATATATAACAATAAATACCATATATGTAAAAAGGCACGTAAATAAAAATTATTGATATATAAATTGATGTTTCTTATATGTTTTTTATTAAAAAAATAATATTTATAATATATAAATGAATCATAGGCGAATTAAAAATATTTTAATAAACAAATGAAAAACTTTTTAATAACAATCGATTAAATATAATTAAATATCGCAAGATGTTTCTTTTATTAAAATTTTTCATCTTTATTAAAAAATTGTATTGTATATTTTATAAACACACATATTTTTTTAATTTTAATACGTAATATAAGTAAAAAAAATATAAATTGATTTTTAATAAAAAAAAATATGAGAGGAAAATATTTTTTTATTATATTTTTTATTATGTATAAATATATTTTAGCATGATTATGAAGTTAATTCAAATGTATTGATTTATAAAAATTTTATTATTTGATGCTGTTTTATTCATATTAATATGTTAAAGTTGTAAATCTTATTTAAATGAAATTATATAAAAAGTTGAGATTTTCCTGGCATTAAAATTTTCTACTTATTATTTTTTGAATTAACAATTATTGGAGTAATTTGAAAGTTAATAAATATTTTTTTAAATATTCTAAATGATGATATTTGTCCTGAATTTTTTGTATTACCGTTTGAAGAAAAGTCTTGATATGTAATTTAAAATATTGTACACGATTTTTCAAGATATATTAATTCGTTAATTACATTCTGATCGTTACGATTTTTAATGATATCTACTAATATCAATTTGCAACATAAGTTTTATATTAAAATTTGTAACAAGATGTATAAAAATATTATTAGTTTTATTACATAAATATTGATTATAGTATAATATTACTGACTACATAACGATCAAATTAATATAAAATCGATGTCAATTTAATAGTAATTAAGATTAAAATATATACAACGTATTACTACAGCTTTTATTTCTGTATCTAGCAAATACTCTATTATTATAAAAAATAATTACGACAAAAGATAATAAATACTGTCGAGTACAATATGTTTTCAACAATATCAGTACTCCATAAAAGTGCTCTATTCTTTATCGTTACCATTGAATTCGTTGTAGATTTTATAAGACCATGTTAATTATAAGTAAATAAATTTGTATCGTAGAAAATAATTATAAAAAATTTATAATTAGTTAAAATTCATGATTTTTAGCAGTAATTTAAATGAATAAAATGCGAATAATTAATCAATCAATTGAGAAATAAATACTAGTATTTTCTCTTTTATTTGTAATATCTCAAGAATAAAAATTTTACGATGATTAATGGATTTGAATTTCATTATATTGCGAAGTTAAGGCTTGAAATAATCTACGTAAATTATCGAAAAGAACAAAGAAATTCTATGCATCGTATCTTTATCAGGTATATTTCTTAGCTGCATAATCGTCTTTTATCAATTATAGAAAGCACTTGAACTTATTTAGATACAAATTTGATGCGAGGATAGTGATAACAACAGGTTCACGTATCATAATTTGTTTACGATCGAGAACTTTAATTGGATTACTATCTTTATTAATTGCCGTGTATTTATTGGATACGTTTTTAAAGTACTTATTAAAAAGTATATCTCTGTTCTATTCCCACTGTGAATCCGAATAATAAATATCTTGCTTAGGAAAATTTAAAACGAATAGTGTTAAAAAATTCTACATCCGATTTTTATATTTCTCATTGTTGAATTATATCTCTCCATGAAAGATATCGCGTCAAAGATTTATTGACAAGGTTAATACTTTGACAATGTGTGATGCAATAATTTTCAAGCGTTTTAATAAAAAATACTAACTAGTTTCCTTTTATGATGTCAATAATGACTTGATAAACATAATATATTTAAGACAATTTTCTACGGTTAAACTATAATATTTTATTCTAAATAAAGCAATAGGTAAAAAAGTAATTTTTCATTTTTCAGTATATATAATTTGTAGTTGATAAAATTATTATATTTCATAATATTTTTAAATTTTTATGTTAACATTTGTGTGGACAGACGAAACGATAATTAAAAAAAGGTATTAGTTAAAATCAACTGTTTCAAATATCGAATATAGAAACTTAAAATAAGCCTACTATTATTAAACAACTAAATAGTATAAGTATTCTTTTTTATTTACACTACACTGAAATTGAAATTTTAACATCGTTGTAATAATATTTTAGCAAAATATCATATTATTTATCATTTTATACTTTAAATAAATATGAAATATTATAAGCAATGACAAGATAATAAATAGTAGATAAATACGTTGTTCATTAATGGATAAAATAAAAATTTAAACTCAGTTATAGAACCAATAACAAATAATAATTTAAATAAATAATATACAAACAAACTTGAATTTATTTTCAATAAGAAAATAATTATTCATTTAAATATTTCAACATATTCGCGTAACATTATAATTATCAATTAATCGTTAATGGTTAGTTCGGTATCAAATTTATCTATACTAATTCCGTAACTTCTTAACGGTGTATACATAATACTAATATTTACAACCAATATCTTGAGAACTGAACTTTTTAATCCAACGAATCAATGTTTTTCAAAGAATGCCTTCGTATATATCGAAAGGAAATCTCGTGCAGTTCCATACCACTCGGTAAATTCGAATTGATCACATTCAATTTTCCTTTATTATTATCAAATATTTTTGGATTACCGTAGATGTTACGATCTTCCATCAAGATATTACATTATTATATACTTTCATTTCTCTGCAATAACACTAGACAAATTTTGATTTTTTAAAAATTGGGAACCCCAGGATTCATTTACAACGAAAAAAATATATATTTAAGTCTACGTTTCCTTTTATTCAATTAGCAGAGAGTAACCACTCAAGAATTTTGAACTATACAACGTATATTTTTTTAATATAATAACTATAAATAATTGAAATTGTGCCTCATAAAAATAGTTCTTCTAGATGTAATTCTTTTGATAGTTATGAATCATTGTTTATGTAAATATTTCATCAGACCGGTGTTGGTAGAATCTTCCCTCTATACTAAGCTATGATATTCGAATTTTGTATGCTTGGATATCCATGAAAACGTTGTCAGGGTTTTCAGATTACCACTGGATGTTCAAAAAATTTTTTTTTCTTTATTTTAGCCTGAATTAACGTGGTAACGGAAAATAGAATTTTCCATAAATAATTCGTTTTATTTTTACCAATGAATTGCTTTAATTCAATAATATTTTCAAAGCTACGTGTAATTTACTAAGCAGCATTTGTTTAGTATTGTTATCATAATTATCATAAATGCAAAACTAAAAATTTAGATACTCTTCAACGATAAGATGATATGTTGAAATAGCGAGATTATTGACTTTTATTAAGGAGGCAAACGAGTAATAAAGCATCAAAGGTATTCGCCAGTAAATTTACGCCGTTTCAAATGTTAAACTTAAAAGCATAGTATGAGATAATTCAGATTTCTACTATGATTTTTTTTATTCCAAACAGTAATCTTGAATCGCTTCTTGAGATAAATAAGAGATAATACAATATAAAAGATTAATTTATTTTTAATTTTAAAGATTATTATTATTATAAAAATTTATTATTTTTTTAAATTAAAGCTTATTTGTGACAAATTTTAAAAACTTAAATTTTTTAGTATTATTTATCAATTATTTTATCAATTGGAAACACCATTTATTTATCCATGATATAAATATTATAAAACAGGAGTTAGAAATATGTACGTACAATTTCGAAAATTGCCAATTTCTATAAGTTGAATAATTATTATTTACTACTAACGGATGATATTTATCACAGAATTCCTAGGCTTATCAATTGCGGTATAGACTTATGGAAAATATTGAGAAAGTTCCATTTCTTTAAAGATGACTAGTAGAAATAACAAAAGATAGTATATTATATTATTTTAGTGTATTATTATAGATTATAGTACATTGTAATATAATTAGCATATTTAAAGGTTTTAGTGTAAATTAATTATTTATTATTATTATTTTTTAATGTAAAATATAGAAAATTCAAGGTTCGTATATAAACTATATTACGTAAATAAGAAAATTTTTTTAAAATTATATTTTCTTACTAAAATTATAATTAATTTGTTATAAATTGAACTGATATATTTATTTTAAAAAAATTTTATCCGTATAAATTTACTATTAATTTTTGAAATATATGAAAATCGGATTAGATACGAAAATTTGATTACAATAAGATTTTTTTTTACATGTAATCATACAAAAAGAACGACGATTTGTAATTGTATTGGATAGGGTTTAAAATGTACTTAAAATGGGAGAACGATTAATCACATCGATTTTATTTTTAATCTTATCTCGCTAAATTACAAGAGAATTAATTTTTTATTATAAAAATGTTCTTGATGTCTTTAGCGATTATTACGCTATACAAATATTGTTCTAAGTTTTTTTTTAAAGTATATAATAACGTTAATTGTGGAAAATCATTTTTTAGTATTTTTAATACGATTTTTTATTCACGTCAATTTATTTTTATTAGCGAAAAAGGTTGTGTAATTTTTTCATAGACTTCGCTATTAATTAATGCAAATTCTCTTATATTTTAGAAATCTAGTCTGAATTGTTATCAATATAAATATCATTAATGAAGACGAAATATTTTTGTTTTTTTTTCAATTCAATTATATATTATGTAAATACAATATAAAAACTTGTTATAAGTGAAATCAATTTAGTTTATAATACAAATTAATATCATTCTATTGTTAAATAAAAAATTTTTTTTAACATGGAACTCAGAGTATTTTAGTCTATAATTCAGCTTTAATGTTAAAACTTACTTCAATAAAATTGAAATCAATTTTTGATGAAATGAAAATTTTCTTTACGTGATATAAAAAGAGACTTTAACTAGTTAACAAGAACATTGATAAAATTCGTATGCGCAACATTGACTATACAGCAACCAAAAGTCAAGGTTACAATGAATTCGCCCATTAAATTTCAGGAATTGTCCTTGACGCAAACAAATTTCTTTTTCATCGGAAACTAAAATTTAAACAAAATTAAGTTGTCTTTAATAAATAATGAAATTATTTACAAAATAAAAAGAAATAATTACAAAACACGAAGAATAATTACAATGTTTATATTAAAAATGAATTTTGAGAACAATAAAATGTCGCAAAATCTTAAAAAATTACAAAATAAAACTTTAACAGAATCTTTTTACAAACTATTATTATTTTTGAAAAACAAATTGTCGTACAAAAAAAATCACGATTTTAAATTATTATAATATTTTTTTTTGTAAAAATTATGTAAATATATTAATAAATGTAATTTGTTTCATATTTTTCATACCGTTAATTCGCATTATTTAAAAAAAATTATTTACATATGGTAAAATAAAATGAAAAGATCTTTAACGTAATGTAATTAAGCACTTTTAATCAAATCAAAGGATAATTACGACTCATTTGAGAATTGAAAATTAAAGGCTGTTTATTTTGATAAATCGATGAACACCTTTTTAATATATTACATATTTTTTCAAATGATCTAAAAATATAATATACACTAGATTCTTGGCTTATTACAAATACTTGAGCGTAATTTAGCGTTCGTTCCATTAATCTCTAAAGCATACGAAGCGAAAAATAGACAATAAAACGAGAAATGAAACGAAAAACTGTACAACCTTATTAGGTAAATTAAATATTGTGACACGTCGTAAGTAAGATATAAAAAAAAGTTTTGTATCATGTACCGGTGCTTTAAAAAAAAGCTAAAAAAGCTTTGAAAAGAAAGCTTCCTTCCCTCGATGGATTTGGATAATTAGGATTCGTAGGGAGAGAGAAAGAAACTAGTCGCAAAAGAAGAGACACTCAGCCTCCGATCCCTGATCCGTTATCTCCGTCGGTTCGTTATCTCCTTGGACGAGACGACGGAAGTTCGGGCCCAGGTAGACACGCGCGACTCGGCGCTCGGGCTTATCGCTCGGCTCGCGATGCGCGCGCTTCTACAGGAGCGAATAAAAGGCGAAATTAGCGGCGATACGCGGTCAGTTCGAGTGCCGAGTCGCGCGCACCCATCCGAACCTCCGCTTCCCTCGGGTTCTCGTCTCTTGATCCTCCACCTTGTCTTCCTGTTCCGGTTCCTCTTTCTCCTTTGGAGTCGTTTTCCCCGGCCACCTCCGCTCTCGCTTTCCCCGTGGAAAGCCCGGTCGACGCTCGCCGAGTACCAATGGTGCACGAGAGTTCCGATCGTGACGCGAAATTGGTGACTTTGTGATCGAGGGAGTCCGGAGTTTCGATCATGTTCGCCACCTGGAAATCCTGCTGTGAGTACGCTTAGTCCCCGCTGACGAGGAGTTTGGACCGATCTCCTATCCCATTTATTTATTTGCATCTTCTTTTTATGCGCCGACTGGAACCTTTGCCAGCGTTCGATCATCCTTGATTCTGCCTTTTCGATCCGTGACTCGCTTCGAGACCAGCGTCTTTTTTCTCTTTGTTACGATCGATCGCTATCGATACGCTCTCGTTATTATCTGGAGCGGTTATCAAGGTGCGCGTTCATATATTTTAATAAAAAAGGAAGTTTAAACTATTAAATATTTATTCATAAATAAATATACGGAGAAAAAACTCCTTAAAGCAAAAAGTCCCTTCGCGTCAATTATTTCCGAAATTGTATTTTAAACCACGCTGCTTGGATTCGATGTCTACGATTAAAGTTGAAACGAAAAAAATACGAAAAAAAATACGAAAAAAATACGAAAAAAACTATGATGGAAAATAACTAATTTTATACGGTGGTTTGCGCGTGTATTCGTCGTATATCATTTTATACTTTGTAATCTAATCCAGTATAAGAAAAAGGCATTTAAATTACGCTTCGGGATAACAACAAATTTTATATGCAAAGTTTTTTCGATTTCGAGAAATCACTCGTTAGTCAAAGTGCTCTTGCAAAGTCGTGTCTTTTTACGAGCATTTTTGTCGCTCGTACCGAAATGTGCGCGAATGTTTTATTTTCGAAGTATTTTATTGTCGTCCTGGAAACCGATGGCATCGGGTTTGCCTTATATTTGTAAGTACACCGATGCACCAATGCAGTTTACCAGTTTTCATCCGACGACATCGAGTCGTTTCCTCCGGTACCACCGTAAAACTTATTTTATTCGACGCGAACCGCGCGATCGATGCTTCGCTGTTGGAGTTATCGTCTCAGCCGGTGCGCTTAAACAAGGATACCCAATGGGAAAACTCCGTAGATCTCAACCCTTATCGCCCACGACACGTTTTCTTACCCCGAGGGAACGATAATCAGTGCACCGAAACACCGAAACACCGATCGCGATATAGGATTATGCCACATCGAAAACTCTTCCTATGAGAAATAAAATTATTCGCTTGAGTCGCTTATCGTTTTGTAATAAGTAAGTCACGTACTCGAGGTATGATTCGCGTGTACGTACACGACGTTCGGAAGTAATTGTTTTATCGAGGTAAATCAGCCCTCGGGATCAGGACGTTCGCGAGTCGATTTTTGGTACTTTGAACTCTGAAACGATAAACGAATGATATTCGCTATCATTTCGCGAACGCCGATGGTAAAATCATTTTTGCAATTTTATTTATGAATTCTGAAGAAAAAAATACGAACGATTTGTTTTATTTTGATATTTCTTCTTGTACTCGACAATTTCGAACGTATGCGTTTTATACAAGATCCGAGTAATAATATCAGTCGGATTCTTTAAAGTGGAACGATTTAAAATCCTACCTGTGTGTTCATTGAGGAATATAATTAAACTAAGAACAAAAACCCACGCGATAAAACAGTAATTGATTTTGCAGGCGCACCGAATTATACGCGCACATGATTTCCGATCCTTAACACTTGTCTTCTGATTCTGGTACCTTTCCTTTTTATCTTTATCGCCTTCTTTTGCTTCTTCTGCTCCGTACATTAGTTACAAATTATTTTCTCCGATATAAACCGTTTGTTTTGTAACACCATTTTCGCTTGAATAATGGTACAAGTTGAAGAGTTTTATCTACTTTGGATTTATCGGTTGTTTAAGAATTTTGATTTGTAATTCATGTTTGTCTGCCCAATTATGTACATTTATATGTTGAATGGATATCAAAATAAAAATTTTTGTAGATATAAATTTTAAATAATGCATTGTTGAGAAAAAACTTATAAAGAAAATCTGATAAACTGACCCAAGCAATGGTTTTTATTTGACTTTAATTATGAATTTATTCTTTTTTATTTTTTGTATCGATATATTAAATTATATAAATGTCTATAAATATCTAAATTAACTTTTATGTATACTTTAATCTATCTTTATAGTTTACATATAATAAATTTATTACTTTAAATATTTTGATACTTTATAAAACATACATTTGGTATTAAAATAATTATTAGAAATAAATTTATCGATATTTTAACTTGTTATCAATTGAATAACTTTATTCAATAACTATAGTAAGTTTTTTATATTCGCATTTAATCACTGTATTTAAATAAATTTACCATTCTTATAAATATAATTATTTTCAAAAGATAAAAACATGCATACCTTTATATGCATGAAACTTAAATTTTCTTTTCAGAATCTTAATCTTAACATAAAAATTGTCCGTAAAATGCGAATATTTTGATCAATGATATAATTTATAGTATTATACCTCGAATCACAGCTTTGATAAAAATGTAATTCAATGAAATTTATTTAATAGAATAACCGATGGTGTAAGTCTGATAACTTACTTATTAAGCAAAGTTTATTTTTTTGCTTTTAAATATTATGTAGCGAGAAAGGTTAATTCGTTATAAAAATAATATACGTTTTCATATTTTCCACAAAAAAAAAAAGAATGAGATCGTAAGCTGACACAAAAACAAAACTGCAAAACTGATTTCGATAATTTTCGTAGTCTTGAGTGTGAGTTGCCAAACTTTGATTTAAACGTCAAATATGTATTAAAATTGTTCAATCGAAAGCGCAGATTTAAAACAGCTTATACCTCACTTTGTACAGATTCGTTATACAGTCTAAGTATATTTTGATCTTCCGAGGTTAAGATAATGTATTTTATTATTCCAGATATTAAAATTAAATTAATGCTCGATGTAAAATTATTTTATACAAGTCTTGGCTACATAATTATTAATGTAATTTTCAAAAATTTTTACATTTAAAAGCCTAACTGTTTACACATATAAATTCCTTTTAAAAAAAATATACAATGGAATTAAAATAAAATTCCATGAAATTAAAAATAGTATAACGAGAAATAAAAAATGTTAGGTGATAAAGACGCTAAATAAGCATCGGTTCAACAAAGATTTTAGTAAATATAAAAATAATTTTATTTAATTTTTTATTCCATTTGCATCACTCGCTTTCGTAAATTAATTCTAGCTTACCCGAGAAGAATACATATACGCATATATTTATTTATGTTACAGAAATGACTCATAAGTTAGTAAAGGACAGGTTATTTATATTAACAGACAGTTCGTGGTTACCCTACTAAACTACGTGACTTGATTTAAGTTTGAAAATACGCGAACATTTGGAGCGTCGGTGCCGAGGAAACGACGGTAGTCCTTGCAATGCTTCCCAAATGCGTCAAACGTTCTGTTTATTACAGTATTAAAAATTAAAACAATGAAACCGTAACCTTAACTCTGTACGATCTATTTTAAAACACACATGGAAAGTTTAACAACCGGCTATTTTTTTCATTTTCCGATCGAATATGAAAATGCGCAAGTTTAACGTTCAATGATATTTTTTAAATACTTCAAAGTCTTTTATTTATTCAATTTTTCATTTTACTTACGTAGCTTTTTGTTTACCGTATAATCAAAAGAAATAAAAATATATATTGTATATCTCGATATCAGCAAAAACATTTATAGTTGATTATAGGACGGAGATTATTGAGTATTTTGTATAGGAATTCGATCGATCCGCGAGTCGCGTATGCGAGCGATAATTGGTTTTCTCGAACAACAATGTATTTTCTCGCTCGTGTACACGCTCGAGAAATAATCCCAATATCTAAACGTTTAATAAATCCGGCGAAATCGTGAAAAACTGATATTGCGTAGTATTTCATTGCGGAGAGAAGGAGAAAAAATGCCGCGTCGTATCGCGCTTTGTATCTTATCTGTCGAAAGAAAGAAAAACATCGGGAAAATATTAATAACAATGGCAAAATATGATTCGCGACCGCGAGACGTAATTTCGAGGCGTGCAACGATACGAGAGAGATGAAGTTCCTGACTGTCATTCGTCGACACGAGCGACAACGATGACGAGTTTCGAGAAGTCGTCGATCGCGATTTATAGAACGCGGAAAGAAATCGCGCCAAGACTTTGATTCTCTCCGGTAAAATTAATGGTAAAACGATCTATTATCCCGCAGCGGTCGTCGGTCGCTCGATTTACGTAAAGCCGACCGCTTCTGCGAACTTCCAAACACCCTGTCATTAACAGCGAGCGCATTTCCGAATCCAAGCTCATCCATCCGCCGAGGTTAATTTTCGCAAAAAAAAAAAAAAGAAGAAGAAAAAAGAAGTCGCGGCGGCAGAAAACCGTTGCGATTACGTAAATAATATTGCCGCGCGTACGTTTACGTAATTTTCGAACGAGCGTGGCTTTCGGAAACTCGGAAGTTCGAGCGGGAAAGAGGAAGGAAGCGGTCGGAGGAATACCAAAACCTCGAATTTTCACCGGTAATTTTTTCAGCGTACGATCGAAGGTCGCGTTGGTAGATTTTTGAGCGCGCGGTGTCAACGTCAGCCTTGGAGCGACTTTGCCAACTCCTCCGAGGGTCTTCCGGTTGAGAATCTCTTTGCCTCCGACGCATATCGATGAGCGAGGCTCGCTTCCTTCGTTCGAACGTGACTTCCGCAAAAGTGCCGAAAGAGATGCGAGGCTTCTTCGCGGTAAAATACTTGCTCGATCTCGATGCCGAATCTCGGGGAGAAACCGCCAAGAATTTTACGAATCGAAAAGACGAAATCGGTTTCCGATGCGCGAATGGAAAGTCGACCCACGTAACTGTACTCGTGTAAACGCGTACCGAGTTTGACGAACGAGAAGCCAACCGCACTCGGCAAGTTTCCACGTGTGCGCGGCATTTACGTCGTGACACGGACTTTAATCGGGTATTTCGTAATGCGCTAGTCGTCGCAGTATAATTTGAACGCTGGTTTAAATACACGATACGGTGCATGTTTAATTTTCTATGACACTTATCGGAACCGTGTAAGTTTCGATTCGTAATGTAGAAGAAACGCTTTAACGAAAAGGATTCGAGTGTAGGAAAGGTGCTTTCTTTTTAAACTCTGGGAAATTTATTTACAGTTTACGTTGCAAAACAAAATAAATATGATTTTTACTACTTTTACTTGGTTCGAACATGCGTCGATCTTTAGATCTTTACGTAACCCTAACGAGCGACGAATACCATTGTAAATTAACCTTCCACTCGATACAAGTATTAAAAAAGGGTAATAATTTTTGAAATATCTATCGTTGCTCCGAACGCTATTTCGAAAATCTATAGCGGTAGCAATGAAGACAGAAACGTCGAGTAACGATTTAAATATCAATTTTATCGAATTTACCGTGGTAGATTTTTATTGTCGGTAAATAGATTTAATCTTTTTGATAAAAATTAAATTATTTTGTTTCGAACCGACATCGTACGAGTTCACGTTTGGAATAATTTTAAATGCCGCTCTTAACGATCGTTCGTAACAGCGATCATGCGTTCTATATCATTTACGAGAACCAATAAATACCGAATTAAAAAAGCGTCAATATTTACAGTAAAACAATTACGAGAAATTGTGATTATTGTTAATCGCGAGTACGAAGGAAATTCTGGCAATTTTTCAACACTTGTATAAAATTCTGTAAACGCCGAGCGTTCGAGCCTTTAAAAGCCTTTAAGTTCTAAAAATTGAAAAAAAAATCGCGTGACGATTATTCCACGAAATAAACTACCTAAAAGTTTGATTTACAACGTGTTCGACGCGTAAAACATCAACGATAAAATTAAATGATAATAAATTAAATAAGGATTACCGAAACGCGATAAGGATAGTTAATCGTATCATAGGAACGAAAGCCGTGCACTTTCACAGCACATTTGAAGCGTTACGTATGTCGTAAATCGTCCCGAGTTACAGTGACTGTAATCAATGTAATGTATAACGTCCACAGGTGTTTACGTGCCTCAGCGATGGATCTTCGCGTTGATGGGTTTCCTGGCGTTGCTCAACGCGTACGCGATGCGCGTCTGCCTCTCGATCGCCATCACGGAGATGGTGATACATCACAACGGATCCTCGATCGCCGACGGCAGCTGTCCCGAGAACGAACAGCACGTCGGAAACACCACCGTCAGACCCCCCAAGGGCACCTACGACTGGAACGAGGAGGAGCAGGTGAGCGCGGATCCTTGCATTTGCAGTTCCGGTGGACCAAACAACTCCAACTTCTTTTCTTAACGACTCGCTCGTTCGTGCAAATCGCGCGGAATTCCCGAGAATCTTCATTCGATACTTTTTTGCGGGGACGGATGTCTTTGGCACGGCGATAAGAATTCAATTCACTTTCTTTTTACAGTATTCTTACATGTTGTTTTTTACCGTATTGAAGATTACGCGACATCGCGATTAAAGAAATTAGCATAAATTTCACCGACTCTTTTTGTATACAAGAAGATTAGAGAATTTGACGAGCGGATAATTACAGATATCGCGTTAACTATTTAGCTAGATTTTATTTAAATTTTCTATACGCGTAATAAAGATTAAAAGTTGTAGAGATTTTATAATTGAAAAACTTTGTTGAAAGAGACAATAAAATTAAATTTCTAGAATAAGTTGATTACGTAGTTACATAACATAACGGTAATAAATTAACAAAGTCAGAGTTGACTTTAAAGTATATAGCGTATTTTAACTTACTTCCATTATTGTTTAAACTCGTTTGTTTTAATTACTGAAATTTTCTCGATATTAATTAAATTAAACTCGCTTAAATAAATAAAGTACTTCTCTTGGTGCTTTTCCAAACCGCTCGATAATTTCAATTTTCTCATTTATTTTACACAATTTTCAATAAAAATAAAATCTGTTTATCGTACGAGCTTTATCATTTTCAAAGTTTATACTACCTTACATAAAACTAATATCTGATACAACTTTTTAATCATGTTTTTATTTAATATGCAAAAACATTGTATCATTTTTTAAGTAAACAATATTAAGCTCGAATATTCGTTGCTAAAAAATTTTTTTTATTTAAGATATGTAGTTATTGATACATATTCTATCGTGGTTCATATATTTTCACCGTTATCTTAACAAAATAATAAAAGTTAAAGAAATTTTAAATTATTAATAGGTAGATTTCGTTATTTGCATAATTTTTTTAATAAATAAATTATCTATATTTACCTATTTACATTTTATATATATTAGTTAATAGAAAATACTAATCTAAATATATTTAATTTTTTTACATAATTTCTTAATACTTTGTCTAAATAATATTTATCACCCACGTAAAATAATTTAATTATCGTGTAATTTATCTTTTACAATAAGCGATGATAGTTAACTAAAAAATTAAGAAATTTTTTTATAATAAAAAATGATGGTGATTTAAATATTATGTTATTACGTCAAAACTTTTTAAATTCTTTTACTTAAATAGAAACATAATAAAAAAAATATTCACGCATATGAGATTATTAATTATGTGATTAATAAAAGTAAATATTCTTTTAATGTACTAATTTTTTAACAAAAATTATTGTAAAATTTATGTTATACTCACTTTTACTTCCTCGTGTTTTAAAAATCTATACACATATATTTACAGTAATTTTACGAATAAAGAATATTTAATAAATTATATAAAATATATTATGTATTCTTTAAAAAATTGTATCATATATACGAGCTTATGCAATATAAAATTATTAAATTTATTTTAGCTTTTGATATTTTACTTTTATAAATTTTAGTATTTTATTAAATATCAAATAACATGTTATTATAAAGAATAATCTATCATTGTGTCGAATTTATTTTATCGTAAAGATTCAAATATCTTACATTATATGTATATGTATATATATATATATATATATTTATTTGTTTATTTATTTATTTATTTATTTATTTATTTATTTATTTATTTATTTATTTATTTATTTATTTATTTATTTATTTATTTATTTATTTATTTATTTATTTATTTATTTATTATACACGCAATAGAAATTAAAGTTTGGATCCATAAAGATACATTAACGTTTGTGTATTTTTTAAAATAATAAAATTACCAACAGAAAATTATAATTTTCTTTTATTTACGCATTCTTGATTGATTATAATCTGTAACTTGAAAGCTTATCAATGATCGGTAACATGCAAAAAATTTAATACAATAACAAATTAACACGATATGAGTTTTATATATTTCTGATTACGATCGCATACTTTATACATTTGATAAATTATATCCGAATTAGGTGACGGGATACATTTAATAAATAGATATTACATCTTTTAATATAGCATATCAAAAATTATTGATTTTTAATACAGGCATCGGTAGATTATACAAAATTATAAAACATATAGTAAATTATATATATGTATCATCTACTAATTATTAAATCATGATTGGACTATAAAATAGTAGCATACTTTATCGATACCGTTGCTTTTATGTTGAGCATACATCCCGATCTGTCTACAAAAAAATTATAATCGATAAAGAAGGAGAATATTCTTTATATACAATTTATATATAGGGTTTAAGAAAAAACGTGCATATTTTGATAATTGATGTCGATCTTTATCGATTAAAATTCAAATATTACGATAAATTATCGAAGACTCGAGTAGTACATCATATATCTGATTATTTTGTAGTATATAATTGTACTGACAATCAATCAATTCAAATAATTTACATTCTTTAAAATTTTAAATATTGAAACATAATCTTATTATATTAAAACTGTAAAATCTTAGATACCTTAAATTTTACACGTCTCGTAAAGAGTTAACCAAAAGATTCCTTTCTTTGAAAAAATTATCAAAACTTTTCTTTTTTTTTCTTTTTTTTTTTTTTTTTAAATATATTTAAAATTATATTAACGTGCTTCTTATTCGTTTCTTTTGCTTGTTCAACAAAATTCATCGATAATATTTTCTCGTGCAATATCCTTGTAAGCGTTGCAAAATAAAATTATCAAAGAGCGAGTATCCTAAAAAATTTTAAGGTTATTTTAATAATATCAACGAAAAAGTAATTCGATATGACAATTCGTAAAGACAATTCCATTGCTTATTTGACGCAATGATTTTTAGCAATCGAATCGATAAGCAAATGAGTTTGTTTAACGCTTGAAACACGAATAAACAACAGATAACCGAGATAATGAAAATTATACGTCACCGTATTTTAAATGAAAACTTAAAAAATTACAGACATAGTATCAATATCGAAGGTATGCCGAGTAAATTTAAAAGCACGTTGGCAAGGCTCGGAGATTGAATAATGATAAAGCACGAGTGAAAGCAATCAGAGTCCCGAACACGCGCTCCATTGTTTTTGCCATCGCTCGAAGCTCGGAGGGTGGTCCGAAACTCTAGCCTCTAGCTTTAAACCTAGCTATATCTCGTTCCTTGCATTTACAGGGTATAATTCTGTCATCGTTTTACTGGGGCTACGTGCTGACGCATCTTCCTGGTGGGATGCTGGCCGAGCGCTTTGGGGGCAAGTACTCCTTAGGCCTTGGGATCCTCTCCACGGCCGTGTTCACCTTGCTGACTCCCATCGCAGTCGAGTCGGGGGGTAGCGTCGCGCTCATCGTCCTCAGGGTCCTGATGGGTCTGGGCGAGGGAACCACTTTCCCGGCGCTCAACGCCATGTTGGCTCAATGGACCCCACCGGAAGAAAGGTCCAAGATCGGCTCGCTCGTCTTCGCCGGGGCACAACTCGGTGAGTCGTCCAATCGCTCATTTTTATTATCTACACTTTTTTTGTTTCGTTTTATTTTGTTTCGACCGATCGCGATTTTAAACGCCATCGAGATAATCCGACAGAAATTATTACTTGGTTAACGGTTGATAAATTTCATTTGATACATTTTCAGGCACAAAAACTGCGCAAAAAAAGAATATAGATTAATAATAAAGAGATCGAAAGCTAATTACCGAACGGTATACTAGAATTTTGTTGGCGATCGAGATTTATTTATCGTAAGTGTCGAGTAAAACGCTTCGTAATCGTTTACATGATAACTTAAATAAATTTTATTTATACAGGTTTTAATTTTTGTATAATATATATTTGATCGAGTAAAATATTGGATAAAATTTAATTAAAAATTAGACGGTATTCATTCGGAAATTTTTACTTATAAGTTTCGTTTCGAACTTTACAAAAATAAGTATCAGAAATAATAAAATAAGCAAAATTAGAGGATAAATAATTTTTATTATTTATTATACTAAAGGCATAATTTTCGATTATATAAAAGTGGTAGATTTTATTTTGTAGGAAGATGTTTAAACATAAGTTCAAGAAATACATGTAAGTGTATTTCTGAACTGTCTATTAGTATCAAATAATAAAAGTAAAGATTTAATCATAGTATCGTATTATATCGTCAATTTTATAATCAACAAACGATTAAATAGTGCAACTTGATAAACTAAATATAATAATATTGATCTCTTTAGTATAGGTTTAAGTTTTTGTAAAAAAAGTTTTTATAAAAGTAGCTATTTTTATCCAAAAAATTTTATATTTATAATAAAAAATGATGATTTTGAAAGAAACTTTTATTTAATTATTTATAAAAAATCTAATTTTAATTTATTCAAATTAGGTATAAAAATGGTTTGGAAGTATTAAGTTAATCTTAAAATTTAAGATCGACTGTATTTAAAGACCTCTTGTACAAAAATTCGACCCTTACTCTTAATTAGTTTATAAATCTTTACCTATCGATGTTTTATATTTTTGCTAAATAAAATATATGTACTAAGTAGTTCTAATCATTACCATTATTATTGTTTGCGTAAACATATTTTATGAACGTAAAAGAGACATTTTAAAAATAAATCTGATAAAAATAATATATGTATAAGATAATTGCTTTTATCGCAATACTGTTATTCATCTTCATTTTATCTCGAAAAAAGTTAAGTTACTACAGAGAAGATATTTTAAAAAGTTGAAAATGTGAATATTCCACGTGTCTATGACAATGCACTTTTTGATACAAATATGTGATTATCCGAACAAACTATACATTACTTCCCGCTTAAATCTTTATCTTGCCTCTTCTAATGTGAATTTTTCATAATAAATAATATTACATTCGGGTAGGAGTTTAATTAAAATACATTATTTTTGTTTTACCCGAATTATTTTTGCATGATAATTAGTCTTTACTGTAAGGAATTTCTATAAGGAAAAATTTGTTATCGGTAATAATGAACGCAACATTTATTACGTAGTAAAAAAAGAAATAATACCGACACATGTCATACCACAATTTTTAACGTCACGTTATCTGTCAACTTTTACGTTGATGTGGATACTTATTCAATTTATTATTTATCTATAAGTGAAACGTAAAAATAAAATGTGCTTTAATTAATAATTTATATCTTATTATAGAAAAAATTCGAATTTTTATGTTATTGAAAAATATGTTATCGATCATTTATCTAAGAATTTTACGTTTATTTATTATTTTATATCGTCAAAAATTTACAATTCGTAAAGATTTTATTAAATATTAAACCATAAAAAATAAAACAAGTAGTTTCTACAAAAGAAAAGTTCGTTATTATTTAATAATACTACATAAATTTTCAACTGTATAAATTTATAATAAATTTTCTTAAATTAAATTATTTGTCATATACGTATACATATATATACATTTATTACAAATTAAAGTTTTAAGTAATGAATTTTTCAATAATTTATATTTTTCATCTATCGTAAGATATAAATATTAAATATTAGTTATTTAAATAAATTGAATTGTATTCACTGAATCAATTCGTAAAAATATTATAACATAAATTCACCAATTTATAACAAAAAAAATGTTTAATAATATTAATTCAATAATACTGATGTAAATTATAAAAAAGTTTTAAAAAGTAAATTAACCTAATTTATTTGCATTTTCATACGTTATTTTCATTTATTTATTAAAATTTTATATATATATATAATAATAATAATAACTAACTTTAACATAACTTTATAGTATCTTAAGAAAGATATTTGAATTATTAAATTTTTAATATTAAATTTATTAACTTACCTTATATATGTCCTTCATTTAAAGCTATAGGTTCACAATATTTTTACCAATAAAATTATTTATTAATATATTAAGTATTTGTTATAACTCAAAAATAGTATTTTTCAACTTTTTTTTAAAATTTAAGTCTTACATCTCCAACACCGTTTCGATACAAAATGAGTATAGTACTACAAAACTTTATAAACGATATTTTAAGCTTTGCAAAAAAAATTAATTTTTAAAAAAGTTTTATTAGTGAAAATTAAATTTATCGTATATTTATGCGTATTAATTTATATTTTTACGTATTATACGTCGATACGAGAATAACTTTGTAAAGCTACCTACCACCAATCATAAGTTAATTTATAAAAAGAAATCCAATCACAAGTATCCGAATAAAAGTTATAATATTTTTATCCTAAACCATAATTATACTTTAATACTTTATTAACTCTTTCTTTTATACGCGTTTCTTCAACGATATTTAAGGCACTGCTATATTTTGTTGAAATTGCATATGTAAATAATCGTAACTCTTTTCGAGAATAATAAACTTACCGTTTAATAAAAATTCTTGCAAATAAAATACACGATTTGCGATAATTGCAATCGGTGTGATAAATTTTTCGATAAAGGACAGCTTATAAACCTTTGGCATGCAAACGCAAGAAAACAATTTCGCAGCTTTCAATTATTAAGATATAGAGCAACGAATATTACCGTTTGAATTACCGTATAATTTGAATTACCGTATAAATACAATATTTCGATTCAATAAGAGATGAAAATAATGATCTCGCGGTGAAGAGACTAAAGAAACAAATGTGAAAATTGGAAAAGAAGCGAGATTCGGAATAAAAAATAAAAATCGCGGTATCGGTTTAAAGTAAAAATAATAACGAATGGTGATCGGGTGTTCAGGTACGGTGTTCGCGACGACCCTGTCCGGGCAAATCCTCCACCATTCCACTGTCGGTTGGCCGGCGGTGTTCTACGTGTTCGGCACGATCGGCGTCATCTGGTTCCTGATTTGGGTCGTCCTCTGCTACAACAACCCGCGTGAACATCCGTTCATCTCCGAGGAGGAGGCTAAATACCTGGACGAACGGATGAGCGCTCACACGCACAAGAAACCTCCACCGGTTCCGTGGCGTCACATTTTGCGCTCGACGCCGCTTTGGGCCCTCATCGCCGCGCAGATCGGCCACGACTGGGGTTTCTTCACCATGGTTACCGACCTGCCCAAGTACATGAGCAGCGTCCTCAAGTTCTCGATCAAGGACAACGGCTACTACTCCTCCCTGCCCTACTTGTGCATGTGGTTCTGCAGCCTTCTGACCTCCTGGGGGGCCGACTGGCTCATCATCAAGGGCTACCTCTCCACGACCAACGTGAGGAAGCTCGGGACCACCATCGCCTCCGTCGGTCCGGGACTCTTCATCATCGCGGCTTCGTACGCTGGTTGCGACCAGATGTCCGTGGTTGTCCTCTTCACTGTCGGCATGACCCTCATGGGTACCTTTTATCCAGGTGAGAGAAAGTCTTCTGTCATTTTTATCAAAGTGCTCGACATTGGATTGCGTAAGCTCGAATGGATTTGTATCCTTGGACGGGGAAATAGAAAAAACGCGGGAAATGTATCCGGTAGTAACCTAAGAAATTTTCGAGATTTATTTACTGCTTTGTGCGGAATTTCTAACTGTATTATAAAATACATTACGTGAAATGAATAACTTTCCGAAACATTCCATGTGTACTGGTATTAGTTTGGAATTTTTTCAGTTACGAAATCATTGTGTACATTATTCGGATAATTATCTAAGTAATCGATTTCACACCTTGTAATTTCAGTAATTACGAATTATAGTAATTTAAACTCCAGGACATCATTTTTTAAATTTTTAATCTATAATTGAATGAAACTTATTGAAAGATTTTAAATAATGGAAATTATATTAAATTTTATTAAAAATAAGAAATCGTGTTAAATACGTAATTAATTGGTAAATCGTTTTAATTACAACGAAACTATTAAAAATAACAAAGTCTTTAACATCGATAATAATAATCATAATAATAAATACCGCCATTTTAATTTCGTATCGATAAAAATAATAATAATAAAATTATATTGAATAGATGTAAGTTTATTAAAAAATTAAAATTAATATATCAACTACAAACACAAAAAATTTGATATCTCGGTTTCTTTCTTCAATTTTGCGTTTATCGTGTAATATAATTATCTACCGAGTAAATATTTTGCTACGTATTACTTTGTATCGTAAAACAAAATTTTTTTTGGATAATTTATAAATGTATTAAAAGTTATAAATAAATTGCTATAAAAATAATAATTTATTTTGTGTGAAACGATTCAAATATCGAGAGAATATTTACAGATAAATGATACAATTTTAAAAGAGAATTTTAATAACAAAATCGTTCGTGTTAGCTAATAATTAATTACGTATCGATTAATGATTTCATATATACGTATTGTTTAATTTTAAATTGGAAAATTGTTTCTTTTAAACTGGAAAAAATAAATGATTAAATTTTTCCTAAATCGGAATTTCTCTGCAAGTCGAGCCATTCGTCGATACAAGATCTTTATAGGAAGTCACACAATGATCGCACAAAAATATCGCATGTCGTATTTTCCCATGCACTTTATAATATTTGAAACAAGTAATGAGTACCGGTATAAATATATAAATTAAATTTATTTGGTGATGTTTTATTTTTTGTGGAAAATTATACGTTTACGATATACGCGATACGATACTAGACTTCGAAACAAGAAACGAATGCTTCAATTTTTATACCCAACCAATATTTTTTGATAATTTAATACTATTTATTTGGACGTATAATTTTTCAAGTAATTATAATTTTGTAAATCTGATAAATTAAAAAATTTATTTCTTAAATGTCTGATCTTGATATTCTTTATTTAAAAAAATGTAATCTCGAAAAGCTGTTTAAATTCCATTGATTCCATTTTTAAAGAAATGACATAAGCTTTAATAAATTTCCAAGTCCGTAAATTATCAAGTATAAATGTTAAGATAATTAGTCGTTCGAGAAGACAGAAGTTCAAAATTGAACTATAAAATATTTTTTCAACGTAAATAAGATAACGTATCAAAATCTGTCTATAAAATTCTATATTTTTACGGTCATTTTGGTATCTCATAATTAGTCTAGCATGGTTCATTTAAATACGTGAACTCGGACGATATAATTGTTATATAAAAATTATAGTAAAATTTAATTATTTATCAAGTAAAAATTTTTTGATAAATTTACGAGTTAAAAATAATGATCGATGATTATTTCGTACGATAAATAAACAGATCGGTCAGCTATGGACAGTTTTTTATTTAACTTTCGACTTACTTAACTCGAAAAAGTATTTTATTCGTAAAGATTATTCGATAAAATATATATAAATCTTATATAATCTTCTGTACTTCATATATTTTTTAAATAAATTATCATTAACGCGTTAATACTTTAGCATCAGTGTATAAAGTTTTTGAAAATTGATTATGTTCGATGACAATTCGATGACAACGAATTAATCAATAGATTTATATAACGGTATCAAGATTGAAAAATTAAATTTTTTTATTATTTTAAATGTATGAACTAAAGAGTATTTTGATTGTATAATACCGATGAGTGAGAAATATCACGAAAAACATCTCGATAAATTTAGTTTTGAGCTAATGATCGATAAATTAACTTTTGTGAAATTACACTCTAAAAATACATCATAGATATATATAATTTCAATGTCCGTTTAATTTCCTAAATTATTATCCGATATCGAAGATTTATCGAGTAATATGATTTCGTACAACGAGGTCAATCATTTTTATTTCGGTGGAAAATAAAAACTTGGACTTTAAAGGAATTTTCATTCTAAATATGAATCCAGTATCCATTAATAGTTTATGATAAAATGCAAGTATTTAGAATGGAGAGTAATTAGAATCTAGAATTTCGGAATTTCCATTCGAGCGAATATAGACTCATCAAAAGATAACGCGATACGAAAGGCCAAACGTTCACCGGAGTTACAACCGTTATTAAATTTTTTAAATAAAGTAAGAATCGATACAACGAAATATATTCGACGGTTTGTTGCTCGGGTGAATTTTCTGGTCACTCTAAGCATAATCGCGCGATTTCTCATGAACGTTAAACTGCGCTTAGGCATGAAGGTGAACGTCCTGGACCTGAGCCCCAACTACTCAGGAACGCTGATGGCGATCACGAACGGCATCGCTGCCTTCACGGGCATCATAACCCCGTACATCGTCGGGATCCTGACGCCTAACCAGACGGTCAGCGAATGGCGGCTCGTCTTCTGGATCGTGCTCGCGATCTTTTTCGCGACCAACGGGATCTTCGTGATGTACGCGAGCGGCGAGCCCCAACCGTGGAACGACCCGGACTTCCTACGCGACGAGGAGAAGGCGCACCAGAAGGCCAAGGACAACGATAAGGTCTACGACAAGAAGTTGGAGCGCGCGTGAAACCCTCGGACCTTCGCCGCTCGAATGGATTATGCGAAGGGACGAGTTTTTCCGCGAGTTTTTCCGCGAATCTTTCGCGAGACGGTTCGGCGTCCCCAGATATCCTAGTGCAATCCCGACCTCGATGAGCGCAACCTTTCCAATGCTTTGCGCGCCTTTCACACCTTCTTCCAACGATGGATCGAGCGTTTAAATTAAGAAAATACCGCGGAGTCCGAACGGTCGAGTCGAGACAAGGAAAATCTCGATCTATCGGGACGATGTAACGTTTTTTGGAGGATCAACGAGATGAAGAAATTTGCGGTAATTGCCGATGTTTCGCGCGTGTCTTCGTACCGAGCAAAAGACAGACGGTTACTTTTACCACGCAGTATTAAAATGTAAGTAAACGTTCGTGTAAGTAATGGTTCGCGATGCTTGTCATTCTGAATTGTCAGTTTGCAGTATTCTTTTTGACCCGTGCATTATTACATCCTATACATAAATGCAGAAATTTTTAATCATTCGCGAGAATTTTTAAAACGGTCTCGAAACTAAAATGATAAAAATAAATAGATTCAGTTTTGTCTATCTTTTTAAATATTTTTATCCTGGTAATCGAACTCGATGCGTTTTACGACGAATACAACTATTTTACTAAACGATTAGGACGATTAGGACACGATTGGGACAAATTATAAATGGACGGAAGTGCCCTCGATGGAGGGTCGAAGATACGAGATACAAAAAATTTATGTTGTCGCGAGGAGTCGCGCGATATTGTATAAAACGTGCCTGAAAATGCGATTTCAGTGATTCGAGTTTCCGTCATCCGGAATACTCAGCTTTTATGATTATAGTTAGTTTTAATAAATATTAGTGATCGAGCGATAAATTATCAAAGAACGTTCCAAACGATAGGTTTTATGCTGTACCGTTCCGAAACGCTTATATAATTTAAGGAATAGCGTGCATTATGCAAAGTTTTGACGAGTCAAAAAACATTTTTAAGGAACAGCGTAATGCCAAAACGCCGAGAAAATTCATCTTACAAAATTTTTTAATTTTTTCATTAAATGAATTAATTAAGCCATTTTTAATTTTTAATTTTTAATTTTTAATTTTATTTTTAGAAGGTTATTTTGATTGCTCGATAGTTTGATATTGTAAATAAAAAATGTTCAACTAAGTCACTTATTAACTGGAACATTGTAAATAATTAGTTGGGTATTACAGAAAACGAAGGTTTTGGAGAGATTATTAGTTTTAAAGTCAATAGTATTAAATATTTTGTACATTTTTCGTTTTCTCAACGTTATAAGTTAGTTTTCCTCTGTTTTCTGTTAATTACATAAAGCTTTATCTGAATCTTGTTTTACAATCTATTATAAAATACTCGATTAATATAAAATATCGTTATAAAAAAAACGATAAAATAAAATCTGATTTTACAAAATGGACAGATATATATTATCCCATAGTATTCACATATAATTTGTTAACAATCAGATTGAATCTAAACTCAAGGATCCGATAAAGCAAAGATAGTGTGTCGATTATTTATCGATAGATTTTAACCTTCTTTAAATCATTTTATCTGATCACTGAATTCGATCACAGCTCGTCACATAGGTTACATTCCATTGATAATTAATAGTCGTGAAAATGTTCGTTTAATAAAGAAATCCTCTTATCGGTGACCAAAGATTGACTGCACGATTCCTTAAATTATTAGTCGTTCGATTTAATAAAGTATTTTTCACTATTAAAACAATTATGATTGTAAAAAAAATCATGTACATATAAATATCGAATTATAAAGTTGGTATAAAATGAATTTCTGTTTAACTTTCGAGTACTTTTTTTTCGTGGCAAACACTACCTAGCAAAGATTGTGAGAATCACGATCGATGTATATGTATATACTTTTTTAATAGTATTGTAAAACTTATGATTTTAATATATTTATTTATTATTTGTTACTATAAATAATACAATAAAAAGTTATTGATTGATGCATCCAAAAAAAATTATATATATATGTATATGTATATGTGTGTGTATATATGTGTATTTATATGTATATATATACAGTAAATATTTTTCTTACTAATAGAACTCAAGAGCTATCGTTATTTTTATGAAAAAAGCGATTTTTAAAAAAAAATGTAAATATAATGTTATTTATGTAATATTAAATCATAAATTTACTGTAATAAAACTATACAAAAGATTAAAAAATTTTTAATATTATATCATACCTGATCTCCTTTTTTTATTTTGCACAAATAATTAAGTGCTTTATTTAATTGAAAAATATAAATTCAAATTTATATAAAATGACACGACTTTTTTTGATATATTATGGTATGTCTTAAAAATAATTTTTAACCAAATCGAACTTGACGTTAAGTATAAGATTATTTGTTTTATAAAATTGTTATATTTAGTTTAGTATCTAGGATTTTCTAAAGTAAAAATCAGTTACAAAAATCAGTTTCTTGGATTCGATAGCTAATTTCTAACATGTATTTTTATTTCACAAAATATTAAACTCCAAATCGATTTTCATCGATCCACCATGGCTAATTTAATTTCACTGGGTATGTAATGTCACAATCAAATTAAAAATTTAATAAATTAAAAATATTTATTTTAATAAAACTAAAGTGATTATTTTATATCGTATTAAAAAAAAATATAAATAGAATTAAGAAGCATGAACAAATGTATAGTTATTGTGAAACTATATTGTTTAATAAATAGCAATAAAATTTTGAATCGGCTAAATAAATATGCGATAAAGTTCAAAATTCTATTTAGTATATTTTAAAAATGCTTACTAATTAATTTTTCAAATTATTTATAAAGTTATTTTCTATAAACTAACGTTCATATGTTTTACTCTAATTTATTTAATTGAAACTAATACTTTAAAACTGTTTGAATTAAAAAAAAGATTTTTATATTTTATTTTAAAAAAAACTAATATCTTTATCAATATTTTTTTATATTTTTTTAATTTTAACAATATTTCATAAAAGAAATCGTATTAATTTTTTAAACTTAAACAATTATAATTATTTTAAAGTAATTTATATTTCAATTCAAATAAAATGTATTACAATCTATCCAATAATATAATGATATTCAAAACAAATATGTATTTATTATAAATAATTCTATATTAAAAATTAGTACTTTACATCCAATTTAAACAAAATTTAAAAAATGATGTTAAATATTTTCTTTATGCATTTATCTGCAAAAATAATTGCCATTATTAAAATTATATTAAATATTAAAAGATTCGCGTATTTGAAATATTCTATTGTCAAAGTTATAAACCAAAACAAATAAAGAAGATTTTCAAATATACTTCAAATATATTTTAAATTAATCATCGTGTGTATTCTTGTTTTTTATTTGCATATACATATTTTTTTCTCTTTTTGGTATATAAAATTTTTTATATTTAATTTTTACTTAGTTGTATTTTTATTTATAATCTAACAATCAAATTTAAAAATTGAATAGTATGTTATGTTTGTAATTGTCGTTATCATTAAAATAATTTTCGTGGCATAAACAACTTTATTAAACTAAAGTATTTTTGTATTTTCAAGGCAAAACTATAATTATAATTACTTAACTATTTTATAAATAATGTTTTGGCGCAACTAAATTTTTTTATAATAATTAATAAGTAACGTGAAAAAATGGTTTAAATATTATATATTTTATCCAATTTTATTTTACACAAACATTTACATCAAATTATTATACATTCTATCGAATGAAAATCTTTATTTTGAATAAATCACTTAGGTTTTGTGTATAATTATTTAAATATTTTTTATATTTGATTAAATTTTAATGTTGCTAATATTATGGTATATTCGAAGATACATAATAAAATACATAAGAAACATAATAAAATATTTAAACAACTGAAATAATAAAACATTTTATAACTACTTTTACAAGACATAAATTCTATAAATTTTTCATACTTGTGAATATAAGTACTCTTTTTATATAATTTAATATAAAATAATATTTAACTATTTAAGATTTTTTTGATGAATTTTCCAACACTTCATCAAAACGAGTGATACGAATTACAAGTTTAATTGTTTATTAAAGTTTTAAAAGATTTTTAAAAAACAATTTTTATTGATCAATTGAACATAATTCAATAAGTCAAAATAACATTAGAAGTTTCATCTATTTAGTTTTTTACTCGTCGAATGGAAAATTTCAAAATAAAACCATAATGCCATTAAATTTCAATTTGCTTTACAAAGTTTAGGTAACATTATATTTACAATTATATAATGAACGATAATTACTATAAATCATAATATGCTTAAATATTTGTGATAACTTAGAATTCATAAAAATAAAGTATAGTCGCAACAGGCAAATTCTTTAATTTAATTTCAAGTGTTTTATATTGACGTACGAGTAACGTCATTTTTGATACGCATCGTAAATCTCGGACAAAGCAAACCTTCAAAACTTCACGATCGAGTCTGCAACCAAAAACCGGAATTCCCTAGAAGTTCGAATTACAGACGTCATCCGTCATTTTACCTTTCGAGATACCTATTCCTCTTTAGTCAACATTATACCGTATCCTCGTAGCATTTACCAATCCTACAACTTTTTCAATCGTAATGTAAAGGATACATGAGAATGCGGTAATTATATACAACGCTATATTTTACAAAGTTACCTGTTCAGCTATCCTAAATTCTCAATACTTCTTGTTTATTTAAGTTCATTATCGTTCATATCAACGAATCCTTTTTTACGCTAATTATTATTTCGTAGAAATAAATTTTTAACCATTGAAATTTTTTATGCAATATAGTTGCATTTAATACTTATTACAAGAAATAAGCGATCGACAACTTCTTAAAATCTCGTAAATAAATCTCAATTCCAGAATGATTTTTCAATTTCTTCTTTATACGACAGTTTTTCGAAATTACATTATTTACGATTAAATGTTTTCTATTCGAACGAGTAAAATGATACGGATGCTTATTTGTTTGATCAAATTTCGATAACACTTTATTGTTCGTTTCTGTAGGTAAACGTGAATTTTGTTAAAAAGGTGAGAGGGACTTATTTATTTTATTATTCAATTAATTTATTGTAGTTTAACGATAAACATCAAAAGATTTCGTTTGCTTATCTTTTATATGGAAGCCATAACATTCGAAGAACTTAAATAATGAAGTTATCGATTCGTATGGTTGTTTTTTAATAAACTTTATCGTTAATAATAATCGCAATTGTAACGCCAACTGCGATCTCGTGCGAGCAGTGTTGATATTAGACTTGACTCGATTGAAAAATAAAAAATAAAAAAAGTAAATTGGACATATAAATTATGAATACTTAAATCGAAGATGAAGGAGCAAGTGCCTACGAACGATGTAATTTTTGCGTTAAAAACTACTATTTGACAAATAAAACCTTAACATATTTAGACAAATATAAACGTTAAATGAAATAATTCATTTGTATATCATTCGAGGATTTTAATTAAGAGACTATATTATTATTAATTTAAAATTCCAATCTAATTTTTCCAAAAATATGAAATCGATCCAAGGTTATCGTTGTATCTTATAATAAAAATTACTTTCTTTCGATGATAATAAAAAAAGAGAGTATACGACGATATTAAATGTAACTTCATACCTTAAAAATACATAAGCGGATACGTTCGATTTTTATAAGTTTAAATATACATGGGTTGGGTTAAAAAGCGCATGAATTTTGTACTTTAGTATCCACTTGCAAATCCACGTCTTCCTTCGTCACTTATCCTCTCTAACCCTTTTTATGACCGTCGTTCCATGATTTTTATTATACAACGCCACTCTTTAACCTTTTGTTTTACTTTCTGCTAACTTTTAACACCCTCGAGTTTCTTGTCTACCGTGCATTATCACACTTTTCTTCCCCTATGAATCTATACTTATTTTTTATCACTTTAAAACAATCCTTGGTTTTTTAATATTATAATATTGAACATGCGGAACATAAACGCGTGACATTAAACAAAAAAAGCATATACTCAAACACATATTTTAACGCATATATTAATGATTGGTATAAATTATTTAAAATTATAATAGCTGCAGTTTTTTTATTACAATTATATAGGTATTACTGAGTTTGTTATTAGGGAATTAATATTTTTGAAAAAAGAAAGATTATAATATATAATTTGTATATTTTATTACAATATATTATTTTTTTTATAAAAATCAATGTAGACGCATCGATTCATTGAATTACTGATAAATAAGAATAAAAACTATTAAATTGCATAGGTATTTTTTAAATTAAATCAACTTCTTAATACTGTAAAACATAAAATCGAGTCTCAAATAATTAAGTACTTTATGTTCGTGCATAATAATTTCTTACGATTGCTCGTTAGTATGAAAAATTAATAGGTTTAAAACCGTGACTAACCTATAAGTCATAATATTTTTAATTTCTGATTTTATCGTTTTAATACTTTTCTTGACAAATTAATTAGTTCCAGGAAAGTCAAAAAATATGGTACAGTATTTCCGGAAAACTGAAAAGAAATAAATCGCATTCCAACTATTTATTTTATTAATTCTGATATTTTTCCATAAGTTTTAATAAATTTAAAGTTAATAAATACATTTTTATTTTTCATGTGAGACTACTTATTGATGTTTGGATTAGGATAAAATGTTGCAACTATAAGAGGAAAACCAGTTTTAATGATACACGACGACTGTATAAGTCTGAAATATTAGTCCTTCGTTTTTCCTCATTTTTTTTATCGTTTGGGTAATTGCCAATTATTCGATAGTGTATAAATTTTGTCGAGTCAACTAAATTATATAATTTTCAAAGTAAAATATTATAAGCCGCGAGATAAATAATTAATTATATTATAAATAAATACTCGCTATTCCAAATAATATTACGAGTTGTAAACATGGAGGCAGAAGAGAGAGAGAGAGAGAGTGAGCGAGAAAGGGGGGAAAAAGCGTTAATGAAAAAATTTAAATTTCGATGAACTAGAAATTTTATAAATAATAAGCTATAACTTTAATTCTGTAAAATTTAAACTCAAATATCGGGCTAAAGTTAAACTCATTTGTAATATATAACTTATGATAATTTGATTCAATTTTTTGTCGTACACGTAAAAGTATAAAGTAATGTCTATATCGTCATATACAAATCTATCTATTCAATAATATAATTTAATAATTTTAATTGCATATATTTTTTAATTTATTGCTATTTAATACTTATTCATAATTTATTTTAAAGGTACTTATATACACGGATAGATAAAATATAATACAATCTATTCCTTTTTTTATGCATTTTTATTTATAATTTGTAAAAAACAATAAGATGAATATCAATGACATAAGAGGCTTGAAAGTTCTGCTTACATGATAGGATGTCCATATTTATGTATGTTTATGATATTAACAGTCGAAGATTCTGGATTCCTTTAGAATCTGGTTAAGAAACGGCTATAACACTCAATCAAAATACCTGCATACTAATAAGAATAAGTTTATGTCGTTAATATAGATGATTGACATACAAATATATAAAATGATTTGGAAAAATTTCTTAATTAAAATAGTTTGATATACAATATTTTTTAACTTTGTTTCTGTTAAAAATAACAAGAACCAATTTACCATATTGAAAATTATATATTTTAGAATACAAATACTAAAATTAATTTAAATTGACTATGGAAAAATATTCTATATTAAATGTTTTTTAAGTTATAATTGTAGTGCAGCATTAAATGGTAACCCATTGTATATTAAACTGCTTTTTTGTAAATAAAGTTTAAATGCTGTCTAGAATTAATAAAACAAAAAAAATAAATCATCTTTTCAAATTTAAATTAAAACAATTTTGAATTTTAAAACTAAATTATTAATTATAAAAGTTACAGTTTTATAAATATTCTAAATGTTCTGATATATATATAATTTTATTTATAATAAATATTTTTTGAAAATCAATAACGAGCATATAATGTATTTAAAATTTTTATCGTTTTTGAAATAGTTATTCGATCTACAATAATTATATAATATCTATGGAATAGATACGTTTAAAATATAACATCCAATATAAGACGAAATGATTTTTTATTATCAATTTTTACCGAAGGATTAGCTTAACGTAATATTTAGATTGATCAATCAACTAAGTCTAAAATAACGTTGATGAAAAATATTTAACTTTCATTGGATCGATAATATTATATATCCTTTAAACGAGTTACAGCAAAATTACAGTTTACGAGTATCTAATGTAGTTTACAAACACCGACTAAAATTAATTAAATCCTAAATTTTATTATCTTAAATTTAATATTGGTTGTATAAATATGAAGGATATTAATTATTAAAATAACACGCGATAGAAATTATAAAGATTCGTCAACAACATTACGATACTTTACAATTTACTTATTTTTTTTTAAATTTTTGTTTAGTTTGTTTTTCCTTTTGTAATATCTATCAAACCTATACGATCGAGGTAAACTTTAGTTATTTTATTAAAATCGTAAATAAAGAATTTTTTTCATAATAACCATTTTCAGACTTCGGGATAAATAAATAAGCATATTTATTACACGCGTATTCATTTAAATTGTTTCAATATAAAATATATTATTTTATTGAAAGTATACTCCAAGTGTGGCCGCGCGTATCTAATATATTTAAAAATATATTAAAATGTAATAATCGTAAAATCACTTTTATACAATCACCTTTTATATAATTACCTTGTTGATCGGAATTTATTAAAACGACTTATACAATGTGTTAAATTAAGAAAATGTAAATACATAGACGCACGTGAGTGAATCCGTGTCACAATATTAAATTTGTGTAATTACATTGTATAATAGAATACCTGACATAACTTGTAAACTCGTGATAATAGCGAGCAACGGATGTTAATTCACGCATTTATCGTATACAAAGTCGAGTGCACGCAAAATACGCGTTACCTTATTCGACACAACGTCTGTGTACGATAATAATATGCTATTTATAATATTAAAACAATACAAAAGTCAAACGGTAAAATTTATTAAATTCCCAACGGTTTTTTTAATTTATTCTCTATTAATAGAGAAAATATAAAATATGTTTCGTTTCGATGCTAATAAATATCCAGCGAGAGAAACTTAAAAATATTCGGTGATAACCGGTAGAGCTAATTTAGATTATTTTTGAATCTCGCTATCCATTCACCATTCGTAAGTAAACGCTAATTTGGTACATCGATTTTCGGTAGATTCGTAGACTTTTTAATTGTACGCGTTACTTAAGATACGCTAAACCCGACGAGGTGTACATAAATCCATCCGAGCGTTAGCCTTTAGAGGCAAGACTCGCCCGAATTCAAAAGCTTCGACGTGGTAATTATTTAGAGCACCATTTTTGTTTTATAGTCGCGCATGTAAAACGAGAGAAGGCGTTCATCGGGTGAAGCGAACGTTTGAATTTGGCATTGTTCGCGGTCCGTTGTCTCCGAGTAGAGACCCGATTCACCGTTTTGCGGGCGAGGGTCGGATCGCTGGCTCTTGTAAAGCTCGTTTTTTTTTTCGGGCGACGCCATTAAGACGTCACGATTCGGTGGGCGAGTACACCTTTCCCGTGAACTGGAAACGAATTCGCGCTGTTTGAACGCGAACTGTAAAGATCGAGCGGATCGGTTAGGTCGGCGGTGTTTGGCGGTGTTTGGCGGTGTTCCGCGATCCGATCGTCGTTAGCTGGAGTGGGTAGCGATCGGGTAACGAGCGGGTAACGAGCGGGTAACGAGAGGGTAATGAGCGGGTTGCGGGTGGGTTGCGGGTGGGTTGCGGGTGGGTTGCGGGTGGGTTGCGAGTGGAAAAGAAGACTCGGAGTCGGCGGACGAAGCAGTCTCGAGTCTCGAGTCCCTTTGAAGCCGGGCGACGAGGGTCGCAATCGAGACGCGAGCTCCGAGCTCCGAGCCCCGAAAAATCCTCCCTAAAAAATGGGCGCGCGGGGTGAGGACCGACTCGGCAGGTGTTACGCAAGCGTCGCCCTCGCCGGCGTCGAGGTGCGCGCACAATGGAATGCCGTCGCGCCGCCGCGAAGCCCGGCTCTCCTCTCCTTTCTCGCCGCGTCCCGCAGTCTCCGGCCGTCCGCGCGGCGCCTCGTCGATAATCCCGTCTCGCCCTCGTCTACTCCTCGAGCATCGGATACAAGAGGAAATCGCGCGCTCGGCTCCGGACGCGGTTGCGGCTGTCGAGGTAAAGCTCCCGATTTTCCATCTTTCCTCCTCCTCCTCCTCCTCCTCGGTCAAACCTGTATTTAAGAGACTCTTTTTTTTTCTTCTTTTCCTCTCAAACTTTTAAAAGAGACGCTTTGTTAACTTTGGAATCGATGCTTTTCTTTAGTCTCTCGGCTTCGAGTTGGAAAGTTCGCTGCCGCGATATCCTCTACGGAACGGCAGCAGACTTTTCAACTTTTGACGCAATTGTCTTGGTTTCGAGGACCGACTCGCATCTCCGCGATGTATCGTTTTCTTTTATATTATCGGGACCACTTCTGCTACCTTCTATCTTATACCTATATTTATCAAATAACAAACGTGATCGTTCCTCTCTTTTTTTCGAAACGTCTGCGCGAATTGAAAATAACGCCGATGTTCATTTTACCGAATAAGCGCGATCTTTTAAATTTCGTTTCTTGGTACCAGTTATTTAATTCCATCAACGATACATTACGCATTTTTTAATCTAAATTTTACCAAGAATAAGAATGCATTTTTCCTCTACCGTAATCGAGCGTTCCCTATTGGTTTGGAATAAAAGTTAGCTTATTAACGAATTACATAAATTTTATATTTTACGTTAGATAACGTTTATAGGAATTTAAAAGAAGCATAATAGCCGACTTCGCAAACTCGAAGAATTTCTGATTTGAAAAATCATAGGCTTACGTCGATAGATATCTCGTGTAAAATACAAAATACTTTGCGGTATTACTCGGTAAACGCATTTATAACGAAATGGAACATAGTTGAATGTATTTAGTCATGCGTAAAAGAGCGTATATGTATGATATAATCGTATTATAAGTTACGAATTTGACTCCATCCGTTTTTGTTTTTCGATGTATTTGATTAATTCTACGTTTTTTTCAAGGCAGGGTGAAATCTTGAATCGATCCGATATGTTCCGTTCGAATCATTTTTAATTATTTTTTTTCAAATAATTAAAACGTCGTATAGATTTATCGATCAAAGGTTTAAAAAATTAAAAAGTAACTTTTGAAATATATATATATATATATACGTATAACTTTTTAACCGCGCACGACGTTTGAAATTACAGGATGTATTTTAACTATGTTAGAAACATTTTTGATTCATCCAATATTTTATCGATGGCTATTTTTCTGCGTTTATAAACGACAAGCTTATTTAAAAAACGATAAATCCAGTATTTTTATAACGCGGACTCGTTAAAATAAAAAATAACTTTTTTCGTTCCAAAATAATTAAAAGATCCAACTTCTACACTCGTAAAATATTAAAAAATTTTATACGCGAAAAAACTTATTATTTATCGATTCATTTACCAACGCAACAAAAAATATATTTGCAAAATTGATAGCCGCGACTTCGAGATATGTTTACGGTGTCTGCGAGGCTTTAGGCCATGGGCGTCTCCGTCATTAATTTTGGCATGTAACGAATCTTGCTTATTTGAATATTTTAATTTTTATTAATAAGCTGTTAATACAAGCAACTCATTTTTTGCCGGTGATCATTTTCTTTATTTACGGTAATTTCAATAATTTTTTCTCCGGATTATTAATTGGATAAAATACTTAATATTCTTTTTAGTTATAAACTTTATTAAAGATAAAATATTACTGGTACAAAGTACAGTAGTTTAGAATATCAGCTTTAAAGTTATCTTTGGCCAAATAGCGGAATATCGTTTATAAAAGATTAACGATCTTTTTTTCCGTTTGTAAAAATTCGTAACTATTCGTATACATACATTAATTATAATTATAATAATATTAATTTTTAAGCAAAGAAATATTTTTTCTACTATTACTTAATCATTATCTATTTTAATTATTAAAAATATACTCGAATGCTTTTTATTTCGTGTTATTATTCGAAATATTTTTATTCAAAGATTAAATTTTATGATATTTTAAAATTTTGTAAAACATGTATTGTGTATATATAAATATAATATCGAAAATACAAAATTATGATGAATCATTTTTTATACTACAGACTTTTTTATATTATGGTAAATTAATATAAATAAAATTTTATTTCTTAATTAAAAAACTGTTTCTTTATAATTTACGTTTCCATAATTTTTCATTTACTTTTTTTTATCGATTTCAAACAAACTGCTTTACGCGTTCTTTTTATTATTTATTTCGATACGTCGGGTACACATATTTACTCGATTTCACCCCAGAGCTGCATTAATATACATCCATTGTACTATTTACTTGCTGCTATAATTTTTTTAATGCTTTTATAATCCGAACGTTTTCCATACGGAGTCACGAAAATGTATAGGTACGTTCGAAATAAAAAATTAAAACTTCCGAGAAACTTCGCTGATTTCTTTTGAAAAACGCATAACAGGATAAAATCACGAAAGCGTCCGCGAACGCAACTCGATTCGAATTAGATATTTATTGCATCTGTACCATTTATTGAATCCGTTGAAAATATTTTATAAAATTTATAAATTTATGTTTAAAAATTCGGTCGGTCAAATGAAACGTTACTATTGAAATACCACATAGAAATTAAGAATTCTATAATACCCTTTAACTCAGACGAATGAACGTGTTAAACGAATTTTGAAGTTAAGTGAAATGTACGAACTTTGTTATTCGAATCGAATATTTGAAAGCGTACGATCAAAGCGTGATATCGATATTATATGTAAAGCAAACTTACACTACCTTTCAAAGTATATCTTTATTTATAAGTATCATTTTATCGATCTAGATTTATCGCTATAAATATAAATTCCTTGTCTTTTCTTTAAATAATATCAGTTCTTAAATAATAATTAAAAGTTGTAAAAGTATTTTGCAAAGGTAATATTTTATTCTCGATACCGATACTATTCGAGTTTGTTATTTGTAATATTCATAAATTCTACTTTATATAAGTTTACGAAGATTCTCAAATTTTAATTCGTGTTAAATTTGGTCACAAAAGTAGAAAATTTCTCCACAAAAACAAAAGATATCAAGGTAATAATTTTATGCGAAGATCTTTACTATAAATTAAGTCTGAAAAATACATTATAATTTTACATATTGGATTTATATATAAACATAAACTTTTGATATTTATCATAGCATTCCACAAACTGTCGGTTGTTCTACGCAACATCGAGTAACATGAGCCGCTTCACATATATCTACACTTATGAATCTTCAAGCAATGTATCCTATTTTAATGCGAGTTGGCGGTGCATATTGTAGTTTTAAAGTGCAAAGTAAATTTTTGTACAAATATCGTTTTACTCCCGTTAAAAGGTTTGCAAATAAATTAAATTATTGAAAACGTACCTTGCAGTTTTTGAAAAAGATTATTGTTCGCGTTAAATTTATTTACGTTATTCGTAACAGAATTGATAATCATGCGATCACCTCCATCGAATACGATTCTCTCTTTTTCAAACGCGCTTCGATTGGTTTGCAAACGGTTTTAATCAAGACTAGGATAATACGACAAATATTTGTCGTATAAACTAACGAAATGAAGTTAATTTCGACGAATGAAAAACAAGTTTTACTTTTTATAATATTATCTACCGTATAGTCACTATGTATTGCTTCAATGGATCGTTAAACTCTGTATTAAATACGGAAATATCCGTATAGAACGAGATACGAAACGGCACTAAAACAGTACTATTAGTTTAAAAGTTTTTTGCGTGTACATATTAATATTCGTGTTATCTCGAAGGTCAAAGGCAACGGTGCATTATCATCGTCGATATTCATTCGCACGTACAGGAAATGTATACTGTGCGTAAAGACCGAGTGCGACGTACTTATGAAGTTAAAGTTAGGAGGGAGGAGTTGCCAAACTGCGCATCAAGAAGCCATGCATCAGTAGGTGTGCTCCTTTAAAACAGAATACACTTAAACAGATACATTCTATCCAAGAATGACATTTAATAGGTATTAACCATTGATTATGCTAAAAATCCATCCAACGTTTCAAATGTTTTCAACGTTTTATAAATTTAATAATACATCGTACATTATTTGGAATTGTCGATTTGGAAGAAAAATTAATAAATGTTTACTCTAAACTCGAGCCAAAGTCTTACACTTGCATTAACAATTGTTTAAATTAAGCGGAACAATCTATTTTTATTGATATTTATAACTTCAAATATATGAATTATGATTTCTTAATAATATTTTTTTAATTACTTATGTTACTTTTTAATTTAATCGTAATATACCGCATTATACTTATTTTTAAAAATTTAAGTTCACCATATTCGTTTTATATAGAAAAATCTTTATTTTTTGTGAATTAATTTGATCTAACTTGCCTTTAAATCTTACTTTGATTATTATTCACGGATCTTTAAACATGGCTATCGTTTAATCAAATTATCTTTTTATTTGTCTCTCGTTCTCTCTTCTTTTCTTTCTGTTTCAAACAACATTTCTATAAAGAAACTTTTAAGTAATTACAATTTTTTATCGACTTAAATTATATATCCCGTGTCATCTCATTATTATTATTCTTATTATAATATTTAACGATATTACTATTGTAATATTTACATTTTGTTTCAAAATTTATAATAATTATTATATTTATTTATTTGCCCGTTTAACGTAAGAAATTAAAATCGAATACAATATTTTAAAGCTCAATTAAATATTCGCGTTATATAAAAATATTGAATTTATTCTTTTTTTTCAAATTTATATTTTTAAACGATATTCATAAGAAATTTATGTCTGATTACATTTAAAAAAAATTTGGGATTCAACTTTCCGACTACTTAACACCTTGTTTACTTATAATTTTACATGAAAAAAATACTAAATGGAATACGATTCGAGTGAAAATCAATACCATAAAATTTAAAAATATTCAATTTATTTCGTAATAAAATACTTTCTAGCTAACTTTAATTAGATAGATTTTTTATTTTTATAAATAATTATGTAATCATTTTTTACTGTTATATAAAATATCTATATAAAATAATTATTACTTTTTGACATAAAAATTAGTTAATTTTTGAGTTTTATCGGGAAATTTAAGATAAATTTTCATATTTGTTTACAAAATTGAAATTATTTTTGTTCGAAGTATTAAATTCTGACTCACTCCTTACTATGAATTATTTTTTTTTTAAATTTCGAACGAATGAAATTAACAACAAATAAAATTTTTCTATTCGATAAAATTCTCGTACAATTATAAAATATTGTTACTGAATCAAAAATTTAATTAACGTCGTTCGGGGATTTGTCATCGGTTCGTTAGATTGTATGACGAAAATTACCACCTAGTGCTACATTATTCCAAATTATTTGCAGCAATAATGTACAAGTGCGACTTTTAATTTAACCGTTGAAGCCATAAATGTTTAACTATTTATATAATTGAAATTTACTTGAACAAAAATTACTGTTACCGGTATTGAAAAACTATCGTCGAATGATCATTTTACATGAGTTAATTTGAAAGAATTTTTCAATAGATAATGCGCTTTACATAAATATCATAAATTACAAATATATATTTTTATTTTTATCAAATCAAAAGGAATATCGACTTTCGATTTGTCATCGTAATCTATAAAATGAAATAGAAAAATGACCACGTAATTTATATATATCTATACACAGAGTAAAGCTCAAAAGTCGGTATCATTTTCTAATGGAAGCAATATTTTTTTAACTAACTGTTGAAAATTGATCGACTGAACCAATTAACTTGGGAAACAATTGTAGGCTTCTCTAGTCCGAGCGTCAAATTGGTCCCTCGTCGTTGCAACTCAACGTTAATTGTCTTGATCAATCAATGTTGAACTACCAATTACAAAAAATCACCAACTACTTAAATAGTGAAATTACAGTTTCGGTCTTACTCTTTTAAATCTTTATCATTTTGATATATGCATACACATTAAGTGTAATTTTTTATTTTTATAGATTGTCCAAATATAGAAAGAAGTTCGTAGCTTCCATAAATTCGTAAGAGTAAATATTTATACTCGTTAACTACCGAGATCGTATAATTCACAAATTCGTGTATTGCATTCTATAATATATATGGATTAAATTTAACGAAACATATTTTATAATGTACTTGTGCTAATTTAAATTGAAATAGCAAATTTATGAAATGGACCGACTGACAAATCGCTCGACAGATTCGCTCGTAAATGTTAAAAGTAAAATGTAAAAAGGCTATAAGTAACGTACGCATCATACATAATAATAGTTTCTTCAAAATCGAACGGTTCTTTAAAATTGAATCAACCCGTTAAAATTATACGTTTAAAATAATTGGGTTTTCAGCTTGAACGTGCATCGGTGCAACGAAAACTTATATCGAAACAGGAATTTTCTACCTGATTCGCGATACGATACCTATATTTTACATTTCCGAATGCAATACGAACGTAACGATACGTTGTACGGCGTATCGTCGGCATTTATATCGACATTTATATCGACATTTATTTGCAGCGGGAGCACGTACGTCCTTGTATTTACATAACTGTCTTTTCACACCGACGAAGGAGCGTCTCCAGTTTAACGCTCTTGCGTAGGACGCGATTCCAAGTTGCAAAATATCCCTCCTCCGACACCATAGAATTCTGTTGATTTGATCGGTCGTGCGCGCGTAGAGGTTATGTTTCCCTTGCGGGCCTCCACTCTGATGTCTGAATTCGAAAGACACATGTACGGTTGCACCGCGCTATGGATTAAGTAAATAAATCGCGGTGTAATCAGTCTAGCGATAGATAAAGCACGGAAACGAAATATTCAGGCAGAGCGCGTAATCTTTGCGCCGTGACAAGTCAAATGCAGCTTAACCGAGGGAACGGCAGTAAATGCGGTCGCGTCCGCAGCTGTCGCCGCTTTCCAGCGTCGGCGACGACGAGATCGAGGGTGACGGGCTCTCATGTGCCGTGATGTTGCTTCCTTATTCGCCTGCCTGCTTGGACCAGCAGTTCTCTACTATTATCCACTGCTTCGATGCAGTCGCAGGCGACGACGAACTCGACCACGTCGACACCGATTCCTTTACCCTTGGTTAGAGATTACGCAAACGAAATTCTTCTTCCTTTCGTTTCGCTTGTTTTTGGTGCTTGCCCGCCTTTGCTCCACGATTACCGAGATCGTTTCCTTGATATGAAAAGTGACCGACGAAATTTGACGAAAAAATGTGGATAATAATTTTATCCAGCTGTTGGACGATGCCACTGGCCAAGCGATAAACAAATTGCTTCCAAACAAATTTTTTATTTACTTTGTGAAAATTCAAATCAGTTTTATTTCTTGGATATTTATAAAACAGATGTATAAATGAATAGCGGTAACTCGGAGTATAATAGTTATATTTTAAATAGCTCTACGATGTTTATACTAATATTTTATACACGGCTAACGTACTATTCTACGATATTAATAATTAGAAACGACGGGCTTGTTTAAATTAAATCTTCTTTAACGATAACTGTAACGATGCTAGAACTATCGATATAAATGATGTATTAAATTGTAATTTAATCATTTGTTACATTATAATAATATGAAACTTATTTCAAATTCGTTAATTTCTTTCGATGTACGGAATAAAAATATCTATATGATCTCCCCGACGTACAGTCATCGAATTATGAAATGTATAACTTATGTAAAAAATCTAAAATTTAAACGCAAGTAGTAAATATTATTTATTTTATGTCAGGAATAAGCGCCGAGAGGCGACGGTGGAACAAGATTCATGGATCAACTGCATCATGGAGACAAACTACGATGAGGATTTGTCGCAAAACACTTTTTTTCAAACTTTACAACAGGAACATCGAACGGTCTTCGACAGAGCAATTAGAGAAGGTTGGATTATTTGTATTCCGCGATGCGGTACCTTTGGCAAGGATGCATTAACCGAGAAGGACTTCTTAAGTCACATTTTAGTACCTGATGACGAGCAGCCTGGTACATTTTTTTTTATAAACATTGATTTATTTTTGTATTTAAAAAATAATTATATTAACATCTTTATAACTTAATAAATTAAATCTAAAAGTTACCGCTTATATTTAATTAAAAAATTTATTTTTAGGCACACAATTTCATACATTGACCGATCGAGAAGTACGATTATGCAACAGAGTATTGACGATTCATTATGACTTATCAAAGTGTAAATCCTTATATTTACTATTTGAGGAAACATTCTATACAGCTGATCTAATTAAATATTGTATATGGTAGGTTAATAATTTAGTTCTATTACTTTACAATAAGAATCAAAGAATTAAATTTAAAAAATTGTAATATTATTTATTTGTATTTTGAATTAATTACGACCATTATATTTTGTATTAGGTGCATCGAAGGTCTTCTAGAAGAAGAGAATAGTTCGTCGCGTGACGAGGTACCAATTGTTACCTCCTTAAAAGAATGTATAGACTTATTGTGGACCGAAGTATCGGATAAAAACCTTTTAAACGAATTGGATACAACGATCGAAGAGTTTGAAAAAACTCACCAGAACCTAGAAACGGAATGTCTTCAAATGCAACACGAGCTCGTCAGCATGTTGTATGCCAAAAGCCTTCGAATTCTTTTGAAGAACCCAAGATTACGAGAACGAACTATCGAAAGTCGATACTTTTTACAGACGATCAAAGTAGCTACCGAAACCTACGTTTTACATGGATTACGAAAAATATTATCAAAGGCTGTGTCATTTTGTACAGCATCGGAAGACGCAAGTTTGAACAAAATCATAAAAAATTTGCAAGACTTGCAGCTGAACGATCTCGGTGTGCGTTCTGATCTTTACGATGGTGTATTGCGGGGAAAATTGGGTACGATAATTAAATATTTATCTTAGTATTTTCACGCGCTGTTCATTTTATTACATTTTTCACATTACTGTTACATCGTTATAAACCTACGGTCATTTTTAAATTATACAAAAAGATTAACTACTTTACAAATGGTTTCAAATATTTAAAAAATAATCTTTTGTACGATACGTCAAGCTGTTCATAGACAAATATTTATGAAATAATTATATTTAATATACTCATGTATAATTAAAAATTGTTAATTCATTGTACTTATTAATATACTAATATATCCATTTTCTCTTTATTGATTTTAATATTTAATTTGACATTTATTCATAAATTCAAAATATTATTAATAATTAATTGAAATTTATTCGATTAAGTAAATTTCGTTTAGATATTCTTAAAGAGAGATGAATAGATTTTCACTAGATTGGGTTTTATATTTATTTTTTTTAATTTTTTTGAAACATTGACATATATTTAAAATGAAGATATTTATTATTATATAAAATTAATATTTCTACAGATAAATTTTGATACTAGGTTAATTTAGAAAATTCTAATTGATTTATGATATTAAGAAGTTGTTTATTTTTTATTTAATAAATGTAAAATAATTACTATCCATACTTATTTTGTAAATTTTACCATGATTGTATAAAAAGTGATTTGATAATATTTTTATCCACGCTCCTTTTCGTATTGTTTATCTTTTAATTAATTTTGCATGGAGAATTCAAAATAAACAATGATCAGAGTTTTGTTTCGATCTCGTGAAACTATTTTAACGATTATTAAAATTAATTCAGAAAATTAATCTTATAGTTTCTTATCTGTATTATATACTTGAAAGTCATCCTAAAGGTTGCTTAGTTTTATCGGTACTGAAAATAATTATAGAAATATTTATCGAAAACAAATTGATAATTAATAAATTTTAAAATCTAAAGTCTACTATCTAAATTAAAATTTAAATAAATATAATATGACTAGATTAGTTGTATTATAAGTATCGAAAAGAAAGTGCTCGTTCGATTTATCATAAGTCATACAAATGCAAATTCAAATATTTTATTGATTTTAAGTTGATTCAGCAAAGCAGACAATATCATGTTCTTCTTTAATCATGTCAAATCAGTTTTAAAATATTTTTAAATTAAATAAGGTTGAGAAACGATCATATTTTTTTCTTTTTTATAAACAATATTTTTTCACAAATGATTAGCGAATATTTATCTCGATACAAAGGATTGGGATACCTGAAAAGAATAAGTTAATATTAAATATGCATTAATTTTTACAACGGCTTTAATAAAATCATCCATCAAAAAGTTTTTTATACCTATATTTTTTTTAAAAAATTAAACAAAACAATATTCTTTTCACAAATCAAGTAGAAAATATCGTCGTTGTGCTCTTGGCTCTCGAGTGACGTAGATAACCGAATACGATACAACAAATATACAAAAGGTACTACGATCGATCGAAGAGAACAATATATATCCCGTTCAACCAGTATAATTTTCATAACAATATACTTGAACCGTAAATTTTTAAAAAAATAAAATGTTTGTTCAAACTTAACATCGTTATCAATGAGCATTTCGAAAAAAGTAATATATATTAAAAATTGTAAAAATGGTAAAAATAGGCATAAAAAAAAGAATCATGGAATTAAATGGATTAAGATAAGGTCTGTAAAAATAAAGAAATGGAATCACCTAAAACGGAGTTTCTGCTCGTTAGAATTATCTCGACTGGACAGCCACTTTACGTCACTGGGCAAAATCAACTGCTTGAAACGCGCTGCGCGTTTCGTCTCGCAGAGCGAGACCTCCGTGTCTTCGGATGACCTCCTTCCGGTGTTTATCTTTCTGGTGGTGAAATCGGGTCTGGCCAGTTGGTGCGCCCAGCTCACCTTTATGAAACAGTTCAGGTTCTCGGCGAACTCGGACCACGAAGCCGACGAGGCTGGATTCTTGATCACCTCGTTGGAGGCTGCGGTTGAACACGTCAAGTCGGGATCCTTGACGATCGAATCCTGCCAAGTCGAGAGAGCCATATTCAATCGACACGGGATTTACGAGAACGAGAAGCTGTCGCTCGAAGCGAACGAGTCCGACGGATCTTCGGCGTCGATGAACGAGTTGTTCGAGCACGCGAAGAAGGGAAATCTGAGCGAAGTACAAAGAATATTATCCGAGAAAGCCGAAGGTAATTTTATACAAACGATGGTTTTTCTCGGGAAGAAAACTCGGGGCTAGGGATTATTTTTTATAGACGACTGCGAAAAAGCTAACGAGAGTAACAACTCGACGTAATAGTATTTTTAAATCGTTACAAAAATACAAATATAAGAGTCCATCCATAAATAAAACGTTCGTTGTTATAAAATTTATATATAATATGGAAATTTACTTAATCTTCGAGATAAATTTTTTTTAATAAAAGTTATTTACGATTTATGATATTTCGCCTGTACATTCTTCATCGCTCGATGATATCGTAAATTCGTTGAGAAAAAAGTTAATACATACGTTAATAAATAGCTCCAAAGATAAAAAATTAATTTAACGCAGCGACGAATCTAAAATGAGCTTAACCAAGTGAAACCGATCGGGACTAGTTTTAAGACTTGTAGAATATCCAAGGTCGTATTTCCGATCGCAGGTGCCTCAAAAGAGACGAAAATGTGCCATCCATTGTGCCTGTGCGAGAGCTGCGAGCGCAGTCTATCAAAAAGTTCTCTGTCCGACCTGACCAACGTCCTCGCGGGCGACGACCGCGGCCTCACCTGCCTCCACGTAGCCAGCATCCACGGACAAGTCGCTGTGGTGGACTTCCTTCTACAGCAGGGCGCCGATCCAAACGACACGGACGTCGAGGGCACGACGGCCCTCCACTGCGCGGCCACCCGGGGCCACCAGAACACGCTGCTGCTGCTCCTCCACGCGAACGCCGACCCCAACACCGTTGACGCCAAGGGCAACTGCGCCCTGCACTTGGCCGCGGATCACGGCCACGATGCTTGCGTCAAGGCTCTGCTCTACTTCGCGGAGCAAGCCAGAATTCTTCTTTACACCAAGTAAGACAGATTCGGTTGGAGTCGTTGGGTCGAGTACCGCGAGTCGGCTGCTGCGAGTCGGCTGCTGCGAGTCGGCTGCTGCGAATCGGCTACTACGATTCGGCTACTACGAGTCGAGTACTTCGAGTCGAGTACTTCGAGTTGAGCCTCGAACGGGGGGAACGGGTTTAAAATTAGCTGCGCGCGTTCGCTCATTCGGCCTTTCTCTCGAGAAACGAACTCAATAAACGAATTCGAGAAACTCGCGAGACTCGATGTCGATGTCGAGCAGCCGACCTCCAAGGGTAAAGTAAAGAATACTCAAAACGCCGATACGCGATTACGAGTTCCGTTGGCTCGTCGATCGGGTGTGGTAAAAGTTTGGAAAATGGAAAACGGCGAGGTGGGGACGCGAAGGGTCTGTCTTTAGCATCGAGCGACGCGTCGTTCTCGGTGCCGGTGATCGCACTCGACATTGCTAGTCGTGAAAAGCTCGATCCGAGGCGCAACCGATACACGTGTTCATCTACCGAGAAGCAAACGTAACGCGTTTCTCTCTTCGAATTTTTCTCTGTCAGCGCGGCGAACCACCAGGGCGACACGGCGCTGCACTTGGCCTCGAAATGGGGCTACAGCGGTATCGTGGAAATACTGCTGGAATACGGCTCGAACCCGAGCATAAAGAATCGTAGGGGACAGACGCCATTGAACTTGGCGCACAGCAGCCACATCGCGCGGATCCTCGAGGGTTCGACGTCGAGGACGAGCACACCTTCGGGATCCTCGGATTACGGAACAACGCCAAAGGAGCCGACCGCCGTGGCTGGAAATTACGCCGCCAACATCGTCACCATAGTCCCGACCTCGACCAGATTCGCGTGAGTTTGCGACCGTCCTCCTTTTCGTTCCCCGCCCCGTTGCTCGATGCTCCGATCACGAGGCATTTTTCTACGTTAACTTTTTTACGTTATACCCGCGTTGTGCCTTCGCGACCTTATCGAGGTGCATCCTTCGGAACGCCCTGACTTTCGTCCTTTTCTTGCTTTTCCATGCAATTAACGTCTAAAAATAATTTCCTTCGATTTGCATTTTTGGTCGATTATTTATACCGGTCTTGATTCGTCGTAATAAAGTCTGTAATAAAGATCCGGTCGATAACTACGTTGTCGCGTAATAAAAAATTATCGTCGAGGACTCGATTCGAGTTCAGAAACATTCGTGATTTTTTTCAATTTTTGAACGGTCGATCAAGATGTATCCATTTAGATATTCTTTTCCACGAGCGATTACATTAAAAATTTAATTTCTATAGAATAATCGAATATATCGAACTATTCCATAACTATCCCTTAACTATTCGCGTTTGAATTTAAAATCGATGTACTACCCGGAATCGTACTCGTAATATTTATTAGCGAGTTGACGCTTAATCTTTTAAAGCTACGTCCATGTCTATAACGGTTGAAAACTGAAAACGATATGTTTTATACGAGTATTTATTATTAATATATTTTTATCTCGAACTATTCGATAATTATTTGTTATCAATTGGCGTAATCTTTGTACAAAATTTATTATACGTTGAAATAACTATTATCTAAAATATAAAATCTAATTTTCTATCGTATTCTCGAAGGATGTCAGAGTGTGAAATAACGGTTTTCGTACGATGTAAAACTCGGAACGCGTTTTCGACGAAATATTTGCCTTCGGACAAAACGAGTCGAGCGATAATTTATATACGGAATACATTTGTACGCTCGAGTTTAGCAGTAACGAACCTTCGACTATAAAACAATGTTCGCGCGGTAGGACCAAAAGAAAAAAATGATCGTTCGATAGAATAAGTACAAATAAGTTGGGTCGATGCAATCGACGAAACTCAACGTCAGAAAACCCGTCCGTCCATTACGGCTGTAAAAATCCCCGAGATAAAAGCGAGCCAGTGGCGCAGCTCGAAATAAAATAAGTCTAGTTAAAACTTAAGCTCTTAAAAAGCAGTTATCGAGGCAGTCCAAGCGACGGGATGCACAAGATCGACCGTCTTTTCGCCGCGGTGGCGGAGGGCGACATCAGACTCGCCTCGTACTACCTCGGCCTCGAGGGACCCTGCAGCAAGATCTTCGTCTCGGAACAGGACGAGCCCAAGTTCTGCCATCCACTCTGCAACTGCGACAAATGCGTCTCCATAGAGGAACTGTCGTACGAGAGGGAGACGAAGCCGCCCATAGCTATAAACGCGGTCAACGGCAAAGGCGAAACCGCCCTTCACATCGCCAGTGCAGCCGGATGCATCGAGATCATACAAGTACGATATCCGGTCACGGATCACTGGCCACCGATCACCGGCCACCGATCACCGGCCACCTTTTATTCTTCCTTCGCTTGTTGTCAACCCCATTTGTTACCACCTTGTTTTTTCATTCTTTACCGTATATATCACTTTTTACGCGAATCAGTTCAATTTTTTAATATTCGTTTGTGAGTAACGATCGAGCAGAATAAAATTGCGAAGGAAAATTAGGATCCGTGTCTCCTTCTATTCGTAAAGCTACGAACTCAAAACCAACGCATAAAACATTATATAAATTCGAGTTGGGTTTAAAATTTTTCGTATTTCATATCAATTTACGTTCTATTTTTATGTTTTAATAATTTTGCCCTCGCGATAATTCAATTTAATATATACATCGAATCGAGCTTCCTTCTTTGAAATCTTTTTCGATCGAAACTCGATCCTTCGCTCTGTGATTCAATATTTGAAACGGATTCGAATTATTCAGAGACAGCGACATTCAACGGATCTTAAAGATATTTGCGAAGGTAAGGTAAGGCGAGGATCATTTATTTCATGCTCGATTCGATGCTCAACAAACCGTGATAAAAGGATCGAAAAAAGTTTGCTTGCCTCGGCGAAGCGACGACGCGAAATCACTCGAAACTCACCGACTCGCCTTTCCCGTCGCAGGTGTTGCTGGACGCGGGGGCGAAGGTGAATACGGTGACTCGCTCGGAGGGCCGCACTTCCCTCCACCTGGCTTGCCTCAACGACCGGACCAAGGTCGTGAAGATGCTCCTCGAGTGCGGGGCCTGCAACTGCGACGCCAAGGACAACTCGCGGGACACTCCGCTGCATCTTTCAGCTCGCGCCGGGAACGTCCGCATCGTCGAGATGCTCGTGCGCCACGGAGCCAACCCCCGACTGCGAAATCTGAACGGGTCCACTGCCCTCGAGGAGGTCGAGCGCATCAGGTCCGACGACATTTTCCTGTCGCTCGCGCTCAGCAACATCGCCAAGATCCTCAAGAACATCGGCGCGGCCAATACTAACCAATAGGAGCGAAGACACCGGGACTCTTCTTGTTTTTATTTTTTTTCTTCGATGTTTTTTTTTTGTAGTTTGACGCGAAGACCGATGGATCTCGATTAAATCGTTATAGTTTGCTGCGTTCGTTTCAAGAGTCGAACTATCATTTTCAATTTTTTTAATATTTTTTTCCATTTTCAATTAAATAACGTTCGGAGTAAACCGACCGATTATTCGATACAGTTCTATATTTATACGCCCGTGAATAGAGCAATATCTTATCCAGATTAATCACGACCTGGATTTATACATATTCTTACATGCATATTCTTATATGCGCGTCAATAGTTTGCTAAATAAGAAACGCGTTCATCTACATATTCTGCTATAATTTATGTTATGACGAGCACTTTAACAAAAAATGTGAAGCTGCAAAGTTTGTTTCGTTTGTACGAGAAAATAGTCAACGTATAATAGAGAATAATTGCTCCTTTTCTCGTTTTAACTCTGTAGCTTCGTTTAAAGTATCCGTTCCGAGAAGCAATTTATTAATCTTCTTTACGCGTTGTTCTTCCCAACTTTACTTATTTTCTTTTATAAAGAACGCCCTTCGTTACACTTCAATTTTTTTATTTTCTAATTCGTTTACCGCGGTAAGCTGTAAGTCGAAGTTAACTTACGAAGTTAACTTTATGCTTCGAAATTTATAAGCGAGTAACGATATCGGGCACAGGTATTTTTTACCGATTACTTTTTTTTAGATATTTCACGATTTTTCGATGATTTTCTGGTTTTTGTGTTACGTTTTTCCCAAACCGCGACTCGTTCGAGTATCCATCGTGAGGTATTTCATTCCGTCCAATTATTTTTTTCTCGTGACTTGTAAAGTTTACTTTTTAAAACTACATTGGAAACCCAATTCGCAAAATAAAAAACCTTTTCGCATTTTACTAGTAACAAAATCGATAGGATTATAAAAGAATATACGATCTCTGTTAATTTAAATAATCAAAAAAAGAATACAAGAATTCACGGAGAATCATAATATATTGTCTGTGGGATCCCGATGTTTTTTCGTTTATTGAAAAGCATAAAGAAATTGCTCTTCCTAAAAAAGTAGCTACGATTTACTCAAGTTTCTTTTAAAATTTTCTTTTTCTGATCTGTTACAATATTTAACATTTATTATTTGAAATTTTAAGAAAGATTAATGCAAAATACATTTTCTTATAGTACGTAGTTCTTAAGGCCAATTATATGAAATATGTTCTGAAAATCGCAATTTATCTTTTTACATATCGAAGCAATAAATGTAACGTTAATCTTTCATATAAATTTTGTAGTAAAAAATCGTATGCGCAGATTCAGATTGAAGTAAAGAAACTGTTTCATATATAATATGCTTTAATAAGATGTTTGTTAAAAATAAGAAAATTAAAAAGCGGTCGATTTTGGCTTACCTTGCAATATTCTAGACATTTTTTCGAGTCAATGGAACCTTTAATTTGTTTAAATTCATAAATAAGTTCAGTTCTATATTAATAATATATATTTCTAGTCGGTTGTTATACATATAAATCAAACATTTCATCAAAGATATATATATATTTACATATATTATTTTGTATTATTTTATATTTAATCTATTATTATTATTATTATTATTGTTGTTGTTGTATTTAAATATCATATAAAATTTTACGAACAATATCTTAATCAACGTATACTTTCTATTATAAAAATAGGTTTATTAGTAAATAATCACATGTATAAAATTAATATTAACTATAATTATTTTATTTTCTAATTTATCGTAGTCAATTTCTTCAAATGCATTTTACAACATATCAAAGTATGTAAATATATTATAATTTATAAATATCGACTAGACTTTTTCCATTACATTTATAAAGTGTCAATTTTTATCTATATAACTACCGTTAGTCTTTAATTTACTTAAACTAAAAATTACAGGCTCAATAAGATAAAATTTATTAAAGAAGCCAAAATCGACATATTTTTAATATAAATGAATTACAGGTTAAGATTAATATTAAGAGTCTATTATAGAGCGTTATTTACACGTATTTACTAGAGATAATGGTCTGCTTACAATATTCCGTTTATTCGATAATTAACTATATAGTCTGAAATAATGTTATTAAATGTAAATAAATTTAAAAACATGTGATAAAATGTAATCCGATCAAAATTTTTTTGTAACGGGCGATTAATATTTATTCGATATTCGCGCTTCCGCAGGTCTATTTATATCTTCGTTATAATCAAAGTATAATAAGTATAAAGAAAAAAAGGGGGAGATCGAAGAAGAGAAAGATAATAATAGCAGAGAGAATATTTCACGTCCGAGATTATGCGAAACAATGCTGTCTATTTTAGTCGAGGTCATTTTAGACCTCAAAATATTCTGTACTTAGTATGTGATTATAAGTACAGGATATACCGTGCGATGATGTTTTTCACGTTCTAAAGTACGTTTTTTTTCCTTCGAATATTTATTTGCCTCCTTACGAGTGGCGCCCATCGAAAAGTCAAACTTTAATTTCCAGTGTTATTTGATGGATTGTCGACCTAGTCCTAATTGATCAAATTCGTATTTTTTCCACGAGTTTACATGCATTTTATTTTTGCCATTTTCTCCGTCGAGGTTATCTTTGCGCGTTTTAATAACCTTGCTTGCACTGCGATCGATAATTCTCACGTTAATTATCATTTCCGTACTTACTTTGTATCGACTATGGTTAAGTTTTGTTTTTTTCTCTATTAAACATCGCTTGTTTCTTTTCTGTTTAAACCAATGTTTTTATATAATTTATTTTAATGTCTTTACAATCATGATTTTTTTTTTAAGAAAGATTCAGTTTTTCCATATTTTCAATATTTTTGTGCATAAAATAAATTTACGAAAAGCTGAGTTGCAGACAGATCTTGGCCTAATTTGCGCAAGACTATCATTACCCCTATGGCCTAATGTCTACAAATAACACCGATTGTAGGCATAAGACGTAAAAGTTAATCCCAACTTTATTAACGTCACCATAGTTTATATACTCGGTACAGTTGCATACGAATTATCGAATTGAATATTTACAAGTTATTTCATTACAACGCAATAAAAAGTAGTTTTATAGTATCGTTAATTTTAGTGGAATTAAGAAAATATAAATTAGAATTATATCTCAGTCAATTTATATATTAAAATTTTACAATGTGATTTTAAAGTAAAGAAAAATACAATCTTATTTTATAAGAATTAAAATATAAATTTTGTTGATTTTCATCGATTTCAATTTTTCTAAATTAACGCGATAAATGAAATTGATTGAATTAATGAGATTTTGCTTCCATTTCAAATATTAATGTATACCCTCGTCGTATTTTTAGATGTTTTAAAATTTAAAGGTAATCTAAAAATTAAAAATATTCAATTTCTCAAATTCTTAGCTTTACTATAGTTATAAATAAATAAATAAAATATATGCCTTAAGACAATTAAGCATTAGTATAAATGTTAATATTAAACGCATAAATTAATAAATACGGATACAGGTAATATTAATAAATTAAAAAATTAAAATCTCCAAGTCAATTTGACTAAAAAAACATTAAAAGCAATCAATTTAAAATAGATAGTAGTATTATTTCGTTAAAATATCTAAGTCTTTTATAAAGTTATTAAAATAAAATTGAAACAAGAACTGAACAATCATTTTTTAATCAACTGAATAATCAAAACGAATAAAACATAATTATTTTTCTACAGAATTTCAAGAGTTATACCGATATATTTACATGCAAAAAAGTAAGAACACATTTTAAAACGTAGACATTTTATTTTATTTAAAAATTCATGTACATAATTTAATCGACTTGATTTTATATAAAACTTATACAATTCAATAAGTGTAGAAATTATGTCTATCTTTCTTCTTACGTGTACGAGCAAAAAACCAGAAAATTGTGATAATGTTTATTGTATTTTAGAATAATTTCTTTTTTTTTATTATGTAGTAAGTGCAATATTAAAACTTCAAATAATCGTTTTTGTATGTATACATAAAGACGATTTTAAATAAAAATATACCTACATATGACTACAAATTTATGCTTTATATGTACAAGGGTGCATTATTCTTTATATAAAAGTAAACTTATGTTTTTGTGCTAGAATAATTTCTTTTAGTGAAAAAATAACCAGAAATATTTACAAAAACTTTGTCCGTAAAAGTTCTAAAAATCACACGTATCGATATATGCATTTTTATATCATTCAACATTTTATAAAGTTATGTGTAGTTATTATGTGCATATATATATAATAAAATCAACAAATGCGTATTACACACATACGCACATGGTTATACGAAAATAAATACAAAATAATACATCACTTTATTATTTTGCAATTATTTTTAAAAATTGTATCAATGCAAACTTACACACAAGTATCACAAATATCTTCAAATCTTAAAACAAGAATTATATAGTATTAGGATAAATGCTCTGATAAGTGACCACGTGAACATTGATATCTCAATTTAAAAAAAAAGTATAAAAAACAGGTTTTGGAGAAGAATATTGAATTCATTAGAGATAATGTTATATTGAAAATGATAATAAAACAAAAATTATCGTGAATTTTAATGTATAGAAATTTGAATAACCAATTAGCATCGATTGAACTTTGGCACGAATAGTGTTACCATTTACCATTTATAAGGAAATAGTATACAAAGATTTTAAAAAATAAATAAATATATATGTATACATATATATTTAATACTTAAACTTTTTTATTTTATTTCAAGTGGTCTCTTATAAAACGCTTGTGTTTATCAAGAGATACAATTATCCTATTTACACACAATTCGAAGTTTTTCTTGTATTTAAAATCCAATTAAAACTTAAAAATTGTTTGAAACTCATTGATTATATAAACACTTTTAGCGTTATCATTTGATTAACATTCATAAAATTCAGAGCTTGAGTTATCAGTCCAATAAAAATACAGTTTCACTCTCTTCCTACGAATCATGAAACATCGTTTATAATATTTTCTAACTTAAGTTTTAATTTATAGGATAAATTAAAAAATATTTTAGAAAATAAATTTTTTATCAAAACAAAACGTACTCCATGCAACTTTTTAATCTAAGTTTTATTCAAATAAATGACAAGATAGAAAACATAATTTTGTAGTGAATTTAAGCATTTAACTTTATATAATCTGTATGTCCAAAATTTCTATATGTATTTATAATATTTAATACGAATAAAAAATTTTTTGGAGAATTCTTTGTGTAAATAAAATAAATATTCCTATGCAGAAAAGAATGACTTATTTCTAATTCTTGAAAAATATACGCTTATTACACGTAGGCTTCGACTTAATTTTCAGTTTACTACGTATATCCGTAACGTTCAAACGTGAAATTGTTGCGACATTTACAAAAGAGCGTACGATAAAAAGAGGTAATTTACAAATTGAAAGATATACAATAATATATGACGTTAGTATGTAAAAACAAGCTACGCGCTTAGAAAAAGTCCTCAATTTTTAAAATCGTAAAATAATATATACCTTTTAAAGTGATATAACTCCAAACTACGTGGAAACTTAGTCCGCATAGTTCACCGAACGAACTCCGCAAAGGTACATAAACCCTAATAATTCGATCGTTTTTCTAATCGATACCTTCAACTAACATTAATCAATATTTATCGAAACAAACGACAACTCTTCCGTCATTTAAAAGTGCGATTAAAAAGTCTATTGAAAAGTTAAACTAAAAAAACCATATGCGTTTAAATATGGTTGAATAAACGTACAATCGCTTAAAAATATCAATCAAATTTCTTCGCGATCAAAACATTCGTAATCTCTACTGTGCATAAGCCTTCCATAGCCCTAACTGCCTATCAACAGATCAACGTTCCCAACCGTTCATCAAATCCACCAAGTCCACTAAGTCCACCTCCCCTCCACTTCATATCACTCCATATCAATCGTCCAAAGTCTCAAACACATACCGTAATAATCTAGTTCCATCGAATCTTTCTTGGTCTATCCCTACTGCTTCGTCAACTGAAGAAACTGACTCCGTCCATTAACGTAAATTACACAAAATGTTTAGGACTCCGAACGTACGGGACAAGAAGGCTTTATCCACGAGTTCGTATGCTAAAAACTTTTTAAAACGTCATCGTAATCTTTAAATCGTCGACGAACGACGCATTATGGCCGACATCCTCCGAGGCTCAAAATTCAACCTGCCTATTATTTAATCTTTATACCAGTGATACTTCAAAGCCTGAAAATCACAGGAAAATTAATTTAAAATTAATCCTAACGACACCAACCCGGGTTCATCTATTTTATCGACGAGAAAGGTATAACTAACTCTGATTCCCGTTCACTTTCACATACGTAATAGTCATTTAGATTTACTCGATAAGGTCACAAACTCTCTACTCCTTTAATACTCCTGTTACTCTTTAATCTCTTCGCTCCGTCTGGTCCTTCCCTTGTATTCCATGTACTTTTCGATAATTTTCTCGGTTCCACGATACGACAACGAAATAAAATTTTCGATGACAATTCACTCGCTAACCTCGATGCGATTCTCGTTGCTAAATTCGCAAAATCTATATGCGTGTATTTAGGCATTACGCTAAAGAACGTACAAAATTTGACCTACTTTGACGAAGTGCTAAACTACGCGTTTATGTATTAAGTATCGTGACATAGGATGGACGGACATTTTACGAAGAGATTCGATTCTACCGTTTTATTTCGCACTCGTACGTTGAGCTAAGAATTTCTTTTATAGTTTCTCGATTTGTTTAAAACAAATTACTCGTAAAGGTTAAACTTATATTAAAAATTGCTAAGAGTACGAGAAAGGTCCCAATTATAGATCACATATAATGAATGTTATTTAAAATACAAAAGTATTTTTTTTTACTTATCCAAATTTACTCTTAAACCGTAGCTTAAATTAGTCTTATTAAGAACAATTATGTCTCGACTGAAAAATAGCACTGTGTAGGAAACTAATATTAAAAGTGCCATTTTCATAAACATAATTACCGCTGGATTAAATTGAGATACAATCTAAAATCAGTAGATAATTAATTTGAAATGGGAAAAATGTTAAAGGAAAAGGAAAAAAGTATGATTAAACGGGCAAGTTGAATAAAAGAAATAAAAAAAAATATGACCAGAATTAACTAGCGGGTGGTAAGCCCCAGACGGAAGGTACTTCAATTTTTTTCTTCTCGTGTTCTATTTTCTTCCTCCTCTGACCTCTATACCTTGTCCGATTCGGACTCCAATCTACAGCTTCGTTCACCTGAACGCGATAAGACGATATTCGTCTGTCCTCGTTTAGTAAAGACGTGGTATTCACGTCGTCGGCGTAATCCCCGTCGATCGCCTCGGTCCTGAACTCGTACGCCGTGTCGTAGTAGCTTCTGAGGGCCGGTTCCGAGCGAAAATGTTGCATCGCGCACCAAGAGTGGATCAACAGATGTGGAAACCGCGAGAGCCAATATTCCGTAAACTTAATGGGTATTTCACCCAGACTTTGTTGCGCCTCGACAGTTAACTCACGATAGTGATGTTTCTGTGAATTGAAAATTTATTTAATCGTAGATTCTGGAATAGATTTTACAACGCTAATTGTTAAGAGTATTATAAGACGAATATTAAACAATTTATTAATCAGACTTAATTTCCTAAAAGTCGTGATAATTTATACACGAAACGTGGTGATCTAATTGTTGGCGCATAATTTAAAAAATTAAATAGTTATCTATCTAACTCAAATAACAGCAAAATTTACTCAACGCAATTAAAAATTTAATATACAATCTTTGATTTCAATCTTTGAACGGATTCTAAAACATTGTATTCTAAAACATGTATATCGAAAGAATATTGTCGAATAAATTGTAATTTGAAGTTTATTCACCTTATTCCGAAGTGCTCGAAGCAAATCCCTTACGCTTTCGCCTCGGTAGCTCCGATATTTTCTCAGATCCGTAGCTACTTCTAAATCGATATGAAGCCTCCAGTCGCCAAGAACCACCTTACGATTATCTTTTTCTAATGCTTGTAACGCTGGACTTTCAGGTCCATCTTTTTCTACACGATCGCTAACATCCTGCATTAATAAATATGACTGATCAATTACAGTGATGTTAAAATTATACGATTGATAGATTATTGTAAATTATAGTCAAATTTAAAATCGATTTACATAAAAGCATTGGATAATGGTTATCGTTAGTATCATTATTATTATTATTGTTATCATCATCATCATCATCATCATCATAGATGAAAATTGTACGACATATTCATTTCGATAAATAAAAACCGACTTTGTATAAACTCCTCATTTAATATCCCGATAACTATTATTATCCAATGTAATAAATATTGTTCTATCGACAAAATACTAAAATTAAGAAAATCAAGTGATTCATAATATATAAAAAAGTTATTAAAAATAAGATGTTCTTATTTAATTTACGACATTCATAAATTGAATTTTATTGTTTTTATGTAATGAAAATTAAACGTGTTTACATTGACTCGTTACCTGAAAGAATGTAAGAACTTGGGCAGCATCCCAAAACATTGGATGATCGTATATTGCTTGAGTCGGTGGTCGATCCACTGGATCACTAGCAATCATTGCCCTTATTAAAACTAAACCTACTTGTTTGTCGTTCTCCGAAACACTTTGTAGCGCTGATAAGTCGATTTCTCCGCCTGAAATTAAACGAAATGTAAAATACAAATATTGAATTCTTAAATACTTATTGAGACTAATATTCGATATTAATAGTATCAAATATAATTTTATTAATCGACTCGTGAAAATTAAGACTGCTTTATAACATCCTTTTGATGAAAATGATACAAAATACGTCTTTTTTATTTTACTTATTTATTTCTGTAAAACAATTTTGTTATTACCTACATCGTATCGATATTTCTTCAATTATTAAATTATTACCAAAGTTTTACCGTTAATTTTACAATAAAGTTTATTTTTAATTTTCTAGATAAAGAGTTTGCAATATATAAAAAATTGTTGGAATAAAAACAATTGAAATATGTAACAATGATAAAATTTTTATTTACCAATCGCGTCCGAGGAATATAAGAAATATCATTACGATTATATCGAATCGCCTTCCTTCCTATTTATAAACTTGTATCATACGCAAGTGATACGAAAATTCGAGACTACTTCATTGACTTAAAAAATGACGCAACCATCGTATACTTTTATATTATGTAAACTTACACGATACCATCATAAAAATATTTGCTTGTCATTCGATAAATACGTAAGTTCATACGTGTGCTTAATTTTCAATTGATACAATTCTTTCGTTTTGAATCGCTGTAGCGCTAAATGTTACGATGGTATCACAACGAAAAACATTATTAAAGTATAAATAAAATGTTTTTAAAATAAAGAATGAAAAACAAGTATACTTAATTTATTTATTTTATCGAAACGAAACAAAAAATTAAAATAATTCACGAATTAATATTACGTTTGTTGTTTCGTTGCATCATATTACGTAATTTTGTAATCTCTTTCGGTATTTATTTTAGATACGACTATTTAAGTTTTTAGATTAAAGCGATTCCATAATTTAAATTGTATTTCGTTACGAAACACAAATGGAACGATTAATATTCGATTAAAAAGAACGAATAATAAGCGTGGCTCCATAAAATAATTGATTAGTATGAAAGTTTGGTATTGAAAAGGTCATCGAGATCGTAACTCACCCAATATGTTGGCCTGTCGTCTGAGAGGATCCCCGAAAGGATGTTTACCACTCGATAAAACGTAGTAGAAAACACAGCCGAGGGAAAAGACGTCGACGGCACAAGTCGTCCTCTCACCGTTCAGCATTTCTGGGGCAATCCAGCCGTCGGTACCCGTCACCCCCGACCTCCTGGAGAAAGATATGCGCCCGAGTTGCAGCTTCTTACAGAGACCAAAGTCCGAGATCATGGCGCGAACCTCACCGCGAGGTCCTGGCACCGACAAGAGCACATTGTGCGGCTTTATGTCCCTGTGCACTGATGAGAGTACACGTCGTCGAGAGTAAAGGAAGAATGCAAAGAAATGCAAATTATTTACACCGCTATCACATTACACCATTGAATCGCTAGCAACCGATTCGATCGAAACTCTTTCAACTCGAGTAATCTTAACTCGCGTAATCTTAATCGGTAGGGAAATTGGTCGACGTTGTTACGAGTAGTCCCGCCAATTCGTCAACATTTTTACAATTAAACGCCTTAAGAAATTATTTATCTTTTGTATACATCTGTTGCACCGATACATTTTTCTAAAATTGTAAAAGCACGGATAATGTAAAAGAAAGTTAGTAAATTATCATTGTGGAAATTAAAAGATAATTTTGCTGTTTCCGTATTTGAATTGCGAAATCCCCCCTCCCCAGAAGCCTTAGTTTTTCGAATATATTTTGGTTTATTTATTTATTATTTAAAGTACGATTAAGCATTGTCAATCAAATATTTAAATCTTAAAACGAAAGCAAAATTTTAGCAAATAACCTAAACGATGGTAAATGCACCAAGTCGAAAGGGAAGGAATGAAAAGTTACATCGTGGAGAGGATTTTACCTATATCTAAGGAATGTAAATGAGCGAGGCCAGATGTTGCCTGCCTCAATATATTTTTTGTAGATATTTTGCTTCGGTCGTATCTACCGACCACGTAATCCTGCAGAGTAGCTTCGGCCAACTCCAGCGCTATATATCGAAACAGCCGATCCTGTTCCGTACAAAAATATCGGACGACGTTGGCGTGGGCATCGGACTCGCGCAGAAGTGCCACTTCCCTGTCGGCGAACGTGAAACAGTCCGGCAACAGTCGCTTCACTGCTACGGAACGGTTATCGAATTCTCCCCTGTTTGTGAAAAAACGGTTCAGCGATTAACATTTGCTTCCGTAACTTTCATTTATTACGTTTTATTTATTGATAAAAATTCAAGCAACTTTATTTATTGCTGATTTCAAAAAACCAATAAATAACTTTTTTCGTTCGCATTATTTTTATTAGCACAATTTTAATTCTGCTTAAAATATCTAAACCGATGAACTTTTTCTAACTCGATCGAGTTATTTATCGTAGTAGCTGATAATAGAATAACGTTTAAAAATAAAAGTGATCGCGTTTTAACTTTTTTTTTTTATTTTGCGTATATTGATTTAATGTGATGTTTGAATTAAATACATTTATTTAACGAGAAAAACTTTTATCGTTAATTCTCATGTAGATAGAAATTTTTAAAAATTAAAAATTTTTATTTTTATTTTAATTAACAAGATTTTGGAAATAAGCAAATTAATCTTTTAAATATGAAGTTAAATTAAATATTGTAAATCTGCTATAAATATTAAATATCGATAAGCTGCGGTTGAATACACGTGAAAATTATTCGGAATCAACCGATTACAAACTCATTTCGATGAAAACGTTTGATACGAATATTTTTATACAATGATATCAATGATGTAAATCATGTGATAAATCAACGATGCGTACAAATGACAAATAACGACGACTGTTATCCGAAATTTGTTAAAAAGATATCCTTCTATTAAAATTATTATGCATGAAATACCATTGGTGGAATCACATTTATCGAATTTCGATTATGTTTTACAAAATGGTACAACGAAAAATGACGATCTATGTCAATAATAGTAGGTAATACACGATTATACTAGACAAACGCGAATAAAGGTGTGAAAGAAATCTAAATAATACTTTCATTATCCAAGACGAAATTTGTATTAGAAAATTATCGAATTCAAAATTTATCTAACAACGATTCTTTATACTCTAAGTGTGCTCCTTAAAAACGTTATTTTAAACATTATTCGTGTCAACTTCAATTATATTTTAATTGATAATTGTTTTATTTAGATTGTAATTAACCACACACACACAGATTTATTTAATATATTTCTATTTTTTGGAATAAAAACAAAAATTTCCCTTAAACGTTATGTTTCATTTTAATTCGACTTTTGCACGAAAAATAATTATGATTAAAATTAGCAATTTAAGTATTATCGAAAAAATTCCATTACTTGTACACAAATGTTCCATCGCAGCCTTTGCCAAGTACTTCTTCAGCATTGAAAGTAATTTTGCCCACTCGAACCAATCCTTCACCGATTTCCTCGGGCGTATAAATAATACCATTTTTGCCGTTACTACTTGTACGGCTGTTTTCGCGCGAACCCTGATCGAATTGCTATCATCAGACGTGAAGGAAAATCATACGTTGACGATTTCAAATTAATTATTCGATTAGAATAAAAAAAAAGCGCCATAATTTTACCTGCGATAATTGTCGGAACTCTTTAAATTGAGCATTTAAGTACCAGAGCATTGTAATAACGCATCCAAGGAGTATTATAAGAGCTAATTTTAATCCTTTATTTTCTTGTTGATTAAGCCATTTTTTACTCGCTGCATAAGACACCGCTACAGTTCTTTGCCATCCCTTCTTTTCGTGAATAGATCCGTTTAATTTTTTATCATTGGTAGTAACACCCACCTTTTTCGTTAAGTTAAACGTATCAGGGTTTGTTTGAATGACAGGATCCGAGCGTCCAGTAATCTGTAGTGGCTGATTGTGAGGCTTATACTCGACAGGAATTTCATAATGCCCTAAAAACAATTTTTTGATATTATTATTACAATGAAATGCTATAAAAATCTAATGACCTGTTACTTATAATTGTTTATTTAAATACCTAAAACCATAACATTTCTATTGTTTCTATTAATTCTTTGATGATTATATTCAGTCGTTTTTTTAGCATTATTTTTAATGGCTGGTAATGGTGAATCATTTTTTTGAAGATGAGAAATTATTGGACCTTCGAGTAATAGATGACCAGCTTTGTTACTTATCGTAGGTGTAGAAGAATCCACTAACGACGGTAAAGCATACAAGCCATGCCTGTGTTCACCGACGTACAACGTGGGACTGAAATAAAACAAATATTTTATGAAATAAAAGTTCCATTGTTACTTACATTAATTAGAAGAATTTTAATCATTTTCGAATAATTATTACGCCGCTATTGCAAAGTATAATTTCCCACCGTAGTCTATTACTATTTACATCGATACAAGATTTTATTCACATTTTAACGATAATGTTTAAAATCAAAAGATACACTTACAAAAACTGAAATTCACTGGGTTTTACAGATATTTTCTTTAACAAATGAGTCAAGGTAGTATCGGCAACACTGGTAAACGGTATCGTCAGCAAACCATCTTTGCTAATCGTGTAAACTGCTATTACCGGACTCCCCAAGTTTATATCCCATAAAATATTTCCAAACCTATCTACAGTGACTACTTGTCCCGTCGAAGTCCCAGTGAAATGAACTAAATCGTAATCTTCGACGAGTTCGGGATCCATTTTAGCAGCCGAATAATCATAAAAAGTAACGTTCCATTTTCTGTCTTTACGTTTGCTATCTATCATTATAATATTATACTCCGTTCGACCCACGTATATAACATTTTGAGTATCTATAGGGCACGTATTATCCGGCGTAGTAAATCCTAGAAGTTGTTCTCTTTTTCCAGTTTGCGGATCTACACTAAACCAAGTGTCGATCTTTCTTCCCGTATATAAAATCCCGTCGCTGCTTCGACACGGGCTACTAGCCACCAATTGCGGAATGGTGAACGGTAGCTTTTTCAAAGCTTCCGTATCCGGACCAAACAAATACAGAGACCCATCCTTTGGATCCGGTAAAAATATCGGCCTAATAAAATAATAAAATATAGAGTTATCGTACTATAATTCAATTTAATTGGATTTTTCGTAAGCTACTTACATGGATATTTGCGATACATCGTGAGGAACCTTAACCACCGGTTCTACAAATTAAACGGATATCAGAAACGAATATAAATAATTCGTTCGTAAAGAAATGTGAAATTAGAAGGCTTATTTAGAATAGAATCTAATATTGCAAAGGCATCGGATTCGTCGAAAAAAGTATTTAGTTTACGGTGTTTGGTATGTTTTGGTTGGATCGAAGAAACCATTGGCCTTTTCTTCGCCAATACTTATAATTACCGTCGTTTTGATGCCATCGAATTTCCCCGGTCTTTTGTTCCACGGCGATCAACAGTCCATCGAGAGTGGAAAACATAAGGAAAGCATCGTCTTGGTCGGGAACCAAACCAGTGCTGTCGTTCTGCAAAAAAAAAACCCGCACAACGTAAAATTTTGCAAGGTTCGGAAGCGTGGGTGTAAAGGTAGAAGGTAAAGAATTTTTCGTACGCACCTCCGTTGCTCGTTGCCCGAGTATGCAACAGATGAACGACAAAAATACGTGATACAATAATCTGTTCATTTTAAAGGACGAGGAAAGAATCGATTCCCTTTACCATACCAAGAAATAGTGTTAGGTTATGCGTGCCCTTGCCCTTCGAGCAAATACACTCTGGAACGTTGTACATCCCCCGGAAGCTTTAAGTTTATTAGCACAACGACAGAGTTCATCGAGCGATTAATTTTACGGACGGCTCGCAACAGCACGAATAAGGTAAATAAATAAACCTATCGAATAATCCAAGGTAACGTGCGCGTTGCGTCATTTTGCAAAAAAATATATAAATTTACAAGCTACGTTGTCAATAGCTCGTTCCTGCGCGAACTCCAACAATTTAACAATCTCTCACTGCAACAGTCGCAAGCGGAATAAAAGTGTATTATCTCGAATCAATCCGTGTACATTTTTTACCATACGGTACTTTTTTCTATTCATCAAACAATGTACTTAAATTACAAAGCTGTTCCGTGTTCTATACTCCTATGCTTCTAAACTTCTATACGACCATTCCTACGTACTCTTCAGTTCTTTAAATCGTTCGAAGCGCCATCTCATCGAGAATAAACATCCACGACGTACACTCGTGCACACCCACATACACTTGTACACGAATCATAGGCTCGGTACGGTAGACGGTCGAGTCGCCGTCCCGTAACCGGAGGCGTAACCAATTTACGAAAGAGAGGGCAATACTCGCGGTGATTATTTCGGTATCTCTTGTGTATTCGCGAGATAGATACGGGAAGAAGACGAGGATAAAGTAATCGCTCCCCTCGTTTGCATCATTATTTCGCAGCGATAAAAATTACCGAACGCGTTTTATCTTTGTTCCATTACCATTATCCATAGCCGACCGTCCGATTCATTTTTTCCCGAGGACCTTCACCGACCCTGATGCTCCGGGAACCACGGATTCCGATGGTGTTCAAAGTCCGGAGCCGTCACACTTTACCCGAACCGTGACTCGAAAATCGAACTCGGAAACCAAACTCGGAAACCAAACTCGGAAACCAAACTCGGAAACCGAACTCGAGTCCGGGGATCGCGGATGTGGACGATAACTACTCGCGATGCTACTTATCCACTGTATACATCCACCAATACTCTCCTGCTTCTCCGATCCGATAAATTTACAACCGGTGTATCGTCGGTGACCGAGTTTTAAAAAGTTCCGCTTTAAAAGCGAATGCGAACTCGTAGCGAGACTCGTTAAGTGGCCTTGATGTAATAAGGAAAACCTGGTCCGACGAACGACGACAGTTTGGTGTAAATCATTATGCAAGTCGTACATATTTATGTTTTACCGGTCCGATCGCCACCCAATAAAATCGATAAAAAAATACAATTATAATCCACGCGAATTCCTTCGTTTCTTTTATATTTTCATGTTTATATAATATTCTTTTATTTTATTTAATCCGAATTTTTTATTCTTAAGCTATCGGCAAATTTGGCAAGGTATAAAGAAGATGACTCTCGAGCCGACTTTGCGAGATCTGGAAAATAATCCGAATTTCATTTTTATTCGCAAAGATACTCGTCAACCAAATCGATTAAAATATTATTATTTTATTATTTTATTATTTTATTATTTCTTGAAAGAAACATTAAATATACGTACGACAATAGACGATACGATGGAACGGCGTAGATCCAACCTGTTGTTAAACGTATTTTTGAAACCGAAATTAAAAATAAAAAACGATGGTTAAGTTACAATCTGTTGTAAAAAATTAGTCCCTCGTAGGAACTTTGATTAGAAATTATGTAAATTAAATATTAAGCTTGATATTCAAATTAAATTATTGTTTTGTATCTTGAGCAAAAACATAAAATGGAAAAAAAGATATTTCGAGCTTTATCGAAAACATCGCAAAAAATAATAAAAACCTGATCGAGTCTTTGACGCATTATTGAAACGTCGTTCGGAATATAATATTCAAACTACATTCGAAACGCTTGACTTAAATTCATTATCGATGTTTCACGATAAAGCAACGATCACAAATATAAATGAAAACGATCTCTTTTAACATAAACGTAAATTCCAAAAACAAACCAAGAATTAAATTGAAAAAAATTAAAAAGCAAGGGCTATAAATAGTTATTTAAGAAATTACCATCTATTATATTTTATCTAAACATAAATATGTAGACTCCATAAAAAATTAGACGGTAATAAATCTTAGAAAGGTTTTCCTCGTTAAATCTTGGTTATCTGTTTTCTGGTCTTCAACGTAAAAGTTAAAGTTTATGAAAACTCATCCCTAATAAATGTTGTTAAATTAATAAAAGAGTTAATGCTTCAAAATTTAGTTATTAATATATTACTTATTAACAAATGCACAGAGTAACAGTAACATAATTTTAATTTCTAATAGTTACAAGATATTTTGTGATAAAATCTTCGTTTTTTACAATCGGTAAATATTTTTAATATATGATGTAAATTATTTTTAAGTGATTCGTTGATGTTTTTTATCTTAAATAATTAAATCTTGAGATTTTAAGTTTATTATTTTAGTACTTTTTGCAGTGCTAAATTCTTTTCTGACTGTGAATAGAAAATAAAAATTTTACTTGTATCGTAAAGATTACGTTTATATACTTATAAAAAAAATCAATAATCGATATTATCATTTTCTTTATAAAATATCGTAATAAATTTAAATCGAACATGCAAAAGGAATATCCTTATATAATGTTGGATTAAAAAATAAATATAATGATTGCATATATATTTCTAAAATATTTATTTTGATGAAAATATTTACTATATTTTTTTAGCAAAATTATAGTGTGTAATGGAAAATTTACCTATATATTAATCTTAAATAATATTTCAAACAACGATTTCATTTATGTACGCGATAAATAAATTTGCATTAAAAAAAAGATATCGTTATCTTCCATTTCCTTATTTTTTAAAATATATTTTCCAATTGAAATATGGTTGTCGTATACCAATGCCATAGCATATCTAATTATTAGTGCAGTCTACATGTACTCCCCTATTATTCTTGAATATATGTACAAAATAGATAAGGCGTGTCAGCATATATAAATTTTTGTGAGAAAACAATACACACGTATATTTTTATTTATTTATTTATTTGTAATAATATACAATATAAATATTTTGATACTTTATATTAAAAAAAAACAATATTACATAAATTTAAATATTAAGGTAGTTTTATATTTTATAAATACAAATCTATATTTTTCTTTTTACATTGAACGGTAATCGATTTAACAATATTTTTTAATATTTTCAATAAAACATTAACTGAGTTATTATTTAAAATATTTTTTCAGAAATTATAGGATTTTTATATTTTTTTTAGTAGTACTTTGGCTTGTAATAGCTACGATCGTGAATTCGTATTATTTTGTTCGATTTTGTACTCGTAGCAACGCCAATCTTAAATTTAAGCAAAACATTCGGAATATTAATCATTGTAAATTTCTTCACAAAATTTTACATAAAAGATCTACTAATCGATATAAAACATTTAACTAATTTTTTTCTAATTTACTTTTAATAATACGATGAATTTTTTTTCTAAAAGTAATATTTAAATGACCGATATTAATCTAATTTCAATAAGAATCGCATTATTTAATCAAATAAAACACCTGTCGGTGACAAAAATTTTGTCCGACAAAGTTGAAAATATCTATAGAATTAAGATAGAATCAATTTTAACCAAAACTATTTTCTGAAAATTAAAAATATTTTACAAATTGTAAAAAAATTAAAGAAATTTTAAACGTTAAATTTTGGCTTAAAAAAATACATTGATTACATTTGTTGTTAAAAAGCACTTATGATCAATAATTTGATAAATTACATTAAAACTTTTTATTATTAAAAATATTCAAAACTATCGATTAAAGTAGTAAAAGAAACTTATAGTTTTCTTTGTTTTTGTTTTTCTTTAATTCGTTTGAGTTTATTGTATAAGTTTTTGAATAATTAAAATAATTTTAATAATCTAAACGATTATTTTTTAATTCGGTCGAAGTAAAAAAGGGACGCCGTTAGTTTATTTTAAAACAGTGACATTAACTTGCTGCTTCCTCCGTAATATCATCGTCACTGTTTGAATATCCGACGTACGTCGAACAGTCGACCGACTCGTACTGTTGGTAATCGGCTATCAGATCGAGAAGTTCATCGTGAGCGTCCGTAAATTCACTTGTCTCCATGCCTTCGGTGGTGAAACAATAGAGGAAAGCTTTCCTTTTAAACACGAGGCTGAACTGTTTGGAGATGCGTTTCAAAATTTCCTGGACGAAGGTATTATTGGTATATATATGGTGAGATGCTCGAGATGCGAAAATCTTTTGGCGGTATATCGCAGACGGATGTTTTTTATATTGTCCGGAATCCAGTTGACGAATAATTGACTGTTTCTGGCTCACATATTTGCCATTTCAAAGTCAATGTCCTTCATGGATATCTTGCCTCGGAAAATGGCTCCGACCGTCAAGTATCTGATTCTACACGGGATGATTTTACATTTTAGGTGTACGTTTGTTTATTTTTCAGTGACCTTTCAATTTCTATTCTCGATCGAGTTACCGCGCGCAATTATAATTATAATAAAGATCAAGCGATGAAGGTTTATTCGATATTTGTATGCGTGTGTCCATTGACTAATGGCTTATCATCGCTCTTAATTTTTAATATGGATCACATTATTTACACGTAGTACATAGTTATACGTGATTCCGATTTTATCTTAATTCTTACTACAATTCTTGTTTAAAATCGATGATTTTGAAATTTCAATTTATTAATGAAAATTAATTTTTGTACCGATAAAATTATTATTTTTTTAAAAACTTCTAAAAATCTCTATACTCGAAAGAATCGTATTAAAAGTTGTACGATTGGATAGATTATATTATAAAATTATTTTACGTAGATAAAATTCCAAAAATTAAAGGATAAAGTAAAAAGTTAAAATTTTCTTGTTTATTCAAGTGATACTTTTTGTTTGATTCATGTTAATAAGACATATCGTTTGTTTTTCATGAATTAAAATTAAATTAATTTTTCATGAATTTACTTTATATTATATTCAAAACTAGAAAAAAAGAAAATTAAAGTGTCGGCGGTTTCTCTGAATTAATTTATGACAAGTGCGCATTTGTAAGAAAATAATAAAATATTTGTAAATTTAACGAATTATATTATAAAATGATGAAACTAAACATCCAAAATTATTTTAGTAATAAAGTTGAAATTTACACAAGGAATTAGATTTTCCGTATAAAAAATTATTAAAAATCAAACTCTTAATATTTAACGCTCGTAAAAAAATTATCGTACAGCTAATCTTGATAAATAATTTTAAATTTTATATTTTAAATCAAGGAATAAAATAATTAGTTAAAATAAGTGCATTACGCGTACGTTATATTTATTATAACAGTTACCAAATAAACTTTAATTCATCTAATACACAAAGTTTATTTCTTTTTATAAAATAATACGTTGTAAAAAATATTACGTTATCCAATATTCAATTAAAAGTTTTAATATGAATTAAAAAATATTTTCAAATAAATTTATTATAATGAAATTATTATAACACCTTATTCGTTATTATTAAAAGCTTAATAATAAATTTAAATTCGTAAAAACGATATAAAATAGTAAAAGTCAAGTGATACATCAACGATGCATATTTATAGATAGGAAAATAAATATTCATGAAACTTCTCGAAATACAAGTTACGTAATTTATACATAACAATGAAATTACTTTATTGCAGATTTCAACTTACTTAGTTACACAAAGATTTAAGTTATTCAATTTTAACGATATCTCCGACAAGTAATCGGAAAATTTGTTTTTCATCGACAGACTCGAACGTTCTTTGTCTCTTTGGAATATGCACTGTGTGCTTGGGAAATCGTAGATGCGTGTTTTATGATAGGCAATTTATTTAAAAACTGAAGAAACGTTATTAAACTAGAAAGTGTTTAACTTTCCAACTCCATAAATAAAATAAAAAGTAAAAAGATAAATCGTAAATAAGAAAGAGTGAACCGAATGATGAAAATGATTAAAAGGTGACCGTCGTTATCGTTCATAACGCGGATCACACACGGCCATAATGTTCTGCGAGTACAACAGCGTCGAACAACTGATACGTCAACTTGGAGATGGTGAAGTTTATCAAAGAGTCGCTGCATCGCGAGACCAACGGAGCAAAGCCTGTTAGCATGAAATGGAGTCGCGGGTTGACACGAAGTGCCAACACGAGGTGCCTTCATATACGTGTTGACGGTGAGTTTTCTTAAGTCGGCGTTTAATAGACCTACGGTGGAATATCGTTGGTCGAATATCGAGTCCTATTTGGTTCACGAGACAAGGCAACGCTAAAGGAAAGTACGGCGAGTTTAATGAAAGAACCGTGGAATAAAGTTTCGATCATTTACTCGGAGAATAAAGTTACTCGTTTACTCCGAGTAAAGAAACGACCTTGATTTCTAAGTTAGCCTCAGGTGCGAGTTTATTTTTTCTTGTTCCGCAAATCGATCGAAGATATAATATACGATAATATAATAAAAGATTAAAATATACGAACTCGGAAACCTAAGACAAGTCGCAACTCCGGACATAACCAAATGGTATGTCCATATGGTCGAGGTCTCGTCCCTGTAAGTTGGGTTCGGCACATCGACCGTTCTTTGACATATACCTTAAAACGCTCGATCGTCAATGCAAAAGGTCGAGTCCGTAAGATTGATCAGCGGCTGTAAAGACATTAGAACGTTGTAGGGATCGACGACCGTGTGCTAGACCCTCGGGGATGGCAAGATCGAATACGTGTTAATGATTCTGTCCAGGTATTCATCGCGCAACTTAGGACGCAACGAGGAGAAGCGTCCTCATCCCGGAACCGGTGCCTCCGCCGAGGGAGTGGATCAGCTGAAAATCCTGTAAGCAATCGCAAGCCTCGACCTCGTGGCAAACGATGTCCTGAACCGAATCCGCCAGTTCCGAGCCATCGGTACAGTGGCCTTTGGCCCAATTGCGGAAAATTTCCCCGAAGATGCTCGAGTGTATCGCGTCTATGGTACGAAGCGTTCGAACGTCGACTCCTTGAAAAATACGTTGATTTTGTCCAGTTGAATATCGTTCGAGCCCTCGTATTTACCGTCTGGCTGGATGCCGTACTCTTCCGCTATCGTCTCCCAGAACTAAAACGCATTTTGCGAATTTTTATCAGAGAAGGACGGATTTACTTGAAATTCGTTGGTTTGTGCTTACCTTGGAACCTATTTGATTTCCGCGTTGAACTACTTGTAAATTTACAATTTAAGCCTTTTTTTAGTTTTAAATAATTGCTACTGTGAAATTTTATATTTCTAAATTTAGGATGCATTGTCAAAAGTTTTAGGTTATATTAAATTTATAGTTATATATATTTTTTTTGTATGAAGCACTTGAAAATTTAATTCAATTTTTATATTGTTAAAAATACTTATTACAATTTAGAAGGTTAATTTAACAAATGAAAATTTATATTTTGAACATCGTTTCTATATTAGATCCATAAATTAGAGATAATTTGAGTTCTGATCGATATGTGTAATTACAAAATAATACAAATTTATAACATAATATTACATTATTTTCATTATTTTATCATCTATGAATTAACATATTTGGACTAATTTTTAATTCTTTATTGTAAAAATTAAGTCTTTTCAATTATTTAATGTATAATTTAATTTTTATTCTAAGAAAAATCCATCTATTTATATTTAATTGAACGTCGTAAAATTTATGTTACTTTTTCCTACGAATTTCTTTTCTTTTTTATATTGCATCTACTTTATAATTTTAAATAAATTTTACAATGATAAAAAATTCAGCAATTTGTCCATAGCATAAAAGAATTCATTCCCGATTATAATTAACTTCTGAGTTTTATTTTCATTGTATCTTCGTTATGTACAAATGTAACGAAGATTCAAATTTTGATTTATAAACAAAATAAAATTTCTATTTACTTTTTCCAAAAGAAGTAATTTTTCAATCGATAATTCAAATTCGGTCCCCACAATTTTATAATAGATATTACATCATATTTTTTTGGCTAATAGTTTTATTTTCTTTTTTATCGTAAATATATTACCAGTATCTAATAAATTCAAAATTTTTGAGTAATTTTTAAGTATCGGTTATAATAATAAAATTAAAAAACCTATCAATTTTTTATCACAAGGTTATAATTACATATTGTAAAAAATAAATAAATAAAATATTGTAAGTAACACTCCATTGATTTTCTTTCATTATTTCTAAATTATTTATAAATAATTAGATAGGCCAACTAAGATGTTATTGCAATATTTATCTTCAAACACTTTTTAAAATTGATATTTTACAATGCATAAAAAGCATAATAAATTCACAATAAAATAACAATTAATTTATAATTAAAAATGTTTACGTTTTTATATTTTCTTAGTCGGTAATATCCGTTATTAAGTTCCGTCATTATTAATTATTCATCATTAGCTAAACTTCGATTTCAAACAATTATAAATATGTTTAAAATCAACAATAAATTAGTTAGATATACTATAAATGACATACAGAAACATTTAATAATTAGCGTACTATATTTAATTTCTTATATATGTCACAACAATAGATTGTTTTGGTTATAAAAATCGAATTCGTAAATTTTGTTCCTTTGTATTTAATCGATCTTAGTATTCGTTAAATATCGTTTATGGATTCTTGGTTGTCATTTGATAATTACGCAGGTAGTTTTTCATAAGCTTCGCATCTTACTTTTGATTGATTCTGTTATATCTTTGAAAAATTTGGATAACTCGAATAAATAGATTTGACGATACTTGCCATTAAATACAACCTCAAAAATCATAAAAATAAAATTTATCGGTTACAACATAAAAAAAAGAATTAATGATTCGAAAGCAAAAGTGCCAAGAGCAAAATCAAATATATTTTTGGAGTATATCCCGCAATGTATTCGTTTTTTCCAAACGGTCGACTTTTTATTAAAAAATTCGTTTATAATCAAATACTTTCCAGTGTTGATTACAAAAATGTTCACAGTATTCCTCGGTAATACAGTAACAATAAAACAATAACGCGTACACGAATCATCATACACGATCGAGTTATTTAGAATTGAAACGATAAATTTCTCATCAAAGGTAATATTCGTCGGCGATTATCAGGAAACCAGTAATATAAAAATCGGAGCGCATACGCGGAAAAAGTAAAATCCTTCAAACGAGAATATTTTGCTTTTGTACCGATTCGCGAACGAACGCTACTCGCGTAAAATCGCGCGCGAACGGAGGAAACGCTCCGAACGTTGTCTGGAGGAGCGGACCATCCGAAGAGGGAAACGTACAATCTCCATTTTAAGACATAAAAGCGCGATATTCGAAGGTCGCTTGAAGGAAAGACGCGATTTAAGGTTACATCGATCGGAAGCGCGGTGTAATCGTTTGGCGCGCCAACGGTGGAGGAACGGTGGAGGAACGGTGGAGGAACGGAAGGTGGAGGAAAGATCCTCGTGCCCAGTTCAAGTTCCTAAGCCGAGTCGACGGCTCGTGATTTAGTCGCGCGAATTCTCCTTGGAAACTCCCCGTTACGGAAATTCCTGGTGGGCTCGGGGATTGTGGAGCGCATGCGCACTACCGTTGACTCTGGTGCGCCTGCGCTCGGCTCCGCTCGAGTCGTAACCCTCAACCCGCGATCCGCGACCCTCGACCCTCGACCCGCGACCCGCGACCCGCGATCCGTAACCGCGCGCAGTTGATCCGAGCCCGAGTGTGTACGCCCGACGCAACGACGCACACTCGCGCGCCACGAAGTCGCGATGCACGGGCCTGCCTGAATCGGTCCGCCGTGTACGTGCCGTTTTCAAAGATGAAGAGGTTAGCCATCCGACGCGAATAACCAATAAGCTCGGGAAGGCGAGGCGCGCGCGACGATCGCGTCCGAGAGGCGACTCCGCGCGGTCGACTAACCAATAGACGGGCAGGGACTGGCACGCCGAACCATTGGGAAGCAGAGTCGAGTAACGGCAGCAGCTCGCGTCGCGGGCTGTGGAATATGTGGGAACCGGGTGTCAGCAGCAGCAGCAGCAGCAGCAACAGCAGCAGCAGCAGCGGTAACGATAACCGGGGCGTCGTCGTGCTGGTAACTACGCTAAGCGTCTGCGTCCTCCTCTACAAGGCCTGGGGCCCCCTACTCCTCATCACTTGTGCCCTCGTGCTCGTCGTGCACACGTGCTACTCGCTGCTGGTCAACGACAGTCTCTTCGCACCCCATACCCTCGTACTGCTTCGCTACGCCAAGGATTTCGGCCTCGAGCTCCTCCTCGCGCTCAGGATACTCTTTGCCCTTGGCTTCGACAAGTTCGCGAAGGCTCTCGAGTACCTCAAGCGACGTCGCGACGAGGGGAACGAGACGAGGCGGTACAGCGAACTCGGTGGATCTCGGTGTTCTCTCGGTACCCCGGACGAAGACATGAACGGCCGACAGAGAAACGCCTACAGGCTTAGCACCTCGGTGAGTTTGGACCACCTTCTTTGGTTCCTTGGCCCTTGGATCTGGAGAGCTCCACCTCTCCGGACCTTTGGCGAGATTTCAAGTAATCGATCGACGTGCGTGGCTTGTGAGATTTGTTTTAAAACCAGTCTTTGGATAAAGCTGGACGAAGCTTTGGTTTCCAATGTTCGCTTCGACGATGGCTTTTCTAGCTTCGTTTTACGCTGGAGAATTTCTGTTTGCTTCTACGGTTTGTCTAGTTTTCTATTTACCCAAAAAATATATAAAAGTTTTTCACTCGTTACCGCTTACTCGGCATCTTTAAAAACCTAACCTTGTAAAATTATTAAACTTTGCTATACAAATTTACAGGATTATCCGTTGTTCGTTATATTATTTTCTTACTTTTAAGATTCTTCGAGATTCGATAATCATTTCATATTTTGCGTTAGTTTTGTATCGTCGTACCGAGGTCTGACTGTAACACGAGTACGATATTTATAATTATTGGATTGATAACGATCAAATTAAAAACCTATAAAGTAATAAGTCGTTGTCTCGATAGTTGTATGAATTTGAAAACAAAATTTATAATAAACGTATCTATTTTAGTTTGACGTAATTTTTCTTGAAAAGTAATTATAAAGCCATAAATTTTCTTTGTCTCTTAAAACTAACGTGACGATCTTTGTGAATACTTTAGCTATCTTAAATAATAAAAGGTTAAATGTCTTGGATGTTATAGAGTATCGATTTGGCTGAACGTGCGAGTCCGATCGGTCACGATCCGTATCACACCTTTGCTTTAAACGGAGTTTGCAACGGCGCAAGGACTTCTACCCCGATACCCAGAGGGACAACCTGGAGAAAAGGTGTCCTTCCGAATGGAGATTTAGGGCAATATCTGCCCGTAAACACCTTTTCACCTAAAAAGAACTCGCCTTTGCGAAGCGAAAATAAACAGCCTATGATTAATCTTCCTCGATGCGAAGAAACTCTTTATAGTCCCAAGGGTACCCCTTGGGGCAATAGTATTAATCATAAAACGAGAGAAAGAATTCCCGGCGTTAAAGCTGTACAAACTGTTGCCGGGCCTCTGTTAGCTTCGACCAGGTACAATATCGATCCCAAGTAAGTATTTTTTGTTTTTTTTAAATAAAGAAAGTATACTTGTTATGATATTTTACGTACACAATTTTATCTATCCGTACGGATGTGTGTTACAAAAATTATAAAAGTAATATCGAGTTTTTTAAATTTCTAGTCTTAACAAATTATATTTATTGATTCGAATATGTAATCATTGTCGATATTTTTAGAATATACACGGACATCAGTTCTCCCGGTCTCACGACAAGATTAACAAAATATGCTTCGGAAGCCAATAATAAATTGACGCATCAGCCTCAATACGCCACCGGTCAATTTCCAAAAGTTAATCTTCACGCAAGCCCCACACCGCTGTTGAATCCAAAAACAGCTAGAGCTAGAATTCCGGTCACCGTTAGAGTGGCACCTCCAGAAATCATAAACTATGCCCCATCGGACGGTCAAGTCCATCAAGACAGACACAAAATGTTTTCCAATAGTTCAGGATCAGAGCTTAAAGAATCTACATCCTGTCCGAGCATGGATCCAATTCTTAAAAAAATATCTTTAAAACGTCACGCTTCCAGGGAAGATATGTTAGAGTTGGCTAAGAAACAGCGGGCTGAAAAAATGTATTACGGTCAGTTGGAAAACCTGGAAGAAATGATGCAAAAAAGAGCGAGAGATGAGTCGATGACGTCGGAAGACGAACTGTCGCCTCAATCGAAACCTCAAAGACCATCCAAGAGATCGAAAGCCTCCTCTTGTCACGATATTTTACATTCGCTTAGTTCTAGCCTCAACGTTTTCTCCGGAGTTAAGAGGAAAGCCAGTAAGTAATTTTATCTTATTCGTTGAAATTAAAAACTTGTTTTAGAAAAAACATTTTTAAATATAATATTTTAATTTTCCAACAATTTTTTTATAAACTACTGCAAAAAAAATTTATTATTTTAATTCTCTATTGATTAATATTTAAATTATTTTTTATTTAATCTATAATACCTGTACATTTTTTTAAAGACTGTATCTTTTCAGTCGATACGTCACGTTGCAACACTCCGGACATCGAAAAACATTTTAAATCATCGACGAAATCGCCCAATAGAAGTTTATCTTTTACTATAATTCCCGAGAAAGAAGCTGCAAGTACTAGGCAACAATTAAACGTGAAAGTTCCAATAGCAAATGCATCCGGAGAACCACATCGGTACAAGAAACAAGAAAAAAGTCCAGAAGTTATGAAAACGAACGAACGCACTCAAGAAATACAACAAACGGAGTCACCTAGTGAATTATACGGCCAATCGCCCAAACTTTCTAAAGCAATATCCGTTGCCTTCGCGGATTCAAAATTAACCGACAAATTATTTATGAGGCCCGAGCCTCAAACGAACGAAAAATTAAAGACTTTAATCGAAGAACAAGGAAACGTTGAAGCTAAATTTACAACCGATGGCAAAGATGAAATTAAAAAACAAGATATCGTAAACATGAGGCAAAACAGCATGCGTTTAAGGCTTCAAAGCATGTTCGATGCAATATCTGGAAAATGTAAGTTACTTTTATAGAAATATTCGGTTCTCATTTTTTCATTATTTAATCAACGTTTTTATATAACATTTTACATCATTTTTTCATCGTTGTTCGTTTCAATTTTATTAAATTTAAATTAATTCTATATATAATTTCAAGTGTTTACGATTAGTAGTTGATTTTATAAAACTATAAATAAATAAAAAATTTGTAAATTACATTTTTATACCTGAAGAAAATAATTTCAGAATATATTGTTTTACAATCCTAGTAAACAATGATTTAATATAATAAATTACTTATGACTAATATATAGTTATATACAGCAATCGCAATTTTACAGGTTATTTTTTTTTGTTTTAATTAGGATTTTTATTGTTTGCGAGAATTTGTTATAGGGGAACAAAATTTTTTTCGTAAAAATTTTGGGGATTTATTTATATATAGAAAATTGGAAGAATTAAAAAATTATACATTCGATTTCTTTATATGATTTTTTATATATGTGTGGGTGTGGGTGTGGGTTTGGGTGTGGGTGTGGGTGTGGGTGTGGGAGAGGAAACGGGAATGTTGTAATAAATATAGAAAATTGGGAATTTATATTTATTTACATTTGTTGACAAATTTTAAACATATTTAAACATTAATTACAAAGTCGTTTAAGTTATGAATTTTAATTTATTTTTTAATTATATAATTATCAATTAATTTTTGTTTGTATATGTCTATTTATTCAGAATTATTTTTATATTGTTATTATATAGTTATGTAAGCCACCAAAATTTTTTCAGTGTTTCTCTTTTTTATCTCTATAATATATTCATATTGTATATCCATAAAAAGTTTTTATAAGTAGATATTGATTATTATCTAGAAATGTAAATGTTTCTGGAGGGATAAAATCTGTTTTTATACATTTTGAGAAATATTTTGAGTTTGGGAATATTGTGTTTGAGATAAGACTATTTTCTATGATGTGGTATAATTTTGAACAATGATTGCTATTTAATTTTAATATATGACAATCGATTCTTTGATAATTTGCTTTATCGTATAATAATTTTTTTTTTACATATTTTTTTTATAAGAGCTTGCCTCAGTTCTGTACAATTTAAAACAGAGTCTTATATATTTTCTTTCGAAAATTCTTATTTGTTCCATTTGGTGTGTCGTTATATTGTACCAAATAGGTAAACGTATGTTAGGATTGGTCCGATCAGGTAATATAATACTTTTTTATACCGTCTAAGTGTTCTGAATAAAATAATTTTATGAGTCGCCAGAATTCAGTTTTTCTTTTTTCCACTTGTCGAAAGTTAAACGAGTAGTCGGATATATGCCTTGTTTTCACTTTTCTCTCTTGCTTTCAAGATTTTATTATAACAATGACGACACCTGGAAAAGAGTATCCAGGCTCATCGACGAGTACAATTTAATGGTCGAGTATAACCAACAATCGGTTTGATGTAAGCGTAACACGTCTCGCGTCCACGGAATGATATTTAGTTGAATTTAGTTGATAGGTTCGATGCTCGTCGACTGGGCTTCGCGTATCGTGTCTCAAGGAAGTCCGACCCGACTCTGATCTCCCCTTTGTCTAACAGTATCAACCTTGTTTATGATCTTTTATGATTTGTTTGTTGTTCTTTCCTCGGGACACGGGTACTCTTAGTCGGTGCCTCGTTCCAGGTTGAGCACGTGTCATTCATTATCTGGTAATTGTCCACAAGCCATGTTTGGGTTAGTCGTCACCTTCTCCAAATGTTCCCAAGTGTTTCCCGCTTTCCAGCTCCATTTTTGTCGATGCTATGTTAGAAGGCACGCGTAATCCTTGAGAGGCAACCCACGAAGATATAGTTACGTTCCTCCGCGGAGTTACCGCAAGGATTTCTCTCTACTTTATCTCGATAGTTGCAAGGACTACTGGCATCCCCTTTCCACGTGTTCTGGGTATGGAGGTGAGCAATTCAGTTTTCATTGTCCCGCCAAAGTTCGGGTGGTCGTCCAGATGTTGATTACAGATGTTATTTATTTTGTTGCTGCTGGAAGCAATGGCTTACCTGACCCGATCTCGATACCACTTGAGTTTTTACGTTTACAAAATTATATTTTTATTTTGTGTATAAATGTAATCCTGGATATTTGACTAATTGTTTGTGAGGAATTGTCTGTTTTTTGGTGGAACTGCTCGCGATTTGAAGATTTTTACAATATTTTGCCTATATTTGGTAGAAGGCTCATAGGGCGAAAATTAGATAACGATGTATCGATTTTATTTTTTTTCCGAATGAATATTACTTTTGTTTTTTTTTCGTTTTATAGTTAAATACATACTATTAGTGCGTTGTTAAATATTATTGTATAATAATATTTTATTCGTTTGGGAGTATGTTTCAATACTGTATTTGATATATTATCGAATCCTGATGAATTTTTGTAGTTTAGTTCATCGAAAATATGATTTACTCGTCTGTTACTAATAAAGTAATCAATTTCTTTCAGGTCGTTTTAGATTATCCGATATGTTATCTAACGAGAAAGTTGTTATTGAAATATTTTGTATTTTATCTACTTTTATTTATTTTTTTAATTTATTAGTTTCTACCATAATTATATTGTTGGATCTCGGTTTACCAAGAGTGGAGTTTTGATTATATACTTGAGACTAATATAATCCTAGCATTGAGTTTGGCTTTGATGCTTGTTATTATATAGTTGTTATTGCAGTCTGTTGGGGTTGAAATGATTCGTATTCCACTCGATGTTGTTACCAATTATTTATTTATTACAAGTATTTTAACAAAGTTGTTTTATATGTATGTAACTGTCGCGTATAATAGTTGGCTAACAAAGATATAATTTCGTTCTCGATGATGTTTCTGTCTGTATATAAATTATAAGTCCAACGTCGCTCGGTCACCTTCTCTTATGCATACTTGCATAAGATAATTCCCCTTCTGACTCTCTGCCTTGATCCGTTTTCAACGTCTTTTTGGAATCGAACCTTGAAAAGGCGCCCTTTGTCTTATACGTCGCGTGTTTCTCGGTCACTTGTGTGCGCTCTTTGGTATCCCGGACTCCTCGAGACCCCAGACTCGCATGCCTGGAGAGGTCGGCGTTACAACCCCTTCTCGCCTTTCCTCTTCGGGGCTCCTTTAAGCCACACGCCTTCATCTTCGGGTTCGCGCCTCATCCCTCCAGCGCAATGGCAGGCCTGTCTACAAACCGATGATCCCTCGTTGTCCTCTACGCGTGTTGATTCTCGGTTTACTTTACGTGACTCCGAGTCGCTCGCAATTTCCTTGAAATAATGCCTCGCGTGACACTTTTCTGTTGCCGCACTCATCTAGCGGCGCGCTCATCTTCCACGAAAGATACTTTACGGTAGCACGTGCATTTCTTGTAAGACTTTCCGCGGCGACGCGTGCATTCCTTGAAGGACCCCCGCGGCAACGCGCACTATCTTGCGTTTCTAGCATTGCGTCTCACCCCGAGCGGGGTCATTCAAGGATATCTTATTACTCCTCCCCTCTCTGAGCTACGAGCGGTGAATTTGTATGGTTTCTAACGAGTTGCGGGAGTCCCCACGCCCCGTATTTTGAGGAATGGTGGCGAGCGACTCGTTCGTCTCTTAACCGGGTTCGGGTAATTTCATCTGTTTGTTTATAATCGTTTTTAGCTTACCTTTTCGCTTTACTCAATTTCTTAAGACTTTCTATTCTCAACAGTTCTATAAGTGTCCATATGTTTTACAATCAACACAATATAATTCTTTATTGCCTATTTTCGTTTCTTTATTTATTTTACAGTCACCAGAATTGTGATGCATTTTTGTGACGCGTGGCTCAGAAGTTGACTTTGTAAATCATTTATTTTACTGTGTGTGGAATTTTATTTTAAAGATTGGTAGTATAATATTATTTTTTGTTGAATTATGCGTTTTAAATTCTTTTATTTTAATTAATTGAATTTTTTTTATTTGCAAATTATTCGATTCACTGTAATGTTTATTTAATTCTTTTAATAAATAAGTATGATTTTTTTAATATTTATGGCGTTATTATAGTCATCGTTGATTTAAGATAAATATTTAAGATAAAATACGTTAAATATAAAGTTGTGTCGGGCATGTATTTTATGCTGTAATCGTTTATGTAGAGTTAGATTGTAAGAGTTTTACCGTATCTTTGGATTCTTGATAAATTATATTTGTAAGTGGGGGTTTGTTGTTGCCTTGTTTATCGTTGGTCATCTCGCTCGTATTATTCGTTATTGCCGTGCTCGTTTCTATTTCTTTGAATAATGGTTTATAGGTCTTATGTTTATTTATATTAATAGTTTTGGCGGTTATTTTTCTTCAATTTTTTTTCTATTTTCATTTTTATTTCTTATTTTATCCAACATCGCGTCTTTGATTACATTGTCATTCATCGGTTTGTAAATCTTCCGATTCTAATATTGTTAATTTATTTTTTATAGGTATATTAGGTCTTCGGTATTTGTTATTTCATCTTGTAAACTTTCAAGTTCTTGATTCATTTTATTAGTATTCAGTGATAATAGTAATTTTGTTCTTTTTCTTTTTTGTCCTATTCCTCTCGTTGATGCTATGGCGTTTTCTGTTGCGTCATTATTTATTTTTATTAAATATATTTAACTATTTATTATTAATTACTTAACTACCGATCGTGCTGATTTTTTTTTATTTTTATGTAACTTATTTGCAAACCTGTCGGAACAAGGCGGAGAAAATAAGCCTATTGCTAAAACCATTGCTCTTTTCGGTTCTTGGTATTCTTATCACTTCGGAAATACCAAGAAATTATCGAAAAAGTAATTAGTATGAAATTAAGATTTTTCTTAATTGTCCGAATCCTTTAGAAAAGATATTAGGGTTGTTAACCATTTCTTATATTGTTCATCAACTGTAAGAATGCAAACAATAAAATATTGTACTTTGGAAAGAATGAAAGATCAACGCCTAATGTAAAAACTTGGAAGAGTTATATTTGAAAGAAAATCTATAAATAAAAACTTGAATCGCACAAATGGGAGACTTTTCAAGGCTAAACGAATGTACTAACTAATCGCTCCTTGTTGTTACAGCCGCCAATAAAATCGACCCGGATGTAGTCATACAGGCCGAAGAAGTGAATCCGCCGATCTCGTCGAGCTACGCATCCCTGAGCTCGTTGACGTCGACGACTACGGTCAACGCTTCCCCCATTGCGACGACCATCGTTCCCATCCTCAAGAGCGACACCGAGCCCAAGTCGCCGACCACCAAGCGCGTGACCTTTGACCTACCCGCGAGTTCCAACTCCTCGACGTTCGACGCAACCGGGACGAGTTTGCCCTCGAAAAAGGAACCGAGCACGACGAAACCGCTCGGGAAATTGGCTCCGAGTTTCGGGGAACTCCCGAACTCCGCCCCGCCCCTGAGTTTCAATTTCGGCAACACCTCCGTCCCTGTCGCACCCAATTCCGATTCCCCTAAACCGGCCACTACGAGCGCCCTTGTTTTCCCGAAACCCGGCGCCGATCTCATCAGTGCGCCGAGCACCAGTGTTAGTATCAGACCTGAGAGCGGTGTCGCCGTTTCTCTTCCTGTTTCTCTCCCTGTTTCTCTCCCTGTCGTCACCACCACCGAGATCGCACAGCCGAGGACGACCATGGGTGCCAGTGTCAGTCACGTACTAAGCGACGCTCCCAAGACTTCCATTTTCGTCATGAGTCCTTGCTTTACCTTCGGGAGTGCGGTCAAGACGTCGACACCGGCAACGACGGTGTTTTCCTTCGCCGCGTCGACTTCGACGAGTACGACCGGAGCGAGTACAGAGGTCAAAACCACCGCTTCCTTCTTAGCGAGCACTGCGACTCCAACCTTTGACAATGCGTCTATGAAGAGTCCGGCTTCCTCTGCGTCAGTTGCACGTAAGTTTTACCGGTCTTGCTGCTTTTTTCCTTTCTCTCGAACATCAAACCGAGGATGCGTTACTTACTTTGGTTCGTTGTTCGTTCGTCGTTTGTTCTTCGTTCGTACGTCGTTTGTTCGTCGTTTGTTCATCCTTCGTTCATCGTGTTTTAAGCATTCGAGCAATCTTTTTATGCTCGCTAAACTCTCGTTAAATGTCTGCATAATTTATGCTCTTTGGTAAGCACAACCGAGTTTATCGAATCTTCGTTTCGGCAAATTTTCCGTGCTTATTCTATAGTTACGAGAACATGGAAATTATAAAAAAATAAAAAATAACGCGAATCGAACGTGAATCTCTAAATTGTACGTTCTCGTCGGAAAGTGTTTTCCGCTTTGAGCGTTAATCGTTGTTTTACTTACTAAATTTCAAAACGCGGTGGTTCCGCTACGAATAGAAATCCATGTCGTCGACTAATTTCAAAAACTTCGTTTTACGTACATCGCCATCTACTTATTTTTTAAGCTACATGTCCGATTAAAAAAACATACAGCGGTCGATTTGATTCGGTTCCTGGATAATTACGAACGTTTTGTTAACGCGAGGGAAAAAGGAAAGTATGTAAACGATGCACAAAATTTTCAACATACGTATCGTTATTACGTTTCGGTAAGAAATTAAAAATCAACGATTCAATATTTGTTCCCGCAGAATCAACGACGACGTTGCCAAGCTCGGTGGACAATAAAAAAGACATCAACCAAGGAACCTTCGGTTTTGGTACTACCGCTTCCACCACCACCATCAGCAGCAGCAGCAGTTGTAGCAGCAGTAGTAGTATCAGCGGAGGTACTGGTAACCTCGGCCAAACGACACCGACTTTCGGTATAAGCGTGCCAAACCCGACCTGGACAACAACCTCGACTACGCCCGTATTTACCTTCGGTGCTGCAGCCAAGAGTACGACTAACGAGTTCTCCTTCGGGGTGACGACAACCTCGACAACTTCGACAACTCCGACAGCTCCGACAACCTCAACACCCAGCGTCTCCACCGTTACTGGCTTCGGAACCGGTGCACCAGCCTTGGGCACGAGTGCCGGCGTGTCCACTACCTTCTCGGCACCTACCGTAACCAACCCCATCGTCACTGGTAAGATTCCTAGAGTTTCCCCCGGTCTTCCCCCGGTCTTCCCTCGATTATCAAAGCTTCTTCCACCGATTTTTTAACCTCGTCCAATCGATTCGTTTGCTTTGCTTTTATTAACCAAATCGAGAGTTTTTAATTTAACGAAACGTTCAAACTTTTGACGCTTACGATAATACGGTAACAATCTCGATCGACGTAATTATACGTCTAGCAAATAAAAAATTCGGTTGCTCCAGCGAAGGGTCACTGGTCACTCGTTAACGGTGTATCAATGTCTTCTTTCTAAAATTATATTTATGCGGATAAGAAACCGTATAGAAAAAGTGTATAGGACGGAAATGATAATTACTTTCTTCCTTTATTCGATGGTACTTTCGTAAAGAATCTTCGCGTATCGCCAACGAAGCAAATAAAAAATAACCGAACAAATAAGAAATAAACGAACCGAAAAAGGCTACCATTCATTCGTCGCGTATTAAGATGAATAAAAATTGTAGAAATGTCTGTTCCTTTGTATCGCAGCCGCGTCTACTGCCACAGCGTTCGGTAGTTCGACGTCGTCTCTCTTCGGCACCACCAATTCGCAAAACCCATTCAGCGGAACGTCCAACACGACGTCCTCGACGGTATTCAAGTCTCAGTCGACGACCACATCAGCGAGTACGACTTTGATCTTCGGATCCCAATCCAGCGCAGCGACCTTCGGTTCGCCGGCGCCCACCCCGTTAACGTCCACGTCGACAACAACGATGATCACCATGACGACGGCGACACCCAACCTCTTCGACAGCGTAGCGTCCGGAAAGCCGAAGACGCCCGCGACGATTCCGAGCTTGTTTGGCAATGTGGCATCGGCGACCACGACGACGGCAACGTCTTCGAGATCGACGTTCGGCGACTCGACGACACCGGTGCAGCAGACGCAACCAACCAGCATATTTTCAGGCTTGAGTCGAATGACGCCCGGCTCCACCAACATCTTCGGATCCTCGGTAGGACCGACGGCGTCCAATACACCTACGGGACTGTTCAGCAGTGGCAGCAACTCCGCTCAGAATACCGCAAATTTGGTTAGGAAGCGATTTTATATACGTTTTATGTACACGGACATTCACGTTTATTACGATTTTTTTTTAACGAAATTTATTAGAATGTTAGATTTTATATTTGAAGCAATATCGGACGCGATTTATTTAACTTCTGGTTTCGGAGGTTCTAGACACCTCCGATCCGGTTTTAACCTATCGTATAACTTACAAACTATATATTTTGGAAATATTATCAATTATAGAAAATACCCAAGTCGAAAGGTTTATAAAAAAAAATTTTTCGTTGTAAAATTGACTATCTAAAATTTATTATCTAAAATTTATTATCTAAAATTTATTATCTAAAATTACCGCACGATACGTGTGAGTAGTCGATTAAAAAAAAAGTTGGTTCAAGAGTATTTTTTCGATAAAAGATAATATCGATCTTCGCTATTCTCCAGCGTTTCAACGTAGAAAGTTAATCGAAACTGTTTTCAAATTTTTTCCAACAGCCGACAACGTCGACCGCGGCCGAGAGCACCAACATTTTCGGACAGTCGAAGTCACCTTCGTCGCTACTGTTCGGCTCGACGAACCCGAGCTTCGGACAGACGAAACCGGCGCAAAGTTTCGGCTTATACAACGCGAGCAGCTCCGGCGTTTCCTCGGCCTTCCAGATCAGCACCTCCGGCGGTACGATGTCCAGCTTCAACGCGCCAACCGCGACTCAGACATCGCCCGCACCCAACGCCTCGATCTTCGGCACGGTCTTCAACTCGAACGCGTCCGGGAACACGAGCGGAACGAGCGGTGGAGGTTTCGGCGTGCAGGGGAACGCGACCACGGGGACCTTCGGTAACTCCGGTCCGGGCTTCACCGGGAGCTCCTCGACCGCGAGCTCACCGTTCGGCGGCCAAACACCCACGAATCAGGCGCCGAACCTCTTCGGCAACGTCAATCCCCCCGTCGCTGCCTCTTTCACCTTTGGGGCTTCCCAGCCGCAACCGCAACAACAACCGCAATCACAGCAGCCAACGGCCTCCTTTTCCTTCGGAGGATCCACCAACTCCGGCACAACCTCTTCCAGTGGACTCTTTCAATTTGGCAGTTCCAATGCGAATAATCCAGGTTTGTTTCTTTACTCCGGGCGACGTCTGGATTATCTTGATCAAGCGTCGCTAACATTCCATAGCAGAATCTTTTTCATAGCGAACGACGAGTCGAGTCCGATGTTTTTGTACGATACCGACTGAACCAATGGAATTCCAACGGGCTTTTATCCGGATTGTTTTTGTTTAAAAAAACTATTTCATAAACATTGAAACCATCGGAATAAAATTCTAAGGCTACTTAAGTCTTCCTAAGATATTAAACTTAATTAGAAGGTATATACTCGGTTGAAACAAATTTGTCTTCTTCGACTTAAAATTCGTTTGCGTATGCTAATATTAACAAAATTAAACTAAAACCAAACCGATCGCAATTTAGCGAAAACTGTGGATGCGTGCGTTTTCGGAAATGATCTTTGCGCAGCTTTGATAAAAGTTGTACTTTTATCGATAAAATGTAACGGGATCTAGTGAATGCGATATCGTGGAAAGTTGCGTATTCGTAACGATACATTTCTTGGTTTCCTCATCGTGAATTTATAAATATAAACGAATAAAAATGTATTTTCGTTCGACAGCTGGTTTCAACTTTAACGCCCCGACGGGAACACCCTCGATCCATTTCACCGGGTCGCAGACGCCAACGTTCAGCGCGAGTGGACCGCAAGGAGCACCGCCAACCTTCAACGCTCCACCAGCGAACATGTTCAGCATAGGGTCGAGCTCCTCGACCCCTCGGTCGCGGACCAGTCGGCAGAGGCGACAGAGATGATGGAGAATGTAAAACGGCATGATTCAGCCTCCCTTTTCTCGTAGACCCACGCGCGTGCAAGCGTTCAGCGGATGCGAAAGAGGAGCAACGAGTGAGGAGGAAGAGAGAGGGAGCGACGTTGATAGACGTCGAGAGACTATGAAAAAGAGAGATTCACTAGGATAATATTTCTAGGCGAAATTCAATCGTGCGGGATTCGCTCCATTTGAGTTACACGTACTCTTCCTCAGGCTTGAAGGAAAGGCCAGCAATATTAGAATACTATTCTGTTATTGAAGAGACAGTAACTGACTTGATCCGTGGCCACGGACATATTTATGATAAATGAACGAGTACGCACGCGATACTTTCGCAAACTTTTTTTACCGATACAGTAAATATAGATTTGGAAAGCAACCGTTGGATATAGTATACCTCGTATAGATTTGGGGTAAATCCCTTTTTTAAAACGGTTAAGCAGCGACAAAGTCACTGTTTATATTTGCGTTCCTACATACACGCGCGCGCGTCTGTACAAAATGAAAACTCACAAATTCGTTGCCGATTCCAGTTTCCTCGAGTCTTTGGTACACGATCGAGCACGAGCGTATGTAAATACAAGATAACGAGAGGGTAAGGGTAGGAATGTTTATAAATAAAATTTACATATAATTATTCGAAAACCAACGTAATGAATGATTCTTCCTGTATAAATGTGATTGACGAAAGCATTATAATATTAAAGTACAATTGTTTTATGTCGGTTAATGTTTTTCAACCAAATTAAGCTCGAAGCTTTAAAATTCAAGGAACATCGAAGGTTATCCTCCATTCGTAGGATATTATATTCTGACTAGATCAAAACCGTTATCATGATTATTGAGAAGTAAATTTTGAAATGTAGGAGGAATGAATGATTCGTTGGCTTTGATTCAACTATGAATTTTCGTGGAATGACAATGTGTAAAACTAAAGAGTTAGATTTTGTTTAATACTTTAAGCTAGCTTATAATTCGATTGGTCTTATATTTATGTTATTCGGCACTGTAAAGAAAGAAAAAACAAGCGATTTGTCTGCAACGATCACACAATAATGTCTCGTGTATTAAATGCAAAGCTTAGAACTAGAACTGATAGTCTGTAAGATTTCATGTAACTTGTAAACGCTTTACAGAGCATAAGGTTTTTAATAATTTTGTAGTACAAGGAGTTGTAGTAATATATTATTGATATTACGAGCTACCATACTTCACAATAATATTATCAAAAGAATAAATCGTATTCTCGTATTATCTTCTACGGAATCTGTTTTGCATATTTTCTTTATTCCTAAAATATTCGATACTTTTCGGAAGACTGTTCATTTTATTTAGCTTTATCAATTATTAATTACAAGACCAATAGAATTTTTCTATGAGATTTTAGTTTTCATTTTCTTTTAATACTTAATTCTAGTATGTGAAAATAAGCTTTTACGTGATAATGAACAGATCGTGTTTGAGAAAATTTAATGCTTTATTTACTCGAGTGTTTCTTCGATCGAAGAGAAGACAAAAAATAATTGCATTATACGGCTTACTTATAAATATCGTTCAATTACATAACTTTTGGTAAGGAACATGTGAACACGAATCACTTAAGCTATGTAAATAAAGAACAACTATACTGTTCGTATTTTCATTTAATAAACTTTCTTTACCAATTGTTTTTCTCAGATTTTATTACAAACCCTCTTCCTTCGCCTTTCTAATCATACGAAAATTTGACACCTTTTTTATCTTTTATAAATTATAATAATTGTTAATTAGCATTAAACGTATTCATAATATAGCTAATAAAATGTTCAAAGGCTGAATTTTTATTATATTATTAAATTAATTTGATATAACCTTCAAGTTTAACATTAAAATCACAGGATTTTTTAAGGTTCCTTTAAATATACAAATATATAATTTAATGGAATAATGGTACAGTTTTTAAATGACGAAATAAATTTGAATGATTTTTTCTTCACAAATTATGCCTTTGATCAAATATTCATCAAATTTCTTGATAATTGATAAAAAGGCAAGCCCAATTCTTTTAAATTGTAATTTTTTTTATGTTTCCAAACATAAGCAAATGAACGATGTTGAATCCTGTTTCATTTTAAAAGTTATTTTTAAACAATACAATAATCAACTTTCGTTTTGAATGATAGGAAGTTTATGAAAACAATGGTAAATGTATTCTTCGTGTCTATTTATAAATAATTTAAATAATAAAAATACACTTATAAAAATATTCTTATGATTTTTATAGGAATTTATAAGTTTTATTTTTATTTAAAAATTAATGAATGTTCGGAAATAGAATAAACCGTTACAAGAGATCAAAGCTGAATCTCGGCAATTTTAGAACAATATAATAGATATATTCACTGTAAGACGATCTTAACTGAAGAATGAGAATAAGAAAATACGAATCAAGATAAAAACAAGAAAATTTTCTTCTACTTACGTTAAGTATAAAATCTAATAAAAATGCATTGTAATAAAAATTTCTAAATTTATTCTCATTTTTAATCATCGACGTGAAAATATATAATTATATCCACATAATTAAAAATATGTATAGCAGAAATTTAAGTTAGTTATAATTAATTAGATTAATTAATTAAAATAATAAATTTTTTTAAGAAAATGTTGAAATTGTTTTTCTTGTTATTTGACGTAAGCAACGTATTACACATTATTAGTTACATTGACTAATTAAAATTTGTTTTATCTTTATAAAAAAGTGCAGAACAAATCATTTTTCATACATTATAATAATTATACCTTTTTAATTGTGTACCTTATTATGTTTTATACATATTATTTAAAATATATTTATATTTATAATACAAGGTAGTCGCGTTTAAGAAATATTATATTAGCTTATAATAAAGTATCGATGACAATAAGTAGAGGTTAATTGCTCTTCGGAGAAAACTCGGCGGCTCAACTTCGCATCAAAGTGGGACCAGATTCTTCGAGACCAAAGGACAACCACGACGGAAATTACTACCACCAATGGTTTTCGCAATATTAATAATGGACATAAAATTATTAACCGATTCAGTTAATAATAGTAGAGAATCGTTGAACCATTTGTCAAATGATAAAAAAAAGAAAATTTTATCACGAACTAGTGAGCTATTCGTTACTGTAACCAGTTACATCATAATAGCTGTATAGATCACTATAATTCGCATCTTCCTAATATTTTTAATCAATAACTACGTATTACGTATTTTATTATGAAACGATATTTTTTCAAAAAATCTATCCAGAATTTTCGAAATACTTTACAGTAGGATATCTCTGAAACGATATGTGTGTTTAATTAAAAAAAAATAATATATTTTTCCCCATGTTTCGACTCGATACATTTATTACATAATTTTGTAAACATTTTTTCAGATTCAATAAATCGATTAAGTCTATAAATATTTTGTATTTATTTTACTTTATCATTTTTATATTTTTTAAAGATAAATCCTTTAAATATTACTATTTTATATCAATTCACATTACTTAAAAAAAATGAAATGCTGAAATTTACAGGTTTTGCACTTATTATTATTTTATATTAGAATATTGTTTCGAGAGTTTATCAAATGTCTATCTGCTTATATCGGTTAAAATTGTAACGATTAGCTTAATTAAATTATATAAACAGATTTGGTTACCAATGGTATATATAGAAATTTAATTTAGATCAAAATCCTTTTTATATCGATATGAAATTAAACACGACTCAAGAGTCGTAAAAATAACGAATTTAATTCTACTTTTTTTTTTCTTATACATTTTATATTGTAATTTCTCTATTTACATACTACATATTCTTATCGGAAATAATAACATAATAAACACAAATAAAATTTTAAATATCTCGAACGATGTTTTAATATACAGTTACGGTATTGTATAACCAATTAAATGATAACTAATATTAAACATCTTTGAAGCGTTCAAACAAAAAGATAAATATCGATAAACATAATAAGATAAAAATTCATTCTGCATGTCCTTAATTTTTCATGATTAATTTATATGCTTTCTTGAGAAGATCAAGAAAAACTCATCTCTTTCAAGATATACTCATATTTCGTATAACTTATTCTTTTGAATTCGCAGTTTTTATAATGCGATGATCGTCATTTACTTAGTTTGCATTAAATTTTGTTAATAGTTACAATTACAACTATTTCGTGTTCCGTTATATTAATAAAGTTGAGTACATTTTTTAAATCAGTGGTACAAAACAATCGTTGGCTTCGTTATATAATTAGAATATTTAAAAGAATTTCAATATAAATGAATAAAAATGTTCTAACTTTTTTAAAATAATGAAAATGTTATAATATATATATTTTTTTAATGAAAAAATATATCTTATAATACTAAATAAGATATTGAATTAACAGCGAATCTTTTCGATATTTGTACATTTGAAAGCGTTCAATTTTCACTCCCTTTCGGCAGCAGAGAAAATTGTTTTTGTTCGTGGGCGATGCGTAAGCAAACGCTTAATATTATTGGCATCGGTTACCATCATAATCGTCTAGATGAAAATTAACAATTTTATAAAAGCCTAATTCTCTGAGATGATTAATATAATAATTTGAATTGTAATTTTTGAGACAGATATTTTAAAACTGGACATGCTAGACGATAATTTTATGTTTACACTGTCGGAATAAAAGTACTGTGCTCGTTTCGTGATAATAAATAGTAATTTAAAACACATTCCAATGGCTATATAATATGTTATATGCATGTGTAGATTCCTTTTTACCTCCGTTTCTCTTTGTCTTTTTCAAACGGTGGAAAAGGACCGAAATACTTGGCGCGTTTACTGGAAAATAATTTGAGATGAATCGGGATTAGTGTAGTCTTTGGTGCATCCAAGAACGTAGACGAATTGCTATTCTAGTTACGTATGTACAAATATTGCATGAAAATGCGTGACGTCAATGACAATTACGAATCATACGCGAACCGAATTTACTTTAGAGAAACCGAACGAGGCGAATAAAATATAATATTTTTCGTCGTATCTTTTTAACATAAAACGCGTATGAACAAATCGTTTTATCAGAATTTTGAAGAACATGGAAAATATTCATTAAGTCTCTATTATTTTGAATGATTTCGTTTACTTGGAATAATATACAACGCGTAGGTAAGATTTGAAAATCAAAAATTTATCTATTCGATCAAACATTGAATCTTAGCTCTTTTAAATTGACCTCGGTAAGAATAATACGCTGGAATTATATATGTAATTATTTACAAAATATAAACAGCAATATCATGACCTAATTACGTCGATTTAAATTTCATTACGTTCTTTTAATTGAATTTCATTTAAGAGAAAAACAATTCGGGAATAAGTTATGTATAAATAAGCAACAATCTATTTCTGAGAATAATTCAAACAATAAATCATTATTAAAATGAATTATTTGGATCAGTCAGTGTTTATGATTATTATTGATTGTTGTGTTCTTTGTAAATAAAACAGTATACGAGTATTATCATATTATTATATACAAAAATGTGAATGCAATATTATGAAATTGTCAAAAAACGTCATTGTGAACAAATATTTAAAAAAAATTTCTATTAACCATCTATTTTGTTTATCTATATAATTAACAAATGGAAAGGAATGCGGGTATTTCAATTAAGATATCAGTTTTAAATTTATCGATAATAAATTTAATTTTTGTTAAAATTTAATAAATATATGAAATAAGAATTTGAAACTATTAAAAAATCGAATAAACTTATTTATATGATACGGTCAATTTATTTTATACATGCAAATTATTAAGGAAATTTTCCTTGACAATCAATTAATTAACCTTGACATACATTAAGAAACAACAGAAAGAAATGTTCCGTTGCAGGTGAGTAAAGTTATATTAAAAAATTGATGTTAATAATATAATTATAACTGCACTTTTATTATTATAAATCTTATTGATTTCGTTGCATTGTTATAAATGCTTTTAAAATAGGTTCCTAGATTATACTAATCAAACTACGGTAATCAAAACAATACGTTTAATTTCCTAAGCTTAGTTTTTGTCCGACGTTGCAATGGAACAGCAAGAAAGTCCGACGGTTCAACGACTGAAGAGTAGGAAACAATGACATATAACCGATACAACGATGAAAAGCAAAAGTCGCAGGAAAAAATATTGTCTGGGACAACAAAACCAAATCGATGATGCAGGTAAGTTTCTTGCAATTACAAGTAAACATTTTGTCCGCACTATTTTAAATTAAGAAGCTTAATCCATCGTTGGGCGCGAATAAATAAAGAAAACCACGATAAAACTAACTTCCATATCGGATTGCTTTTCAATTTGATAATATCGCAAATCTGTAAAAAAGGTACATTATTTCGGAAAAATTTTTTTAAACGACTGCACGAATTATAAAATCGGTGATACTATAAAGAAAAAACATTAATATTTTAATGATTAAGAATAGATATTTACTTTGTAAGGAAAGTTTTAAATTATGTAAGAACGATACTAAAATTTTTACCCGTATCCCGTATTGCAACAAATATTACCGAATCGTTTCTTTCAATTGCAAGCAGTTAATATATAATACCGTACAAATAAATTAATTTTTAATCGATGTATCGTTGTAAAAAAATAAACCCAATATCGATATAAAATTATCCCCGATCGAAAATTTGAGAACCTCGAGAATAACGTGGCAAAATAATTATAACGTCGAGCAAATCTCTTGATCTAACGGAATAAATTAATTAATTCATCATATTGGACACGTCGCTAATAAATTATTAAGTAATATAAAATTTAATCAAATCGATCGTCGGTACAATAACATTAACGAAATTATATTTTGAAGAGTAATTTAAACAACCAACGAAAATCTATGCGCCGGGAATTTTTTACTTTCTATGTAATATTTACCGTATACATCGAAGTCTTTCGCAAATTTGCGCGCGACGCATTTAATACGCTTTTTTCAAGTGGCATATTTGAATCACGAGAAAGTTAATTTCAATCTAAATTTGAAAATTGAACGATAACGGTACGCGATCTTTATTAGAAACAAAGTAAAAAAGTAGATTACTTTTCGAATAGCGTGATACATCTTAAACAAATCAAATTCACGAAAAAATTTTAAGAATAGACTTTGAATCGAGGAAGCTAACTATTATTAACTTTCGTTAATAAATTAACGTCGTAAAGGAAAGCGCATGCACATGTTATACTTGTTTGATAAACCAAAAAAAAAAATAAATGTAATTACGATTGGGCGAATTGGGCGCAAGCGATTCGAAACATTCGTAATTGATCGGGTAAGATTTCGGAGCAAATGCTTAAGTACAAAGTTTCGTATCGGTGCGTCCACGAGATATAAAATAATTTGTAAACAAAACCAACGCAGCTGCGGAGACTCGCGTGCGAATAAATGGCTTTACATCGCGCGAATGCAGATGAGAAATCGAGAGAGGTTAGGAGGTTGTTGTTATTAGGTTGTTGTTATTAGGAAGTCGTGCGGACCGCGGACCGCGGTAACAGAGACACTAACAAATTAGCCGGAGAAGAAAATTCGTTGTAAAATTGGAGTGTAAAGTATCGTTGGACCGAAAGAAAAGTTTCGCGTCGCGGCGACGTGGAGGAAGAAACGAAGGTTGCGCGGGTCGAAGGTTGGCGTAGGAAATAATAATGGAAGGAAGGAAGGAAGGAAGGAAGAAAGGAAGGAAGGAAGGAAGGAAGGAAGGAAGGAAAGACGGAAGGAAAGACGGAAGGAAAGACGGAAGGAAAGACGGAAGGAAAGACGGAAGGAAGGAAGACGTAAAAATACAAAATTCTCGATCGTCGGACCGCGAACTCGGTCCGCTCCTCCAAAAAAGGCAGGATGACCGCGACAATGCAGAAATGTGACGGGCGGGAGGACGCGTAAGCGACGGTCGAGACTCTGAATAATAATGGTAGAGAGGCCGAGGGCCAAAAGCGGTGCATCTAAAAACGTACGAACGCGGACGCGAGTAAACTGAGATCCGAGGATGGTTGTAGGTTGTAGGTTGTAGGTTGTAGGTTGTAGGTTGTAGGTTGTAAGTTGTAAGTTGGAGGTTGGAGGTTGGAGGTTGGAGGTTGGAGGTTGGAGGTTGGAGGTTGGAGGTTGGAGGTTGGAGGTTGGAACGTCGGGACGTCGGGACGTCGGGATGGTCGGATCGTCGCTTCGCTCGGGGATCGCGTCGCCGCATGTTTGCTCCGTTACCCCGGCTGCCGCTTGCCCGCTCTTTTTCTCTTTATTATCAATCTCCGTCTCGCTCTCGCTCTCTCGGTCCCGCTTGGCACCCCTCCGCACCCCTCCGCACCCCGTCGGTACCCCGTCGCTCGCCCCGCTGCCGCCGCAACGCACCGCTCGCCGTCCGCCGCTCGACGCCATGTTTGCGCGCGCGCGAGAGCCCGAGAGCGAGCGAGAGGGCAGGAAAAATAAAGCGGGCCGTGAGAGAGAGGGAGCGATAGAGCGAGGGGAGGGGATCGGCTCGGGGGCTCGCCGCTCGGTGCGCATCCGTCGGCGGCTCGGCGGCTGCTCGGCTCCGCTCGGCTCGCCAGAAGGGAACCAACAGTGCAAGCGTACAGGACGGGAGAACATCTAGGTTCGGCAGCGGCGTGTCCAACACCTTACACACACCACCATCACCATCTCTCCATCTAGCTAAGAACACACAACGGCCATGGCTGACCAGGAAAAGCAGCCCGAGCAGCAGCAGCAGCAGCCGCAGCAGCCGCAGCAGCAGCAACAGCAGCAGCAACAACAGCAGCAGCAGCAGCAGCAACCTGCTCAGCAGACGCAGCAGCAACAACAGCAGAACCAGCAACAGCAGCAGCCGCAGCAACAAGCCAAGGCTGCTCAGCAGCAGAAAATGGTCATCGGTGAGTGGCCGTCGTTTATTTTTTCGTGGCTCGCGACTCGTGTCCCTTGCCCCTTGCCCCTTGCCCCTGTCCCCAGTCCCCAGTCCCCAGTCCCTTGTCCCCTGTCTCCAGTCCCGTCCCCAGTCCCTTGTCCCCTGTCCCGTGGCCTCTGTCTCCTGTCCCCTGTCCCTTCCCCCTTGCCCCCCTGTACGCCGTATTTTCGGACGCGAAGCGATGCGGTCGTGCGATCCACGCCGTAATGGCGCATAATCCAAAAGACAGAGAGAGAAGAGACGCGGGCGCGCAGTAGCAGCACCAACGGGGCGCGCGCGAGTTCCTCTCGTGTATTACCTAAGAACCATGTGGCCGGCGCGTTCTCTCTCTCTCTCGCTCGCTCTCGTCAAAACATTCGCCATTTGCCCCATCTTTTTATCACCCTTGAACGCGTGACACTCCGTCGTCTCGACCTCGTTCCTCGCGTAGCGCCGACTTTTCACATGGGATGGACGGCTTAGCTAGTTCGCGTCGCCTCCATTTGCCTGTTTAACGAGGGAGAAAAAGCGAGTCGCTAGGAGCGAGGGTGAGAGAGGGCGAGAGAGGGCGAGAGAGGGCGAGAGAGGACGAGGAGAGAAAACGTTGGGCAGAAAATCGGGCGCGCGTTCTTGCTCTTATCGCGGTTGCCGTCCATTTACCTCTTTTTCTCTCTCTCTCTCTCTCTCTCTCGAAATTTCCGAGCGCGTGTTCTCGGCGTGGCGCACGAGGCCGACGAGCTCACGCGCGCTTCACCGCGATGCCGTGGCCTCGGTACCGAGACACGCCTCGCCTGCATTCTTCCTGGAAATAAGGACGTTGGAGCGCCGAGAGTCCTTGGTTCCGACGACGATTTCTTCCTTCTTCCCTTCCCCCGCGGCAGTTGCGAGCGCCTCTCGCCGATCGACATCGGGACCTTTTCGTTGTCCGTCGACTTTATAACCTCAAAATCGAGACGTCGAGACGTCGAGGCGGAGAAACGAGGAAACGAGGAAACGAGGAAACGGGAGCGATTTCAGTACCTTTGCGAGTCTTCCGTCTTATCCGAAGCTTCTGCGATTGGGTACCGTCGAGCTCGAAGCCCTTTTTCTCCTTTTCCGTATTCTCGTGATGCGATGCTAGACGCGTTCGTTATCCCTCTTTTCCTTACGCCCTTCTTCGATTACATAAGCAACTACGTATTTTCATCGTTCTTTCTATGCTTCTTGTTGCGTCGTACGTACGCGGTATGTTTTTTTTTCTCGGCACCGAGAAACCAACATCCCGAGATGGAGAGCGAGCGAGCGAGCGAGGAAAACAAAGATGTATGGATGGAAAGAAAGAAAAAATGACAGAAAAATGTTGTATCGTTAAACTTTGTATTTATTGGTACGTTCCGTACCTGTGTACGCGTTGTTGTTGACATAGAAAAAAATGGGAATGATAACGTGAGATGAAGAGGAAACGACCGGGGACGAACGGGGACGAAGAAAAAAGTCAAACGGGATCGGCGATCGCTCGGGGAATCGCGACGATTTTATATTTTACAGGATGCTCGGCCAGAAACAGGAACACGTTTATATTTATAGACCTTTACCGATGCTTCACTTTCCGTTATGATTTGACATATTTTCGGAAGCCCGCTTAGAAGTAATTATATTTAGAGCTTACATTTAAATTTTACCATGAATACATTATTGACGATTTATCGTTTTACGATGGCCGAGCTTAAACGGTGCTTTCGTTTACAACAACGAAATCGTGATGCATTTTTATAAGTTTTATTGATAAAATCCAAGCACGATGCATGAAACACGCGTTACGCGATATAATTTGAAATCGTTAAAGGAGCCGATCCCCGACAAACAACCTAACTCGCAAAAAATACAAGCGTTGCGCTTCGGTTTTTATTTTTTGCGAAAACAAATTTTTCGATGCCCGTGTGGTCGAAAGCTTGCTTCTTTTTTTTTATTCGATGTACGTTAACGAAAGTATTTGTGATTTTCGCTTCGATTAGTTGTATCGAATTCGTCGTTTTTATTAGATAATCGTGGAACTGTCGAACGAGATCATAACCTGGAATTTTTATACGATACACGTTCAAATACAACTCGATCGTTCGTTTTCGGTATATTTAATTTAGCTTTAACGATTATTGATTAAAAAAAAATTTTTCATTTTTTTTTATTATTAACGAAACGGTAAGACTGAAGAAATCTTGAAATTGTTTAAGAACTTTAATTTTTTAATTAATTATCGATTAAAAACAATCTATCGTTGATTCTTTTAAATCGAAACATTTTCTAGAGAAGAAATTTTTGTTTCTAAATCTTTCGCGTGACTACTTTATTCGATAAACAAGAGAAGGAGGAAAATATATAATACGATATAATGTAATCGTTTAAAGGTGTTTACGTGTAAAAACATGTATAAGATCACGGACCTGCGAAGTTGCGAAATTTGACAATTCTAGAAATTTCTTAGCAAGTTTTCAGCTAAGCAAAATTCAGCAAAAATTCATCCTTTGTATACAAATACTTGGGGGTGAGAAGAGTATAATCTTCAATTATGAAGTTTAAAAATCGTACGAACGTTGCATATTTCTTTCTTCGTTTTAGACTTAAACCATTAGCTTACAACGAATACTTACCGTGTATCAAAGTCTGGTAATGATTAAATTAAAAAATTAAAGTACGTATTAATTATGATTTCGTTACGAGGAAGGACATTAAAAAGTATTCACTTGCTCAAAGTTTTGAGTGATGCTGAAAACAAGCTTTTTTTATTGTGCAATTTCAAAAGTAAACGACGAAGAATGTAAACGAAAAATAGAGGTGTAATGAATACTCAACGTTAAATGAACACTATAAGGAAATTACTTTGTGGTTATTGTTGAATGACGATTTTCACGATTAATTCTAATAATAAAAAAAATTTAATTATATTTTGAATTACTCATAATTAATAAATACATTTTACATTTTACATTATCGATCTTAGTTCTATTCGTAATATATGCAATTCTATCCGTGAATTTATTATGTTTTATTGATTTCATTACAAAGAATGTTTTTAAAAAGCGGATTTAACTTTTTAATGCACCTTTATTCGGAAAACTAAGATAACACGTAATGGAACACAATAGTTTTTATTAACCTATAATACAGCTAAAGATGCGAATCATTTTTTTAGAGTATCAAAATATACAAATTATACCGTAGTAAATACTACTACGAATACGTAACCTTACATAAAAGAGTTATGATTTATTAACGTATAATATAAACACAAATTTTTATTTTATGTTTACATCTTTGTTAAAATTTAGAAATTTTTTTTAATTAAATCATTGAAAATTCTGTAAAGTATTTAGATATGTAAGAAAATATTTATAATAAATATACGTAAAATTTGTATATTTATTAAAAAAATTATTACAAAAAAAAACATTTTTTCACTTTGTAAGAACGTATAATATTATATTATAGAATTTCGCTAAACTAAAGATTAAGCTAAAGAAAAATATTTTACTGATAAAAATATTTTATTGATGTACATCATCGCAGTTCGTTGTTTGAAGATTTTTATATTACATCATGTTAACAAGATAAATCAAATTTTTTAAAAATACTCTAAATACTCCTAAATAATAATGATTATTTTAAGACTTACACGGTTTAAGTCAATAATTAGAATTTTATAAAAATTAAAAGCTTAATTCGTACTGAAAAATTGTTTGAAAATCCAAAATGCGTATATATTTTTTTTTTACATCAAACTAAAATAAGTTAAAAGTTAATTTAAGTTAGTACGTGATATTTAAAATTATTGATTCCGTGTGTCTAAATTTAAATATGTATCATTAATTTTCTCCATTAAAGATAATGTATCAATCAAATTATTTTCAATCAAAGATAACATTTCTTGATCGTTTAAAAATATTATATATTACAATAATATATAATTTTTATATAATATTAAATCTATGTTTTTTCTTTTATTATAAAACGTTTCTATTTGTTGTGATACGAAGTATACAAGAATATAAAATTTATTTTATCTCGGTAACTTTATAATTTGTTTTTATAGTTATTCTGTAATGTCTTTTCGTACACTTTTATATTTAAAAACCGCATAGAAATGCAGTTGATGAATATCTTTTTACGTTTTTAATAAACCTTTACTATTTATTTGTAATAAGTTAGTGTAATTTAATTTATTAATATACAATATGTTTATGAATCTTAAATGGAGTAAATGAACTTATTCTATTTATATTCGTCATTAGATCGTAAATTTTTGTAAATCAGATGATTTTACTATTTAAATTTAAGTGCAACTTTCATAATTAGTCTTAAATTTTGTTATTCAATGAATATGAAATATACAATATAAACGAATATTGTATAGAGAAAGAAAGATACGCCATCATTTTTGTGATTGCAGTATATAATTGAATTTTTTAGCCTGAAAAATATTGATAATTTTTTTAATTTAAGCATTAATTCCATTGCAAATTGTTTCGCAGAGTTTACGAATGTTGCTACGTATAATATTATTCACAAAAATGTTAAATATTAAAACATTCTATTTTATTTCATTATCGATAAATGGAAGCATTTATCAATGAAAATGATTTATAATAATATTAAGATTTTAATTAAAAAGGAGATACATTTTTTTTAATCGTATTTGTAAAAATATTTTTGTAATTTAAAAACGTTGATTTTATTATATTAAACATGGTGAGATTTCTTTCTCTATGGCAAATATCCATGTTAATAATCTTAATTATTATTAAAATTATATCAAATATTCACAATTAATAACTTTTTGTAATTATTTTCAATTTCTTATTTTTCAGCTAACAAAGTTAAAGGGACTGTAAAATGGTTCAACGTAAAAAGTGGCTACGGATTTATCAACAGGTCAGATATTATTCATTATTTATTATACGATAACAATCGAATGCAAACTTATACTTTTTTAACAATCTTTCCGAATAAATTGAGTTGGTTATTATTAAGAATCCTAAGTATATATAACTAAGGAAAAAAGTTTATCCTCCGATTTATACATTAAACCGCGAATATAACTAAAGAAAGATAACTTAATATTTTACTAACGATGATTTTATTGGTTCGAGTCTCGTTGAAAATAATAAAATATAGATAATTTTAAGGCAGTTAATTTAAAATTGAAATTAAAAATTTGATCGAAGGAAATAAATACATTTAGAGTTTAATAAAATAAGAATTTAATTTTGTGAAGAAAAAGGGCTCGAAAAACCGGAGTATTTGTACGAATGTCGTAGAAATGATTGTAGATATCGCATTAGGATTAATACGAATGAATTTAATGCTTGCAACGAATACTTTCGCACAGAGCAAGGCGGTATTATAGATCAAGGCAGATTCCAAGACTTTTTACCCTCGTTGATCCAGGCATTATTCTCGTTTAATTCTTCTGGAGACTTTATAAACAGTTATAAAATAATCGTACAAGAGTAAAAGAAACGAAGATCTCAAGCAATCCTACAAGCAAAACTTAAAAAGGCCTAATCATCGGTGAGACTCGCTTTCGAACTCTCAATCTTTATCTAGACTCGGAGCGTCGTTGGAGTCTACTAAAACGAGTACTTAGCCTTTTCGTCGAAACGATTAGAGTAGGAGACAACGAAATATCTCGTGCTGCGCGCGTCTAAATTCGTTCATTCGCATCTCATTACTCGATGAGCCCAAGGAGCTGCGCTCGAGTTATTTCTATTCGGGAAAGGAACGCCGAAACATCGGTGAAATCGCGTGCGCTAGAAGCTGCGGAAAAATGATCGGAAGAGTCGAAGGATCGCGGAGGAGAGAGCGAAGGAGAGAGCGAAGCAGATCGGGGAAAGGGCCGCGTTGCCGTTACCGAGTCAATGGCGACGGAAAGTCTGCGGATTTTTTGTCCACTCGCGACGACGACGGCGACGACGACGACGACGACGACGACGACGGTGACGAGGACGGCGATGTTGGTGAATCCGAGCGCGCAGTTCCGTGAGGCAAGAAAGCGAGATCGCGTCAACGGAAAAAGTCGAGCGGACATATTGCACGCGGTTGCTCCAGGAGGGAAGAACGGACGGGCCAGGGAAAAGGTGGGGGCACACCGACGCACCGAGCACCGACACAATCGTCCAACGCTGCGCTACGACCGCGACGATCGCGGCTACGAGGAGGAGGTTGCGCTCGGCCGAACGAATCCCGCGTCCGCGTTCGCCTATTTCTAGGTCTGCGTTTCTCCCTGGACTCTGGCCAAAAACTCTTCCGTTTTTCGTTGGGACGCGAGCAACGCAGGGAGGAGAGAGCCGCATCGAAATTAGGGACGTATCGCTTACCTCGGCGCTTTACCTCGGCGCTTTACCTCGGCGCTTTACCTACGCGCTTTACTACGACTCGAAGCAATCGAAAACCATCGAGAATATTTATCGCACACGGAAGGCGGACGAGGCAGTTGACTTGTGTCTTGTCGGAGCGCTCGAGGCGAAACAAAGAAAAATCGAATAAATTGAGCGAAGTGGCGTCGCGTGCCGACGTTTCGCTGGCTTATCTTTACATCGACGGCTTCGATAAGACTTTAATAACAAGTATTTCGCGCATTCGGCAATGGACGGGTAACAAAAAGCCGAACCGGGGACAGACGTGCGCTTGTTATCCAGTACCTCTTGGAACTAGGTAGGAAGAGAGGAATAAGGAACGGGGATTCTTTCTAGTCAATGGCAGTCGGTAGATAAGATTTAATCGACCGTCTTCGGTGCACGACTCCTAGCTCACTCGAGATTGGTTAAATGCAAGCCCTCCGTTCCTTACGTTGCTTATCGATTTCAAATTGGGACGATCGCGTTGAGATTGTCCCTCTCGAAACTCTTCTAATATTATCTATTTTTATTTACCAAACTTTACGTTCGCCTCGAATTCAAGGGTACGGATGTGAAGTTTCGTCGCTTTTCGAACGCTACAACTGTTCGAATCGAAGCAGCTGTATCGGTAACTTACAGTAACGAAGTCGTTGAAAAATTGAGCTATTTCGTTTTCCGTACGTATTTTTTTTAAGCGCGTTATTGATTGTGCAAAGAAGTCATTGTCCGAGTTTAACCAAAAACATCGAGGAAAAATGTATCGTTTCGAGGCGCAATTTCGACTAGAATCGATTTACGCGTAGCTTATTTTTGCATCGGTTAAAACCATTGAAATGCCTGACTTTAATTAACATAAAATATCGTTAACTCGCTTTCTCGATTATTTTTACTTTGTAAAAGTACGTTACATATTTATTTATGCATCGATGAAAACGCATCGTTTAATTAACTTTGATCGTCGTAGAATGGGTCAGTCATTGTCCAACGATTCGATGCTTCGTTAAAATATATATGGATGTCACCTATTTCCCTTGTTTCCTACGTCCATCTAGAAATAAGCGTAGCACACCTACGAACGAAATATCGCACCCTGTGAATCGTTATTATAACTCGAATGTGTGCTACTTATGCGCGTCTATAAATGTAAAATATTGCAATCGATCCGACGTCCATAATTAATGATATTCGCGAATTCTACAAATTATAGGCGAACGTCGAATCTTCACCGCGTGTGTATTTTTCGATTGGAGGAAGGAAAAGGACGCGAGGGACTTGGATGACTTGGATGGGTTTCGAACGGTCTCGAACGAATCGCAACGGCAGTGAAAAGCCTCGTCGAGGGCTGCGAGTTGTTAATAAAACTCGCGGAAATCTTGGAGGTTAGGTTTACTTGGAAAACGTGCTTCCATACGCGTATATAGTTCCTTGGATATCGTAAAAGTAGATACAAGATTTGCGAAAGAACGAGAAGCCAAAGCGGCTTACTCGGTAAACTGACATAATTAAGAGCGTCGATAACTATATTCCATCGAGATCTCGTCTCCCGTGCTCTTTTTACCTTCCTTACTTCTATTCACGAGACCATTTTTGTTTCTTTATTTTATTGGCTTTTCCATTATAAACTTTTCCTACGATTTCCATTATAACTCTTTCCTTCTTTTTCCCCGGTACGATTAAAATATGAGACATGCACTTTTGTCGTATTCAACTATTAATATCGAATCATTAGATTATGATTCGTCTTTGCTTCGTTGTAGAATGTAATGAAAATAGGTGTATTTATTTTATTTATCTATCAAGATTGCGTAAAATATCTTATTGCTGCAATAAAAAATTTAATTCTTATGAAATAATAGAAATCTTAAAAAATATATCGAAATATTAACGAATATTGCTTTTTTTCTATTTTCAGAAATGACACCAAAGAAGACGTATTTGTTCATCAAGTGAGTAATTTAAAAATAAAATATTTCATCGTGCGAATGCTGCGTTAGAAATATTCGGATAAAACGAAAGTATTTAAATATTCGTAATCTTACCATAAATTAGGTATTAAATACGCGCGCGCGCACACAATTACACGGACACAACCAACCAAACCCAATCCTATATATATATCGCTATCCGTTTAAAAACAAATTTTGATTTCAAAAAAACAAAATTTTTGAAAAGACAACTTTACAGAAGTATCGATAGCTCTAATTAAAGAAACTTCATAACTTATTCCTTTAGTTTAGTTCGGTTCAATTAATTTTAGAAAAATTATTTTATTTATTAATCATAATAATTACTATTTTAATCTATCGATTAATTGTTTTTCTCAATCGGAAATTTAAACGTTTGGATATAAAATTTGCAAATTATACTTAAATATGCAAGTTCGTCATTTATTATTTAACGTTACGATAATTAATTTGCAAATAAAATTGTTTTATCGTAAGAAGTTTATGCAAGTGTCGTACATAATAATAAACTAAGATTTAAAAACGTAAGACCGTTGTAAATATTATACATTTTATCGTAAAGATTCCAATAATTAGCCGTTTCGATATTCCTCGAATTAATATTTCGAATACGGTAGATCTTGCAAATTGATACGAAGGCACAAAATGAATTATAAGTTAGTAAGCTCAACGAAATTATTTTAAGAAGATGCTTTACAGTATTATCTATTCCTTATTATATTCTCATTATTTAACTACTCGTAGAGTAAAATACATTAATATATATATATATATATATATATATATATATATATATTTGTTTGGACAAAAAATTATATTTTGATTACGATGATAAATAATTGATTAAATCTCGAAAATAAGCAAACCATGATTCTATGATATACTTACAAAGTTAGCTTATGTAATACAATAGGTAACGTTTATCAAAGTCCATCCATTCTTAGAAAGTCTTTGTACGCGAACGAAATAGAGTATCTGTCAAAGTATATTTTAACCGAGGAGTCGATGGATTTGAATTTGTATAAAAGATGCATTAGGATCCATATTGAAAGACGCATGTAGAGATACCGTTATTAAAGGCATTAGTTTCGAACAAAGTACAAAAGAGGTAGGAAGAAACTGTCAAGGATAAAGGAGACAAATTAACGATGGATTTGATTTCAGTCGGCCATCATCAAGAACAATCCGAAGAAAGCCGTGAGAAGCGTCGGCGATGGGGAGGTCGTCGAGTTCGACGTGGTGATCGGCGAGAAGGGTAACGAAGCGGCCAACGTGACCGGGCCGGATGGCGAGGCCGTCAAGGGTTCGCCGTACGCGGCTGACAAGCACCGCAGCTATCGCCAGTTCTACAAGCGCGGAGGCGCCCGGCCGATGCGCAGACCTCGCGAGGGCCAGGAGGGCTACGAGTCGGGTGGGTAACCGAGAGGTGGATAATAACCTTGCCGGCGACCATCGTCTCGCCCCGATCTCTCGCATGGTTGTCCCGGTTGCGACCGCTGCGACCGTTGCGAGCTGCGGCTGGACGAGAGAGTCGCGGAGAGAGTTTACGACATTAACAGGACTCCCTTGGTCTCTGTTCCTTAGGCGAGGGCGGCAAGACCGGCGACGAGCAGAGCGGCGGTGAGGGCGGCGGCGGCGTCCAGAAACGGCGATACAGGCCTCGTCGGCAGTACGACGGCTACTACCGAGGCAGTCGCCGCTCCGGACTCGGAGGTGCCCAGCAGTCGGAGAACGGCGCCGGCAGCGGGGGCGAGACTGCGAACGCAGGCAGCGAGCAGGGCGCCGATGGCGAGGCTGGGGGCCCGCGCTCGGGGACCCGGGGCCGGGGCAGCCTCTCGAGGCGATTCTTCCGGCGGCATTATCGCGGCGGCCGCGGAGCCGGAGCCGCCGGGGGTGGACCTACCAGGCGCCCCCGCAGCCAGGACGGCCAGGTATGTCCCGGATCGATTCCACCCGATTTCTACGCCGCGTTTCCATCTCCCGCGCGTTCTTTACACCGTTCTTTACGCCGTTCTTTACGCTGTTTTTACGCCGTTCTATACGCCAAAGTGGAGCACCCGCGGCTCGTGACGTGTCTTACACCGGTTTTACGTCGAGTCGCGAACCTACTTTTTCCCCCCAGAACCATCGACTCGTACAAAACTCAAATTCACTGTAAAGTTTCTTGCTTTGTCTATCGCTTTACAAGGTCTTATAGAATTGAAAGTAGCGCCGTTTATGATTCATGATTCGTGATTCATGATTCATGATTTTTGAAGTGAAATTACACGAGGCCAACCAATTAATTTTTTTTTATCCTTGGAGAAAAGATTCGGTAAAGAAATTTTATTTTACAAGTGCAATTCCCATTTAAAAGGATGCAATCGTGGAAATTTTGGAAATTTTGAAAATTTTTCACAAATTAAGAAACTCTTACCGTTTAAACTTTTTACGGTATTTATTCTAGACGGAACAAAAAATTTCATTATTTTTTATAGCGATGCAAAATAAATCGCAAATTTTCGCGATACTTTGTTCTGGAGTTCGAATGAAATTAATTATTTATCGAATGTACGTCAGTCGATTATCGCGTTTTTTCTTTTATCATTTTTTATATAAATTTTATATTATTCAGGGCTACTAAAATTATTGGTTTATGATTTTAATCGTTATTCGCTTCGCTCTTTATCTTTGATTTTTCAAAATAAAATTAACTCCTACTCTTGATAAAAATAAGTTATTGATAATAATGAATACTAGACTTTAATTTGTTTTAAAATTATTGTTTTTATAAGCAATTAAAAGCCGGTTTAAGTATAAAAATATGTAATTTTTTATTTTGATGCTTCGTTCATGCGATAAGGTAACGGAACCCATTATGTCGAGCAAATTATTTTTCATAATATGATGTATTAATCTGGATCGCGAATGAAAAATAAGAAATTGATAATCAATTTATAAATTATAAAAATACTTTTTAATAACCCGAACTGGACGTTATGTACTATTTGCAATTAATTTTTAATTCCGTAAATAAAATTGTTCTAATAACTTGAATCTATTTTTGAATTTTGTATAATCGACAACATTTTTTCATAAATTTACCACGCTGCTTGAAAATCAAAAATCACATTATCAATGTTAATCGTTGGAATAATTTTATAATCGGTACAGTTGATCACTATTATGAAAATTAAACCTATATTTTTTTACGTTTGTACGTGTATTCGGGATAATTTTTGTAACTATAAAATAAAATAGTTTAGCAAATTAGAATTTTAGATATTTTTCTAAAGGATAGCACTTCATTCATTTGGTTTTTTATTAGAAATATAAAAGAATTGATTTAATTTTTATATCATTTTAATCAATCGATTCTTACTATATAAAAAGCAGTTAAAAATTAATATTATTAATGAAATTACGATTAGATATTACAAATTTATTAGTTAAAAAATATTTATGGATTTAATTTTATATTGTTTTTTAGCTTCTTAAAAAAAAACTAATTAGTTCCTTTTTGTATAAAAATATGGCGTACATCTTTACATTAATTTTAACGTAGAAATGATTTCAAAAATATAAAAAATATAAGAAAGAGATATTTTATAAACTCTAATCCAATCCTAGTATCACAATAATCTACGGATGCACGTTGAATTCAAGTGTTCTGTAATTTAATTCTTTGGTTGTATATAACATAATAATTTTTTATTCTTGTTTAAAAGCATAACAATTATATTATGTAAAACTTCCTTAAACTTATGTCTACTTTATTAAATAAGAGAACGATTGTCACAGAGTAATTTACAGACATTACATTTTTTAAATTAGTTTTTTAACCTCAAGTCTTACTTGTATTTAAAAAAAACGTGATTTATATTTTTAAATTCGTAAAGAAAAATATTTTTCACGAAAGAAATTAAATATTTCAAATTTCTTTTTCTACCTTTAAAAGAAAATTAACTCTCGTATCGATTTAAAATTGGATCGATAGATTTGTTTAATACATATAAAACCTAAATATAGATGTCATATTAAATAAATTGTGAAGACTATTTGTGGAATTCGGATTATTTTATTACATAGAATCATTTTTGCTTGGTAATTTACAAATGTCTATTAGATCTTTAAATGGCAGCAATTGAGACAACTATCCTATTTATTTTATATTCTTACAGCTATCTTCGTAGTCGATTGCTCTTTTATTTTCGTTAGCAAAGCCATTCACTCGTGTACACATGATTTACTCTATCTCTTTATATTTTTAATTTTACCTACTCTGACAAAATTGGTATGTTAAGAATAACAGTTTTATAATATCAATAAAAACAATTTTGCTAATTTATACGAAGTATTATTTATAGAAGACGCTAAATAACCAAATGAAGTGAAGTTTTAGATATCTTTTGTTTCAAACAAATGTAAATACACCAGTGAACTGTTGATAATCGAGTTACGAGATTGTACCACGAGTATCTTATTTTCCATTGTGTTGGTTTGAAATATTAGTTAAACTACGCGTTTGTTTCGAGGGAAAAAAACATTTAAAAGCTATTGTCAATCTATTAACATTTTGTCTTTTTGCTTTGTTTTCTTTTTCTTTTTCTTTTTTTTTATTTATTAATCACTATCGCAATTCTTAACTGTTTATTTCTATCATCGTTTGTTAAATGTTACACAAAGTAGTGTTTTCTTTATATACTTCAATGAATGGTTGTAAAAAAAAAAATTTTAACTAGCAATGTATCCCAGTTCTGGAAACTTAAAAAGGCTTCAATTACATAATTATCGTTTTGAGATGAATAATAAATGTAGTTTTTTTAGTAGATCAAATAAATATATTTTAAGAATATATTTTTGTGAGGTTTAAATTTGCATTAGTAGCATCAACTAATTAGCAAAAAAATATGTTTTTATTCGCATTGTATGATTAAATAGATTACGTGAAAGTATATTATAAGAATTGTAACATTTGAAAGTAATTACCGATATAGTTATTTTATTGAATTTTTTTTGCTTAGTTTATTTTATAGGCGTTAAAAAATTTAATTGTGTTTTCAATTAATAATGTGCCTTGATTTTTGATAATGCATTTTTAATTTACGCGATACTTATAAATTACAACATTTAAGATATTTCAAAATGGTCACGCAGAAATTCAAAAGTAGAATAACTATTAAATAATCTTTTGTTTTTTATGAATTAAAAACAATCATAACAACATTTTTAATAATCGTTCACAATTGGTAGAACTTTGAATTTTTTTATTCAAAATTAATAAATTTTTGGTATTTGGGATATTTGCATCTCTAATGCTTTTAATCTAACTTATTCAATTGTTTTTTATTTACAAATATATATATGAACCGACAATTTTAAAAGAGATTTCGATTTTATTTAATACTACAAACATTAGAAACAAAGGAATAAATTATAATAATGTAATATTTTAAAAGATACATTATTATATTCTTGTGATTTTTTTGCAAATTCATTTCATAAGAATTTTCGCGGTTGCATGTCATAAATATAAATTTAAAATGTTGACGTACAATAAATTATAATACAAACAACGTGTACGGTATTACATTAGTTAAAAGATCAGTTACTTCGAATAGCGCAATAATAAAATATTTTTAAGGGCTAGAGAAGTTAATAAATCTAAAATCGTTTTCTTACAATTTTTTTTACAAAAATACGAATAACGATGAATAATTAATATAAATTCATTACAAACTTATACGTTCTCGATTCTCATCATCGTGTCTTCCCGTTGACGAAAGTTTCGATTATACCGCTGAAAATATTTTTGAGCTACTTATCAAGCTTTTTGAATATTTAATTTAAAAAAGATAATAAAAATTAGCTTGGATAAAATTTCTTTAAACGTTATAGTTCGCAATAAAACGAAAAAACTTTTCAGATTATATAAGAATTTATTTTTGTTCCAAATAGTCTTAGAAGATGAGCTTTTTCGTAACTTACCGTACGCCGCATGTGTTAGACGCGATAATAAGATCCTTGAGTTTAAAACGCACTTTATAAGAAAACTATTTAAAAAATATTTAATTAAGTGCAACATCTTTTCATTATTGTTCGTTTTAAGTGGTTTTTGCAAGTACCGTCGTATTTGTTCGATTTAAGATTCTTTGAAACGTTTGCATTATCTCGATATTAGTAAAATATAGGTTACGAGTTTGAGTATTTTGCTTAATCAAATATCCCGTAATAAATTATTTCAGAATTTGGTAAATAGTTTTTCAATGCAAATCCATTTAACAGCGAAATCGTCCTTAGAAGCTTGGACCGACTAATATCTCGAAACGAGGGATAACGTTCGAATTTAAAATTGTCATTTCAATTGTCATAAATTTCTGGATTTAAACATTCGATAACTTTTTAACGCTTTTAACAAAATATCGAACATATTTACTTATTCGTTGTGAAGCGGGAACCATTCGGTAAAATCAAATATTAAAATTTGTTTTTTTATTATTCAATTCGAAAGTGGAGCAAAGCTATACGAAAAAATAAAATAGTATTTATATCGCGAGCAAAGAATGTAAATAAGATTAACGCGATAACGTCACCATCGTATTTCGAAAGGCCGAACGAGCAAGTAAACGTTACGCCCGTAGCTTAGTTTTTTCATCCAACGCGGTAAATCGACACACCGCCGATACGTCACTTGATTTTTCTCACCGAAACTTTGACACGGATCGTTGCACGTATCTCCGGTGGTACTCTGGGGTCGGAGCATAAGTCGGATGCACCCGTTTCTGACCTCGCGCCACGGGTTTCTGGATTTTTTGCACTTTCGAGTTGAATTTGGAGCGTTCCGTCACCGGAACGGACTCGTCGACGATATCGAAATATCATCACCGATCCAATGACTTTTACCTTTCTTTCACGCGCGCGTTTATTCTAAATATATAGGTTATTTACCGAGGTGAGAAATTTGCGTGCGTAACTATCGATCGAAGAAAAAACCAATTGAGGCAACGATAGGAAACTTTATCGAGTGTCGGATCTACGGTCGTTCGCGCGATTATAACGAAGGTTACCGAGCTTTCGAAAGTTATCCGGAGGACTGTCGAATCATCGTTTTTTTCCTACTACTTCCCACGAGGAGCCGCTCAAATCGACGCGTACCTACAAAATTACGCTCGGTGATCGATTCGAGATCGCGAGCGACGAGGAAAGCTCTGGATACAAGGGACGAGTTTAACGCGATCGATCGGTGCCCCCGAAAAGTTCCGCGGGGGTGGGGGGAGCAGCTCGTAGACTAAATATAAATTCAAAATTCGAAATTCAAAATTCGAAAACTCTCAACTTACGACACGTAAAAATTTTACTTCATCCTTACTTTCTCCAGGAGAGTCAGCCGGCGCAGAATAACGCATCTAACACCAACACCACCGAAGGCACTGCTTAACCATCGACAGTCGTCGCCAACATAAAATCACCATCCCTCTCTACATAACACTGCTATCCGTTATAAAGTACGAGGCGACGGAAACAAATAAAGTAAAAAGCAACTACAACAGCTAACAGCTAACAGCGAGCGGCAGCGGCAGCGGCAGCAGCAGCAGCAGCAGCGGCAACAACGACTAAAAGCAACAACATTCTATAACAATCGCTATTAAAAAAAAAAAGAATGAGAAAAGAAAGATTACCAGCAAACACTACTCCACAGTCTCCCCACGAAACTTAAGTAAAAAATGCGAAATTCAAAGCTGAAATTGCGGTACGTAATGGAATTATTAAAGGCAAAAGAGCAAACGATTAGAGGCAAATGAACGTTTTTGGTGATTCAGCGACGAAAAAAGAAAAATAACAACGTTGATATGGTTTTAGATCGAGAGATAAAAGCAGTTAGATCCACGTAGCGAGCCCTAAAAATGATGATACACGTAAACAAGTTCTTTACTAAATATTCAATCCATAATATTAATTTATATATTTTTTCTTTTATTTGTCTGCGTTTTGTTGGCCGTTTTCTTTACCTTTACTCGAAAGCGGAAAGCGGTTTAGGTTCGCGCGAACGATATTAATTTTTTCCTACTTTTGTCTCTGAAAATCATAACTGTTTATTATTAAATATTATCGATTCAAGTAACTACTAGTACTGTAATTTCCGCTATTTAGTACTATATAATGTGTCAGCTTACATTCTTACTATTGTTATTACTACTTCGTGGTGCGTAAGAGAAACGAGATAATTAGCGGTGAAATAGTCGCATCGGGAGGGGAGGATGGAACCTTGTTAGACATTTCGATTATACTTATACAATTGACAGCAATAAGCGTCTGCGGGTAACGAAAAGTTCAACTTCTTGTCGAGCAACGCACCGTAGATAAACTTTTTAGCGAGCGAGACAGAGACTGCGTATCAAATTTTGTTGTAAACCAACGCGAGGGAAAGGCAAAAGCGTTTCGTAAGATCGGACTAATTTTCTGTTCTCGTTTTTTATCGTTTCAATGTTTTTTTTTCATCATTACCGATATAATCATGGAACTTAATAATTTTATTGTATCAACGAGCGGATCCGGACGAGTTATCGAAACGTTACGAGTATCATCATTGTTGTAAGCGATCGATGAAAAACAATAAATAACGATTGTAGTAAGTTTTCGCTCGATTATTGTCGGAACGGCGTCGTTACGCCTCTTTTCTTGAAAGCCCGTACGGGTTATAATGTAATTCGGCGCTTTGCAACTTAGAAACGAAATTGTATTTTTCGTTAGTTAGAATTATCTGTGAATATTTTTCAAGTGAATGGAATCAGTGAAATTAACAAGAATTAACAAATATAAGTTCAGTATATGAAAAATTTTGCTGCAAATTTAAATAATCATCGAAGGTCTATTTTGCGTTTTGTCAATAATTTAACGCAGATTAAATATAATCGTATTTTACTTTTCTTAAAAATTTGTTCGTATGAATTGTTTTCCGTATGAAAAATCAACGATAAAATTGACGGTGCCATGCACCGATTTGTGAAAGCAAATAATGTGAAAAATGAAGTGATTTGTATAAAAAAAAAAAATTCGCATGATCTTTTTTTTAAAAAAAAAGACAAAAATCATAGTTTGTAGCATCGTCCACAGGATAATAAAGTGTACATTTTTCTTTCTATATAAAAAACAAAAAAAAAACAAAAACAAACAAAAAATCAAAATTATTCACGATTGCGATTTTTACGAGTCTCAGTCTCATTTTGTACGAACGCTCTTTATTTTCATTCGTATTTTTGTCTCGTCGAAGTAAGGTGCGATACAAAAATTTTGCCCTTACGTGCACACCACAATATCTTTTTCTCTTATAAATAAAAAAAAACAAACGTACCACAACTCGCGTCCCTATTTACGAGTAAGTATATTCGTTCTTCCTTGTTTCTCGTCGGCGATCGACGTCTTTTTCATCGAGATTTTTAAAGAAAAACGATGAAAAACTCTGAAGTCTTTTGTGATTTGTGTGCATAATATCTTTGTTTGCGTGTCAAAAAATAAAAATTAATGCTAACCAAGGGGGATATATAAATAAAGAGAATCTAGGAATTGCTTTTTCAAAGGGGATCGCGTCATCGTAATCGTCCGTATCGATCTTACAAATATGTTAAATAATAATAATAATTGTTAGTATTATTATTATTATTATTATTATTATTATAAAGAAAGTTATGTACACATTTTTCCGATATCGTTCGTAAACGGATAAAAATAATTTAACGGAAAGGATCGCGAGGCGAACGCGATCGAGTTATTACCGTATAAAGCAATTCGAAGATTACTTTGACTACGGGTGAAGAGACCGAGTGTATAATCCAACGAAGAGAGAAAAAGTCGTGGCTGACTGTGAAAAAATAATAATTAAAGAAAAAAAAACGTACGATGCATGTGTTAAGTGAAATTTCAAAGTCAAGCATAATTACTAACAAACTTAGCAGAAAAATAAATTGATAAAGTTTACGAAGAACGGGATAAAGCTCAAGGGGAGAGGGGGGAGAAGGGGGGGGAGAGACTGGTTGAGATCGATGGGAGACTTGAACTTTGATCTGCCTCGTCTCCTTTGTACGATATCCAACAAAAAGGTTTTAAAATCAACTTCAAGTTTTTAACGAAAGAGCGTGTGGTGTTTTGCTATGCGAAACAGGGAAAAGATCATTAAGCAAATAAAATAAATATAATAATAATAATAAAAAAAAAAAAAGAGTAAAACGCAAAAAAGTACGCACCACCTTTTTTCGCTTGTTTCATCCGCGATCGAGAATCTGGCTACGATACGAGAAAAGTGTACGAGGTGAACAAAATCGCAACGGGTTTTTTTACCTCGAATTTAGAGTACCGAGGCCTTAAAAAAGAAACAATTTTTTTTTTAAGAATAACGGCTCTAACGTTGTTCGAAGCCAAGATAATTTGTCGAGAGGGGTGTTCAATTTTTTTGAGCAAAATCTCTTGTACGACTGAAGTGAATAAATGGAATAAAATAATGATAAAATAATGATAAAATAATGATAAAATAATGATAATAATAATTTAAAAAAAAATGAAAAAAAGTGAAAAAAGATAAGAAATCGTTTGTGGACCGCGACATTCGTTTGCGAAGCGAAAGTCGCGCGTCCCGCGTAAGCGTTGGGCAAAGTGTACCCAGTGAATTTTGTACCGTAAACAAAACTTTAAAAAAAGGAAAAAAGTTTTAAAAAAAATGAAATCGCGAAGCTCTAATGCTAATTTCGTAATACGGAATTTAATTTTTTCACGAAACATGTGCATTAAAACGAAATAAACGAAACAAAAAAATCGAAAAAATCAGGAACTACATGCGAGTGTTTATTTATTTTACCCTTGCTTGTATTTGAGGGCTGACTCGAGCTTCTTGTACCTGATAAGCAAGTAAGATAACCGAGAAGTGGCGTATCGTCGATCCCATCGAAAATTATTCCCACCATATCCATTTTCTTTTATTATATTAAGTTTTTTGTTATTTTCATCGATATCACATTTTTCATACCGAACGCGTTGCCTCGACCATTTACGATCGTTAAAATTAAACAAAAGTTATCATAAGCGATAAAAGGTATTACAAGTTTTTAAAAATTGATTCGTTTCAACGTTTACTTCAAAATTCTAATCTTTCTCGATGAAATATTAACTTGTGTATTGAAATTAACTACGGAAGTTGTATTTCATATTGAAATACGATACGAGCTATCGTATACTAAATTTGATTCGGTATACAAATTTTTACGATAAACGATACGACAAGTTTTGTCCAAAAATAATGGAAAAGATTTTATTTGGAAAAATGTAATAGAACCTAAAACGCATTGATTAAAAATAATTCTTTAAATTAAAAAAGCGAAATTCGTATTATTTCGCCGTCGACGTTCACTTTCATTCTTCAAAAAATAAAAACTCGTTTTTTATAACAATCTATAAAAAATAATTCAAAAGAGGTACTTTTAAATATATCGAATTACGTTGAGATAAGTTGATGGAATAAATAATATTTATTCGTTCAAAAAATGTATTCCAACTTATAAATAACCGCCGATTTAATACATTTTAATACATTTTTATTTAGACATACAAAGTTAGCCAAATTTAATACATTTTTACCGGCTACGAGTTTTATTTTGCGCAAAATAATATACAATTATGAATACAAAATTTTACCGTTAGTCGCGAAGATTCGGAAATTGTAAATAATATCCGAGCATCGATCATAAATTTATAAAAATATCATCGAATAATTACACATTCGTTGACATTTAAAAATTTGTTCTCGATCGCAAGAAAATTGACGGGGTACTTCTAAATTTTAACATTCCATCTATTTCTTATGCGACTCTAATTTAGTAAATACGTTGTTTCGCGTTATACGATCACTGCATACATTTTAATTTTAGCGTGGCAAACGTTTTCTTGGTTCTTCTTCGTTTCGCGTTTAAAATTATACGAATTCTACGGTAGCGGTAATAATATATGGAGGAAGGGAGGAAGGGTTTACACCTACTCGAGATACGAACGATTCGAATCCACGAAAATAAACGTGTTTTCATTCCATCCAAACTGTATCCAGCGAGATATATATTTTTATATCGCAACGAACGCGAAATTTGCTTATAATTTCTAGACGCGAACGTACCGAACGTACCGAACGAACCGAACGAACCGAACGTCCGGAGATAATCGAGAGTAATAAAAAAATCCAAGAACCCGATAAGCGAAAGTTTCCTCGTTGGACGGAGACGCGATCGGCAACCGCGGATACCTCGAACTTAAACTTTAAACGAATTTGAAGGTGCCGCGAGTATAAGGAGTGTAAGGAGTCGAATCGAGTGGTGGCTGATTCGAGGCCCAGAAGCAATTTTCCGAAGGTGCCAGTTAAATCAGGTGAAACGTTGCGCGTTGCGCATTGCGCGGTGACCTCGATGATAAATTAAGAAAGTAGGAACGGGAAACGTTACGTATTATCCATTTTGTTTACCAAAGGGAGCGAGGAAAGTTTCGATCGACCGCCATTAAAAACGAGGCGACGCGAGGTAACTTCCGGGTACGGTGGGAACGCCACTCGGATCGTAAATTGGAAGTGGTCGTAGTCTTGTTCGTCGCTTATCGGCTCCTCGGCTCGTTGAATCGTCGACTCCTCGGCTCCCTCGAATACCTCGACTCCCACGAATCCCTCGAACCCCTCGAACCCCACGACTCCCTCGACTCCCTCGACTCATCGGCTCGTCGCGTCCTACGGGAATTAACGACGCAACATCCAACGCTTTTCGGACGGGCGCACGTTTTCACGCGGTCGTTTTTTTTGGACGAGCAACGGGAGCCCGAGAGATGATCGAACTCGACCAGTGAACCAGTTCATCGAGGTTGGAGCTTCGATCCAAGGTGTCGCGGTACGAGACGCCGCGCGAACGTAACCTTAAAACACCGACTACGCGTCAAGTCGTTTTCCCCCGACCCCGAATCGTCGAATATTTTGGAAGGTCGCCGAACAGCGGTCGAGTAGTGCCGCCGGTTCCGAGTCGTCTCGAGTTTTCCGGTCCAAGTTTGGAGGCGTTGCGCGGGTCGCGCTCGCGGTCGACGGAAGTGTACGGAAGCATGAGTCCGTTGAACAGAGGTCCGCTCATGGGTCCCCGCATCCCACCCGCAGCCATGAGACCGCCGATGCCCAGATTCGGAAGGGTACCGCCGCCCCCACCGCCGGGGATGGCCAGACCGATGCCACCCCCACCGATAACCGCAATGTTCGGGATTAGAGGTAGGCCGATTCCACCGCCACCCCCAAGACCAGGACCGATGATGGCGAGACCCGGTGGACCCGTGGGCCCTCCCATGTTCAATCCCAGGGGCAGACCCCTGCCTCCACTCCCGCCCATGGGACTCAGGGGACCCATAGCGCTTCGTGGACCCATGATGAGACCGGGACCCAGAGGTATTCTTCCACCCCACGTTCTGCCGCACATGAGGCCAAGATTTCCTCCCAACCATCTCAACGGCAAGGGCAAAATGAACGCCAAGAAGGCCAACAAATTGGAGGTAATTTATACCGCTTGGAGTAGGCCTCGAAACGAGATAACTCTCGATACAGGAATACGCGTAAACTGATCTTTGCTCCGATGGTTTGATCCCAAGTTATCCAAACCGTATTGGAAATAAATTGTACAAGGGTATCTGTGACTAGCGTTCCATCCGGCTCTCCAAGCTCCAACAATTTTGTTAGAGTCTAGTCAACGTAAATACTAACAGATTTCAAGATTATAAATTACTTTCCATAACGTCGCATCTTTTATATGCTTTTACTCCTTTTTGTGCGAGTTGTTCTTTGATTCGATTCGGTATTGGTTAGCAGTCCCACGAAATACGGTCCTCGCACGATGCTTTGTCGTTCATCCCCTTATTTCCTTACGTCGCAGGAACTAGAATTAAAGAAACCATGGATGACCGATGAAATTCGCAGCGAAATTCAAAAGAAGAATAAGCTTTATGCCAAAGCTAAAAAGAACAAAGATGCTAAGGAATGGGAAGAGTTCAAGGATTTGCGAAATAAAGTCACTCGTATGATAAGAGATGCCAAAAACGAATATCTCGCAAAAAATCCTGAACAGGTATTTTTTTTTTATCAAAAAACGTCTAAATAATTACTAATCGATATTTTATACGGTTGGATTAACTTAAAATAAGTTCATGGATATTCGATAAGAAATGAAGAGGCCAAGAATTAGAATATTTTGTTAGAATAAAGATAAAAAAGTAAGTCTTAAGATTTACGAACAAATATCGAGGAGCGTACGACGGATAATTGAAACGATTCGTGGAATGATCGTCGGCGCGGACATGCAAAGCAACAGCTACAATTAATTATTAATTTTGCTCGAGGTTAAATTTTTGTAACGTCGCCTTTCCAAATAAACTCGAACGAATCCATGAATTTATCTCAGTCTTTCGTATAATGCATGCTCTTTTAAAACTGTAAAAAAATACATACTGCATTAATAAATGAATTTACGAGAAGCACCAGTAGAATTTCTTAGATGGATAAAAAATTATTGAGTCCAGCTGTCGCAGCCCAAGATCAAAAGCATTCCCTCTAGAGTGTTGAAAAACATGTGTTATAAATTAACGTAAAATGCAGTAAACATTGAAAATAGTTAATCTCATTTAGCGGAGAGTCGATAGTTTTAAAAATTCCTTTCGTTACAGGTTGCTCAGAAAACAGCCGATAAGAGTACTGTTGAAAAAGAAAGTGTTCAGAAAACTGAGAATACAACTGAGCAAACAGAGCAAATGGAGCTTAACGGGGAGAGCAAGCCTTCCAGCGAACAAGCAATGTCTTAAGCTTCGTAGGCTACTCCTCATTAAATTATTCGAGCGCTTGGTTGAATTTGAAACACCGCTTTAGAACCTCGGACTAATTACTATTTCACTATTCAACTTTTTTGTTACTTATCGAGACTGTAGTAACGTTGACGCATGTCAATTTCTCTGTCATCAATATGGTTTAAAGAAAAAATAACAATATATTATGTGCACACTTTACGTGTCTTCGTTATATACAATGGATCCAAGACGCTATCGTGTTGCATAATTAACTTTCCATTTTTTTTGAGACATCTCTTAGTTAAGTAAATAAATGTAATTACATTAAAATGTCTAAATAATGAATAACGATAATATTTTAGTAACTTTAAAAAACGTTACATAATCGTGTTAAATGAACGATAAATAATCAAAGCACAGCGTGAGAGGTTTATTCGTTCGAGGAAACTCGTCCCTCTAGGCAAATCTGAACACGCTGAAATTATTCGAATTTAGTATTTACTTTTGAATTACAGCCTATAAAAATACTTGATCGTACAAGGTAAAATAATATATATATACATATGTGTAATATACGTATACGTAGCTTATTTATCGAATAATTGAATAATGAAACGTTGTTTTGTGATCATCGAGCGAAGGACTACGGGAATTTCGATCGGTTTCCGCGGACTTTTGTTTCTCTCGTTCGTCGTTCCGTGATCGTTTCCGCTACGATCGAAAACGGAAATTGCAGAAGCTGCTGCAAACGCGCGACGAGTTTCGAATCAACGTATTTTTTAACCTTGGGTTCGGGATGATGCGCGAGTCTGTATTTTTTCGAGGAGTAACCAGGAGTTTTAAAAGTGCCCTCGACGCGAGGCAGGAGAATGCAAAATGAATGCCACGGTGGACGAGTCGCGACTCGATTCGACGATTCGACGATTCGTAACGCCTTAAACTTGCCTTTAATTTATTCACGCGCAAATTGTTATATTTTTGTGATTCGCAGATTTATCGAATTGCTGGTATTGCTCAAAAAAATGTAATTCTCGCGTTCTCCATCGATCCGACCATTCTCTCGAATGAATTTCATTTTGAATTATCTTTTCAATTTCACTATCAATTTCACTATCAATTTCACTATCAATTTCACTATCAATTTCATTATCAATATCACTATCAAGTTCATTATCAATTTCATTATCAATTTCATTTTCAATTTCATTTTTCGCGAGTGTTTCTCGATAATCCTACGATACGTTAGAAGCAAAGCTAAATACTAAATTTTATTAAATTTCTTTATGAAAGCGTTTTCTCGAATAAATAAATCACGACTGTGTTATGCATTTTCTCGCTATTGAAAATGATAAATGTAACGAAAGCCTATGTGTTGTTAACTGGCCCGTAGAAACAAAATCTTTCATTGGCTCCTTAATTGCTCTTTGGCCAGTGGTGCAGTGCTCCAGGTTATTTTAAGAATATTTTCTTTCGATCGCTTATAAAAAGGATTATTATTTATAAAACAATGATTTACAATTATACATAGGTTTAGTATAAAATTGTCTTTAATGATTTCTGTACAGTAATATGTAGCTTGCAGCATTGCAATATTAAATGAATTTCTGTCACAAATTAATTTTTTATTATTACTGCGTAATTATAATTAATATTCTTAATCAAATTATTTAACTAATTACAAATATAGATTTAAAAAATGACTAAGGCATTTTTTTTTTGTATCCAAGTCCATATATTGTAAAAAATAAATAATTGTACAAATTTAAATCATTGTGTTCTTCTTCTTCGAAATTTGCGTGCTAATTTAAAATCTAGAAAATAATCGTAGCAATAGTTGTACAAAGATTTTTTTCAAATCTCACGTTGTATATATACGATGAATTTTTTGATATCAAACGGAACGTATTATTTATTTTGTGTACTACAATCATTGCAAATTCCTAATTTTAATTTTCTGTGCATCCATAAATTCTTAAAACTGTACGATCTCATTATCAAAACGTTTCATTTTTTATTTCAATGTTTTGTTTTTTAAATAAATGTATAAAATTTAATTTATGCCTGTACACTTTTCCTTAAATGTTGCTCGTTTAATTCTCGTGCATACGTTAGTATTGAAATCGCATCGCATTTTTGATCGAGCATTTTTATTCATCAAAACATAAAAAATAAAATTATTCTACGGTGTATAATAAATATGAGTTTTCTAGTTTTCTGAACAAATTTATATACTTTTTTTTTCTTTTCTTTGATTATCCTCGGGTCAACGGCGTTCGCGTAAATATTAATCATGATTTTCAAATTAAATCGATAAAATTAAACATAGTTAAAAACTGACTGGTGAGAAAGCGTCAATTCCTGATATAATTTAACGATGGAAAGTATGTTTTTCTTGATAGAATGCAGCTCAGTCTTATATTTCTTTTTCAGCCTTATTCGAGAGACCAGTTGTTACTTTGTAATTTTTAGGCACACCTTTTTGAAAACGACGACGCGATCGAGGAAGGTAACGATGATCTCGATGATTTCGAAGAGCTCTGTACAGACTCGGAGGAAGAACCTAGTAATCCGTATTGTGAAGTTTGCGACAAAGATTTCAAAAGCGAGGACTTATTGAAGAAACATATTCGGGAACATCAAACTTGTAAAATCGATGGCTGCACGTTTACCGCTCACCCGAAACTCATCGAAAAGCACATAAGTATGCAGCATTCCACTGGCTTGTATCAAAGAATGAAGAATTTATCGACCGAAGAGGACATTCAAAAATGGAAAATGGAAAGGAAAAGGTGACGATTATTTTATTTTATATAACAAATTTTTATATCAAATTTTTATATCAAATTTTTATATCAAATTTTTATAACAATTTTTTCTGCCGTGATACGACTGCTTTATCCGATCCACGACGATCGGCGGTTTGTTTTTGGATGCGTTTAAAAATGATGATTCGTCAAAAAATCGCGTTTATTATCAATAAAACAATCGAGCCGTTTACGATAAAAAATAACATCGCGATTACAAGAACGTGTCGATATTTCCTTGCTTTTTTCCTGGAAAAATTTTGAAGGCGCGCGAATTTTGCGAATTTTATTACTTACGCGCTTCTTAAAACACGAGTTGAAAAAAATCGTTTTTTTCCTTCTCCTCCTCCTCCTCCCGTAATCGATATTATATCACATTGTAAAATAAATGACAAATGAGTTGTAGAAAATCATTCGTTAAAACGATAATTTTATGAGTAATATTTCCGTTATTTTAGGCGATATCCTACAACGGCGAATATTAAACTAAAAGAAGAAGCGCAGCTTGAAAAAGAAGAACGCGGCGAAGTTGTTGAAAAACAAGTTGATAAATTTCGTGATCCGTTTAAAAGAGAAAATTTGCGAAGGAAAAGAAAAAGAAAACGTAAAGTATTTTTTAAAAGCGATTCCGATACAATCGAGTCTAATATTTACAGAGGCTTGTTACCATTCGGTGGCACAGGTAAATATTCTTTACACGACCAATAATAAATAAAATAATAATAATACTAAATTTCGCAACGTCGATATCGTAAAATATTTTTCTTTTCGTGTTCCACGTTAACAGATGCACTGGACAATGAAAATAAAATTGACGATCCTTCGAAATTGGAATTGGAAGAAAGCAAAGTTGTAAACGAATGTAAATTTGAAATATCGGACGATGAAAATCAAGTTGTCGAGCAACCGAATACAAATTTCACTGAAACAATAAAATCGAGCGAAGCACCTTCAAAAATGTTGAGTTTGGTTGCCGATTACGAAAGCGATCCCGATGATGGTAATAATCATATTTTATCGATACATTTAATTCTTACTTATATTGTAAATCAAATACATTAAAAATTCACGATTACTTCAGACGAACCTCCAATCGAATTACCCAGTAAATTATTAAAACTAGACGAAGATGAAATTTCTCGATTACCCGCATCGATGATCGAATCGGTCGATATCTCGCTCGATACCAAAAATCTCCAAAGTAGTGTACCCGAAACAACGAATTCGGCTACCGAAAAAGAAGACAACGTAACACAATTTAACAAAAGTAAAAGAATAAACAAGGAGCGATCGTGGCGCAACGATGGCAAGGAAATTTGTAAGAACAAAAGTACACCAAACAGACCTCGGAGAAATAATAATAATAATAATTTAGGTGCAAGCAGTGGTAGATTAACGCTGTTAAAGAGATTACTCGCTCGTTCCGTACAAAATGAACGCAATGCAATTTTTCAGTGCATAACCTTCATCGCTAATAATAATTTTTTTGATCGACGAAGCGACGTTTTGTGATTATTTTTTTAATCAATGTAATAAATTTGATATTGGAAATTTTTGTTATGAAAACTGGGAGGTCAAAATAGTAGCCGTAACGATGTATCATAAGTAAGCGTTGAGATATATTTTATATTTTTATATGAAATTTACTTTATTTTCTTATATATAATGTACAAAAGTTAAATCGTAAGGTAAACCATTTATAATTTAAGAACTTTGTTGTTTCGATTGTTGTTTAATAAATAAATGTATAAGCCCTTTGACGTTAAAATCTTTTATTAACAAAATACAATATAAAATAACTCAGATAACTAATATATAAATAAATGATCGAATAAAATAATAGATATTTCCGTTACATACAACTATTCGGACGATCGTTGATACATACATACAAATAATATACTTAAGTATTTTACATTTTATCGATACGAAAATGTAATTTTGCGTTTAACGGAAATTCGCTCATCAAATCTAAGAAACGATCGAAATTTAAATTTTTCTCGGGCGTTGAAAGATATAATTTTTTAATTATTCTATAGAAAAACATTCGATTCTGGATACGCATCGTTTCAATTTTAATCGTTCACGAGTGTACGATACGTAATTTACTACCGGATACTCGATTCTAGCTAGATAAATTTATACCTCCTATACCTCCGCAAACGATACGTTGATGCGGTCGATCGTTGTAATATACGAGAGGTACGGTATTCGGTAGGTGTAAGGTAAATTCGGTGCGTCGACGCAACGATAAACAGTTTTTTCAATGCTCGCGTCGAAAAACTTTTATGTTTAACATCTCAACGTCGTCATCGTACGTTACTCGTAAAATTGAATTCTACAAACGGTTGACAAGTATTTAAATTTCAGTTCACCACCACACATCGATCAATATTTTAAAGCACTTTTGATATTTGTAAGATATGTACACGCGTGAATTTAGTTTGGTTGGAGCCTTCTCCCAAAAATTTCAGTATCGAACGCACTGTAATTGATTTAACTGTAATCGATGACTCGTAAAAAGTTAATACAATACTACGTTGCTATAAAAAAAAATTGTTACGTATGAAACGAAAAATTAATACGACAAATCACCATTACGTTTCTAAAACGGGTCTCCTCTTCGATCTCGACAAGGAAATTACTTGGACGTTTACGTTTGCCTTGGACCAAAACGTCGGTAGAAAGAAAACCGTAACTTGAAATTTGTAACTTGAAAATTGTAGCTTGAAAATCGCAGCTTGAAAATCGCAGCTTGAAAAGTAATTTTGAAAGATCGTTAAAGAATCGACCAATTACGACTAACGAACCACGTTCATGGGAATGGTCATGTTTCGGGGGAGTCGCGTCGTTATCGCGTCCGCCAGATTCTGGGGCAGCTCGTGCCATATGTATTTCCCACCGATGGAGACTTCCTCGAGGGGAGGCCTGAACGACACGAGCAGCGTTAGACAAAGACCGTCGCCTTCTCCGGTGCCGCTGAACTCGACCGACAGTAACCCGTGCGGCTTGTGTTGCGGAATACCCTCTCCAAATATTTCCTAAAAGAGAAAGAAGAAAAAAGAATGAAGAAAAAGAAAAAAAATCAAACATCCAAGGTTAATTTATTAGTTTTGCGATCGCTCGCGAAACGGGAGAAACGATCTTACCACCATAAACCTGTGCAGCGTCGAGTGCAAATTTTTCGAGGGGTTGATCTCGCAAACCGGCAGATGCAGCGATGTTTTCTCGGAGACGAGGACGTGCAATCTGTTCCTGTGGAAATATAAAGGAAGGAAAATAAAAATCGTTGGTTTTCGCGTGGGTTGAAACGCGCGAGGAATATTCGAGCGACGCTTCGTTACGTCGCTACGAATACTTACGTCGCTTTTTTCTTTATGCAGACGATCGAGCGCAGGTAGAGTTTACTGCGAGCCCTTTCCACCGGTAGAACGTACGAGTGCCAGGGTCCGTTGATCTTGCCGACGAAGTCCCGTCCCTTCTGTATCAAGGTCAGTATGTCGCTGGACCTGAGTTGCAGGCTCGCGACGTCCCTCACCCAACGGGCCTGCAGGGATTCCTCGTTGGACTGATCCGGAGTTTTGAGGGTGCCTCCCACCACGGACCCGGTCATCACGAATCGAAACCAGGATCCGCTCGCGCACTCCACCATTATCAGGGAGTGGGGCTCCATCGCGAGTCCCGTCTCCTCGAGCACCTCGCGTTTAGTAGCCTCGATCAGATTTTCGTTGGGCTCGACGCGACCGGCCGGCAGGTACCACTTCCCCATGCAGGTGGGTTTCGCCTCCTGCATCATGAGCACCTCGTCCCGGTCGTTGATGATCACGGCGGCGACGATGTACGTAACCGTCTTCTGACAGACGGGGACGTACGGAGAACCGACGGCTGGTTTGATTCCATTTGATTCTGCAAGGGAGTCTCGAGTGAGCGCGTTTGCATCGGGTATTGGAGGTGGAGGGAGGACGGAGGACGGAGGGAGATTCGTTTGGCTCCGGGTGCCCGGGTAACCTTGGAAGCGAAGCAGGGAAGAGAAGTATCGTCGAGTCGAGTAGCGTCTCTGGGCGCGATACGCGTACGGAAAGGATACTTTCTAGAAATAATTTTTCCGCGAACTCGACGATTAACCCACATTATAACCTAGAAAAGAGAAGAAAATGCTAGGAAGGCTCGAGGAAAGTGGGCGCGGAGCCAAAGTAGGTGACCTTAGAAGGGAACGCGATCGCGGGTAAATGTCGTGGAAAGGTGAGGAAAGGTGAGGAAATGGGAGGAAAGACGAGGAACAGGCGAGTAAACGGGAGAAAAACGCGTCGAAATCGTAGCGGATCGACTTACCGGCTGCCTCGTTCTGGTGCTCGAGGGTGAAGTCGCAGAGATCTTCGGCGAGCCTCGAACTCCGGCCCCCGAGGACGCGCTCGACCTCCTCCTCGATGACGTCGGGCATCTTGGGCTCGTGACGCGGGGCACCGACTGCGTCGAGGCGTCGTCCGCGCGCGAGCCACGGCACGAGGAGGAGATGGAGGAGGGCGTCGACGCGCGCCCGAGCCCACCCGGAGAAGCGCAGGAATGCGCTCGGGAGCAGGGATCAGCTAGAGGAGGCGGGCTCCCCGATTCCCGACGCGGCCACGCGACCGCTCAAGAGTGGCTCGAGCCGTCCGACGGCTAACGGATATCGCCCAGGCGTCGTCATCGCATCGGCGCGCCCGAGAGGAGAACAACGACGTCGCACACCTCCTCGCCCGCGCGCACTCGCCTCGCGCATTCCTCGGGGATGGCTCGAGTGGGGCAGCCCCTACTCCCGTTTTTCGCCGCCGCCGTCGCTGCCGCCGTCGCTACTCCCGTCGCTACTCCCGTCGCTACACCCGTCGCTACACCCGTCGCTACTCCCCTCCCGCGACCGTCGCGCCATTTTTTCACACCGCTCGCGAGCCCTCGACCAATTTTTTTCCCCACCTTGTTTTCAGGTAGGGACGGCCCCTCCGATAACTCCTCCGATAACTCCTCCAATTTACAACCCCTAATCGATCCGATGTTCAGTCGACAATTTTACTCTCGGAGATGCCTTCCGTCGTCGTTGAACGCGTGTGCGCGTTCGATGCTCGGGAGCACCTCGATGATGCCTTCTCGAGATATCCTGCACCATCCTTCCTAACCCGTTCGACCGTGACTAATCGACGAACGCGCCATAGTGTAATATACTCGAGTACGCTACTTATGCTTTCACCTAGAACGTTGGAAACTCCGTGAATTTAGTCTCGAGAAAACTGTACGATTCCCAACGAGTCGTAACGAATCCATCCTTTATCTATGTAATAATATAAATATCCTTTACGATACGTTGCCGGATCGGAGGAAGAAAATTCCTCGTTCGCGTATCGTATCGACATTTTTCCTACGCGAGTAACTTCGATGAATTTTCTTCCAAGTAAGTCGACCGATGCAATTCCGGTGATCGCGACGTCATACGAGAGCTAAGCCCAAAGTCGAACGAACGATTTTCCAAGGCGAGTCGCATTTATTAATAATAATACGATAAATAACCGCTTCGAAATATATTTCCGATGCAAAAGAATCCTCGATCCGATTAACTATTTTTAGCTTACGATCGGTAGAGCCAAAAGAGCAAAAACTAATTATACGCTTTTAACGAATAGTAAACGATCGCTCCAACTTATTTCCTCTGGTCGCTTCGACGAACGTTTCGTTTTTCAATGTTGACGTTTAACGATAACGTTCACCGATAATATTAAATTTACAAATGATTGTATTTTATACGTTGTATCGGTTACTTCTTAATAACTAACAACGATAAAGTAATTAATTTATGATCGACCGTTGTATTTTTTTTTTACGTCGAGTGTGCATCGATTTTTGATAAATTTTCCAAGTATATATACGTTTCGCGACTCAAAATGAATTTGTGTACAACTGTAGATTCGTCGATGAAGGTACCGAATTATCTCGTTGACTATCCAAGTCGTCAAGTCGTAATCCTATCGAATCGCGAGATACGTTTTCCTCGCCCTCTAACGGTATCCGTTTCCCATTTCCTTCGATCGATGTATTTACAAAAATTTACTTTCTAATTTAGTTATTGTAGCCTCGTTGCGCAGTCCATTCGTAAATCGAATCGAACGCGCGTCCGTTAAATAATTGCGTCAATGGCGAGGACGTAATCAACGTCGTTGATAATCCAGACCTACCGTGAAAGAAAGAGGAATAATCATCACTGAACTAAATATGGATCTTACCGACTTATCGAGTAATATAATATATCTTTTACTTTCGAGTTTGACTTTTCGAAGAAAATTTTTAACGCGTTCGAAAAATTAAGGACGATGAGCCTTGAAATTATGTCCTTAAAATCACGTCGATGCTTAATCATAATACGTTTTCTAACTATTTTATAAGTATCGTACTTTTATCGGTAATGAAATATTTTTTACAAATTGTGAATAATATTTTACTCTGCTCTGATCGAACGTAACAAGGTAAAATCGAAGATCAACGAATGCCTACGAAGTTGCCTTTCGTAATGCCTAACAATAAAATACGTTGATTTTAAACGTCTGCGATGTTTTAAAAAATATCGTTTCGTAAAGGTATTCGACGTTGTAATTTTAAAAATCTTTTAATTCCGAATAAACGAAGAACAGGAACATCGGAATCGTTGATATTACCTAACGAATACTTTTAGTCGTTCCGAGAGTTTATATTTATTTACGCATCGAGAACGTTGTTTAAAATTCTACCGATTTGCATAACCGTTGATCGTTCGAAACTGTATACGTAAGTATCGATGAAATCGTTGATGTCCCGAGAATTTTCCTTTTTTTTGTTACCGAGTCTTCCCGTAAATATTCGTAGGCGTCATCGTTGTATAGATACTTAATTTTAAATATTTTGTATCGTAAAAAATGGAGCCGAGAACTCGGAAAATTTTGGTAAGCGATTTCTTTCGCCTTCGATAAAAAGAATGGGAAAAATTCGCCAACTTTGGTTTTAGGAACGTACCCATTTTATTTTTATTTTCATGTGTCCTTTTAAACGCGAAATTCGCGAACGACCGTTACTTTTCCGAATTACTACTTTTCTTAAGCAGGCGAAAGAACTTGGTTTAGAAATATCTTCAACGAGTTCTCTCAGCTAAAGGACACTGGATGATCAGGGCAACGGGCATCGAAAAAGGTTTCGGAATTTTTGCTTTTCTAAACCAAAAAAGGACTGTCGCAAGCTCCGAAGCCACTGGAAACGCCTCCTTCGTCGCGATGCGCCAACTTGGTCCGAAGGGTATGGCCTACGGTATCGTTGACGAGGATGCGGTCCGAGTCGCCGAGGACCACTCCGAAGACGCCCAGCTCCGAGGTCACGTCCTCGAGTCTCGGTTTGGAGCCTCCGCCGGGCCGCACGAGATAGTTCCGCTGGACCATCGGCGCTATCTTGTCCATGAGGATCCAGGCGGTCCTCTCGTCTCCCATCGAGCTCAGCTGCCTCCGCACCTCCTCGCCGAAGACGTTGTTCGCGCCGCCCTCGCGCTGGGGTTTGAGCACGAACTCGCTCGGACGCTCGAGGGCCATCGCCGTCGCCGCCTCGCCCTCCTCGTCAAAGTCCAGCGAGTACAAGCCTGTCGAGAGATAAATTACGAGTACGCCGATTGGAGCGGTAGTTTTTTCAGAGAAAGAATAGATAGCTTCACCTGTGAAAAACCGGCGCATCCTGGTGGAGTCCTCGGTGCCGAGGAAACGCTCGAGGCATCGCGGCTTGGCGAGAACCTGCTGAACTTTTTTGGTACCGGCGAGCTGATAACCGATCGTCGGGCACTTGACCGCCCTCGAGCGCTCGAGGAGGAGCCTCGCGGTCCAGGCGGTCTCGTCCGGGTACTGGGAGGGCGCGTAGCCGCTGCGGAAGTAGACTAGGCCGACCTCGACCTCGTCGACTAGGAGGCGGTGGTCCGGACCCTCGAGTCTCGCCCGCCTCGCCACCTGGACGAGACTCAGTCGCAGCACCCGGATGCGAGGCTCCAGGAGGCGCAGTCGGTACTCGTGGAGTCGCTGCTCGCCGATGTGACGCGTCTCCTCCTCCACCACGAAGAGAACAGCGGCACTGTAGAGACGCGGACGGGGGTTGATTCGCTCGTCGAGTCCGAAGACTAATTTCAAGGGATGGTGCATCCGATTCGAGCGACCTTCCATTTTTCGGTTTCTCATTCCGCGGAAAGCGTATTCTCCTCGAAGGGAGAAAAGTTTGGGTTCGCCTCTACTCATCTCCTTCGTGTTTAAATTATGAAGACGCGACCGCTCCAAGGAACAACGCGGAAACGCGGATCGGCACAGATTTTATCCGTCATTCATTTACGCTTGTCTTCTAATTTACGTTGGAAAATTTCGATTCGTTATTCGGATGAACGAACGCGGAGGCGTTTAAGCCGGCTAAGATCATCCCTTTTCGTTTACCAGATGTTCGTATTTGTCAGCGACTTGATTTCGTGTAATGACGTCCCTCTAACGATAATAAAAATATTAACGTTGCTCGTTCGATATTTCGAATATCGTTGATTTTCCGAGTTAAGGCTTGGAGAAACGAAAATCGAGCGCGCGTAAAGTTTTCCCGCTTTATGCTTCGACTTTGATAGTTTCATTTTGATTTAATTGAAATATTTAGATTTTGCGGAAGAAGCGATGAGTTATTAGATGAGTAAAAGGCGAGTATCGGAGAGAGTTGGAAAGTCTCTCGAACGAATCTCCAACGCCAAGTTTCGACGGAAAGTCTCTCGTTTACTCGTACATTTACATTTGAAAGTGATTTGTTTTTATTCAATTTTTTTAAATCGTGTTAGCGCGCATATGTTATATTTGTTATTGATTCGACTGTATTTAAAAATTTTTTTTTACTTCGATTAATTTAATTTTCTAATTAATACGCGAGAAAAATCTTTAGCCATTCGGATTGATAAGGCAATGGATAAATCTAAGAATTATACATTGTCAGCGACCGTATCGAGTTGGAAAAACTGGTTTTCACGCAAGAAATCGAACGCGTAACTTTTTTTAAGCTTTTCCATTTTACTATCTCGGTATGCCTATGCTTAAAAAAATTTTATGAAAAAATTACACTCGTGTAGTGATTACTCGTATATGCCAGTAATAATTTCATACCTCGTTAACTTTAATTATACAACTACGTTCGCTCCACAAATCTTGATGTATTATTTTTAAATTAATTTGTATGAAAAATTAATGTCGCGTTTATTAAGAATATTGCGTATAAAAAATAATACGCGTTATGGTTTCTAACGAGGATTACAGCAGTAAAAAAAATATTAAAAAAAAAAACTGATTTCGAAATTAGTACTCGAACGGATGATGAACCGCTCGAAAACTCCGCGAGTGGTTGAAATTCCTTTTCCTAATTTTTGAAATTCTTCCGTCCTCGGTTCCTTCAAAATATAGAGAGTCGTAGATATTTTGATCGGTGCATTTATCCAAAACACGATTTTTTAATTTAACGCGTATTTGACTTTTAAAAAATATTTTATAACGAGTCTACCAACTTCCTTGTACCGAGGATATCCGAAAACGTTAAAGGATAATTTGAAAAAAATTAAAAAGTTGAAAAGAAATTTATTTAAACCACAGCTATCGAATAATTTTGAATATTTAAAATATTCAGATATTTAATAATACAAATCTCGACAAATAAAGATTCAAGAATGCACATATAGTTTCGATACAAGCTAAGATAAAAAAGCTATTCACTCCGTTGAAATAGGTTTTTTAAGTAGTAGTTTTACTTTACTGTTAAGTTGGACAACCTTTTACAGTTGACTTATCCAATGTTCGGAAAACTAAATAAACGTAGCTGTACTTTATATTGAAAGTAGTACTTTTTTAACGTTTAAAATAAAAAATGTATGATTTTTAAAATTATTTCTTTATCGTTTATCGGAAATAATTTTTAAAACTTTTTATGCAAGAGTAATAAGTACATTTTCGAACGGTCGATTGCTAAAGGGTTAATATTTGCTTACATAAAATGAAATAGACAAGATTGCGATCGTACACTTATTATATATTTATATTCCAAGGTGCGATCGAGAAAACGCAAATGACGCGTAATTGACAAAAACTGCGAATACGTTATTGAAACTAATTAATACCAACCTCGACATATAAAATAATAATATCCAAACAAATCAAAACAAATTATAAATTTATACGTTTCGCATCAAACGATGTAAACTAAACAAATTTTTTTTTAATTTAAGTTCGAACGAAAATTTTATAAGTTAAAAATTATTCAAATACAGGCGTATTTGTAATAAAAAATACTCTTTTCTTCTCGTGCCAAAGATATTTCTTCCAGTCATTAAAAATAAGTGAAATTCTTAATTTTGTAAAAATTAATGGATGCAACGTAGTTATTAATTAATATAGAATTTCCGTTGCTGCGTACAATATTACGAAAATTAAAAAAATCCGATGAGTAAACACGTGAAATTCCCCGTTAATTAAAAAGTTATAACGGATAGTTTAACTCAGTTTAACTCAGTTTAGAGATATTCTTCGACTCGAGAAAAGCATTCATAAAATTAAAATACAAGTGATCGTCGAAAAAATATTTCCACTGCATACAGAATCGCGAGAAGAGTAGATTCTACGATACTGAAATAGAGAAAACCTTGGGTTGTCGTAGATTTTCCAAGCTCGGAGCATACCGAGGCAAAGTCCATCCAGTGGCTCATTTTCCGGCGTATCGACCGACGCCTCGGTGAGATCCAACTCTCGGAGAAGGTAACGATGTAATCTCGAACAAGCGGTTCCGATCCATCCCTGACCGCAGGCTATCGTGTTTACCTAAGCATACCAACGACGCTTTAACGCTAATTTTTTAACGAAGGTTCCGTTCCGCTTTCTGCCATTGTTGCACGCATACTTTGTTTGCGTTCGATTACCAATGCAAACTACTCGAAGGAACCCTGTATTTCAAATCAAACGATATTTAAACATGGCTCGCTTTACGCCTCCTTCCATTTCGTAGGAAGCGAAATTCGCGTTGCGCCAAATAACAAACAACTCTTTCGTTCTACCGTGGATCTACAAAATCTATAGTCGATTTTAAGGTATGAAGGTTTTAAGGTACATTGCTACAGTCTCTAAGTTGTTCGATAAATTTCGCTAAGCATAATTTTCAAAAAAGTGTAAAAATTGAGTTTTCGTTCCTCTATCAAACTTTTTATCTAATTTAACATCCGCTCTTTTCATTTAAATATACAATTTTAACGAATGATATTTTTAATCGTCCTCTATGTACCTTGGAAATAAATACAATCCGAGAACTTTTTTTTTTAAACGTCGATTTTTAAAAAAATTTTATTCAAAAAATTAAATTCGATTTTTACTTCTTTTTCCGTTAATTCGTTCAAAGAATAAAATTTTTGTTTTGCGAAAGCGCGTTAAAAAATCTTAGGAAGTAACGCAAAGAATGTTTTATAAATAATTTTTGTAACGGTAGCGATAGAACGAAATATACAAAATTTATGCTCGACAACGCGTAAATATTTACAAATTTTTAACGAACTATTGGGTATCGTTTTACGTTGTTTCTAGTACGACCGAGACTCGAACGTACACCTCGAACGTACACTTTCGAGAACCTTTGGGAAACATTTTCAAAATGTGCACCGCGAGTTCGAAGAATGATCGTAAGATGCTTTTGTGTTTTAAATTTGTTATATCAACCGAAATTTCTTTGATTCGCATCGTTCTCAAACCGTGTTTTAACTCCAAATTCAGCGGATTGAGCATCCGTTCCACAAAATTAATTATATTCCAACGCGTTTTATCGAAAATATTGAAAGTCTCTGGAGGGAAAAAATAAAAAAAATTAAACACAAAGGAACGAGACGATCGTCTCGAGTTGTGTTAATTACGACGGTAAAAGCGACGCGTACCGTTCAAATCGTATTCGATAGCAACGATTCCTTTGGTGATGGGCAACGAACGTTCGTTGGAAAAAGTTTGGCGCGTCCGAGACGTCCAGGAGGAAACGCGGTGTCGATTCGAAGAGAAGCGCGAGGATATTTCCCGGTCACTCGAAAAACGACCGACGGCATCCGTTGTTACCGCTAGCCGCAAAAAATATTCATCTCATGTCGAAAGAGGAAGCCGAGCGACAAGACTCGGACTCTTCTCTCTCTCTATAAAACTTGAAGAAGGCCGGGGGAAGAAGAGGAACGGTAGATTTTTCCCGACTAGTTTCGCGCCTCGGCGAGCAAACTGACCTCGACTTGTTTGCAGCGAGACTCGGCCTCGTTTTCCTCCTCCGACTCGCGTAGCATAAAGTCCGACCTGAGAAGCCCCAGGGCGAGCGGCTGGACGCAACCCCCGGTGCTCGTCTCCTCGAGCACGTGCACCAGCCGCCGGGTGAACTCGTCGATTCGCGCGCACGAGGCCAGCGTCTCCCTCAGGAACTCGTAGTCCCCGGCGACGCGGTGCACGAGCTCGTTCACTAGCCGCTGGAGCGACCGCGCCTCCTCGAAGACGCTGCGCGGGAACCTCGAGGGAAGGAGGGCGAACGGCACAAACTCCACGCGGTCTGGGGAAAAGGGGACGAGTCATTGCCACTGGCGCTTGCAATTTTCTCTCGCTGCTTCGTTAATTACGCATCGCGCAAATCAAAATGAATTGTAAAGTGGATGTCGATGTTGCTTCAAAATGTATTTCAAACATATATTTCAAACATATATTTATACGAATCGACCGACAAAACTTTATTTGCGAAAGCTCGAGAAAATCCAATCTATATTATCGTATTTGAAATTCGATCGTAACAAATTTACTAAATCCTTGGTACGAAAATTATTATAATCTAGGAAATATTCTTCGTGAACCGGATAAATCTTTATCCGCGCGTTATGGTTTTTTTGTAGATCTATTTTTCGTTAAAAATGGAAACGTTAAAATGTATTTACTGGCTAACAATTTTAATCGGTATCGTTAATCTACATATTAAGTTTCGAACAATATATGACCGATTACGATTATGATTTTTAACCATGATTATTTTCGAATGAACGAGGTATCGAAATATTTCTTTACGTTCCCGTTATCGTTATTTCGCCATCGTTGTAAATATATTTGACATATTCGCTTAATAAGAAAATTCATCGACGTTATCGATCGAAGAAAAAATTTAAATTACCGCTTCGCCGAAAAGTTAACGTACGAAAAAAATGCAACGCATCGCCATTTTCATTACATCTGTAGTTGTAAGCTTGTACGTTTCGATCATACACCAAAAATACTTATCGCGACGTTTATTTCATTCGATTTTCAATATCATTATGATAATATCGTATAAGCAATTTGATTCAAACCTGATACTTTTGCCTCGGAACGCATCGTCAAACCGTTGAGAAGAGCCCAATCTTTCGCTTTGTCTACAATTTCTTCGAGTGGAACGTCCAATGATTTTGCGACGAGGTCCATAATATATCGTTAAATTTTCGAAACACACGCTAATTATGATCTTACAATCTGAGTATAATTATACAATTGTAAACAATTTACTCTTTGTTGTATTGTCTTTGGATATTATTTATTGATCGTTCTATATTAATAAATGAAATCGAAATATATAAATTTAGCAGGAAATATCGTGCTTTTATTACAAAACACAAGGAAATAAAATTTAGTTTTTTTTTAATCGAGCGCGTAACTGTATCTTTTTAATTTATATCAAGGAGAAGGATATGTATATATATATAATTAATTACCGATGTGTAACTCGTGACTAAGATTCAATTAATTTTCATGATTTTATTTATTTGACAAAAATTAAAAGGTAAAATATTTCTAAAAAATGATGTTATTAATCGTAAATTTTATAGTTTTGTATACAAACATGTTTTACTGAAACGACTCGAGAAAATTTCGTGGTATTAAAAAATGAATAATTAATATTTCAATTTGATTCATCTTTTCAGAAGTCGATATCGCCGATAACCGAAATATTTTCTGTAATATTTTCGATAAGTATTTTAATTAAGTAAATTAATTTATCAAATTTTAGACTACTTTATATATTATATTAAAAAATCTTTTATCAATCGAATATTACGTTAATATTTAATACAGGTTATTTCAAATTATTAATCCTTCTTTATTAAATTAATTGATTGTAGCGCTAAGGTAACAATAATTAAAGCATTGTTTACGATGTTATTACTAAATGGTCGAAAAATTTCAATACCTAGTAATGTATGAACTTTGTATTTTTTTATTTTCATTTTTATTATACTCGTTTAATTTAAATAAAAGTGTGAACATTCGTATTTTAAGTACATTGTACTTTTGTCAAGGTATTTAAACATGGATCGAAGTATTAATTTTATAAATGAATGTAAAATGATCACCGACTAATTATCGTTATTACCTAACGTCTAATTTCCAGAAATTTCAAATCGGCATTTTAAAAAAAAATCGAAGAAAGAGTTTGCCGATGAGAAAGTGACAGATAACACGTAGAATAAAAAATGAGAAACTATAGACCGTTGTTATAGCTTTCGTCGATTTTAACCACGATTTTTATTATAAGTTTACGAAAGAAAGGTCACGTTTGCTTTAAATTACACTGATTCGAAAGAGAAGAAAAAGAAAGCAGTCGTTTAACGTAAAATCTGCACGATGTAAATCATAAATTATAAATCGTATAAAATATTAATGGCTTACGATTACAGTTGTTGTTTGACGATGTTGTAAAATTCGTTTTACGAAGTGGCGGGATAATAAAACTGAATTTTGATCGAATGATATGGAATAGAGGTAAATTCGAAGAGAAATTTATCGACGTAGCGAAAAAACAAGCGTATCGTAATCGAAATTTTATATACGTTTATTGAAAAAAGTCTCACTAGCTAAATACATCACACATTTACATGTTTAAAGCCTCGGTTGTAACAAATAAATAAATATACAAATAAATAAAAATCTTGTAGCGACTATGCTTCTCTCAAAAAACTATACAATGTAGACAAATACAGAGACATACAGAGAGTCATAGCAGATCATAGGTAAAGTTGAGGAATACAAGTATGACAAAAGGACCAAAAGAAAAGGTCGTAATTTAAGCTGTTATCGTCAAGTTATAGGTTGTACATGTAAGCATCGATATGGCCTCCCCCTCAGAACACGGCGTCCAGCTTGACGACCTGTACTTTGGAGGAGAGATCGGACTTGTCCTTGTCCTGGGTGAGGTTGTAGGTCGAACTGTAGCTGATAAGCTCCATGACGCCGTCGTCGTTGAGATCGGTTATCGAGATCGACAGCGCCTGTCGAGACAGGCTCGGCTGACAGTCCTGACCTCGGCAAAGCTGCAGAAGGTCGCTTTGACTCGCGTTCATCGAGTGGACCTGAGTGTTGTTCACGTAGACGATGCTCACGCGTTCGGTGAGGTTCCGCCGATACACCGACGACTTACCGTTCTAAAACCCAGAGTTTATTTATTAGTTTATTTCTTAGTTTATTATAAATTCGATAGATTTATCGGTGCGCTATCTCGAGTATCTTAAAGACAAATAAACTTATTAATTTGAAGGGTAAATTATTGGCTTCTACTTTCGCGAGTATCAAGAGATCGTCACATCTTTATCCGTGTATTCCTAGTTTATTCGATTTTACCAACGTTCTTATTTTTTTCTCTTATTTTCTTATTTTTTCGATTGTAAGTAATTAATCGTTTATTAAAACATTTAATAAACATTTGGTCTTTGAATAAAATAACTATAATATTTCTGAATTAAAAAAATTAAAACCTACAAAATATTGAAATTGCGTACACAGAGTTGTCTTACCCGTTTAGAATTTATTTTCCTATTTATAGTACGATAATTATATTTTATTAATTCATAATTACAATCGTGATCCGAGTTATAAACGTATTAAAAATCTTTGTTGTGATCGTTGAGTTGACCTTGAATTTCTCGATTCGATAAACAATACCAATGGTAAACGGTTGAGTCCATCGGAATAAAATTATAAATTCTGTACACGATGAAAAAACATCGACGTTAGTCTGCATGTGACTGACTTTTTAACCGACTGTATGCAGATGACTATAAAAGTTTTCAACGAGCACCAATAGAAGTGTTACGACTATAATAAACATAAAAAAACTTTAAAGGATAACGATAACAATAGTTACGGCTTTTCCTTGAAATAAATTAAATATTAAAATTCATTTCGATTCATTTTTTAAACGTCGCATTATTGCAAATATTTTTTTAACATACTGATTATTTAAAAATTAATACAAAAATTATCGTTTAATTTTTATTTTGTTTAATAATAGTTGCTTTTCGTCAAATTTTTCAGTTTCTCAATTCCTTTACTTAACCTAACAAATTTTTGGTTTAATACCGAGTTAATTTTTTTTTCAATTACATATTCAAGCATTAGATAAATACATTGAATAAAATATCAACCAACACATTACAAAGATTTGTAATCAATATTTTTTTATATGCATATATTTAACTTTCGTATAATTTTATATAGTTGTTTTGAATTTCAATATTTTATAAAATAAAAGCAATTAAAAGAAAATTTGTAAAATATTGACGAAAATTACAGCAGTAAAATTTTTAACCGATAATTCGGTAGTAAAATAGTTTGTGCGATGACCGTATTTAATAGAAATTAATATAAGTTTTAAAGAGTTAAAATAAGTATTTCCATAAAATGATTAGCCATAGGAAGATTATGAAAATTAATTTAATTCGCATCGAAAAGCAATAAAAGCGCTCGAGTCTCGATTACACTGCAACGTAATAAACTATATATTCGTACGCGGTAATCGTTAAAAAGTAGGAGAGAGCATAGAGAGAGGGAGAGAGAGAAAGAGAGGAGGATCGACCGAATCCGACGAAAAAAATACGATCCGAGTATCGACGGCCATGGTTGGACGGTTGGACCCGTACCTTCATCGGGGTCGCCTCATCGGGGACGGAAGTCCAATTCCAGAACTTCAAAGCGAATCCAGCGGTGTAAAGCTGATCCAACGTGTCGAGGATCGCGGGTCTCGTGACGAAGGACGAGCCGTCCGCCTGATCCCAGATGCGACTCTCGTTACCATCGGGATGCCGAAACGTGAGGTTGACGTTGGCCCCGCAATCGACACCCGGACAATCGTCGGCCGCGTTGCGCACGTGGAGGCGAAGATGCGACGTCAGATCCCAGACGTCGGTGGACGTCCGTTTCGGGTAGCCGACCGGGATTTGGGCTCTTATCGGCGCTCCGGACTTGCGACGGTCTTGCGAGAGGTTCAGAGACTCGATAAAGTTTTTCAAAAGCAACGTCTTGGTCGAGCCTGGAAAAAACGAACAGCATTTTTGCGTTTATCAAGTGTTTCTACCACTGGTGGCTGATTTATTATATTTTATATAAACATATATAGTAACAACTTCCATAAAAATTACCAGCTTCTATTTTTTGTGCGTTTATTTAGATTTAATCGTCGTTTGTGTTTTATCGTTGCGTAAAGTTAGTTTTTGCTTTTGGTTTAGTAACGATTTCTCGATCCTTTCGCGAACATTTATTTTGAGAATCGCTGCGTTAGACGTTAGATTAGAAAAATCATCTTTAAATTTCATAACGTTTCGTAAACTTTATTTTCGAATTAAATTTCAATTATCGCGATATAATTTACAAGATAAAAAAAATAATTTGCCCGAGAAATTTCCGAGATCGCGTAATATTCTCAATAATTGTATCGTTAAAGTGTACAGAAAATACGACGCGTACGTAACATTGATCGTTATATTATATTAGAGATACGAGTATTATCTTAATTATTTCAAAGAAAATTGAATTTTAATAAAAGTTGAAAGAGGAGGCGAAAATCTCCATGTATTTCGAAATTTGATGAAAAAGCTCACCCTTTAATAACGTAAGACTTTATTATTTTTCAAAATATTATTCCCAAGAATTTATTTTCGTTAATTTTTATCTATGTCAAACTTTGTTTTGTGTAACATTTTTCATCTATCGCGATGCGAAATCGTTTTTTAATCGTTTACAATTTTTGATTTAATTATAATTCACATTTTAATATAAAACCGAATAACTGTATGTTTTTATTAGAAATCAAAATCTTTTAATTTAATCGAGTAATATAAATATTAGCTTTTTTTTTAGTACTTCAAAATAACGTCATGTTTTACGATAGTGAGCAATATTTAAAAAATACCACTAAATTTCAACAAACGTTACATAAAATACTTAATACATCGAGTAATATATAAAAAATATATTAAAATTATAATAGAAATGTTAAAAAATAAATATAGTTGCTTGTAAATAAATCAATGACGTAAGTTTGGGTTTCGTGTGTTCATATGACCGCGCGCAAATTATTTAAGTATAAATATAAAACGTAAACTCACTAATACATATATATCTTTATACCTTACGTAAAAAAATTTTTTTACTTAATTTTTTAAAGAAGTTTTATAGTTTTCCTGAATTAGTATATAATTAAATTAATTTTATAACGAGCAATACAGCCTTGCATATTTTTAATTATTTAAATTACTATTAAATACGTTTTCTTAATCTTATATTATTATATATATATATATATATATATAATAAAAAATAAGTAATTAAATAGTTATATTAACTCTATACGCGTAGTATATTCGTTATTTTTTTTAAATTTTAAGTATGTTTCGTTCATTTAAACATTGCAAACGATAAAAATAATGATGCGTTTATAATTTAGTATTTATACTATTCTTAAGCAATATTAATTTAATATTTTTTACTCTGTGTTTATTTTTTAAAATATTATTTAAATATAAAATATTATTTATTAATTATTTTAACACATAAATCAAACACAAAATTTATTTGATTTAAACGTCGTTAAATATTTAAAACTTAAAACAAGTAATAACTATTTCGAATCAGTCTGGTCTATTATAAAATTAATTTTTATCAATGTAATAGAAACTTACGCTTGCCATTTCCAGTATAACACATATATGATAAGAAAAACGATGAATCAATACTGTTTAATTTGACGGATGTACACGTGGGTATTGTCCGCCGTCCAAGTAATTTTCCCCCTTTTCCAGTTAAAATCACAAGATTTTGACTAGAATTTGTCATCTCGATACTAAGAAGATCGTTGATTCCATCAGAATCCAGATCAGATACTAGTAGAGGTAGATTAGAATAAGTGTATACTTCGGAGTTCCAGTGAATAGTACCGGCGAATGGTTCAATGCTGACTAGAAGGCCACCTTCGCCCGATACAAGACAATCTGGTTTTCCAGAACCATCGGTATCGAGCATTTCGCAATTAATATCGGTGGGTAATCGTTTTAATACTACCCACCACAAAGGTTTGCCATCCGTAGCTTGCATAGACAAAATACCACCTCCCTCGGGAGGGATTTGTCTTTTTCTAGCCGAATCTTTCGATTCTACATCGCCAAATTGTTGACCTCTTAGGAGAAATATTAAATTGTAAGGATCGCCTTTAACCACTGTAATTTTTCCATGTAGTTCTAAAAGTTTTTTAAAAAATTTGCTAATTTATAAAAATTCGATATTTGATTTAAAAATACGATAAATTTTTCTAATATATATAGCTTACCAATACCCTCTAAAGTTTTATCCCACGATACCGAAGTTTTTGGTTCGGGTGGAGGAGATAAACATATTGAGGAATTATCGCAAGGTAGGACGTATAAAAAAACTAGAATTGTAATTATACATAGTAATACTGATGCAACCAAACAGAACCGTCTAAGTGGCGACATATCGTGTCTCTTCCACAAATCATCGTGATTTTGTCCATCAAGTACCATTATTGGTATATTGTCGTTACTGTAGCCAAAAGAATTCCTTCCGTTTCTGGTTCTGTTAGCAATATTTTTTGTTTCATCGAGAGGATAAAATCTTCCATTTTGACAAATTATCGTCGTATCCTAAAGCACATAATAGATATACGTATTGACTTTGCATTTAAAATAATTATTAAAACTACAATTTATCGCATTAAAATTAACGGTTACGATCGAATTCAAGGACACGATTTTCCTTATTTAGAATAATTAATTTAATATTATTACTTAAAAATAATAAAGCCAATTATTACAAAAAAAAGTATTAATTTGAAAAATTGATATATTGAAAAAATATGTATTAATTTTAATGTTCATTATAAACAAACGAACGTATCGTACGCAATACAAGGTATAAAACTTGTATTATAACAAATTTATTGATTTTGGAAATACAGATCGACATCGGTATTGTATTAAAATATCTGGATAAAATTAATAAAAGATCGTTGCTTCGAATACAATGCCGAAAAAAGTGATATTGAATGCACTTAATAGTATTGTTAAATTTGTAAAAAAAAAAAGAAAATATTCTATAGGATGAAAAAAAGGTATATTACGCGCAAATTAACTATTAAAAAATTATGAAATAAGTACGATAAAAAAATGACTGACACTTATCCTGGATTGATCATCATCCTTAGAAGCGGAATCAATTTGATGATGATGTTCATCGTCGTCATCCTCGGTGTCGGTATTGCTAATACTTTGAGGGAGCGGCGCATAACCTTTGACATTCGGTTCACTCGACATTATGCGCGTGATTTATTACACAGCTTGTGTGGAACAAAAATGTAATGAAAGTAGTAATATGTTTAGTAAAACACGGTAAATCGTTTCTTTAGCATTTCGTATAATTTTACTGTAATAAATTTTATTATTTTTCCTCGGGGGTATAAATCCAATAAACGAACGATGACGCGGGTTGCACAAATCGTGACATTTATATATAATACAATTTATAATCTGATGATAATTACACTTGAAGTTGGCTTCCGAAGGAAACAAATCGAAAGATAAAATGGAAGTTGACGTTGGTTCCATTCCATCGTTCGGTTTATTCAAACTCGCTTTTCTCAATTTCTTAATAGTGAAATCCAAAATGACGATTTCAGAATATTTGTATGGAAAGCTTTGTATTTGATCACGTACGAATATTTTACTCGAATTTAATAAATATTAATAAGTTATAAGCGAAGATTGTTATATCGTATCGTTGAAACATCACGAAAAGGTAATTTGCGGCTTTTTTATTTTATAAGAACATGTGCGAATTTCTTGTTTATTATGTTATTAAGTTTAACGTCAACGCGTAGCCATGAGGTGCAATGTACCGTAGGTTATAGGAGAATCTATTTTATTCGATATTTGCTTATTACTTTCATCATTTTATTTAATTAAGTAAAACATCAAATTTTACGGCATTAGTTTTTTTGTAAATATAAATTCATATAATTATTTTTAATTTCGTTTGATACAAGTATAGAATACAATCGATTTATTAAATAAGTAATAAAATCAAAGATACTTTTGTTGTTTATATTTTTAATGTTAAAAAATTATTACAGAAAAGTGTAAGCATCCTTAGCTTTCAATTAAATAACATTCTAAAATTAAATAATAAATTTCTAATAAATAAAATTTTTATGCGATTCTAATCGAGTTTTTATGTATTTCCATTTAGCTTTTACATAATTCGACAAAATATTTTTATCGTTTATTTTTACCGATTGTATTAAGTAATATTTATTTTATAATTGAATGTTCTATGAATTTTTAAGAGTATTAAATTATATGTATAATTTACCAAATTGAAATATTTGCTAAAGAACACTTGTAAATTATTCGATAATTTGTTTAATTTTCTAAAAAAAATATTTTCTTGTAAACTTTTCGGTACATTGACGTACATTATAAAACTTGAACTCTTGTTCAAGGCGGTTGGTCCATCCAGCACACATGATTGGATCCAGATGGTTAACACAGTTGAATATTCATCTTTCGAGAGTCCAAATTAATTTTTACCAGACTATGATGGCTCCCTTGCTGGTTCCTCCACCTTCAGTACGCGGACAAAATAAAGTGGATTACGAAGCTTTTAAAATATTATTAAAAAATATTCCTAGTTTAGTCGTATCTAATTTAAACTTGCCAGAAATTATTAAAAACATACAACCATTTTTATTAAAATTACCTTTTTTCAAGCCGGTTCAACTTCTTGAAACCGAAGAAAAACAATTTATCATTCATCTTGATCCGCGTAAAATAAATAATATTTCCGATTCTCTTAAAAAAGAGATACTGTGGAATAAAATTTATAAAGAAGTAGATATAAAATTATCGTATAATAATTGGCCTTCTTACGAAGTTCTTTACGCTATTTTACCAGAAGGCATTGAAATACCAACATCGTTCAGTCAAATTGGACACATTGTTCATTTTAATCTCAGATCCGAACAACTACCTTACAAACACGTAATAGGTCAAGTTTATCTCGATAAAATCCCTACTGCTAAAACAGTAGTAAATAAAATAAATATTATCGACAATGTATATAGGAATTTTAAAATGGAAATTTTGGCTGGAGAATCAAATACGATTGTTTCCGTTAAAGAATTCGGTTGTGTTTACCATTTCGATTTTGCTAAAGTATATTGGAATCCAAAATTGAGTACGGAACACTTTACTTTAGTGAACTTTATGAAAGCAGGAGACGTGCTTTACGACGTATTCGCCGGAGTAGGTCCGTTCGTTGTTCCATCCGCGCGAAAAGGCGTAAGAGTTTTAGCCAATGATTTAAATCCAGACTCTCATACATGGTTAATTAAGAATGTACAAATTAATAAAGTATCAAATCTAGTGACTACTTTTAATAAAGACGGAAGAGATTTTTTGAGGGAGGATGTAAAAAAAGATATTCTTGCCAGAAGAGAAAAAAATTCCGATGGTTTCGAACACATATCAATGAATTTACCAGCTCTTGCGGTTGACTTTTTAGATATTTTTTCAAATTGGTTCGGTAAAGAAGATGTAGATAAAGTTTGTTTAAAACCGCCAAAGGTACACGTTTACTGTTTTATTAAGGCAGATAAGGATAAGGATTTGAAAGCGCTAGCTAAAGAATTAGTCGAGGAAAAAATTGGAGCTGAAATTTCCCCGGAGTCTTTAATAAATATTCATCTAGTGAGGAATGTATCTACGAATAAAATCATGATGCGTGTATCTTTCTCATTGAGAAAAGAAATGTTAAAAAGCGAGGAGCCAGCAATGAAAAAATTAAAAATAGCGAACGATAATAATCATAATTTTCCAGGAAGTAATGGGGAAGAATAAATCCAAGACAAAGAATGTATTTAAGGTTTCGGAAGCTCGCTCTAGACGAGCGAAGGCTAAGGCTAAGAAGGTGAAGACCAATTTAAAGAAAGTAAGTGTTCCTGGTATTATTTTGGAACAAATGTACTTTCCGTCGATCCAATTATATTTAATATTAAGGGCATGTTTGTTGCGTAGCTGGACCTTGGACAGGGAAGTAAAATAAATAAGGATAAGACAACTCTTTTAAATAAGCAGTTGGTGGAACTCAGCAAAGAAGTCTATCAGCCTGGCGGTAAAAAGAAGGCGGTTGGCTCAAAAGGCACAGCTGTACCTAAAAAGTCAACACAGCCTCTCAGTGGACCATCGAAAGAACAAACCACAAAACTTATTGAAAATTTAGAAATTTAATATCATTGACAACTAATACATTATGTATAAGACTTTTGTAAAATAAATGTAAATATTTTATAAAAATACAAATATTTCTTTTTTTCAAACCCAAGGCACCACGTAAAATAAGCTAGAACGAAGTGCCATGACAGACGAACATATTGCATCGTTAATAATTATCGGTGACGAAATACTACGTGGACAAGTTCAAGATGCTAATACAATGTATTTAGCCAAATGTTTGGAAACTAAGGGGATCAAAATTCAAAAAGTTGTAGTCATTCCTGACGAGGTAATTTTTTCTTTTCAGTGATTAGACGAGAATTTATTAAATGAGAGTAGCTCATCAAATTAGTTGAAAACTTTAGAAAATATTTAAATTCGCTTTGAAAAAAAATTTCATTATCTTGATACAAATAGTATGTATATTTTTAATATTAAATACTCATCTTTTTAGTATAAAAATTTTTTTAATTATCGAAGATGCAGATTATTGTTTTATTATAAAAATAAAAATACATTGTTTATCCGTCAATTTCTATTTTGACGTAAACCAATAAATTTATTCATTTTTTATGTATACTCGAATCGGATACATTTTCGATATAATGGACATTGTACGTAATAATTTCAGTTAACGAATTTACTCAGAATATAAATAAATATTTTAAACTTAATTATTGATTTGAAATTGGTAAAACAAAGAAATCTATTATAAAAATAAAAAATAAATTAAATTCCTTTACATAAGCAATCATTATTATTTGTACAAACAAATGTATTTAAAAGAAATATTGTTTTTAATTACATAGCAATATGTGAAAAGTTATTACGGTTAATTAATATCTTAATTTTATCGTAATGAGTTAAGTGTCCGTTTTTTATAATACGTTTATTTTTTAACTTGTACCAACAATTTTTGGCTAAATTTATCGATGAACACAGTACAAAAATTTAATCTGATATTTTGTATTATTGGTAAAAAAAATTGTACATACTAAAACTATGTATTAATTATTATATAAATAATAATTATTTTAAGTGTTAAAAGTACGTGATATTAAAGAAAAATTTTAATTAATAATAAATGCATAATATATTTTTGTTAATTACTTATGACTAATATGTTGTTATATACAGCAATCGCAATTTTAAAGGTTATTTTCTTTTAGTTTTAATTAGGATTTTTATTGTTTGTGAGAATTTGTTACAAGAGAACAATCTTTTTATATCAATTTTGCAGTTTTATTTGTATACAGAAAATGGGTAAAATTAGATGTACATTTAATTTCTTCATTTTGTTTTAATATATATAGATATATCTATGTATATATATACATGAAATCGCGATTATATGTAAAAAAAGAATTGTAAACTTGTTTTATGTTTCAAAACTTTTAAAACGTGTTTTTCTAAATATTATTGTTTTGGTATTGAAATAAAATAGTTTACTTTTTCCGTATTAGCATCTTTTAAAATGCTAAAATAAAAATTAAAAACTTTTTAAATTAATTTTTATCTTATAAATAAATAGTAATGAAAACAGCTCATTTTTTATTATCATAATTGTTGTTGTTCTTGTTATTATTCTTATCCAGTTATACTCATTCTTCTTTAAGATTTTATTTATAAATTATTAGTCGTTCGCCAATATCAGTTCTATTTGCAAAGTAATTTTTAATAAAAGAAAACTTATCGATTAATTATTTACAATGGAAATATTTTAATGGTATTTTATACATATACGATTGTAAAGAGTAATAATAAATTTTAAAAATTTTGAAATCAAGAATTTGAATTTCTTTGAAAATTTAAAATTAAATTTTACAAATATAAATTACACTTGACATTAATAATTTAAAAATTAATAATAATATCTTTGTAATAAAAAGGAATTTATTGCTCAGATGAAATTTAATTATATCGATAGAATTAAAAAACCACGTATTATTTACATGAAAAATAATAACTAATTAGATGCTTCGACTTTAAATTTCGGGTCAGGTTGACATTATCGCAACAGAAGTCTGGGAAGCTTCCCATAAATATCCGATCGTCTTTACTTCTGGTGGAATAGGACCGACGCACGATGATTTAACGTACAAGGGAATCGCCAAAGCTCTTGGATTGAGTCTGAAGGAAAATAAGATACTTCTCGAAAAATTGAATTTACTGTTTCCCGATAAGCCAGAATCTCGACGACTTGCCATTGTTCCAAATCCTTGCGAACTCATTAACATTACGTCCAATAATTCCCATGGTAAAGTGTGATCAAACCAACTTTTAATTTGTTTATTAAAATATTGCGAAATTCGAGAAATGCTTGGTAACGATCAATTAAAATGGGTACCTTGGAAAATCGAAGAATTCCGATAATAAAAGTAATTAACGTTATCGGTAACTTTTTTAAAATAATAGTCTCGATAATAGTTTTTTAAAAAAATATTAATTTAACTTTAATTTAAATTTCAATGAACGAATGAAACGGTGAGAAAATTATGCAAAACTTTGTTTTTTATTAAGAGAAAACGGGATTAAAGATTTTTTAATACGCGAACATCACTAATAAACTTGGACTCGAGATAAAATTGAACCGAAACAGTATCGAAAAATCTCCATTTTTGTATTTTATAAGTATACGTTTTACGTTACGGTTGTACGATAAAAAGATAAAAATATCGTATTTAACAGAAGTACCGTACAATCATGGCGTAGAAACGTCCGCTCGACGAGAATCAAAGGAATTCGGGACGAACGAAAGTTGATTCGATATATTGTCGAAAGTATCGGAAACTTTTTTCTCGCTTGAGGCTCAAAGCTTTATCTTCGATGGTAGAACAATTTATTAAAAAAAACTCTCGTCGAGCGCAATAAAACGTACGAGCCCTAAACGCAAAGAGCAAACATCCTTTGGTTCTCACGGAGAAAACATCGTAAGAACGTTCGCGAAAGATCGGCCGAGCCTCGAACTATTCCCCAACTCTTGCGCGTGTTCCCGAACGGAGTTGCATTCGCGAACGAACCTCCGGACGCGTCGTACGCTCACCCGGATGCACCCCGGATGTAACCCGGATGCACCCCGGAAGCAATCCGGATGCAACACCGCTGCTCCTCCCTCTAACACGAGGAGCCCGTCCTTAGGCGACTACGCGCTGGTGAAGGCGGGGAACGTGTTCGCGCTTCCGGGCTCGCCCCGTTACTTCCGGAGGGCCGCGGAGGCGGCGGTGGCCACCCTGGAGGCGGGCCGGTCCCTTCACACCGACAGCCTCGAGGTCGAGCTCGACGAGTTCGCGCTCGCGCCGCAGCTCGAGGTCCAGGCCCAGCGGTGGCGGGGTCTCGTCACCATCGGCAGCTACCCCCAGAGGGTAGGGCCCCGACCGAGGACGCGGATCGACCTCGTCGCCCGAAGCAGCCGAGACCTGGAACGGGCCAAGTCGGCCGTCGTCGCGGCGCTAACCCCGGAGTTCCTCCCCGGGGTCGTCGACTCTCAGCAACGCAATGCCCTCGACTTGATCGAGCAGTGCTACACCAGGTCAGTAACCCCGAGCTCGACGACCGAGCTACGTACCAGCTTACACCAACTCGCTGTCAACGACGACTGCGACGCTCCTCCGCTCTTCCTCGACGGCGCGTACGGCGCGACCGTCACCGGGTCCCCGTCCGAACTTGTGCCCTCGCAATCGACCGAGACGATCGCGTCGTGAAATTCGCATTTTAAGGCTAATTATTACTAGAATATTACGAGAGTGTTACGAGAATGTTACGAGAATGTTACGAGAACGCGCGACGATCGATCGGTGGTAGGTGCAATTGATTTTTTCTCGAACTTAACTCGAACGACGTATTCGCTTTTCTTTATTCCAAAATAAAACAAGCTCGTTCCCTTGACGGTTAATTTACATTTTATCGCAAATTATACATTCTGACGTACAATTTTACGTAACGTTGTAATTTTAAAAAGAAACAATACACCCGTATCTCAACGGAAGATTTCTTCGTAAGAACTTTGAACGAGTCCACGAATCTTTAGCTGTGTAATATAAAAAGGGTCGATTCCAGTTGGATAATTTGTGACAGGTTCAACTATTTTCGCGAACCCCTATGGTAAAATAATAATTATTCAACGAACTATAGTATACGATAGCTCTTGTCGATAGCAACAAAATTTTTAACGTTACCAATTTATTATAAATACTACCTTCGAGCACAAAATTTGAAGAATTAGGAGGTCAGATAGAAAAAAATAAAAATTCTATATAAAGTTAGTTTCCGACACGATATTTTTATTAGTCATTTCTAATTTAAAGAAAGTATAATAAAAGTTTATCTTGTAAAAGAAATTAATATTTGAAGCGATATTTTACGCAATATTTTTAATGTAATTTCAATTTACGAAGATATTTTACGTAAAAAGGAACTGAAAGATGAGCAAAGTAAACGAAATAAAAGAAAAAAATTAATTTAGCATTTGTGAATATATTTAAAAGTTATATTTTACATTTCAAAATATTGTGTTATGCTACGTTATAAATAATCATGTTATTTCTCAAAATAAATTTGTATTAAAACTAAAATTAGAAATATTTGTTTCGTAACTTTTTACATAAAACGTTTTTTTTAACATTTTTTTATAGAAAATGATTAGTTTTTGTCGGTTATACCGATAATCGGTGTGAACGAGACGCTTACATAATTAACTTGTCTCTGCTTATGTCCGGCGTACGAAGATAATAAATTTTTAATTATTTAAAAATAAATAATATTATCGTTAAGCAATTACAGTTGTACATCTTGTGCCAATAATTTTATCTTTACATTGTAATAAATATTACCGAGTATACGTTTAAATTTACCTTGCGCGTAATGCAATAATATACAATATTGTAAGATTTTTTCATCCGTTGCGTTTATTTAAAACGTAGTAAAAATTATCGCTAAATATATTTTAATCAATTTTTGAATCGTACATCGATCTATTTATTTTTGAAAGCGTAGCACTTTTAACCGATAATAATAAATTAAGTTAAATTAGAAATTTATACATTTTCTTATCTAATATCTATAATAATATCAAATGCGTTGTAGGACGAACGACGTTGGTTGAACGATGGGAGCCTCGAAATTTTATTTCGATGACGATGTAGCGTTCCTATTTTGTAATAAATACACTGAATATTAATCTTTAATTAATCTCTTCACCGGTACTTTTATATCCATGAACCGTATATTTTTGGCGTTGGTAATTTATATGTAATACAACTTGAACAAATCTTTGCGGCTCAATTACATATAAATATTAAAATGTATTCTCACGAGAATAAAATTTTTGTTTGTAATTAGATACAAAAGTAACGAAGTGTTCCTAAGTTTCAACGGAGGCAAAGATTGCACAGTCGTTCTTCACTTGGTTACAACATTTTGCCGATCTCGAGGATTCGATTCTCCTCTTTGTTTGTACGTAACCGGTGATGCATTTCCCGAGGTTCGTTCATTCAATTACATATTTGTTTACATTTATGAGAATCGATGTTCGAATATCTCATTATTATTTTCATTTTTATAAGCAACATCAAAATATCATAATATTCGATGATTTTTATTTTTTTTTTTATAATATCTATAGAATTTAGTACACTTGAAGAAAATTGTTTTTTTTTTATAGAAGAATGTTTTTTAGGCTTTATAACGATCAAGTTTTATTTAATTGCCTTGGTATTTAAAAAAAAAACTTGGTAAAAATACCATAAATAATATATACAAATTTTATAAATATACAATTCGAAATAAATTTTGAAAAAATTTTCTTTAGTACCCGATAAATTAGAATCGTTGAACAATAACCGTAAAATAATTGATAAATTGTAAGCTTATACGAAAAAGCGCGAGTTAATAATTTTGCATAAACTTGAAAATTATAAAGATCCTAGAATTTAAGAAATGTTCTAAAAATTCTGAAAGCCACGAGAACGGCGGACATACGAATACGGTTTACATAAATTTATACAAGAATTTGAGATAATCTGGACAAAGTACGCGAAAAAAATGTGACGCGGTGTCAAATACTAAAGAACATTACAGGTGGAGGAGTTCGTGAGCGAAGCGACCGCGTATTACGGGTTGAATATGGTACGTAAATCTGGACCGATAAAGAAGGCCTTGGCCGAAATTATCGAGGAATATCCCGACCTGAGGGCCTGTCTCTTGGGTACGAGAAAGGCCGACCCGGGGGCCCATTCTCTAAAGTCGTTCGCCCCGACGGATCCTGGATGGCCCAACATCATGCGCGTCAGTCCAATCATCGACTGGCGTTATAATCAAGTATCTATCTTCACTTTTTATATATCTTTCTCGATACGCATGAGCCGACGATTCGATCCATTTTTATTTTTCATTTAATTTTAAATTCGCAAACCGCGCTCGATATATCTTTACGTGAAAAAATATTTAATCATTAGTGAAATTTTATATCGTGCATATCTTCCGTGTCAACGCCCAATTCTAAAATTACATTTTATAAAAATACCATATTCCACGTTTAGGCTTCCTTTTACAATTTAAATTAAAAATTAACCGAATAGAAGGAATATTTTTTTACGCGTAATTTTCATTTTAAAATACCATAATGTGTTTTATCAAATGTATTATATACGATTATCGTGAGTACATTGAATTTTATTGTATTTTATGAAAATCATGGTAAAAAATATTATCGATATCTTATTGATATCGATAGCCGAATAAACGAGAAATTTCTCTATTAAAAAACCTATCGGAGGAAAATTATATATATATATATATATATATAATGTCGCGATAGAAAAATTAGACATTAAATATAGTTATAGATTATTTTGGGCCGTAGATCCATATATAATTTGCATTCTTTAGAAAATGAAATTTAACATTTTTAGCTCAATTATGTAGATATAATTTGAAAATTCTCGGGTATTAATAATTAGTAGTATTTTGAGTATTTTTAATTTGCACGAATCATGAAAGAAAATAGAAACCTAATTTAAAAAATTTTTAAATTTAATAAAATTACAATGATAAAATTATTAGAAATAGTTCGTGCAAATAACAATATATAAAAAATGCTTTTATCCGGTTAATACTGAGCTTACAAAATCTCAAAAACTATCTAAATTATAAATACCGACAAATTATATGGTTTAAGAAAATGTTTATCAACAGGAGGAGCAATGATTTATATAAAATATAAAATATATAATACATTTTCGAAGCGACCTATTATTAAAATTATTTGAATTATTCAGTGGAACATGTTTTATGTAAAAAGTTTATTAGTCTACTTTGATAAATATCTCCATTGCTGAGAAATGCCTTTTAAAAAATATCTACCATTTTTTGAGTTGGCCTTATGGTTTAAATTAGTTTAAATTAGTTTAAATTTGTTTAAAATAAACGAACTTGATTCAAGGTCTGGGAATATCTTTTGAGGAATAAAGTTCCTTACTGTTCGCTCTACGACGAGGGGTACACTAGCCTCGGGGCCAAGGACAGCACCGTCAAAAATTCCCTGCTGAAGGACTCCAACGACCCGAACAAGTATCTGCCAGCTTATACCCTCGTCGACGACTCGACCGAGCGCCAGGGTCGTGAGTAGCCTCACCTCGACTCGCTGTTTCGGTTCTATCGTAGCCGACGAACGACGAGAACTTCTCGTTCACGTCCGCCCAAACTGCTTTTGGAAATCACGGAATTTTGGCGCTTTCCTCCTCTGCAATAGCGAGAGTACGATTCGCGTTTTTGCGAATGCCTACATTTTTTTCGTTTTTAACTATCCGAAAATAAGGTGGAAAATTCAATTTAAATTCAATTTAATTTCCATTTAACGAGACTTGACGAAAAACAAATTTCGGCGTTTGTTTAAGTATCGGAACTTGATAAGAAATTCCAAATCATTGGCACTGTCTATTCGCATGTAAAAAATAGTCTGTGAAGGGAACGATTTTTAAGTAAAATTAGGTACTCCCACTTTTCCTTGCAGTATTCTTTCATCCTTAACAAAATGTACCTGTTGTTTTACAATTTATTTATACTCTTACAAATTATGAATTGTATTTTTAAAAGAAAAAATGTATAGGAATCTCTTTGTATATGTACGTCCATTATTCTATTAAATTTATGAAGCATATATTATAAATAAAATGAAAGGAGATAACGGAGTTGTTGATTTATATAATAAAGACATTTATCGTTTTCTCGATAATATGTGTAAAACGATTAATGCTGTTAATTTAAAGAAAGGTAGATAATAATCGTAATTGAACGAACAAAAATATATACGTATATAAATTTAATCGTCGAAAGCCTAAGATAGGATTAAAATAAAATCATGTTGAAAGTAATGTTCCGATTATTTATCCTCTGGAGGATGAAAAAAGATAAGTTCCGTTCGCTTCTAGGTGATAGGGAGCAGCGAGGCCGAATATCGGCAGCATTTTAAACTAGTATGTCGATATATTTGCGATTAGCCCATAATCACTAAAAACGCTTAGCACGCGTGAAAAATGGCACATTTGGTTCGTAAAATAAGTACGTAGATTTTGTAAAAGTGAACGTAGGTTAGCAATAAAGATGAATATTTTTAATCATACAATGGCGGTTAGTGAAAATTTCAAACCTTCTAGAATAAATTAATAAAAATGAAATAAACAATTAGTTGAATAAAATCACGTTTGTCGATAATCATGGCGAATTATATGACACCGATTCTAAAGTATACGCGTGACGTAATCGACGTGAACCTGATCCAACGAAGGTCAATGGGTTGAGAGGTTGAGCCACTAAGGTTTCTGTTGTCGCTACGGGAAAGTTCCTTACTGATCAAAAGAGAATTATTAAACGTATGCGAATAAAAATCTTAATGTTAAATAACGGCAAAATCCGATGTAAAAGCGATGAATTTGAAGAGGGCAATGTATTCTTTTATTCTTTTGTTATCGATAATTTCTTTGGTCCCTATCATTGACCGCCTTTACCTTGTTGATAATGTATTTGTTTTATCAATTAATTAGTTTCATTCAATAAACTAAAACTAAAAAAGTTTAAAAGCGTTGTTACTATTTTATCAGAAATTAATTCAACTACTTTCTTTGATTTATCAAATATTATTTTATTTATATTTAAGTATTTAAAGTAACTTTGATCAAAGTAATTATTTATCGAATAGTATAGATGTATTGAATTCTAAGAATCTAAATTTAATCTGTATAAAAATTGAATTTTTTTCTTAAGTAATCGTTAATTATGCGCGTTGAACAAAATTAAATACACGTATAAGAAGTAACGATATATATTTTTAACGATTGTACTTAATTTTGATTATCAAATATTTGTCATTTTTCTATTGATTTATTTTTTTTATAAATATTCTATACATATTTTATAAATATTTTATTAAACCATTTGAAATATAGATACAAGCAAAATGGTATGTTTCTGTAATCGAATCTATTACTCGAATATATAGGATCGATCGTGGAAATCGTATAGTTATGGTTGGAATAACAATATAACTTTATTTTATAAACTTATTTACATTTCAAATACCAATTTTACGAACAACTTTTTTTAAAGACAATAAGTTAGCGAAGCTAAAAATGATGAAGCTGTAATAAAAAAAAAGATTTTTTTATATCTTGTAAAAAAAATTTTTCATTTTTAAGTTAAATCGAAGAAAACGAAATAATCCATAGCGGAGAAATTATTTTATATTATTAAAACAGATGGAATATTTAATAAGTTTATAATATAATGCAAATATTTAACATCGGTGTATTTATTTTACTTATAATTTTTGTTATTTCTTTATAAAGTTCAAAATAAATTTTTCCGAGAAACCGTGTATAAGATTGTAAACATTTTTTAACGAAAAGACGCAGTTTGCGATAAAAAAAATTCACGAATACAATGTTTCTATGGTAATTATATACGTTTTAACTTCTTGTTACGTAACCTCTTCGAAAGGTAACGATTTTTGAACGTCGTCGTCATCAGAAAATCGGCAATTGGCAATCGGCAAGTTGATCTGCCTCCGCATTCGGTCGAGCGTTTATTAATTAACCGAACCGAGTCGGTAACTGTCGAGCCGCTTTGTCGCAGGACCGAGGAGGAAAGCGCTAAGATAATAATTTGAGGAGTAAAAGAAGGACTCGTGGGTGATCGGGTGATCGGGTGATCGGGTAATCGGGGATCGACGTCACGCGCTCACCGTGGCAATGGATTTGACTTTGAGGGAATTTTACGCTGACCGAGCGCTCGAGGATTATCCCCGGCAGTCCGGCTAATCCGCCCGGAAGCCCCGAAGTCGCGGGGCGAATTAAGGGCTTCGGGACGCGCGGCCTCCCCCATCGGTATAAGAGGGTATAAGAGGTTTCGTCGAGATCCGGACCGAGCTCGACGTCGAGGTGCGACCATGTTCGAGTGGACCATGCTCAACTGGAACGGCACCGCGAACTGGGAGGCGCGGATCCAGCCGGCGGGCGCGCCCCGGCTCCTCGGCTGGAACGTCCCCCCGGAGGAGCTCGTGCACATACCCGAGCACTGGCTCGTCTACCCGGAGCCAAACCCCTCGTTGCACTACCTCCTCGCACTCCTCTACATACTCTTCACCTTCGTCGCTCTTCTCGGCAACGGCATCGTCATCTGGATATTCTGCTCGTAAGTGAGTGCGGGTAGTTCCGAATCTAGTCCTCCGACCTTGACTCGCCTCACCACCACCGCCGTCGGGACCACCAGTGAACGTCGCTCATTCGTAACTAATTCGTAAATAATTCGTAACTACCCTAACGACGCGCGCATTTTCAACCGATTCGAAATTTCGAACGAACTGCTTTTTCGAATAACGATTGGGTTTTCATTGGTACCGTTATCTTTGCGAGGGTTATTCCAGTTTCTCGTTAACCGACGTTTCTTATCTCCAAATTCAAGGATTTTCAACGGTATCCTTTCAAAATTCCCTTACTATTGCTGTCATCGATATCTTGCATTTTTATCCTGAATATTTTATCGTAAACACGAACACGCGAATAATTCCTATTTTTTAACGCCACCCGAAAACTGAATCCGTTCGTTGTTGTGCGTTCATGTTATTTTAACGAGCGGAGATGATGGATTAAGGAACCGTTGATCCAACTTGTGGAACTGATAAAACCAACGTTATTTGGACGCTTGTTATAAAGTATAAATTCGTTTAAATAAATTGCTTCTAAGCCAATCGTTCGTCAAAAGAAATGGTCGAACAACGAATGAAAATCGCGTATAATCAATATTTAATTAATTGATTAATATTATGAAATCTATTTAATACCGATATTGTTTATATCTGATTTAAAAACAATTATTTACTCGATTGTATCGCGCGTTCATGGAATATGCGTACGGTGAGTTTTGTGAAGAAAGTTGATTTTGTTTTAAACTTTAACCAAACGTTACCTACGTAGTTTAATTTAGAAATAAAAAATTAATCACAGGAGCGTAAATTTCTATATTTCAATTAATATTTATCTTCTTACAATTTTCTATTGTCGTAAAATGCTTATTTATTCTGTAAATTGATGTAAGCATATTTTGTTTTGTTGATTGGCGTAGGGCAAAATCTTTAAGAACACCGTCCAACATGTTTGTCGTGAATCTTGCAATTTGCGATTTTTTGATGATGATAAAGACACCTATTTTCATTTACAACTCCTTCAACGCGGGATTCGCTTTGGGTAACCTTGGATGTCAAATATTTGGATTCATTGGTTCCTTGAGCGGAATCGGAGCTTCGATGACCAATGCCGCGATTTCTTACGATCGTTACAGGTGAGTATCGCGTAGAATTGGATCGTTTCTTCTTCGATATTTCTCTTTTTATAAGATTTTTTTCATAAGTTAATCAATATTCGTAAATTGCGTAATGCGTTCGATAGTTATGCAGTGTAAAATAACGCGATGGATACAAAAGATTAATTTATAAGATTTTACAATATTTTAATCATGTTTTAGTTATAAGATATAAGATAAGATAATTTATTTTTAATTATTTTTCCATTTTCCCTATACCTTGTACAATTTTAAATAGATAATAACGTCGTCCGCGATCGAGCACAAAATAATTTAATTAAAGCGCTTAAAAGCGATCCTAATTAATAAAGAAATCCCTAGAGATCTACGGGATTACAATAATCCATTTTACCAGAAAACTCTTAACGTAAGCCAAAATGAAATCATATAATATAAATAGAATAAAATTAATTAACTTTATTTATTGCAGCAATGCGTTTACAATTTTTTTATCTTACGTATTTAATTTTAGTCAATTAAATTTAATCGAAGCACTTTCTTTTTAAATATTAAAAAAATTTTCTTCTTTCGGTAAAATTAAGCTCGCGATTTATGTATGAAAATGTAATTTCATTTAAATTGATAAAAAAAATGTTCAGAGTAAAGATACCTATTTATATATTTAATTGTATTTAATTGTATTTAATTGTATTTAATTGTATTTAATTGTATTTAATTGTATTTAATTGTATTATATTTATCATATTTGAATTCGTTCCAAATTTCTTTTGAACTTAGTTTAGTATGTAAAAAATGAAATAAATTGTCGGTAGTATGATTATTTAAAATATCAAACGAAAGATCTAAATTTTTAATATCTATGTGAAAGAATGAAAAATGTTTAATAATAGCATTAGGATACGGTCGTTAACGAAAGACTCGTAATTCGAGTATCCGCATCTATCGAATCACGGTTTATCGTTAATTTTCGAACTTTGTATTAATTTTTTATCCCGATAAATAAAATCGGTAGCTTACAAATTATTAAAAATATCGTATATAAGAAATGGATATATATACGTATATACATTATAGCCATGGGAGGTTAAAATAAATAATAAAGTTAAAAAAATGTAGATGTGCATATTGAGAGCGTAAATAACGTTTACGCATAGTTAACGCATAGTCCGTGGGAAAAACGGAGAATGATTTGATCGAAACGTTTAGCACGATCGCTCATCCGTTGGACGGTAAGCTGTCTCGGGGTCAGGTGATGATGCTCATCGTCCTCATCTGGACCTACGTGCTGCCTTGGGGCCTGATGCCTCTGATGAACGTCTGGGGTCGCTTCGTGCCCGAGGGCTTCCTCACGAGTTGCACTTTCGACTACCTGACCGACTCGAACGAGACGCGTTACTTCGTCGGGACGATCTTCACCTTCTCCTACGCCATACCCATGACCATGATCGTCTACTTCTACAGCCAGATCGTTGGTCACGTGATGAACCACGAGAAGGCGCTACGAGAACAGGCCAAAAAGATGAACGTCGAGAGCCTGAGGAGCAACCAAGGCCAGCAGAATCAGTCGGCCGAGGTTCGGATCGCAAAGGTCAGTCGAAAATTCGATATCTGCGAGATATCGATGAAGATCGCGAGATCGGTGGCGGTGGTTGCGAATGGTTGCGAATGGTTGCGAATGGTTGCGAATGGTTGCGAATGGTTGCGAATGGTTGCGAATGGTTACGAATGATTGCGAATGGTTGCGAATGGTTGCAAATTGTTGCATCTGCACTATCGCGCTAGGCAATGGATGGATTTAAAAAGTGACGTTTGATCCATCGCAGCGTATATCGCAAGGGTAGGAATAAATAAAATAAATGCCTACGATTTGCCTCCAAAGCTTTGCCAACCCTGTTCATGAGAATTCATTCATGAAGAATGAAAAATCGAGAGTAGACTTCCGTTTTCTTGGTGTTTCAGGCAGCCATCACGATCTGCTTTCTGTTCGTCGCCTCGTGGACTCCTTACGGCGTTATGTCTCTGATCGGAGCTTTCGGGAACAGGTCGTTGCTGACACCCGGAGTCACGATGATCCCGGCTTGCGCTTGCAAGGCAGTCGCTTGTCTGGACCCCTACGTTTACGCGATCAGTCACCCGAGATACAGGTAATCCAAATTGAAGGTTCGATCGCGACTTGGTTCGGTTTTCTTTCTCCTTCCGTTTCAAACGAGCGAGAGGACCAAGGATTTCTTTCCGGTACCTTCTTCATCGCGTTCGATGAATTCGAAAATTATTTCAACGATTCGAAAAATATCTAAAAAATATGATCTTTATTTTATAATCTTTATTTTATATTCTTTATTTTATTTAAAAACGTGAGTTCTTGCTTTCTACGATGTTTATCTTTGTTATAAATGTTTATCCTTCGTCGATGCCTCGTGATTCCCACCGAAAAAGAAATTTACGGTGAATAATAAAAACTACCGGTTTCTTTTTATTTTGGTTTATTTAAATGCGTCGATTAAATAATCAAAGAAAAACGAGAACAAAATTCCATTTCGGTGAATCGTTTATTGAAAGTTCTTTAAAAATGCTGATACTTTAAAAACTTTTTTAAAACTACTTTTAAAAATTGCGAACATTTTTCGTAAAAGAACAAATTTTAATATTTAAATTTCGTTAAATTTAAATTAAACCGTTGTGGCGCCGTTATTTCATTTTATTTTAACGAAGCGTACAATATAACGTTTGAAAATGATGAATTGACGTGAACGGCAATTTCCGAGTCACGATTCGCAAAGACAGCGATGCGAATGATCGAACGAAGTTATTTCTATAACTTATATAGTCTTTGTCTTTGTCATTTACGATTAAAAAGATACAAATATCAAACCTGATGAAAAATCAAAGTACTCCATAAACTTGGATAAGGCGCGAGAGATCGATCGGAAATAGACGTTGTAACTGGGATTTTTACAGATTAGAGCTACAAAAACGAATGCCGTGGTTGGAACTGCAGGAGAAACCCCCGACGGAAACGGCGAGCACCACGACGGAAGTTACAAGCGCGCCTTCCTCGGGTTAGGCCTTCGAAACTTCGAGTACTCGATCGCCTTGAAAGATCAGCGCCGTTATCGATACTTTGCAAAAGCGAATTTCGAATCTTATTCGCGATATTCAAACTTTGTACGATATTTTAAAAATACAGCTATTCGTTATAAAGTTTTAAGATTTCAGCAGACTTATCTCAATAGCGTAATCATTGTTTGCAAACATTCTTATTCAAATAGCTTAAAATCATAATTATAAAATGAAAATTGCCCAGCTCGGAAGTAAAGATAAAATTTCTTCCTTGTGAAATTTTATGCGTTTATCGATGTTTACAGTAACCGAAAGTTCGTTAGATATTTATACGGAAATACGCAAGATTACTTTAAATTATTGATAAGTGTATATAATAAATAAATAAATTAATTAATTAATTAATTAACAAATAATTTAAACTATCTAATGCATTATGTTTTATAAATTTGTAAAAAAATTTATGTAAGAAAAGTGCAATTTTAAAGAAAATATTTTATTACGAAGCGAATAACATTCGTAAAGAAAGGATGCGTCGACTATTCGGTATTCCGTTCCAACGTTGATTAAAAAATTAACCAAAAAACTTTCTTCGCCGTTCAAATGCTGCTGTATAAATATTAAATAAATAGTAAAAATGAAACAATGTTATCGAATAATATTGATTAGCGACTAATTATTAACGACCGAACGGCAATTATAAATAAATTTATAACGATCAAAATTGAAAACCTTCGAAAAGGATTCAACGTTACAATGTTAAACAATTTGAGACATTTTTAAAATTTTTTTTTTATTTGAACCAAAGCGGTATTTATCTTTAGAAAATGTGTATATTATACTTGCGGATTTTTCGCATTAAAAATGTTACCGGGAATTTTACATTGCGATTAAATTTTACGTGCCGATACTCTTAATTGTATAAAATAACATCGATAATTTTGACTGTGCAGTTATAATTATCAGTGTTTGAAGAATGAGTCTTCGCTTACTTATAACTTGTAATGATTTTAAAATATATTATATGGCGCTACTTTAAAATAAATTTGTCATTCGAATAATTTTTATCGATCCACCATTGTAAAACGAACTCGTACCTATCTTAATTTTATAAAAGAAACTCGGCGCCGCGTATAAAATTTCACGAACGAAATTTTTAATTTGTATTAATTTTTTGATACATCGTTCGAATATTTTACTCCGATTACGATACATACGCAGGACGATAATCGATTACGTATACGCGATGTTTCTTTCAATTGTAATACCATTTTTATTTAAATATAAATTCCTCGGTTTGGAATGATTTTCGTTTTCTTTTCCGATATTACATTTTTTATGCATTTAATATTCTCGCTTCCATCGATGAAAATAATTTGTAACTTCCTTGTTGTCGATGCTATCTTTTATGGATCGTCCCATTATTATACAATGTACTGATTTATGATTTACTTACAACTTTATTTAAATAATAACTCCGTTTTTAATACGAGTATTATTTATTTACGAAGCATTCGAAGAACATTTGAATTACTTCAAATTTATTATCGACGCAATTAAATAAAAATAACGGAATATAAAGCATCGTATCTAAAATCTGTAGTTAAATTTAAACAGGTTCGTCTTCGCGTCGCGCGATATCAAAATATCGTACGCGATAATCTGGACATCGATGTAAAACAAATTTTTAAAAGTTTGATGTAACACGATGTGATTTTTGTTTGTCTGGATATAAGATTCGATGCAGGTCGAATTATAGGTCGAAGGTAATCTCTTGTTCAAATTATACATATTATACATATATTACAAATATCGCGCGGAAAATCCAACTTTACTTATTTACTTTATTATCTTTGAAAAATTGTCGTTGAAATTCGAATGAACCTTATTTTACGTATAAGCAACGTTTTATCGTTTAAGAACGCGCCACAAAAAAAAGAAAATATTTAAAAAATAGCATTGGTTTGTTACGAAAGAAAAAATTAGTTTCTCTTCGCCGTAAATAAATTGATGGATAATTATTATAAAAAACTCGATGCGATAAACATTTATTTAAATTTACATTTATGCGTAACTAAAATGTTGGCGACAAAACTTCGATCGGTGCTCGTACAAAAGAAAAGAACAAAGATTCCATAGCGATGGATAAGGAAAGATGATTGATACTCGTATATCGATCGCTCGCAATTTCAACAGCTTCGAAATTAGTTTAAGGGTTAATAGGAGGCGAGCGAAGCCTTCGATTTACGAGTAAAGTAAAATGGCGTTGGGAATCGAAGACGTGCCTGACTGACTCAGCAATCGTTCCATTCAATTCTTAAGCTGCGTCACACGGCAGGGCAGACTTTTAGCGTTGAAACATCCATTTCTTCCATTGTCAATGACGAACATTACGACATTTTCCCGGAACATCGAGTGCGTCATTTTGTAAATATTGTTCCATCGATTTTTACCAACGAATCACCTTCGCATTTTTATGAATACTCGTTACTCTTACATTTCACGAGCACTTTAAGATATTTTTCCCATCGGTCGATATGAAATTGACAAAAAAATCTAGCGGTATTCAAAGAATTAGTTATTTTAACCTTCAAAATCATTAGATTAATTCATTTAGAACGGGGTTACTTTAGTCGCGATATTCTAATAATTATTGCAAATTTTTTTATTTACGCGTACGTATCGAAAAATTCAACATAATTTGCGTTGGTTTTTGTATTTGTAGCTATGACTTAATATTTTTAATATTATCTTATCTTTTACCTTATTATAATTTATACACTATTTAATACATGTCATGTTTACGGTATATAATTTCTTCCAAATAAAATAGACCGTATTTCGTGACCTTTAAAAATGCCAAAAGGATTTTACGGTTTTTACTAACCATCGAATTTGAAGCAGCCAAGCGTAGTCGTCGTAAAATTATAAAATTTGGAAACGTCGATAAATATTTTCGCGTTTAAAAAAAAGTAATGTACTTATCGGTTATCGAATAACTGGATAATTTGTTATAAAAATGTTGAAAGAATTGTTGTTTAAAATAAAATATATATAACCGAGAATTCGATTTTTCCTTTATTCTTAATGTTGCAATTTACAATTTTCAAAATATATCATAAACTATAGTCTATATAAAAGAAAAATAATTTTCAAACACTGTATAATATTTAAAAAGTATAAAAATATATAATTCAAACGATGAAATTAATAATAATGAAATTAATAATAGAGCTAAAATATTCTGCTTTTGCCTTTTAAAAAATACTTTGCAATATTATATTATTTAATCGATAAAGTACCGTAAGTTGATTCATCTTATAAAATTTGTACATTTTTAATTGTCTAAGTGATTTAAACGTTGTTCGGTTGTAAAATAGTTTAAACCAAATGAATTTTCAAGACTTTCGAGATTTTCACTTTTAATTCATCGGCATTCCAGATGTTGAATCATCGATAAATTGAAAAAGATAAAGAAATATACGTAAAAACATTGTAACTCTTCGTATTAAGTCATATTTTTAATATTTTTAATCAGTTCCACGCAACATTAGTCATAATTACTTATCTCATTCGAAAATAATACTTTATTACAATTGTAAGAGGAAGGAAACGTTTGAAATTGTCTAATTATCCAAATTAAACGATAAACGCTATTACTTTAATTAGATCACAGATCTATGTAAAAAATTATCTATGTAAGTTGATCTAAAACCTAGAATGATTCGATGTTTTGTTAAAAACGAGTGAATTTAGGGAAGAAAGCATAATTTTACATCGTTCGCATCATGAAAACTAATAAAAATATCCATGCGAAAATTGATCGATGCGTATTTAATAATTTTAAATCCGGCGCAGTTATGGTTACCCAATTAACTTAGCTTTGCGATGCATAGCTTAAGTGAACCGATGACGTTATCGCATCGGTCGCATTCGTATCTTAGTCTTTAAGCAGTCATGCAGTCATGATTATCGTATATTTATTTAATTAGCGTTGTATACCGAAGTGTTCGAAAATTGATTGGAATCTTCCTAAGTTTTATAAAAATGAGTTAGCCGTGTCGATGCTTGTTTGTATCTTATTGCATCTTTGTATTCTTATTTTCTCAAGATGGTAACTTTAGATACAGAAATTCGAAAGTTACAACCTGCGGAATTATGTGCATTAGCTCAAATTTTAAATCAGTCGGATTCGTGGAAGAAATTAATGGCTATTGTTCCAAAGGAAACCACTGAGAATCATTACATGTTTAACAATGAACACTTTGTGTAAGAGACCTATAATTTTTGTTTTCTATTCGTATACGAATTATAAAAATTATTTCCTTACAATTTTTTAATCGTGTATTACTTAATTTTATTTTGATAACGAAACGCATCCCTACCTTTGTAAATAATGAAATTCTTTTTTTCCAAAATATGTACAAATGTTTTCTTTAAAATATTTTCTCACAGAATGATCGAGCAAGCGATTCGACAACAACAAAGAAGCGGTGCTGACATATTTTTATCCGAATGGAGTACGCTAAATAAAAAACGACCGACTTGTCGTTTAATGTTAGATCTATTGATAAAAGCCGAACTCTTCAGGGCTGCAGATTATTTGGCGGTGGATATTTTAAAAAGTACGCTTGATTCAAATATCTAAATTGTAATGTACACGATGTACTATGGAAACTTATTTCAAAAATGTAGGATGTATTATGTACGATTATTAATTCATCATGGCTCTTGAAAAATTATCGAAGCATAATTACAAATGCAATTAAAAACTACATTTCAAATAATCTACATTTAGAAAACTTTGTCATTTTAATTTTATAATGATTTTAGAATATTAAATAAATTTAAAGCGAAGCATTTCGTTTACTTTATAAAAACTGTAAAATAAACTGCTTTGAAACTTTTTTAGCCGAGCCTCCCGAACGCCCTAAAACTGGTCCAGCAGCTCCGATAGATGTATCGGAGAAAGCGTTGGAAGAATTGTTAAAGCAGCAAGTCGATGATTTAAAAATTGAACGCGAACCTGAAGATATGAAGACATGGTCGCTTCGTTTTAAAGAGAAACCAACAGACGTTATGCAAGATCAAAATGAAAACATTGAAAAGAATTTGGATAGGTCTGATTTGATCAAATTTGATAGCGATGGATCGGATTTAATGAAATTTAGTGTATCGGATGAAGAAGTAGTTAGAGACTTACCACCACAAATGTCGGATTTAATGAAATTCAGTTCCATAAAGGCTGACGATGAATTCGAGGTAACGTAAATGCACCATTTTTTAAAACTTATATTAATTAATAATTTAAATGGTTCTTTTTATTCTTATCATAAAAAATAAATAACGAAACAAATAAGTATGGGAAACATAATAAAATTAAAATAAAATAAAAAAGTATTTTATTTAATATAAACTTTTTTTTAATTTAATTTTTAGCCGAGAAACTATGTTTTACAAGAAGCTAGATCGGAAGATATTCCTTTGTGCGTACGAGAAAATGTATTTCAATCTAGTAAAAATACTTCTTCTATAAACGAAAATTTGGAATCTTCAACGTCGATCGAATCTTCGGATATACTGCAATCGACGATGTCAAACGAACAAATATATTTACCCAATATTTCACAAAATATCATACCTATCGTAGTTCTAGAATACAATGAAAAAGAGAAAAATGACACGTGATAATTTTAAGACTTTTTGTAATGTATTATATATTAATGCTCAACATAATGTAAATATATAAAATTTAATAAATTACTTAGAATAACATAATTTAAAAAGATGTAAATATGTTTGTTAAAAATAATACTTTTTAAAATAAATATAAATTTACATATTCTTGTATTATTTTTAATTTTAAACTTGTATATCACAGTATAATTTATTTTATAATTTATCGTACGATACATTTATTAACTATTACTATCACTTTGTTGCATTGCGAAATAGGCACTTTGAAGTTCTTTTAAATTCTTTTCTAAAACAGCAACTTCATCAAATTTACATTCTTCTCTCGCTTGTTTTATGTAAAATCGAAGATTACTCATTTGTTCTACAAATGGATCCATAGAAGTGGACGATATCATTATATTTCCTCCAGGTCGACCGGATGTACCCCAACCTTGAGATTGATCCAAGACCACCTAAACATAACACGTTACGAAAAACATATCACGAATTAATAAAAAGTTATTCGATTAATTTTTTATTTAAAACTGGAAAATGAAAATATTTGAACAAATATCTAATAGTTTTTTTTAGATATTCTATAAACATAAATTTCGAAAATATCTCATCGAAGAATAGAGTATTACAATTTTTTTTACAACAATTGTTAAACTTGTTTTTCTATATTAGGATGCATAAAATTATTTAGAAAAAAAAACACACCTGATTCGTGGATGACGTAGGACTTTTTTTGGGACTGTGGTCGTATACTTTTTGAAATTCTCTTTGCGATTCCCTTTGCTTTTCTATTTGCTCTTCCTCCAATTGTCGTTCGTACGCTATTCTCGCTCTGATTCTTTCTTGACGCTCTTTCTTTATAACTTCGTACTCTTCTTCGGTTGGTACGGGTGGTGTTCTCAATAATTCATTTTTCAAATAAATCATTGCAGATGTTCGTACCATTTGATTCAATCTATATTCTTGCTTCAACGAAGCGGTACTATTATCATCGATATTTACAAGAGTAGCTATTTTTTTACTTATCATATCTATATTGTCTCCAATTTTAGCAATTTTCCCTCTCACCATTTGCGCATCGCGTAAGTTATAAGTAGACTCTCCTTCGTTCAACGACAGCCACATTTTATCGTATATTTCTATAAAGCGATTTACCTCCAATATTTGAGCGCGCATTTTGTCATAAAATTGGTGAACCATTGGCTTCTCAAAATGTCTAGCTTTTAGTCTTTCTCTTGCATTTAGGAGATTTTTACAATATTGGCAAACTCTAAAGAATTGTTCGCTGTTAGAGGAATCACTGATCAACGATAATACGCTGTTTAGATTACCGCTCGAAGGTGATTTTGCAAGTTTGGTGAGTCCAACTCCCGCTTGAAGGAGGCGATCCGTAAATCGCGTTGATTCGGTAATCGGTGAAAGAGCTAAATCATCCTGGATAGATGCTGGGCTAGTCATTTTACCTGTAACGATAAACGACTTTTAAAATCGCGTCTATCTATCCCGATAAACTGTCGTTAGATCAGAAACGGATATTTAATACTTGTAATTAATATTTTTAAAATATACAGATTAGATTGTGTAAATATACATTATAGATTTGCGAACGCGTGTCTAAAAACCAGTGAAAAATAAATTTTGTAATCGATACGATCGATTACTTTTTTATTTATTTAAATTAAAGATATCCCATGAATTTTTCCATGTTTTGAATTTAATTTTTTATTAAATTAAGTAACGTTATTAAAAGACAATAATTAAATTATATACTTTCGCATTGTATATATCGTAATTTTTATAAAAGAAATCATTGCACCTTGGTAAAAAATATTACAAAAATTGCATAGATAAAGATAAAACAACGGATACAATTATTAAACTTATACAGTCGCGTGCAACGCAAAAATACTTACGCGCTTCGATCAGAGATAAAAACATACTACAGTCGTGACACATCATTACTCCGCACAGTCGACAATGATGTTTTCGTCTAGTCAAATTGAAACTCTTGGCGCACGTAGGACAAAGTCTAACATCTTTATCGTCTACCCATGGCACAATGGCTCGTTCGTGAGCTATAAAATAGACGATGCGTAACGTATCCTATCGATAATTCTAAAATAGTCGATACCAAACTCTTATTTATTACGATAAGGATAAATTCGTGTAAACCTTTTCGTTCCATGATATCGTTCGGTAAATTATTTAAAAGTTTGTCCAGTCTTATAATGAGTTTATTAGTTTCCATAGAATATCTTTCCAATCTCGCGTTTCTGACCTCCTTGAAATATTTCGAATGCGATTTGGTCTCACCTTTGATAAAATTTAAAACATATTACACTAATAACGAAACACATCGTAAATAATATAAGAAAAATTACCAATTTCCTGAGGTCCCCAATCTATTTCTTGTTTTTCCTTTCGGTCGTTGGACAAAATTGGATTAGGAAAATCTAATATTTCATCCTGTTTCAAAATCTTCTTTTTAGCTTTACCAAATAAATCTAAAATCGAATACGTTATTTAGAAAAAAAGAAAATATGTTTAAATATTTTTTATACCGATTTAAACTATCCATGTTAAATAAAGAATACAAAACTTGGGAATTTTAAGTAACATTAAGAACACGATGAAATTTATCAGAGAGATAATCGAAACGTACATATTTAAAAGAAATATTAAAGAAAAGTAATCGTAAAAAAATAAAGAAAGAAACCTTTGAGAGACTTCAATATCTCGGGATCATCCTTGTGATATTCCTCGAAATGTTTGGTCAACAAAGTCGGTGTTTTGAAATCTGTCATACACACCGGGCAGATGAAGCCCTCCATAACGTCGACTTCAGCCATACCGATTATTCGCGTACGACCGTGCCTCGATTTAATTAAAAAAAAACCACCAACGTGACTTCATCAACGCCCGTCCACCGCTGGAAGCGAAAGAGACGAGCGACGTCCTTCTTCCTTGTCGATACGTCGACGCGAACGTCCGGCCAATGGGAGGCGAATCGGACACGCATTCGCGGACGCATCGTTGGATCGTCGCACGCAGACGACGCGGAAACGACAAGGGAACGACAAGTGAACGACAAGGGAAAGACGAGGGAAGGACGCGCGAACAGATCCTGACCCCCGGCACTAAGCCGAGGCGATCCGCCATCTTGTCTCTAGTTTCGATACATCGATGCACTTTGTTATTTCACTTTCTTACCGCGAGCAAGAGCGCGAGGAGAGACGCGTATCCACGCGTACCCCGAAAGAACCCGAAAGAAGGCCTCACGCACGCATTCACGCGCCTAGTCACACACGCAGTCACGCACGCAGTCACGCACGCAGTCACGCACGCAGTCACGCACACAGGCGCAAATACGCGCCGAGCCTTAGGCTATCGATTATCGCGAGTCCGCTCCATCTGACGAATCCTGACGGTCATCTTTTCGTCGCGTAGTCGTTTTATGCATCCGCTTCGAATACAAATTATTACAAATTATTATCGTAAACTACGCCTGCCTCCTTTATCCTTATTATTTGGTAAATACAACTCGATCGATGCAATCGGTTCGTTACCACCGATATCTTGTTGCAAAATACGTCATTTACAATACGTAAATGTAACACCTACGCGTAATCATTGCTATGTACGAATTACGATAAACGAAAATAATGTTTTATAATTTAAAAAATTAAAACGTCCGTTACTCGATGATTTTTTTCGATTTATATACGAATACATGCAAGAATGCGATCGGTGCGTAAAAAACAAATCCGTACATCGACGATGTTATGTTTAATAAATGCAAATTTACTCCGGACGTAAAAAATTTTAACGATCGCGATCGATAATATATATCCATCGGATAAAATGTATCCTTTCCAACTACGTTACATTCGACCCGCGAAAATACTAAAATAGATTTAAAGCTCGCTTTTAAAAACGAAGGAGGTTTTATATATCGTTCTTCGTTTATTTTTCTTGATATTCGCCGTTGATTCGCTCGATATTTTCGGTGGTTCTTTTTGAAATTTTGAAAATAATCACTTGTAAAATTAGTCGCGTTTGAATAAATTCCTGCGATAGATTATTTCGACGGAAGAAAAATACGACGATCGGTCAGAGGGTCAGATATATAAACGAGATAATTCGAATTTAAATTCTCATTAATATTTGTCATACACGATCGAAGCGATCGAGCAACCGCGCAACCGCGTTACCAACGTAATCGTTTTTTACTCCAACCTTTCGTTACCGACTCGCTTTCTTCGACGAGGCCGCAATTTACTCGTCGTCGTCGATGCTTTTTCTTTAAAAACGCGAGACGATAATTTTTCGCGAACTCCTCGTAAAACGGTTACCACTATCGTTTTTTGCCACCTTTGCAACCTTTGCAACGGATTTACTCTTTTTGTTTATCGTTCTAACGGATATTCGATCCGAGAAACGTAGAGGTGATTCTCGGTATCGTCGACTGAATTGAACCGACTCGAAACGAGTTGAAAAATTTTATTTGGATTACGTCGAGAGTTGGAGAAATTCCTTCGGAATGTCTTTTCGATGCTATTTTTGGTCGAAAGTAAGCAAGCGCAGCGCTAATTTAGCACAAATATGCACGGCCGAATATTTATGTAGATGTAGCATTCGTTCTTCGACGCGTTTTTCGTTTACGATAAATTCGTAATAAATCATTGGTCGGTCCGTAATATTCGAGACGATTCTAACGACGTAGAATTAAATTTTGTTCGTTACTATTTTCTTGTTTTTCTTCCCTTGTTTAGGGTTCCGAGCAAAAAAGTAGTCGATCGAAAGGCGGTTTCGCAATTTTTCGACGATCGGAAATTGCGCAAAATTTTTATTTCGTCGGATCGTCGACGGAATTTCGAGATCGTTTAAGAGCCTTGTATAAAAATGAGCGCGAAGGTGCCATCTCCGAGCGAGGCTTCGAACTTTTCACCCTATACTCATTTGCATGCTTATAGATTAACGTGCATGCGTGAGTGTGTGTGCGTGCGTTCGCGCACTCGCCCGATATCAGAGGCTAATTATTACGGAGAGTAAATTGCAGTTGGATCGTAACGTTTATCGAAACTCGTTGTAAATATTAACGAAGATGATTTTTGCGCTGGATATTATTCGAGAGTGGGAATAAAAAGTTATCGGTAACTGGGCGATAATGGATAGAAATTCGTAAACTCGAAGGAGAAATTATCGAAGGTGTAAAGAGCGATGATAAACTAGCGGTTAAAAAGAAAAAAACGAAAAAGAAAGACCCGGAAAAGTTGGTAGGATCGGCGTCTAAAAATCGAAATATCGTAAAAAAGCATCGTATGAGGGAAAATACGGGGAGGGGAAAAGCGGGACGTTTGGGGACGGTACGGCGACGGTAAATTACCGGAGAGAGGGACCTCGGGCTAAAACATCTATATAAAAGCGATAAACCGAGTCGTAATATTCGCCGACTCTCTCTTTCCCGTGCGTGGAACCGGGAGGTAGAGCGAGCGCGTAGCATCGACTGGAATCGCACTCGGTCGGGTTTGTTCCGCGAGCGACGATCGACGACAGCGGCATTAAGCTTCTTCGTCGCAGCAGTCGGGACTCGCCGCGTACCGCATAAAAGAAGGATTCGCTGAGGTGCATAGGAGGACTCTGGCTGGGAGGTGTGTATCCGAGCGAACGGGGAGGAAGAAAGGGAGGAAGAAAGGAAGGAAGAAAGGAAGGAAGGAGACGGACGCGGAAGGTGGTGCAACGGTGTGTGTCGTCTCGAGGAAGGCAGCAGCGGCAGCAGCGGCAGCGGCGGCAGTGGCGGCGGCAGTGGCGGCGGCGGAACGAGGGCTAAGCATGGCCCGCGATTGAGGTGGACCGGGCGAGGTCGCTACGGGGAAGCTTCTCCCCTTGCTCGAGTCGCGGGGCATCGGTAGGCGCGCGTCGTCGTAGTCGCGGAGTGTCGGGGGGCGGGCGCGCGCGCGCTTGCGTTGGAGCGTTGGGCGCGAGGAGAGAGAAAAAAAGAAAATAGTGGCCGCTGATGCACGTGCATTTGGGAAAAGAGGCGGTGAGCGATAGCAGCAAGAGCGACGGTGGTGGCAGCGGTGGTGGCAGCGGTGGTGGCAGCGGTGGTGGCAGCGGCGGCGGTGGCGGCGGCGACGGCGGCGACACCGATAGCGGCGGTAGTAACACCAGCACCACCAGCGGCACCAGCGGCACCAGCAAAGTCTGCGGAACCAGCGGCAACAGCGGCACTCGAGAGATAAATAACAGGGTGTGTGTGAAGTTTGCGCGCGAGGCCGCGCTTAAATGAGTGGCACAGGAGGAGTCGTTGTCGAAGGCGCTGCTCTGCTGTGCTGCTGTGGTGGCTGCCGCGACGAGGCGCGATCGAATTTGCAGATCGAGGAGGTAACATGGGTGTTGGTCTGAAGCCGCTCGAGTTCACGGATTGCCTCACGGACAGCCCCTACTTCCGCGAGAATCTCCACTATCACGAGCGCGAGCTAGAGAAAACCAGCCAGCAGATTAAACGCCTTATCAAGGAGGTCAAGGATCTGCTCTCAGCTGCGAAAAGTAGGTGTTCCTCATTTCTCCTTGCACGGTTGTCAAAATCCAAACGCATCCTATTTGCGTGCCTTCGGTATCTGTCTCTATATATATGTATATATATATGTACGTGAGCGCGAGTACGCACACACGTATATGTATGCATAGCTATAAATTTATTCTCGCATGCGCGTATATATATATATGCATATCTGCATCTGTATATATCTATATCTATATCTATATCTATATCTATATCTATATCTATCTATATCTATATCTATATCTATATCTATATCTATATCTATATCTATATCTATACCTATACCTATACCTATATCTATATCTATATCTATATCTATATCTATGTATATATCTAAATCTATATCTGTATCTGGTCTGTATCTACGTATCTATGGATCGAAAGAGAAAAAGAGCGGGAGAAAGAAGGAGAGAGAGCGAGAGTGAGAGCGAGAAAAGAAAGCACGGTAGATTTACCCGTGTTTATAGTATCCCTCTTATTTCTCTCTTGTGAAAGAGTCGTCAAATTTTCACGTTGAACGAACTCTTTAATTAATCGTAATTTAAATGTCTGGCTGCTACGAGGGGGTTTACGAATGATGTACGGTGGGATTGCCCCTCCGTATATCTGTTAATCCCCCCTTCTTTTATTCCCTCTCTTTCTCAATTTGCTCGTCTCAAGAGCTGCAGGTGGTTATTCTCTTCTGGCTGTTCCTACCGTATATTGGATGACTATGCAAGGTTGGCTTCGTCGATGGCTTATTCGCTTTACTATGCTTCGATGCTTTCGAGCTGTCCACGCTTTGGAACTTCCTGGGACCTGCGACGGTCATCCTTATTGCTTAGTGATCGACGAAACGAAACCTATTGTAAATAAATGGCATGTCGTCGACTCCTGCAGAGTTTTCCTTATGCTGTGCGTTTATGCTTGATTCGATGGATCGTGATATCGAATACCATGGTTTACTATATTTCCAATGTTTAATAGCATTCTATCGGTTACAATTTTTGTTCTTATTTAGTTTTCTTAGCGATTTACATCTTAATTAAATATCGTTTTTCTTAGTAAAATATAGTTTATCTTATTACGAACGGTAATTTAATTTTGAATATGTGTTAAATTGCATCCGATAATTTTTATATTTTTCTTAACAACCAAGATTTAATTTTATAATTAAATTAATTGAAATTATTAGCTAGTTATCTTATATTTTGTTATAAAATTTTTATTCTACAAATTTGATCGATATTTTACATTTTTAAACGATCGTTTGAATTATAAAATTAAAAGTTTATGGTAATATACGTTATGCGCTTCGGGTGTCGATCGAACTATTTATAAATATTTTTGAAGAATATGTTAAAAAATTATATAACGACGTGCTTCGCCAAAATTTAAATGTTCAAAATTATACAAAATATCCTCTGTAACCAAAATATCTTTACATAATTAAACATTTTAAAGTTCTATGTATAAATTAAATTATACTTTATTCGATCGTGACAATTTCTTTGGGCTGGTCGAAAATTAAATTTATCGAAGCTTAATTCAAAATAAATAAATAAATATTTTTATATTTATATAACAAATATAATCGATGATTTATAATGATTTTTATTCTTATACGAAATGCATTAGTTAAATGAATCACAGGATAAAATCATTTGGCAATTACGTGAATTAAGATAGTTTGTATGTTAAATACTTTATTAGATGATTATATAAAATTTTTAAGTGACTTATAATAACGTAACGAGTTCATAGTAAATCAAAACATTAATTTTGTAAATATACTTAATCCATGCATACATACATACATACATCTATACAATCACACATATAATTAAAAATTCTCCTGTATTTTATTTATATAATAAACATGAAAGTGCAGTTATTTTGATAGTTAAGCAATATTGTATGGGATTTGTTGTTTGGACTAGAAAAATGTTATAAAATACGATTAAAAAAATCAATTTGAAGTCTCTGATAATGATCTTGAGCTCTTTGATTTTGAATTCTTTTATAAATTGATAGTGCAAACACCAAATTTATTACAAAATGCACTATGTTGCAGATCTCTCCCGAGCTCAGAGGGCATTCTCGAAGACATTACAGAACTTTAGTTTTGAATGTATTGGTGAAACACAAACCGAAGATGAAACACACATATCCCAAAGCCTGAAGGAATTTGGTAAACTCATTGCGTTGATCGAAGACGAGCGTGATCGCATGGTATGCACAAACTTAGCACATTAGCAAAGCTGTTTTTTTCTGTATTTAATGTTTACGACAAATAAACTCACGACACTCGATGCTTATCGATTAAATTTCATTCTATTTCACAAAGGATAACAGTATGGTAAAGAAAATTACTTTCTTTAGTGTTTTCACCGTTGTTTCTCTCACGATACACACAAAATTTCTTTATCACAAATTTTAAATTAATCAAACTTTCCAAATAACACTTATGCCTTACTCGAATTCTTCTATAAGTAGAAACAACTTAATAATTCTTCTTATAATGCTAAAATGAAAAGAAAATACTATATGGTAATTAATTATTAAATTCATGTTTTCAGGCTAACGTTGTATTTAATGTTTCTGCGTCGAATGTTTATAAATGGTCAGAATTTTATTTTAATAAATGTTTCTATTAAAGTAAAATTTATTACAAAATATTAAGGAAATATTTTATAGTATTTTCTTTATTCGATAATTGATTTTTTGTAATATAAGTAATAAATTATTGTTTCTTTTTTTATATTAATTGAATTTTTAACCAACTGTGTTTCTAGCTATGATTAACTAGAGGAGTTGTACAAAACTTAAATAAATAAATTTAGATCGTAGACTAGATACATTTTTTATGTATTTATTTTGTTTAGATTAATTACTTTTATGAGTGTTCGTCGAGCGTTCAATAAAGTTACATTTTTACAGTTTTAATTTATCGTCGAGTGTAAAAAAATTGTAATTTTTAAACATTTATTCATTTTTTATACTTTTCTATTCGATGTAGAAATATTCTTAGATAATACTAATAGTTTGAGATTACTTAAATTAGTAAAATTTGTGTTTATTAATTTTATTTTCTTACACAAAAACATTTTTACTATACACTTTTGAATACGGCGAATTTTTTAATTTTGATGTTTCCAAATTATGAAAGCAATGTAAAACAATAGAATTTTTTACAGTTGGAACGCGCATACGATCAAATCATACTGCCTTTAGAGAAATTTAGAAAAACGCATATAGGCGGAGTTAAGGTAATTCACATACAAATATTTCTTTTTAGTTTTATTTTAACAGAATAAACGTAGTAATAAAAATTTATGCGATACGATTTTTAGGAAGGAAAGAAGAAATTTGAAAAACAGACGGTGAAATTTTGCCAAAGTCAAGAACGCTACTTAAATCTTTCTACTAAAAAGCAAGATAATGTTCTTCAAGAGGTGAATTAAATATATATCTAAAGATTTAAAAACTTTAATGATGTATGCATAACGTTTGTTTGGCGCGAAGTAAATAATTTCAGATTTAAATTGAGATATAAATACTTTTAAATAAAAATAGTTAAAAATAATAATCAAATATTTATATTTTAAAATTCATGTTTAAAAAATATCGTTTACACTTTCATGATTTCGTTGGTACGAGATAAAAATGTTTATACTTTTAATGTTTCGATTATCCGTGAATTTATTCATGAGTTTGTTTCTTAATTGAATTATTAAAGGCGGATGCGACACTGGATATGGCCGAAAGGCATTTTTGTCAAGCAAGCTTAGAATACGTTTTCTTACTACAAGAGGTTCAGGAACGCAAGAAGTTTGAATTCGTTGAAACGGTAAGCGATTTAAATATATGTATTTTATGTAACGAAACAAAGATAGGAGTATGTCAATAAAGTAAGCAAATTATTTTTGATTTTAGTTATTGAGTTTTATGTTTGGTTGGCTTACGTTTTATCATCAAGGCCACGAAGTCGCCAAAGATTTCAAACCTTACATGACCGAACTACAGCTCAAGATACAAAAGGTTGGTTGATCCACGTTTTTAAAATTTTGTTGAATAAGTTGTAGGTACTAAAAATATTTACTTAAAGTTTACATAAAAATTACAAAAAAAAGCTGCGTTTATTTTACAAAATAATTAAATATTTATGGTGTTGGATTAAAAAGAAAAAAGCTTTTAACTTAAAGCTTTTAACTTAGAAATTCAATAAACACAAATAGTTGTAAAAAAGTTATAAATTTATATTACAAATATTTTTCATTCCGAAATTTGTGTTTATAAAATTGAGCTCGTAAAAACAAACGATTTAAAAGTATGTTATGAAATTATTAATGTAAATTTCAAACTAATTTTATTTTTGCTAATAAATAACTGCTTGCTTATTTACTTACAACTAATTTTTAATTTTGCGTGTGTGTGTGTTTTATAAGACTAGAGAGAATTTCGATGCTACGCGGGATAAAACAGAGTCGCTTATGAATAAAATGAAGGACGTAAAGAAGGTATGTACCTTGATTTTTGTATTAATCCGTACATTTTATTAATTTCAAAATTTTTAAGATAAAATATTGAAACGATACGAAAACTTGTTTTCTCTATTGATTCAAATATTAACAAAGATACATATTTATAAAAACCTGCATCAATTTATTCTATACATTTGATTTTTTTTATTGTTTTTAGTCTGCCATCGAAAGCGGCCCTAATAAACTCTACAGTAGAGAAGGTTATTTGTTCCTTATGGAGAAGAGTAAGTGATGCACATAATTTTAGTTGAAATTTTAATATGTGTTGAACGTTTGTGTTTTTAACTGTCTCACTTTGAATGCATCTATCTTTCCTTTCCCAATCTCACAAATATAGTTCGCAATTCTGTTTCGCGATTCATGGTTTTTCTTTCTATTCTTTTTTTTTCGTTTTTTCTTTTTCTTGTTTTCTTTTTTTTTTTTTTTATTTAAAACAAGTTTATTTTTAACTCGCTTAGAAAATATTTACAATTTAAAACTGAAACGATTAACCATAGAGTAGTTTATTACCTAAAATAGTGGAAAGATATCGCGAACTATTTTTTCAGAGGCTTTTGGAACCACTTGGACAAAACAATACTGCACATATCAAAAAGATAAAAAGGAATTTACTATGATTCCCTATAACCAGCTCACAGGCAAATTTGTAAGTTTGATGACCTTGCACCAAAATGGATTTGTTTTGAAAAAAATTGCATGCCACATAGTGAACTAACATTCGTTTTTCTTCTTTCCTTAAATAGAGCAGTAAAGATAATTTTACTTTGGCATCCTGTGTTCGACGTATGTCCGAATCAATAGAGAAAAGATTTTGTTTTGATATTACAGCTGTTGGAAGGTTAGTTTTTACGCTGAATTCAAATTTTCCACCGTATCTTATTAAATTTCTTTATTTTAACATTTATTTTCACACTTCTTAAATAATAATCTCTGCTATAATGTAATTTAAGAATATTTCTATGTTTCTAATTATTGTAAGCATTCAAATATTCTGGAGAATAAGATTAATGTAAAAAAAAGTGCGAAATAACATGTTTAGAAAAAATATGTCCTATTTTGATTATAACTATTATAGTTTTAATAATTTTTCAGAACTGGTATCGTGTATACTTTTCAAGCTTTATCGGAAAACGATCGAAAAGCTTGGATGGATGCAATGGATGGCCGAGAACCTGTAAGATATATTTAATATTTCCATATCAATTTTATCGTTTATATTTGTCTGATACTGAAAGTATTAATAAAATTCTAAATTTGATAGGTTCCTGCTTTGCAAGGTCCGTTAGCAAAGCCTGACGAAAATGTGATCGATGCAACTGGTCTACTGTTTATTTCAAAGTGCATAAAAGTGCTAGAAGATAGAGGTAAAGTGTCAATGTAGTCTTGACGTTTACCGTAACGAATTTACGTAACGTAATACTTTTTTTTTAGGTTTAGAAGAGCAAGGACTTTATCGGGTAGTTGGCGTAGCTTCTAAAGTAAATAAATTACTTGCGATGGGCCTCGATAGAAGGAAATTAGAAAAACTAAACCTAGAGAACCGTTACGAGTGGGAAAGTAAAACAATCACTAGTGCTCTAAAAACTTATTTGAGGACCCTTTCCGAACCCCTTATGACCTTTCGGTACTACGACAGCTTTATCGCTGCAGCAAGTAAGTTTTCAAAGATGAACGCAGAAAATTCTTGGTTAATTTGTCGTTGACGGTCATTTGAAACAATGTTTTCGTTTTTCTAGAGCAAGAATCAAAGGAACTACGTATCAACGACATACACATACTCGTGTATCGTCTTCCTAAGCCAAATTGCAATGTTCTTATATTGCTCATTAATCATCTTCGCAAGTAATTATTCAGATCATTTATTAAGCATTCGACTCGCCATGAGTCACTTTCCTTTGTTAAAGTTTTTTTTATCTCGATAAGTTATTGAAAAAGGTCAATGCAATTTATAATTATCTTAATGAATTCATTTTTATTCCATTGACTTTTATCGTTTTGTACGTTGTTATTAAAATTATTGGCATCAAATTTTAAATTATAAAAAAAACTTGATAATATTTTTTTGATTATTTTTTGCAGTAACCGTGAATTTACATCGTATTTAAAAGATACATTCCAAAGTTTAAAAAAAATTTTGACTCGTGTCTGAAATACACGTATTTTTAATTTACCTGTATCGAAAGATTAAATTTAATCTGTCAATTTCTTTAATTTAGGGTTGCTAAAAAATGTGATAAAAACCTCATGACTGTTGGGAATCTGGCAGTGTGTTTTGGTCCAACACTGTTACGACCAGAAGAAGAAACGGTGGCCTCGATCATGGACATAAAGTTTTATAACATCGTGGTAGAAATATTAATCGAGAACTGCGAGCGAATAACAGCAGGGCCGCCTCAAGAATCACCAAACACCGGACAAAATCTTGCGATAACAAGTGCACAGCATCCGGAGGATAAAGAAGAAAAACAGCAACAGCAACAGCAGCAGCCACAGCAGCAACAACAGCAACAGCAACAGCAGCAACAACAGCAACAACAGCAACAACAGCAACAACAAGGTGTTACATTGAACGGAGCTGTTCACATGCCATGTTATTCGGTGCATACTGTGGTGCCAGCAACGGTGCAGGTAAAATTGTCAAAAATAAATCAAAAAAAATTCATAGTTTACTTTTCCCATTTTTTATTACTAATTATTATATACGACATTATTAATTATTAATTATTAATTACATTATTAACACTCAAATATAAAATATTAATAAATTTATCTACTCTGCCTTAATTAAATTGTGTAAAGTATTTTATTGAATTTTTAAATAATAAAAGCAACGTTTACTAAAAATGGTTAAATTTTGATTTATCAAGCAGGAAATAACGAGATCATATTACGAAAGTCCACTGTCGGTTAGTTCTAAAACGCTATTGATTGATTCCGATCAGAAAAATGGCGAAGATTATCAAGAAACGGAACATCCTAGTCACCGAATGCCTATATTTGCCGACAGTCATATCGGACGTTTAAAAAATCGCAATGCCAATTTTATGTATCACTCGACCGAAAGAGGTACGCTTCGATAATGATAAAAATTTCAATTTCAATTTTAATTTTTTACTGGTAGTTGGAGCATCGTCGTTACGTATGTACATGTTACGTATAATAATGTTGCAGTTTCGGGTAGCGGAAATACGAGTAGTTCCAGTGAATCGATAGCTAGCGATCCACCACCTTACGTCAGTACCGGTGTGCCCGTTAAGCAAAAACGAGATTCTATGTTGGTCAATGCTCACTTTAATTATCCGTCACGAAGTAATCCAATAATGTCTTTGTAAGTATATGTAAAAGACATTGGTAATTAATTTATGATTCCTGATGACTATTACTTATTCAACGAGTCGTTACCGACTATTCAAGAAAGCAATTTCAATTTCATAAAACTTCCGAGTCGTTGACTAAAGTATTTATAAAGAAAGGTCGATCCGATTTATTTCAGTTTACAATGCATTCGTTGAAATTTCATTTTTAAATTTACTTTATTACGATGGATGAAATAATAAAGTGAATATTCGTAATAAACCAACGGATTTTACATTAGATTTACTCGTAAGTTTTTTTACTTTGATTACATAATTCGATCACGTACACCATTTTCGTCTCAACGTACTCGAAGAATTTATTTAAAATTATCCATTATATATATATTACCTTGATTAATACGTGTTATTAAAGAAACCGTTTGTATTTATGAAAATATCGAAAAAAAATTTTATTTTTCAATATTTACAGAGTAAACACGTCACCTAGTAGCGGTCGTTCCAGTCCAGGTTCAGGAATTTGGTAAGTACGACTTGATTCTTTCTTTTTAGATTTGTTCAAATTTTTAAAAATTAATCTCTTTTCGTTTTATTTTAAAGGAGAGTGCGAACACTTTATGCTTGTATGGCAGAAAGCGTTGGAGAATTATCATTCGAACCGAATCAGATAATTACAAATGGTAATCACATTTGTCAAATTTATGATTAAAATAAATGTTAAATTTTAATTTTGTACATTTATATTGGGCGGGCGACAAAAGAAATTATGTTTTCACGAATCTTGCGTTAGGACCTGTAATAAAATGTATTCTTCCCTGCACAGTTCAACCTTCGAGCGAGCCAGGATGGTTGGTCGGTACTCTAAATGGTAAAACGGGTTTGATACCGAAAAATTACGTTGAACAATTACCGTAAGAGGAAGCAGCCTCTGGGAATGAGCGTGCGACGATGTTCCTGCTGACGACGTGGCCACCGGAATTCCCTCCTACACATTCCAGCGAAGTGCACATTCCGCATTTACCAATTTAGCACTTAGTGGAAATTTTTTGTATCAATACGTATAAAAAAAAAGCTTTGATTTTCGGTTTATTCAACGACCGTTAATTCGTACAGCCAAGATCACGAAAGTACATAATCTTGTTAGAATCTTAGCTGTATTTTTTCTACCCGAGGAATCGCGTCTCGATTCCGTATTAAATGCTTTTTGCAATGGTATACAATAAGGTCGTCGACAATTAAAACGACTGTTTATCGAACAATTTGTTATTTGTCGAATGGAAAGGTCTTTTACACAAAAGTTTATAATCGTATCCCATTTTTTAGGGAAATTTAGTCAATTATGCATATTATTTATAAATACATATATATATATAAATATAAATATATAAACATATATATGTATATATATATGTATATTTATAAGATATAAATATATATACATGATTTTAAAAAAAAATTACGCTCAAAAACTCTTAATTTATATATACAAGCTTTTAGCTATGCTCTTTTGTGTACATATATGATTTGTAATTTGTATACAAATTAAGTTGATTTATTGTACATAACCGGTAAGAATACTAGTGACTACAGTGAATTTTACGGTTGCTGTTTTTATTTTATTTCGTCGAGTCTGTTATGTGTAATTATTAATGGAAATATAAAGTGGCTATTCGATTGCAAAGCTTAACGGCTTCTCATTATTTTTTTCAAATACCCTCGATCGATCATTTCTATTTTTTAAGTAAACTTCCAACTTTGACACGGAAATACATGAGACAGAGTTCGAAGTTTAAATTAATATACTTATAAGAGTATAAATAGTCGAGTTAACCTTGTCCGGTCCAAGTATCTAAATCACCGTAGGTCGGTATCTTCTTAAATCATCATTCGACGAAAGTTGAAAAATCAAAGTATTTTTTATACTTAATAAAAAAATATATTTTTAACCATAAAATGAATTTTGATCATAATTTAATACGAGATAAGAATTTAATTGACGGCGCATCGTCGATAGATGTAGCATTAGATTATCGGAGCAGTTGCTTTACGTAAGCAAAATGTATCGCATGGATGGGTCAATTAAAATAACGTTCATCCGCAGCTGTTGTAAAACCACTCGAAAAAAATATTTGCGATCGAGCGTTTTTAAATTTTGAAGCAGTATTTATTTTAAAAATAACGACCCGTGTTAGATAACGTACGAATAAAACGAAAAATCGAGAACGCACAAAGGGAAAAAATTGTCGTACACTCGCGTACGACTTGACGCGGATCGCACCACCGAAACGACTTGGTTGGATAAATACGTCGATGTTTCGCATTCCGAACGAGGCGGTAATGATTCATCGGTCAAGCCCCGACCTAAAAGAGAAATATGTCGAAAAGGAAGAAGGAGCAAAAATAGGGTAAGGCACGGTTTGCTCGAGTTCGTTTTAAAATTTAAATTTGGAAAGGGTCGGACGATCGCGAATGTAACCTCTTTGAGGTTATACGAACGCTCGATCGAACGCTCGGAGAAAGAGGACGCGAGAAAAAAAATTGCCCTCCTCGTTCGGATACGGAAGGACTTTGGAACGAAGGTAAGAACGAAAGCTGGGGTCGAGTGACGACGCACGATAAAGTCGGAGTGGTCGGGTTCGAAAAATCGCGGGCCCCGTACAATTAGTCGTCAGTCGAGGGATCCGCGCAATATGATAACCGTCTGGAAGCGGAGGAGGTACCATAGGCAATGGTGCTCGTGTATCCGAGTCGAAATCCCATAGCGGGCGCAAAAGTCGCGAGAGAGAGGGACGGAGTCTCGAGCCGGGACGCCCGGGACGCGGATTGGCGTTGGTTCGAGGTGGCGATAGGTCGAGCGCCGGAAAGCCGAGGGAGGCCATCGATCGTCGCGCTTCCAGTCTCCACACCGCGCAATAAGACGACGCTGACGACGCTGCAGCCACGGCGGTGGCGAGCCGACGAATCCATACGAGCCAGAGTCTCGCGTGCGTAGGTATACACATCGATCGTCGTTCGCCGTCAGCCGTACGCCGTACGCCGTCCGCCGTCCGCTGTTCGTTGTCCTCCCCCAAGAACCCCGGAACCCCGGAACCCCGGAACCCCGGAACCTCGGAACCCCGGAACCTCGGAACTCCGAGCAGCTCGAGAGACGAGCGAATCGAGAGTCGACCGAGCCGTCGACCGAGCCGCCGACCGAGACGCCGACCGAGACGTCGACCGAGCCAACCGAGCCAACCGAGCCAACCGAGCCAACCGAGCCAACCGTGGGGCCGAACCGGGCTGAGGGGGGAAGAAACGCCCCAGCGACCGAGCGAACGAAGCACCCACGGAGAAAGAGAGAAATAACGACTGCGAGAACCTCTAGTCGCTCGCTCGCGGATACTTTGTTGAGAATAAGAGCGCGAGAACAAACTGACGTCGGCGAGAAAATCGACGACGACGACCGCGACGACGACGACGACGACCGCGACGACGACGACGACGACGACGACGACGAAGCCGGCCGAGAACCTTCACGCTCTCGGGGTTTCGATCAGCGCTGTGGCTCTCGTCGGCTAAATCCATCGCAAGGTAACGTACTTAACCTCCAAATTTTCGGGCGAAACTTTAAGAATAAACCGGACGATCTAACGAATACGTATACGTGCTTATTAATATCTTTAACGTATACGTATGTGGCTATGTGCGAGATTCGACTCTTTATTCCTATCCTGTACCTACGCACGTACGTGCACACACGCACGCGACACGCGATACACGCTTAAATTCTTAACTCGCACACGACCACACGACCACACGACCACACGACCACACGACCACACGACCACGCAACCACCCAACCACCCAACCACACATCCACACAACCATGCAACTACGCAACCACGCAACCACGCAACCACACGCATCTTCCTCCGGTATATCCCTCTCTCTTTCTTTTCTTGATTGTCGCATATTTATTACACTCGTGTATATTATTTGTATGTTTTGTACAGATATACGTATATGGAGACGCAAACACGCTATTTTTTAAAATAAAAATTTACGAGTCAAGCACGCGAGAGAAAAGTGACGCGGACGAGCCGAACGAGTCGCAGCATTCTCCGTCTCTCTCTTTCGGATACGTTTTTCTACTTTTCTTTCTTTTTTTTCTCTTCCTCGTTCCGATTGCCTCGTTCATCATTTTGCTTCAATGATGAGTTGTTGATAATTTTCCAACTACAGAGATAGACGGTAGCTGCCTCGCGATGCTAGTTGGTATCGGTTGCAGCAGTTTTTTCATCGCTCGAACCGAGGCTGTATCTTTCTGACGTAACCTCAACATCCTTTGGCATGTTGCAACTATTTTTCAAGCCTTTGCACGGGTTTCTGTAAATTCTATAAACTCGGTTTATAGATCACTGTCATTTAATACGATCGATGTTGATGTTTCTTCGAGACTCGTTCTATACCATCGAATGGAGACCGAACGACCCAACTATTTTATAAGTTTATACTTGCTTCATCCTTATGATCCGTTGCAACGTTGTTTACCGCTACTACTACCACTACTATTATTATTATATTTATTTTTTATTATTATTGATTATTATTTATTATTGTTGATTATTATTGATTATTATTTATTATTATTATTATTAATATTATTATTATTCTTATTATTATTTACTATTATGGAAAATTTTATATTTCAATGTCCCAGAAAAATGGCCCTGTCGATATTTGGCGTTCTTTGAATAATCGAAACCGAGTGAGTAATATGAAAAAAAAAATTTTATTTAACTATGGATTATTCTTAACCTATATTTATAACAGTTGTGACTATTATGACTTACGTTGTGTGATTTTTAAGCTAATTTTCCAGCGATGCATTCTATATACTTATAACTCTACTGGCTAAAACGGATAGACGATAAATTTAGATTACGTAATGAAAAGATTTACGGTAATCTTAATTTTGCAAGATGATACGAATTAAAGCGTGGACAATTTGAAGATATTATACGGATTTTATACCGCTACGAAGCCTAGATATTGTTTTTTATTGGGTAGGTAACGATATATTTTAATAAATAAGATGTTATCGAGATCTTGAATAAGTAAACGATTATGTTTCTATCGTTTCGCTTCTACAAAGTTATATTAAGAACAAAAGTGGTTCGCGCCGACTAATAATAATTAAAAATAATTAATAACTTTGAAGTATTGACTTTTATATATTTATATTTCGAGTTATCGCGTTTCGAAATAAGATTAAAGTAAAATAAATTGAAAATATTGTTGATAGCTTGATGAATTACGCAAGTAAATCGAGATGAAAAGTTATTATTTAAAAAGAACGTAAGTCCGGTCGAAAAGTATCGAATAAGAGTTAAATAAATTTGAACCGTAATCCGTGTTTCGATACACCTGCAACTTATTTACCAGGAATAACGTATTAATCTTCGAATAAAAGGCTGACGTAGAGTCAACGAATCGATATCTTAAGTTGGAAGCACTCAAGCTCTATCTTAATAAAAGAGTGCGATTATCAGCTGCTGCAACCGGAGTTATGCTAACCGAAATAACGACTCATCTCAACCTTTACGCGGTTACTCGTCTCAAAAGTGTTTGCGTATGCTTTTTAAATTTTTCTATCCAGCTTTTTATTTGATAACTATTTTTTCTATTTTCTTAATGCATTCTATTTTTTTCGCACGCCCAAATACCATTCTTTCAGGTGAAAAAAAGTTCGCTCGTTGTAAAAAAAAAAAAACAACCTAGTGCAAAAAGTATATAAGTTTACAGTTTGCGTTTCGGTATGTCGATGTAGTTTGTGTTGTGTTTTAGTTGACAAATGAAAAAGTTTAAGTATACACCAAAACATAGTATTATAAAACGTTGACGAAAGAAAATCTAAAGTTTACAACTGTCGGTGCCAGCAAAATAAGTACAGTCTGTAAATAACAGAGAAGTTATCGGGAGTAAAGTTCGTTGGAGTAAAAGTACGTGAGAGTAAAAAAGTAAAAAAGTTAAAGTCCGAGTTTATAACAGTAAAGCGCGAGTTTGAGATGTCGAGTTCGATACGAGAGAGAGTACGAGAAAAAGTTTCACGTGTCGACGTGCTCGTAGAAATGTTTTCATGCGTTACAACTTCAAGAGCGAATACCGCATGGGCTCTTTTCGACACAGGTAAGCCCAGCCAGCCAGCTGCTGAGTGTGGCTTGTAGAGTCACAGTTCAGTGAGTACTTAAATTAGACTTTAAAAACAACAAAATAAACCATCTCCAGCTCAAAGTCATAGATTCGAACATCGATCTTGTGACTTTGCGTACTATGTAAAGTAGCACAGGCCGACCGCATTACTACTCATTCTTTTATTCCCTGTTCATAGAGCTAAAAAACTGCTGACTGTCTCATTCGCCATATTATTGAAATATTGCGGATGACAAATTTTTTATCAAAATTTTACCCAAGATTTCGGATCCCAGATCTCGGATCTCGGATCTCGGATCTTGGATCTTGGATCTTGGATCTTGAATCTTGGATCGTGTTCAAATTAAACTCGTAACTTTTATTCAACCAATTGACGCAATCGATACTTTTGATTCAAAGCGCGAACATTGTTCTTTTCTAATCTGACACGTAACTATAAAATCAGTAATTTATCCACTATTCCAAAAATAAAGAGAATTTTTTAGTTTTTGCAATTTTTAATTTTTTTATCGAGAGTATCGCATACTTTATTTAATATCATCGTTATCACTATAAATAAGTTTTTATATATTGGTTGCGATCGGCTTTATCGTATTTCATAAATTTTCAATTTATTTACATCCGTTTTACTGAAAATATTTCATATAATATCGTTTAACCGTCACACAGTTAGCGATCGATCCTTGGAATCCTGTACAATAATACCAAATAAATTAACAAGTTATCGTTTAACGGATTTTCGAGTTTTCATCTCTTTTCATTCATCAACTATAAAAAAAGAAAAAAAGACAGAAAAAAAGAAAGAAAAAAAGAAAGAAAAAAGAAAGAAAAAAAAAGACAGAAAAATGAAAGAAAAAAGAAAAAATGTGAAATTCTTGATGTTGATATCAATGGCCAGGAAGAGGAGGATGAGTCGAGACCAGGCACGCTAATTTACAGTAACTTGTTTCCAGGCTGAACTAGCTTAACGACAATGTCGGACTCTGGTTCCGAGAGCTCCTCCTCGGAGAGCAACAACGAAGAGCACGCCGGAGCGACGACTCCCGAGGGCTCGACGTCACCGCAGTCGCGGTACCGCTCCAAGTCGCCGAGCAGCGATCGGGATTCATCGGGTTCGGGAGCGGCGTCGGGGGCAGCATCGGGAGCGGCCTCTGGAGCTGCATCAGGACCGGCGTCTCCGGGCTCCGGACCCGCCTCGCCAACTTTCTGCCCGGCCTCGCCGACCTCCGGCCCAGCCTCGCCGAGCACCCAAGCCTCGGGACCCGCCTCCCCCGAAGAATCTCAGGTCTCGGGACCGGCCTCGCCGGCCTCCGCCCGAATCTACCCCAAGTCGCCGGCATCGGCGCCCTCGGCACCCTCGTCCCCCAAGTCCGAGGACCCGGAGTACGGACCCGCCTCGCCCAAGACCGACAGCGAGGACGACGAGGTTGCCGCCTCCGATCGCAGTTCCTGCCCCCACTCACCCAAGAATTTCCACTACGAGGAGTCCAACTCAGGGGACGACTCCCACCATCGCTCGGAGACCGGCAGGAGCTCGGTGAGGTCGGTTCAGTCCGCCGACAGGTCGAGCGCCACCTCCCTCGGGTGTCCCCACATGGAGGACCCCGCCTCGCCCAAATCCTACCTCTCGGAGGCAAACTCGATCAGATCGAGACACAGCGGCTCCAGGCACAGCACACCCAAGTCACCCACGGGGTGAGTATCGGGAATTTACAATCTGGAAGAAGCGATATACTGAACCAAACTCAATCGACCCCTTTTCCCTTTGATACATTCCACCGCCTAATTTTTTCGATCGATCGATCAGTAAATTATTATGGCTCGAGTATAGATATCGAGTATAGTTTTGAAGAAAACGTTGGTTGGGACGTTGGTTGGGTCGTTGGTTGGGTCGTTGGTTGGGTCGTTGGTTGGGTCGTTGGTTGGATCGTTGGTTGGGTCGTTGGTTGAGACGTTGGTTGAGACGAAATAAAAACTAAAAGCTGTAAGTCTGAGATAATGTAACGTAAGTGGAGTTGAAAGTAGTTGCTAAAAACGTTTCGCGTAATAAAAATGACCGATATAAACTTTTATTCCGATCGCGCGGAGTTGTGCTTTTCAAAAATATAATCGTATTGCAACGCGCGAATGGAGGTGTCTTTGGGGGTAGGAACTCGCGGATTCGTAATGCGGACAAGCGCATCGAGGTTGATTCGGGGATGATTCAGGGTTGATTCGAGGTTGATTCGAGGTTGATTCTACGTGATTCCTCAGCTCCGGGCGCAGCACACCAAAATCGGCGCGCAGTCCTCCCGGTGAAAGGCAGCCGTGTTCACCCCCGGCTCCCGTCCTCCGCACACCTCGCGATACCGAGTACGAGATGGACGGGGAGCAAATCTCGGATGCCGAGATGGACGGGGAGGACGCGAACGAACGCACCAAGATTGTCGTGGGTCAGGAGGCGGCGCAACTCTCGCACGGCGAGGACCTCTCGGACGTGTCGGACCTGGACAGCGCCGAGGAGGAGGCGGGAGTGGCGATGACGACGGGACCCGGGGAGACCCTCGAACCGACCGCGATGGTCCTCGAGCACCGCCACCCGCGACCCGACAACAACAAACTCGACGCGATCGGCCTCAACTCCCACGAGACCATGGAAAACGGGCCTCCGAACGAGCCCGGCGTCCTCGAGGTCAAGCCCAACAACAAGGCGGAGGCCAACAGCGTCGCTGCTACTGCCCTCAACGACGAGTCCGAGCAGCTCGACTTCGAGGCCGATGGTCAGTGGAAGGACGTGAAGGAGGACGGCGACGCCGAGCTCAAGGAGCCCAAGGACATCGTCGTCAAGGACGCGAAGAAGAACGACTCCGAGGGTGCCGAGCTCGCCAAGCCCAAGGACCAGATTCATAAGGATAAGAATAAGGATAAGCCCAAGGACAAAATAAAGGTAGCTACGAGTTTCGTTTACTCTATCCGTTTTTTTTTATCCGAGGTAGTAGCGAGCGACAAGATTTTTTGCTTTCGCTTTTCTTTGCTTTGCAGAATAGTCCTTAACTACCGAAAATAAATTGAATACAATTTTCTCCTTTTTCCCTTATCGTACGAAAGATCGTTACTCTATTTTTACTAATATTTTACAAGAGATAAAATTATACGGTTTTTATTATTTTCATTCGCGATTATCCTTTATTCCCTGACAATTTTAACGTTTACCACTTTTATTTTTAATAAATTTTAATTCACGCATATGTTTTTTCAATAATTCTTTGTAGAAGAATTAAATTCAATTTATTTTTTAACGAGCGACCCAAATTTTATCATTAATTTAACTTTGTTCGTAGTTTGGTACGCGAATTCTTGTATTACCGTTAAAATATTTTTATATCGTTTATACCGCAGCGAATCGATGCGGATTCTCCGTTGCAATGGAACATATTTATATTGGAGTCCTTTTATTTTAATCATTATTTTATTTATTAGAGAAAATATCTAAATAGTTGATATTTGTTATTTTTTATATTTTCATAAAACAAGACATTTCTTAGGCGGATAAATAAAAAATAAATTATTTTAGGATTTATCTACTCGGTAAGCTTGGACGCATCGGTTTATATTAATTTTTAGTACTTTCGCTAGTAGTTCGCGTATTTATTCGCGTATTTATTCGGGTATTTATTCGCGTATTTATTATTATGAATATTATTTTGAATATTATTATCGTTGTCGTCGTCGTTCTTATTATTTACGTTTCAATAGTTTCAATGATTTAAGAATCTGGCGTAAACGAGTCGCGTACGGATTCGGTTACAAGAATCTGGAACCGCATGCATCGGATTTAAAGTCCTGCAAATTAATCGTACGCCATCGATTACTTACCGATCGTCGAGGTTAAGACTCTATCGAACGAGTATTCTATAAGTAACACGAACGATCGTAGAAAACTTGTATCGAATATAATTCGATCGAGTTATCGCACCGCGAGACACAAGAGTATCCGACGATCGAGTTAAATTAACAGTGATAAAGCGGAGGGTGCGGGAGAAAGTTGGTATCGGCGTATTAATATCGCCGATGGCCAATATCGATTCGGAGCTCCGTTCGACGTTCTTACACTGGGATTTAAATTTGCAGACGAAAGAGAAGGAAACGATTCGCGAGGCCGGAGAAATAAACGACAAGGATGATCCGAAGGAAGACGGCGAGAAGGCCGAGTCGGAGCTGGAGGAGGGGGAGCTGAGCGACGGGGACGAAGCTCGACCGGAGGAGACCGAACCCCGTCCCGTGTGCCGCTTCTACAACCGGGGCCAGTGCACCTGGGGAGTGAGCTGTCGCTTCCTCCACCCGGGCGTCACCGACAAGGGCAACTACACCATGTTCGACATGGTCCGGCCGATGGCCTACCCGCCGCCCCATCCACCCGGACCCCACGAGTTTCGACCCCACATCGAGAGACCCCCGATGGCGAGACCTCCGATGCCCGGCTACGGTCCGCCCGTTCCCCATCACCCGCCCAAGACCGACGACGCCGTCTCCGAGAGCGCCTGGGAGAGAGGCCTCCGACACGCCAAAGAGGTTAGTGCTCGTTGGGGTTTGTGCCTATCGCCAGCCATTCGCCAGCTATTCACCGGTCCATCGCCGGTCCATCGCCGGTCCATCGCCAGCTGCACTGAAAAACATTATAAAACATTATTTCTTGCCTCGCGCAAGTCGAGTCCATTACCCGGTCCTCTAATCGAATCGAGGAGTTTAACGCTTGCTCCTAGGGATTCGATCCGGTGCAACACATTTTGTCGTTTCGCATCGCCAACGGATACAAAGAAATTTTTTTCAGTGCATTTTTTAATTGGATTTTGTTACGAACCTCTTATATCTAACTTATATCTAACTTATATCTAACTTATATCTAACTTATTCTAACCCTTCCTCAGTTCCATGTGTAATCTACTTATTCGTTGTGAATGTATTATTGTATTATATAGTTACGTAAAATCGTTTATTTAGTTAGTTGTCCCCAATGGTTTTTTTTCTTTGTAATTAGAAACACCTTCAACCATCACATTTTCTTATTTATGTGCAATGCTAAAATTTTTGAAATTCTTGGAGAAAGTTATCGAGTTTTATTATCTTGCGTTCTATTGCACGAACACTTGTAGAAATGCAGATGAACATTTACCGCGCTTGCAATTTAATTTTCTTGCCTATTGGAATTTGTAAAAATTTATCGAAGCTAACGGCGATCTGGTGATCTTCGTTTACTTTTAAAAAATCTCGATACCTTTTTAATCATTTAACATAGAGACATCGTAGAATTTAAAAAAGTAAGTTATCGATTCGATGGACCGAATACTAATTATTCTTATTAATCGCATAATATTTTATGACCGTGATTTAACAACGATCGATTCTTAAAGCTAGAGTGATTTTGGCAATAAATTATTTATTTAGTACTATTTTATTTCCGCTAATGAATACGAGGTTGCGATAAAACAAAATAAAAAACGTATGTAGAATAGTTTATAGCGATCAAATTAGTCATTGAATATCCTGGAACATTATTCACAGATATTGCTTTATCCATTGAAACGGATAAAAAACATTCGTAATTGTTCGTTCGTTACTTGTAAATTTTATGCGCGGTAAATATAAATAAGTATTAAATTCACTTTAGGATTTTACATCTTGTAATTGGCATATAATTACGGTGCATATATTATTTATTGGTTCTTTCGTTATAACCGAAATTTTACAATATTAATAAATAAAAACGTAAATTCTTAGGTTTTGAGGTAAATAAATAATAAATAATAAATTATAAGAAATTTATTACTTATTATGCGAGTAAATTTATTAATTTGGTAACTTTTTGAAAATTACTGGAATATTTTTTGTTATTTTTATTTAGTTTAAGATTAATGCAAAAAATATTACACTTTTATTAATGGATAATATATTAATAATCCAAAAAGTGGTTATCGTAGTCAAATAAGAAATGTTGAAACGAGTAGAAAGAATGCTATAATTAATCTATTAATATATAAAATACAAGTGTTCGTGTATCAATTTTTCACGTAAAAATTCTTTGTACTTAATTACGATTGTATAACGATAGGAGTGCATACAGAAATTGATAAAAAAATGTTTATGAAATAACATTTGTTTAATATAGGATCGATACATCTTTCAATGCAAAATAAATTTCCTTCAAATTTTTGAAAAGATTTTAATTTTCGGGTTTTGTTTCAAAATTTAGATTTTTTATTTAGAATTTGAGAAATTTTATTTACAATTCTGACCAATCTTCGGTCTATAGGAGCAACATATTTGAAGATTTATAAGATTTTGCATACGTTGTAGTAATATTTAGTTTGTTTATATATATATTATTTTTACTTTTTTTTATTTAATTAATTGTTGTGAATAAATAAATCCTTTAAAAACATACATATTTATTTAGTCCGCAATATTAGAGATTTCATTTTGAATTTGTAATTTTTATTTAGATTCGTAGTCGGCGACCTGCAAAATGGAAGGGGCAGCAAATTTTAAGACTAATTGTAAGATAATCTGTTTAAAAGTAGAGAAATAATTTTTTTCTTATATAACTAAGCTTGTTAAACAAAACAAGAATTTCACACCCGCTCAATACAATTATTACCATTAGTTACGTTTTGCAAATTGCTCTCGAGTTCATTCGAACCGTAGGCGTACAAGATTACAACGAAAGATGCAAAGCGATAACAACGTTTAACGCGCAAGAAAAAGACACGCTAAATTTATTAGCAAACCAGTTATTATTTATAAGCACATTAATTACTACAAAGTTATCATTGTACAATATTTATTAAGTTTCACGTCTCTTAATTTACAATAGTATTCTTATTTAGAATTGTAACTTTTCTCTTTGAAATACAGGCTTGGTAAGAATATTCGAAGACGTTGTAAAACCAAGGATATAACAATGTAGTTTAAGAGAACGGAACATCTCTCTTGTCGGTTTCAACGGTTCGTGTAATTTGTAAAATTAACTAAATTTTTCATCGTAAGATACAATGTGCGCAACGAAGATAAGTTGGTCGTAATCGGTACATTTTTACGACGAACAATAAACGGGAACGCGATATTATTAAAAAATTTTGCTTGCTCTTGCTCGCTCGAATCAAAGATTATCAGTCGAGTAATGTAACGGTTGTTAAGGTTAAAAAAAATAAAAACGGTTACGCGGTTAAAGAGCCGAAAGGAAATAACCGAACGCGAAAGTCTCGAAGGGGTGATCAAAACGCCGGTAAACTCAATGCAAGGGAATCACGAGCCGATGCTCCGCGAAGAAAAAGATAACGCGACGTCGAGGAAGGGGAGGATATCGGCTCGTAATTCGGGCTCCCAACGCCCCGCTTAGTTATGGAATATAATTAGCCTAAAGAACGGCGAAAGTGCGGCGAAGCGCGCCTGTCTCGTTCCAAGCTCATCTCCTAAGCGGATGACGCGTTGATCGCAGATGATGCGGAAGGCGAACAAGCGCAAAGAATCGGACATGGACTTCGAGGAGAAGAAGATGAATCTGAGCATCGGGCAGGACGACCTCGACCGCGAGGCCGGCTATTACGTGAGGCCGGCGAGTCCGGAGCCACCCGTGGAGAGGTGGCCACCAGCCCGAGAGGCTCCACCCAGGAGAGGTGCACCCAGGGTCACCCCCGACCATTACGCCGGCGAACCCGATCCTTATTACCACGCCAGCGCGCCACCAGAGTACTACAGGTTTCTTTGGTTTCTTTGCTTGTTCATCCTGCGATCCTGTGCACCGACTCTCTCTCTCTCTTTCTGTCCACCTCGCGTTCGAATCCCGCCGAGCGAGAAAAAATGGTCTCCTCCGCGCACCGCACCGTCTATTCGGTCGACCTTACGTCGACCGTATTTCAACCGTGTTTCAACCGCGTTTCAACCGCGTTTCTCTTCCTCTCTCCCGATTCTAACTTTTCCCGTGCACCCCCGCAAACTCGGCTATACTCATTTATTTCCAAGATAATTCGTTTCGGAAACGGAAGAAGCGCTCGTCCGGTGCGTCGAGGAGACGATGTCGCGAGGCGGGGCGAACCAAGTTGTTCTCTCGGCGGGACACACCGAGGGGAGCCCGAACTAGTCGAATCGATCGCCGAGTCACCGAGCAAACGCTCTCGTTGATCCGCAGGAGGGTACACTACAAGGAGCCACGCACCGCCGAGTACAGAGAGCGCGTGGACTATCACATGGTCGCCCGGGGAACGCCCCACTCGATATCACCCTCGCCCCATCCGCCCGATCCGCGGGAGCGCGAGCGCGAGTACTACCACCGGGGCTCGAGCAGCGGGGGCGGCGCCGGGACTGTCGGAGCCGGGGCTAAGTACGAGAAGAAGCACAAGCGACCCTCCAGGGAGGTCATCGTCGAGCGCATACCCTCGGCGAAGGCCTGGCGCGAGGAGGAGCCGCCACCCATGGAACGGGGTCGCGGCGACGAGTGGGCCGATCCCTGGATGCGCCGCAAATCCCCGGGATCCTTAAGGAGGAGGCACGCCACCTCCACGACGAGGCACTCCAGGAAGCAGTCCTACTCCTCCGGCTCCTCCTACTCCTCCTCGAGGTACGTATTATTCCGCGATCTAATTTGTGTCCTATCTTTTCTTTTCTTTTCTTTCTCACTTGAATTTTATCCTTCGATTTTACCTTCCGATATTTTTGCTTCGAGTGTTTGGTCGGTTGAGAATATTTTATTCGGTACCTTTCGTTTTGTACGATCGAAACGCCTTATCCTAGGTTTTTTCTTTCGTTTTGGCTCGCTCTCGAAGCTTTTTTCGATAGTTTTTTTTAGACGATGCGCGATGTAAACTTTTATCGATGTTTTTCTTTTAGGCTAAATGAACGTGTCGGCTCATAAATTTTCTAATCGGTGCGAAACACGCGTTTAAACAACGAGTAACAACGGTTTTATAATTGCATTTGTAAATTTTATTTGATTTCTGAAAGAGTTTAACTTATACTGTGTTTTACGATACTTGTAAATATAATTACAATGTGTAACTCAATATTTCTACGATGTATTAATCGCTTAGCGGTTAGTCACGGCAGTCGCTGTAAATAATACGACCGATACCGATACTAATATAATAATTAAAATATATTATATCGCCGTTGTACTTCTTTATAAGAAAAATAAATTATCGTTTTTTCGTTAACGAGATCTCGTTTAAAAACCCACGCCCGGTTTAAATTATCGTGAGATTTTGCAGCGTTCGAAACAATGCTCGAATTAAAATAAATTATTTATAAATATTTAGTCTATTCGATCGCGATTAAAAAATTTAAATACGCTAAAATAAAATAAAATAAAAAATAAACGATCGTTTAATAATAGAAACGAAATAAGACGCTATTAATTTGGTTTAATATACTAATTTAAAAAACGGTTGGGTAATCGAGGAAGAACTTGGATAAAGTTAATGAACGATAACTTTTCGCTAAATTGCGATTTAGCGCAATAAAAACGATACCGTCGGTTTATTAAATCGTTGAATATTATTGCAAGGAACGATGGTTTAAAATAGCGTAATTAAAATAAATGAATTATTCATCGTTTACCGATTCGTGGAGTTGGATCGATTACAATTTCGATGGAGAATCGTCGTCAGGGATACGTTCGAACGGTACACCCGTAACTTAGGGTCGACGATTAAATTGCACTCCGTTTACTTACGTTGCAACGATTACACCGCGAACTTAACGTTATTTCGACGATGCAGAGTTACGGTTTCTATTTAGACGAGTCATAAACGCGACTAATAAACGCGTCTTCGTTACACACAACCAAAGAACGTAATTCAAATTTGTAAGAAAGCACAACGCGAATCGTATCCTTTCTAAATCGACGAGTAGATATCGAATGCGAAGGAAGGTGCATAGTTTCGAATAAAAAAAAAATTCAAAGGTCGATCGGTCTCTTTGTAAAAGAATTACCATCGAGTTCGGGGCTACCGTTTCCGTTTCGTTCGATCTTTTGTATCTTTTGGGTTACCTTCCTGTCACCGGTGGTCGCGAGGCGAGGATCGAAGAGCGGGGAACGAGTCGATACCGAAGAAAAACAAAAGAAAACGAATAAACAAAAGAAAGCGAATAAACAAAAAAACGAAACAAAAAAAACGAAACAAAAAATGAAACAAGAAACGAAACAAGAAACGAAACAAGAAACGAAACAAGAAACGAAACAAAAAACGAAACAATAAACGAAAAAAAAACGATCGAAAGAACGGAGAAACGAAAAGCAAACAAAAACAAAGAAAAACAAACCAAACGAAACGAGTAAAAAGAGCCTTTCACGAAGGAAAAATACTGTTAAACTTTTTTTTAGCTCTAGCCGTAGCTCGAGTCGCACTAGCTACAGTTCTTATGAATCCGTCTCCAGGTCCCGTTCCCCATCTCCCCCCTCCAGGTCCAGAGTCAGCAGCAAGAAAATCCCACCCTCCCCACCCCTGAGCTCGGTGTCGTCGCATCATCGCGGAGGCGGTGGCGGGGGCGGCAGCGGAGGCGGAGGAGGCGGAGGCGCCGCCGCTGCAGCCGCTGCGATGCTGATGAACCCACCGGCCCCGTCGCCACGCGCCTCCTCCAAGCCGACCTCCTCGCCCTCGGTGACGCTGCATCGGCGCGCGCTCAACCCCCCGGCCCCCAGCCCCTTGGCCAGCCACCTCAAGCAGCGCGAGAAGGCCAGGGACAAGGCCGCCCTCGCTGCCGCGGCCGTCGCCAAGGTCATCAAAAGCCACTCCAGGTCCAGGTGCGTACCAATGCGAGTTATAACTACCTTTGTTAAAACCTAGGTTGACTACCTTCCCCTCCATCGCCACACACCCCTCCCCCCCACCTCTCTTCGATTAAACGTCTCCGTGGCTAACTCTAGACTTACCCCACCCCCCGGTCATTAATTTCATTTACAAGAGTGTTGAGCGGTACTTGTTTGTAGATATTTTTTTCGATGGAGATTATCCCCCCACGCAACCCCCCCCCTCCCCGCCTCCCCTCGTATCTTCGTACTGGACAATGCTTTACCGTTTTTATTACCCGCTTTGGCGATAGCAAATTGGGCTTTCTCTTTTTTCTTTTTTGATCGAGACATTGGATCGCGGGTTAAAGTTATCTATTATACTATTATTGTTACGGTATCGTATCTCGGTCGACGAGAATGCGATAGAGATTGCAATACTCGGATTCTCGTTCACGCGATACAACTCTTTTGCTCGGTTAACGAATTCTTTTATTACTTTTAACAATATAGATGATATTCCTCCGGAAAAACAAAGTCGAACTTGCATCGAATTCTTTGTCGCGATTATTTCCGTACTTTTTCAAAGAAACGATCACGACGTTGTTTCGGTACGCGAATAAATAAACGATCGACATACGTCGATCGAAACTGCCAAAGTCAAGGAGGAACGACGAATGTTCTAGTAGAATAAAATTACTTGGTGCGCTTAAATATTTTTGTGGTTTCCGTTTACAAAAGTAAAGAACAAGCATTATTTTACATTTCAAATACAAACGACCACATTTTCGTATAGTTGTTTTCTTTTTGTTTTGTTTTAAAAGTTTTCCTTTACATATTTTTTTATTTTGCTTACTCAAGGTATACACGCTATTTATCCGCTGATAAGCATAATTTTTAAACTTTGTTTTACGAAGCTTTAAGTTGAATTTCCTATCGAATCAACGAAAATACTTGGATTTCTAAAACTATTTTTAACCGATGATATTTGATTTTAATTTATCCATGTTTACGCTTATCGGTTTTACGTTATAAATATAAAAAAAAAATGGTATTCGATATAATTTAGTAAACACGCGCGCATATGCGTTTATTATGAGTTATTTATTTGTAATTTTATTACAGTTTACGGTTTTTCAAATTTTTATAATCATTTATTTACGTTTATCAAAAATAAACATTGTTTTTCGCGTAAGCCTAAAAATAAAAATAGTTGTGTAACCTCGATTGAGAAGATAAAGAAAATGATTGTTTTGGATGCATTAATGGTACTTATTTCATTAAATTTTTAATATATAATTACAAATATTCGAGTTCATTTGTAAAATACGCTTTTTCGTAGTTACTTATTTGTAGTTTACTATATTATTTATGTATGTCGCACCTTAAAACAGTAATAGTAATCATTAGCGAGCTAATTATTATATTTGCAGAATGTATTTTATTAACTTTTAAATTTTTGTTTTTTTTTATTCTAAGTATTATTTTAATATTTTTATGCCATTTTTATAAATTTATCGTATTTGTTTTTTAAGCGCTTTCTTATTACCTATGTATATTTTTCTTCGATCGATCAGTGTTCGTAATTTTTATGTATTTAAATAAAGTTAACCGTAAATCATTCTTTTTTCTCTCGATTGTATTCGTTTAATATTACGCAATGCCATAAATTGTTTTAACTTATATTCGTAAATTCCTATTATTTAATAAAGTTCCCAAATAAAAAACTTGAGTTGTTACAATGTTAGACTAAGTGTCATATTACTGTTCTTATGGTGCGTTTTACATAGATAAAATTTATTCATATTTGTATGTATATACGTAATCTTTATGGCTTGTTATCTTCTGGATGATGCATAATGAAATTAATACTTTGAAAACAAAATTTGTAAATTTAAAAAATATTCAACGTTTTAATGTATTTTACGTCACTCAAATTAAAATTTCTAATATTTAAAAACTATTTAGAAAGTAATAATTTCATCGTTTTTATTTTTTTGTTATACACGATATTTTTCTAAAATTACAATATTTTATATATTGATTTTATAAATCAGTACAATATGTTCATTTCTTGTATTGGATTATTCAGTCGTATGTTTATATATAAGCGTATAATAGAAAATAACATTTATATAAGTACAAATGCGATTTTTTAATATACATTTATTTGAATAAGTTTTATAAAATTATAAGTATACGTATTACGAAAAGTACCATTATAGTAAATTTTTATTAGATTATTAAAATTGTTTGCTATTAGTCAGTTTGGATACAAAATTGTGTTTTGAACGAATAAGCAAAACAGTATCGAGTAATTTTTAACAAAAGAACAAAAAAACAAAACAAATTGTCCCAATTTCTTGATGGAGTAATTTAGCGTATCCTCGGAACCAACAATGTAACAACTCAATGTTGTATTAAAATGAGAAAAACTAGAACATTTTGAGGTCGGCAAGTTTATAAATTTTTTACGATACGGCATCCACTAATGATACAACTAATCCTAATTATACCTACTGGTCATTCAAAACGGAAAAATATTTTCAGAATTTTTTTTTTTAATTTTTTAAAAGTTTTAGAAAATGCATTCTTTAAATATTTATATTACTCGATAATATAAAATAATATGAAATAATGTTTGAAATATTTAAGCTAATTTTTATTACGTTTTATTATTGTTTTTTAAGACACTCGATCGGAGGCGGATATTTTATTCGGTGCAAAAAAGTTATTTAAAATAATAAATGCACGAAGGTTTTATTTATCTTGAAAACTCACTTATTTTAGACCATATTTTGGATCAAATTTAACGGTGTATTTAAAAAATGAGCAGCGCGAATTATAAATTATATAATTTTAACGCTAAATATTACGTTTGGTTTTCACATAAATCGTTTAAAATATAAATTCTGAAAAAAAATATTTTCGATAAGATTATCGTAAAGACCTTTTTGTTTTACCTTTTTCTTATCCGGAATGTCTCGATGCAAACTAATTTCTTCGACAAAAGACATAAAATTTAACAATCTGAACATTATTTTTTATTTTTTACACGTCGATATAAATAAATGAAGCATTGTCATAATTTTATGCGATCGTATATTTAAAAGTGAATTAGTTAAAAACTAAAATTTCAAATATACTCGATAATCGCCACTCGTGTAAAAATCAATTGTCTTTTACAAAAGTAGAACTAACTGTAACAAATATTAGTCGTGTAGTCATTATGCGATACGAACTTTGATAAAAATCATTGTTACGCTCTCGCGTGTAAAATTTTTTACGTTACTTTAGTTCTTACTCATTCCTACATGTACAGCCTACAGTTTATTGAAATGGATTGCTCGAACAACAACGTTAGTTGTGTCCTAAGGGTACATTTTAATGAAAATATTCGAAACTTGAATTGTTTTTATAATTTTGATAATTTTTAATTCGCGGTGTTACTACGAGAAAAACCACTTATTCGTTATTCGTTACGCGTTGTTCTTGAATAGATCGTAAAGACTTTTCCAATAATATATATATATATATATATATATATATCCAAAGTAAAAATTTTGCACACGATTTTTCGTTCGACCGAAATAAAAAAGCCATTTTCGACGTTCTTTGTCGATTGTTATCGACCTACGCCATATAAGAAACAATACTAAAAATTAAATTACCTGTACAGACCTTAACGTAATAAACTTTATTAAATAAGATTCATTTTTGTTCGATGGCGTTAAATAACGCAGGTGGAGTTCCTAAAATATATCTAATGGACAAAATTGTAATAAATCTAATAATATAATAAACTGATGAAGTAGGAATCAATAAAGAGTAAACGAATAAACATAGTTTCGAAAGAAAGTGAAAATATATTATAAATTGTTACGCGTAAAACGCAATCTTCTATTTGTCCTATATTCTTTATCAACCGTACGGTTAAAAAAGTTATTTTCGTTTTTCTAACTTTGAATCGTCGAGGCACCAAGAGAAAAAAGTCAAGTTTTGGAATAATTTTGATCAAAATGTACCTTTATAAAGATATTTCATTATATTAAGGAAATTTTCATCAAATATATATATATATATATATATATATATATATATACACATATACATCCGTATATTTATTTATATATATTATATATTGAAATTGCTTTAATTTTGCAACAGCTTTGCATTTCATTTTTTATAATTGCATGTAATAACCGTTATCGTACCAATAATGCTGTTAATCGATACTATGATTCTGGCAATGCGCTTGTAGTTTAAAAAACGAATTCTATTGCGTCTTTAGGTTGCTACAAGAAATTGGGACTGTATCTCGTAAGAATTTATTGTGGAACGCATACTTGTCAGGGCTCGATGTTGGAAGTGACAAGCAGTCAAACACGTAATTTTTTACTTAATAATAATTAAAATTTTTATTCAAATAATTGTTACAATTGTTTGCCTCGCATGAAAAAGAAAGAAAAATCATTGATGAAAATGAATAGTTGATTTTCTTTCAGTAGTGTTGTATTATCAATTATATATACATTTGTGTCTAAATGTGTGTGCATATATAATATATATGCATATGTACACGCATATACACTTTGATACATATATATATATATATATATTTGTATGCATATATGTATGATAGTATATACATATGTATATTATTTTTCATTTTTTATGTACAAAATTAATTGTTGAAACTACGAAATTATATAAAAATTTTGTCTGTTGCAATCTAAAAGGAGAGAGAAACTAAAGCGGTAAGCTCAATATAAATAAATAATCGTAGTAATTTGCACATAAACAATTAAAATCTCTTTCAGGTGTAAGTTTTATAGTGAGCTTCGTCGGAATATCGCAAGATCAACACGAATACGTTTATGATCGGATATCAAAATATATATTTTCTTGAGATAAGAAATATACTAATTTTTTTATTTCGTATATAATCGCGAATCTTTGTAACGTTAATGATTTACATTTGTACCGCAATTTGATTAATATAAAATCCTTTATTTTACATCCGAATACCTGTTTCTTATTTCTAAAGTGGCTCACTCGTTTAAATTTATTTTGACTTGGAAGAGATTAAAATTAATATTATCTAAAATAATGTATTATTATTCGTAAATTTATTTTTTTTTCGGTACAATATTTAATAAAATATGCTATAGTAGTCCAGAATTTTTTAAAAAGAAAATTTTTTTAATACAAAATTCTTAAAGAATTGTGTTACCGTACAAAGTATACGTACTTTAGAAGGTTGTATTTACTGTAAGGCATGGATAAAAATCTAATTAAAAAATATCTTAACTTCGTTATTAAATTAACCAAACCTTAGCTTTCGTGAACGATGAATAACAAGATTCGTACGCTTTTGGTAAATAAGCCATACAGTTAAACATAACCTTAACGCAATGACTAACAAAAAAAATCACAACTAATTTTTGCAAAATGATCACGATGATTTAACTTGGTCTTAAATTTAAGTATATTTGGATAATTTCAAATCACTCAATTTAATAAATAATAATTTTTTAAAAACCATTTTCACTTTACATTTATTGTACATATAATTTGTCTATTAAACATTTATGAAACATGATTTTAAAAAATTAAGTTTGAATCGGTGGTATAAATAAAACTAGAAATTTCGTTTACTTTTAAGCGTTGAACGAAGGTTTTTTAAATTATTTGCTTGTTTTTTGCTATGATTATAGTTCATCGATCTTTGTTAAACTTTTTAAAATTTGTTTATTAAACAAACTTGTTAAAAAATAGTCGATAGTTATCGCCAATTCACGCGTTACTCTATTTGCAAAAATAAATGTAACATTACGAAATATTTGACTTGTATTTGAAATTAATATGATGTATTAATATTTAGATTTTTCAAGATTATTGTAAATTGTTGATTTATTTAACGAATATCATTTTACTTTCTCTTTGAATTAAATTTTTCAACTTAATATTACAAAATATTGAAATGGTCGTGATCATTAGGCAGGTAAAATACATTCATACTGAGAGAAAAATAAATTATAGTATTTCATTTTCACGATAGAAATTTCTGTTTGTGATTAAAAAAAAGGCAAAGACATTTTTTAAGTGTATTTTTATTTAAATCGAAATCGATATATTCGTCTATGTCAATGAAAAAAATTTTAATTGGTTAATTCACATTTTCGCATTTTGCGATTTGAAAAATGATCGAAGAATCTAAATGTATTTATTTGAGTCGATCAAAACGAAAAAAATGCTTTAAAACTGTCTTTGTTTCACGTAACGTACATAAAATCCTTTAAATTGATTTGGAATTTTCCTGTGGATGTTTCATTTTTTTATAAATGATTTTATTTTCAAAACGAATATATCGGAAAAGAAACTTGTTTAAAATTTAACGTAGCAAAGTAGTTTGACTTTTTCGTTGAATAAAATTCTCATTTATCCGATCGATAAATCAATCTAGTTTTAAGCTAATAAAAGATAAGAGTCGATGTGGGTTTTTACATTGTAAAAAGGAAGAGGGGGTGTCGTTTGTCGGGTGCGGAAGTAAAGTTAAAGCGAGTCGTTAGATATAATTAACGGTAAGTTTGGCCGGTAATTAAAGGCTTTCTTCGCGTCGTCGGGAGGAACATTTATTTATTGGACGAATCGTGGACGAATCGTCGCGAGTATAGTATCGGAAACGTTGGCGGCACCGATGGAGTTTTGAGTCGAGGGCGCGAGTCCGACATCCTCTTGAAAAATTAAAAACCCGATCGCTCGTCTCGAGGAGCGAGCCGATGACAAAGCAGAGAGGATGACGGTGATGTTGACGGTTTTCCCCAGGTCGTCTCAGAGCAGCTCGGGCTCCGACAGTAGCGGCAGCAGCTCGGACTCCTCGGATTCGTCGTACTCGTCCTCTTCGTCGGCCGAGGTCCGCCGGCGCAAGGTCTCCTCGCCGCCCCTCGGCCGCAAGGATCTCAAAGAAGTCCTCAAGCTCAGCGGTTCCAAATTGAAGATGAGCATGAAACCGCAGCAATCCTCCGGACTCGGGAGCAAGAAGTCCGATCGCAGCAGCGTCACCGCGGGGAAAAAACGGAGCGTCGTCGACTCGCCCCCACCGATGGACAAGGCGAGCGCCGCCGCCGCTGCCAAAGCCGCCAAGAAGGCGAGCACCCGGAGGGAGGAACTCCTCAAGCAGCTCAAGGCCGTCGAGGATGCGATCGCCAGGAAGCGGTCCAAGGTCTAGGTCCGAGGCCGCGTCCCGTCGGTCGCTTACAATCTCTCTCTCGCGCGCATCCACCCACCCACACCACACACGCATACCCCCACACCACATCTCACACACCGCACACACACTCTATATCTATCAATCTCCACCCCATCTCTCTTTTTCTCCTTAACAGTGTCGAGAGCCTCCGTCGCGGGGTCCAGGCACACGAGTATTAACTATGTAACCTTTAACGGCGATAACGATTGTAACAACGATAAAGACGATAACTACGATAACGACGATAGCGACGATTCATCGTCGCATTTGACAAAGATTTTATACCGTTGGTGTCGCTGTAACAACGGTCGAGTCCTTCGGACGACGACTATTTTTGAAAGCGCACCGAACAACGGCAAGAGCAGAGCAAAGCAAATCGGAGCAGATCAGAACAGAGCTGAGCAGAGCAGAGCTGAGCTGAGCTGAGCTGAGCTGAGCTGAGCTGAGCTGAGCAGAGCAGAGCAGAGCAGAGCAGAGCAGAGCGCGTCTCTTCCGATTTTACCTGGTAACGGATTCGATCGAGGCACGAGTATTTGATCGTCGATCGAAATCGGATCGAAATCGGATCGAAATCGGATCGACGCGCGATCGACGCGCCTACTTTACATAGGTCGGGTTCCTCGCTACGGTTTCATCATTTTCTCCTATTCAATTTATGTTTTGTTTAAACGATAGGTTAGTTGTCATTCGAGCATCGAATAGCGATGCTACGTATGATCCCGATTATATGTAGTTTATTATTAAAGCGAGCGTCTCATTTTACACCGTTATGTATACGTAGTACACATTTTTCACATTGAATAAGTGCGAGCATTACAAACGAACTGCGCGCGTCAATACCTCAAGGAGTGATCTTGTGCCGAAAACACCACTTTATTCGCGTGCGTTCTTAATTTCGAGTTAGAAATTAAGAATCTTTCTTCAAATGTCGAGCGGTTAACTTGTATACTATGAACATAATTAACGATTTCGATTTTATTTACTCTTTATCTCTTGTAATTAAAAACAAATGTAGTTGATGATTTCGATATTACTTTAGTAAAACGGAGATAATACATTGATAACGTATCCAGTGTTGCTTTATAGTTGAATTGTTTCTATTTCTATGATAAGTAAATTTATAAAGCAAACGAGTTATTTTATGTATCACATACTTGTACACAAGCGCGATAAAAATTGTTTTATGTTGCTAATAAAATTGAAACTTTGTAAAAAAATATTTGCAACAAATACCTCCTAAGAATAATAAATAATTTTGTAAAACAATTTGTTTATAATTAATTACAACCAAGCTTTATTTAATTTTACAATTTTTATTTCGTAATCGTTTCACATTTTTACAATGCCAATCATAATTAATCGGAGAGTTATAGTTTTTTTTATAACAACGGAACGGAGTAAAGCCTTAGGAACGTTCGTACAAAAATAAATAAATAAATGTAAATTTAATAAAACGTAAAAATCTATTATACCGGTGTTATAAATAATATATCAAAAACTTAAAAAAAGCAGTTACATTTAATATCGATACTAGTACTGCAACGATCAAAAATATACGCCCAAGCGTTAAACTTAGGTTTGTTAAAATAATTTATATTACTGTATTTTAAAAATTCTACTAGTATTTATTCTTTATTTTTAACCGTTTCTCATTTTTAGTAAACTACTCCTATATTTACAATTTGTTCGAAGCGGCACTGAGTTTAAAATTCACTTCGCATTTTACTTAAGATAAGAACGATTAAAAATTAATAATTTCAACGTTAGAAAATTACATCCTTTATCATTTACGATTATAAAAATCATAACGGATACAAAATACTTTTGTAAGAATCGCTAATTTTAAACTTACCTTCGATCAATATTTACAAGCTATGTATCAAAGTTTTGGAATACTATAAAATTTGACGCGAATTAATTTTATACGAAATAATTATTTCGAATTTTCAAGTATCACCACGCTTAAGAATCAGGTAAATTTTCTTCGCTACAAAATATCGAATAAAGTAATTTTGTTTGCAAATATAAAAATGATATTTCCCAAACACCAACGAAAACTCGAGTGTTTTTAAAAACAACAGCTATTCGGGTGAATCGGACAATTTATTTAAATTGAAATAGCGGTGGCTCTGACGGCTGCGCTTAGTAGTGGATTCGGATCTGGTTCTTCCGTCATGATGGTGACCTTAACCCATTCTCTACGCTTGTTACTCCTTTTCAATGCATCTATTACAGCTTGAACGTATAAACCATCTTCGAAAGTGGCAGCTCGCGACACGGGTTCCTTGATCCACCCTCTCTTATCTTCCACAGGCTGAAAGGCTTCGCGCAGTGCACCTATCATTTTTTCCAGTCCTTTTATATAAGGTCGAGGAACAAAGTTCTCGATCGGAGACGATTCCTGAACGTTTTCGACATCCAGATGCAAGGCTTCTTCCTGCTGTCCTCTGTAACCGTATAGATCTCCGCTTCTTACGACGAGGTGTCCGTTCAAACCACAAATCAAAACTTCTTGAGATAGTTGACCTTGCAAATGATTGCTCAAGGTTGTCGTTACCAAAGTACCTCCGTCGAGTTCCATTTGAAAACAACAAAAGTCAGGAGACGTTATACATCTAATGCCGTCGATACGTTTCGTGGTTCGTCTGAACGTTCTTACCACAGCGTGAACTCTGGCAGCTTTTTGATCGGTTACGTAGGATATCAAATCTATTACGTGACTACCGACGAGAGCTAAAATTCCTCCTCCCATGGTTTCGTCGCACAACCAGTCGTACCCTAAAAAGATAAACCAGCTTATTATTTTGCATCCGACGAAAGAAAATATTTCAACGAACCCTCTTGCAACAAGCTTCCCATCCGTACTCGAACCTCGATAACGGCGATAGGCCCACCGAGATATCCTTCTTCGATCTCCCTCTTCATTTTGATGAAAGCTGGAAGAAAGCGTAAGCTATGGTTCACTACGCTTATGAGCGAAGGGTAATACTGGGCAGCTTTGACCATCTTCAAAGCTTCGCTCTGACTCAGACCAGCAGGTTTGTCGCACACTACGTGCTTTCCAATTCCCAAGGCCTTAACGGCTATTTGCGCGTGCAAGTTCGGTGAACACATGATGAATATGAGATCGACATCTCTTCTAAGAAGGACGTCATCGATGCGACTTGTATAGAACGGAATTTCGAGATCCGAGGCTACTTCCGAAGCCTCGGCGACGGTGCGACCCCAAATGGCTTCGATTTTGAAGCCCTTTTCTCTCAAAAACGGAATAAATACTCTCACTACACTTCCAGTTCCGAAGACTCCGATACCGGGTAGCATTTTGAGTGAGTTCAAGGCAACAGCTATCCAACAGCTATCCAACAGCTATCCAGAGAGTTGCGATCCCCTCTGACAAGTCGTTAAACGCTCGTTGAAAGCATCGAGACGATCCCTTCGCTTCGGTCACACCGCCTCGTTAAAAACATCGAAAAACATCGCGAACGATGGGAAAACTCCTTTCGCTTTCGTGTCGCTTTCGCGAATCGTCGAAAGTATCCTCGCGTAAACGCACAAACCCACAAAACACAAGGAGCGGTTCGCGCGTCGCCAAGTTTGGTTAAAGGCGATGCACTGGATTACGTAAACATAGCGATGGAAAACATTGTTTACGGACGGAAATAAAGGAACGGCCGACCGATTCGGACGTTTCCCTCGTTCTTGTTTTCGTACGGATATCCCGTGCGAGCGAGGAATCGGTTTCGAGAATGCGACTTCCGTCCAGCTGCGATCCTTGGAGGACGGCAACTATCGGGGAAAGTAATTGAGAAAAGCCCAAGTCGCCACCGTCGAGGACGGAACCGAGAAACGACGACTGTGGTCGATTCGTAGATTTGTTCTTCTTCGGGAAAAGCTCCCTCCTCCTCCCTCCTCCCTCCTCCCTCCTCCCTCCACCCACATTAAGCTGCCGTATCTCGATCGTTACGGTAACGATTTTCTTTACCGACGTCTTTCGTGGACATCTTTTCCATTACTTTTCATTTCATTACCGTGGAACGAACCGTAAAAGGAAAGGCCTCGTTGAGAGGAAAGAAAGTAACGAGGATTACTTCGAGTACCGAGTCTCTTCAAAAATAAGAAAACAAACGTCGGTGTCGATCGAGCGACGACTCTTCTTCCGTCTATTATTATCGAATAAACAAATGTCTAGGTGTTAATCTTTTTTTTTAATAATTTTATACCTGTGCCGACTTAACTATCGTTCCTTTAAGAAATTGAGCCTCACCAAAGTATGGGAAATTCAATCATTTTATCGGACTTTTACAGTTTGAAGAGCGCGAGTCTCATTTTTTTAAATTATCTTTTGCGGATTTAACGTTGTGTTAGCGGTGATATTATCGTTGATGAAAAACGGTATAAAACAGGGAAAATCGAGGAAAGCGATCGATTAATTAACGAAATTTCTCTAATCTTGCGCGACGATGGGATGCTGGAGTCACCGTTGGATTTCGAATACGTTTCGTATCTATTTTTTCGTACGATAAACCTGTCGATTTCCAAAATTAAAAAATTAAATATTAAATCTTTTAAACGATATAGATCTTTTGAAAGTTTTCTAGCATCATCGATGCTAGACAAATTTAATAAACTTTTTGATATTGTATAAGTTACGAAAAGAGAATACCGTTATAAACGCGAATTTCGGAAAGCCGAAGTTCCGGATTAATTCGAGGGAAGGAGACATTTTTTCAAATTTAAACTTCCGCCTTGCGTCGTAAGCGTATCGTCTGTATCGTTGGTATCTCGAGAAAAAAAATAGGGCTACATCGTGAAAAAATAGTCCTAGTTTATTTTTTTATCGACGATACAACTCAAAAGTGCACGATGTTGTATCGATCAGGGAAAATACACGGGATCTAATCGTTTTTAAAGGGGATCGAATGTAACCGAACATTAATTATTATCAATGATGTATCGGGTAATCTAAAATTTTTTATTTTATTCGTCTTCCCAATCGACGATATACTTATGTCAAATTTTTGATTTATTTAAAATGAAATATGTCTAAAATTACATAATTTCTGGGTTGTTAAAAGCGATTCACGTTCGTGTAAAATATCGCATAACTAAACCCGAAGAAATTATTCCCTTGTAACGAGTTAACTAAGTTACTCTCGATCAATTTGTTTATTATATTAAAAAAAGATAAAAAAATATTAATTTTAAAGATTCGCGATCCGCTGATAATATTTATTCTTTAGGAGGTTTGCGATTTGTCAAAATTATGCGTCCATCCGTATTTTATCCTGTAAGATAATTTATTATTAGTATTTATTTTACAGTAGGATTGTTTTATTTTTACAAACGAAGCATCGACCTGAATAATTTTTTATATATATTTTGTAGTAAATATAATTGGTAAAAATGTCTTGTGAATTCGACCAAAGATGTTATTAAATCAACCGCGTTACGTTTTCATTTTTATTTCTCGAGTATCGATCGACCACGATTACCGTATAAAAATATCGGAGGTTATGTTTATTCTCTAAAGAAGTTGTAGATTAATCGCTCTTTTGTCAGTTTCGTAGTTTCGAATAAGTATTAATTTATAATTTAAATATAGCAGACATTATTTAAGATGAGATTATCGTCAATTCTATTTTTTGGTAAAAAACCCCATGGTTTTAAATATAGAGGGTAAATAATTTGATATTTATATATGAACATTTTAATAACCTAGAAATTTTATCGGCTTTTTAAATAGCTGTAATTTAGGAAAGATAAACGTTGTTGAACATAATTTATTATAAACATTTTTTATTGATTGTAGAAAACATCGTGTTTTAAAACCAATCCAGTTTTACGACCTAGTCACTTTGAAAAATGATTACGAAAGGACAGAAAAAAATATGCTGTATTTACGACATCCTTATTTAACGATCGAACAATCTAAGGGACACATGTGTAAAGAAGAAAGAAAAAAAGCTTTTTGGGAAAGTGTTCATCAACCGAGAGACAAAAAATTTAGCAATCACGTAACATTAGCCGAAAGATTAATTCACTTAAAAGTTAAAGATGCATGGGATTAAATTATTACATAAATATACGTAAAGTGTTCTCATAGTATTAAAAATAAATGTTTTCTATAAGTTTTTTCTCGAATACATTTTTATTTATATAAATTTTAGACTATCATTTCTTATCTCATAATTATATTTAAAGAGTACATACAATAGTAATCACAAATGAAACAAACTATATTAAATAACGATACAAAGTACAAAATTTGAATTAGTAACAAATTATTTCTTGCTTAAACGCACATTTTTTTAATTTTATATCAATTTATAGAAAGTACGTTTAAGAATCATGTAACGATTAATTAAATTGTAGACATTAAAACATTTTTTTGTTGTTAGTTTTTGCGCAGCAAACGTGTGGTATTTCCTTTTCGGAATCCTTGAATTCCTAAAATATTACAAATGCGCAAAATTTTTATATATTTTTTCAACATTGTGCAAAAATTATTATATATATATTGATAAATTACAAATAATGAGGATTCTGATGACTTTTGTTATGAATTTTGGAATGCGAGTGTAAAAATTGTATTCAAAAGTCTTACGACTCGCAATCTGGTGGAGGAACTACTGCCGGTTTAAGATCGGCGGGCAGATTACGTATCCAGTTGGTTGGATCCTTTGTGATATCTTTCTCCAGTAAAATTTTATTTTCGTAAGTGTAATTTGCAAAATCTGAAACTATTGGATCTCTGCCCAAACTGCTCATAGCTATGACTTTACCAGAGTAAATATGGTACGCAAAAAACTTCGATTCGCTTACTGATCCGTATACCTTGATGCATGTCGGTATTCCAAATCCTGTATTAAATATTGAAAGATGAAAATTGTGTTTTATTAATAAATACCTCAAAATTTATTTTTTAATTATTTTTGTTTCATTTTTAAACTGCGTATAATGTATTTTTTAGTAAAACTATATTAAAGATATTGCAAGATGCTAATTTAGCTAATGTAATTAAAAATAACAGATTTGTATAAAGATTCGTCTGAACTTTGGAATAAAATAACGATTACAATGATATAAAATATATTTACCGGAGTAACGATAGCTTTTGCCAAACAAGGTAGTCCAAAAGTATGGTATCGCCTTTAACGGAGTGTTCTTTTTACAAATATTTCTGGCTGCTATTTTTCCATGATAATGAGCTAAAGCAAAATGTCCGATAGGCGCTGATTTGTGGGTACCGTGAATAGGTGCACAGGCAATATCTCCTCCGGCATAGACGTTGCATACATTTGTTTGTAAATACTAATCGTAAAAGAAATTCATTTAGTATTCACATAAATTAACGTAATTTTGTTGTGGATCGGAGCAAAATTAATATTAATATATTTGGTTATACCGAATCTACTTCTACACTGCAATTATCCAAAAGCTTTACTTTCGAGTTCTGCAGCCAACCCGTATAGAAAGTTGAACCGATTCCTAATATAACTACGTCGGCTCTTAAGCGTGTCTCATCTCTCAATTCAACTTCACCTACGATTTCTTCGTTACTTACTTTCGGTAAAAATTTACATATACTGCTCTGACCTATAAATTTAACACCTAACAAAGACAACTGTTCGTTAATTTTAGTTGCGGTATAGAATAAAATAATTAAAATCCGAATAGCGATACATTATTTTTCAAATTTACCTTTTTCCTCAAACTGTTTCTTTATTTGTTTTCCTATTTCGTCTCCAAATACATTCGAAAGTGGATAACAACGGTGTCCAATTACAGTTACCGAAGCGCATTTATCGGCACAGTAAGATGCAACTTCCATACCGATGAAACCCGCTCCAAGTATCACTACGTGTTTTTTACAAAGTCCCGAAAGTTGTTCGTGCACCTCTGCAGCATCCGTATAATTTCTAATGGTGAAAATATTCTTCAAATTCACTCCTGGAAGGTCCGGTTTTAACGGCTTGCTTCCAGTGGCAATAAATAAATCGGTATAACACAATTTTTCACAATTATCGAGAACAACCATTTTATTATCAACGTCCAAACAAATAGCCTCCAATCCCAATTTTATTTCAATATTGTGTTTATCGTAGAAACATTGGGATCTTAATAAAATTTTTTGTATATCTAAATCTAGCGTTTTCGAAACTTTGATCCTGTCGTAAGGTAAAACATTCTCTTTGCAAACCATTATTATTCGTCCTTCGAAACCTTCTTGTCTAAGGCTCTCGGCGCAGCAAGCACCCGCTGGTCCACCCCCAACAATTACGACGGTTTCTCGATTGTCTGCTTTTAGTTCGTACATTAACTTCATTCTTCGATTACTTTGGAGTTCCGAACGCTTCGCTCGAACCTTGATCAGACCTTCGAACGTGCATACCTTTAAAACATCGATACACATTTATGTCGAATGTTATAATTAAAACTACAATACTTGGTTGCTTAAAATCTATAGAGTTTAAAATACCTAAAAATTATTTTTTAATGCAAACGAACTTAAATAATTAAACGAGCGTTTATTTATTCAAGTTTGTTTAATAACAAAGATTTCTATCGTTATTAATTTGATCGAACGAGCTTAATAAATATTAACTTTGCTTTCGGCGTGAATTTTGAATTTGTAATTTTCATTGCAACAGGCTTAAAGATTCAAAGATCGATATTTGTAATAATACTTTGTAACACGGTATAGAATCTAGTCCAGGGTAATCTTCGATATCTCCCGTATCTATATTGAAGCAAGCACCGTGCCAAGGACATCTGACTCTTCCCTCTCCTAAAGCTCCGGTGTTTAACAGAGCTCCGTAATGAGTGCATTTAGTGCCGATAGCATGTAGTTTTCCTTTCTGCTTTATTAGCAATATTTTATCTCCCTCTTCACCGATCGGTAGTAGTTTCATTTCATTATCTTGAATATCCGTTTCTTTGCATACTACATCTTCGATGTACTCCCCGCTTTCTGAATTACCTTGAATTATAACGAACGAGCATATTAGAATTTTTATCATTTCCATAAACACCGCAGACTTACGAGGACAACGACAACTATGAATATTAACATCGAAGGTTCCCTCGTCGACTTTTTTCACACAAGCTAATTGGAAATTACTTGGATTATCCGACATTGTACGAGCATTAAAAGTATATCGATGGACTTTATTAAGACAAAAGAGCAAACGATTTTTAAGAGGTAAGGATAAGAGTAGGGACACAGATTTTTAAAATCATATCCGAGAGGTAAATCGAAACGTTAAAAAATGATACGGATAAATTATTATAATGACGCGTGTATTTGTAAGTACAATTTAACCCGTATTAAATGTTTTCAATACAAATGAATCTCAACGTTTTTATAAATTCTTTATAAACTATAACCTGTACTTCGATAGAAACGTTATTTACTTATTTTTTATTATCCGATTTTCGATCCCCAAAATTAATCGAAACAAAACAAGAAAGATCTCGAGCTTGCTTTAAAAAGTTTTGACCGATTGGAAAATATTGAAAAATCGCTGGAAAGCTTAATTAGCTTAAATAAGCTCGAGCCCCGAAATAAATGTATTGTACACTAGTTACAAAAGCTCTCGAGCGAAAAGTTAAATAAAATTTAAAAAGATCGTGTTGTATATATACTTTACCTGAACCATCTTCATTGGATTTGTCGGATTTGTCGGAAAACATGTTTTTGCCGGAGTCGGACGGCTTAACTTTTCCACTGCCCTTCGGTGAGAAGCTCTTGCAATTGTTACCGCCCATAATATTTCGCACTTTCTGTCCTTTTTATTTAGGTCTCGGTTCGAGGGCGCTTACTTCGACTAAGATTAGAAAGTGTTTACGTTTTATCGATTGCAAATTCGCGCGATATTAGACGCGACATTAGACTCGACACATTAGACTCGGCACAATTAAACTTGGCACATTAGACTCGACGAGCAGACGAACAAACGTTTATTTACCAAACACGCGGAGAACAAGATCGACGCATTCGATGTAACGTAAAAAAAATTTTACGGATCGGGACTGGTTCAATTTATTTTATCTTTGCTATTACGCGTATCCGTACACAAGTTTAATCGCTTTTCTCGCAATCGTATCAAACCTAACGAGTATAATTGTAGAATACGTCTCCCGGAGGCCTTTACTTTTTTTTTTGTTCAACGCGTCGTGGGTACGTTTAAGGCACGCATCGACTTCGCCGGACGGAATCTATTTCAAGGACGAAGCGGACTTTTTATAAATTACATTACCATTACGGTTATGCAGTCGGTTCTTCTCAAGGTAAGAGAACCATGATCGTTGTACCGCGAGAATCAATAGGAATTTTCTTCTAGTTTTTCCGGTCTAAGTTTCATTTCATTGCGAAATTCCTCGTACATTTGTAATCGATTACTAAACGTTTGCATAAGAAGCTTATTATTTTTATAAAATTTGTCGACGAATGGACATCGATCGAATTTCATATTATAAACGAATATCGATTCGATCGATATGGTATTTTGGATCCTTTCGAAGGTACCTGTCCTTTTCAAAAATTTAAATCGTTTCAACGCGTTCACTCGCGAGTCACGGGTAAAATTTTACGATCGATCAAAATATATTTTTCTTTTTTCTTCGAAACGCATCGCTCGTAAATTTATCGTGAATTTCGCGTAATTTTGATAATTCGATATCGTGATAAACACATTCGTTTCGTTATTTCAGTTGTTAACATTGATTAAGGTAATTCATAAATTGATTTTTTATAAGTTTTTTTTATTTGAACAAGTTGCAAACACGAATGAATCTTTTGCGGCAAAAACTGTAAAAAAATTGTACACCTAACGCCTGAAACGTTGATTGGTTTCGATCGAATGAAAAAAATGTAAATAATTAATTTATTCGTTTTTCTCATAACCGATTTCTGCACATTCGAATATAATTTGACTCGCGTGAAGCGTTCGCCATCGGTACGTAAAAAAAATATTCTGAATTTGTTTTGCGGATAAGATTACGCGATCGAACAATTTGTTTTTATAAATAATTTATATGTACGATAGTACTTACGGTGTCGTGGAACAATTCGCGTCACCAACTGCAACTTTTAAACGTTCCTCTTTACTATCGCAGCTTGTAAAAGTGAAAGGATACGAATTCACAGTGGGGAAAAAATAACCGTTGCTTTATCTCGACGAGTGCGTGAGATTATATATCGTTTCGAAATATCGCATTCTTTTATTAATCTAAAATATTATTGTGTGCGAGAGAGGATTTACAAAAACACATAATCACATATTGATAACCCATTTTTATTTTTTCATAAGATTTCATCGTGATACAAATGATTTCCATGTACTGTTTGTGCAACAAAAAGCTCGTTGCATTACAATATATAGATCAGGGTTAAAGGTATACGATTAATTAAAACAAATCTCTGGAATGAATCCTTATAATAATCCTTTCGGGCCGATACGAAGACCAAGTTGGAAACTCGAGTCGTAAGGTATTCGCGATTCGAAACGAACGGGTATAAACGTAAACCGTCGACTTCCGCTCGGTCGAATGCGGTTCGACCGAGTCAATGGTCTTCGGATTCCCCTTCAACTATTTAATTAGGTCTAAAATCAATTTAAAATCCATGATAAAAAAAGAAAATTTATTTATACAAAGAAATATTTTCTTTTTAATAAACGCATGTCACTCGATTACAAAATATATATAAACTTTCCTGCGATTACTCGAAATGTTTTTAAAACGTTACGCACCGAATGATCGAATACTCGGGTAGAAGATGACGCGAAAAGTCGTTAATTCGACGATTATATAATTTTAATTATTCTGCATAACTCGAAAGATACACGAGTGGTAATTGGTTGGTTTTTTAATTCTTCGCTGGCTTACATATTTACGCGAACACACGATAGGGAAAGAAATAAAATTAAAACTATTTTTAAAAGCTAATTTATTAAACTTTAACCTCATCGCTATTAGTGTTTTTTTTCGTTTAAAGTTTAAAATTAAATTCGTAAAATTTTAGTTATATACGATATACATAAACGATGGAGGGGCGGTGATGAGAGTTTAGAAACGAAGTTGAATAATAGCAATATGTATAACAAAGATAAGTTGTCGCTCTCTCGAGGGGTTAAGAGCATAAAACATAAAAAATATACGTGTTAGACGTATGAGTGATTGCGTATGCGAATGAGTTATTAATTTAAAGAATTTAAAAAAGGAAAGGGGAAGGGGATAGGGAAGAACGAAAGATTAAAATAAGAGAAAGAATATAAAGAACGAGTTCTTTCGAATCTCTGCTACGAGAATTGGGTATTCTCGTCGAGCGCTTTATCCGTTGAGTCACAGGTTTCGATTAGTTTGCACCGGCAATTTCTTCTTCCGAACGCTGGGTGAACTGGATAAGGATACAGACTTAGTAAAACTCGACGATTTGAATTATAGTCGATAAGGAAGAAACTGTCGACGTGCGAGGGCTGCGAGGCGACGGACGTCGTTGTATACCTTGAGCTGGACGACACCCAGACGACACCCCGATCACACTCCCAGAGAATACCCAACTCCTATTTGATGAGGCCCTTGGCCTTGAAGAGGTCGCGCATTAGCCCCTTGAGGTAGCCGATCTCGCGCTGCAGATCCTTCACCTGGTTCTGCAACTTCTCGTTCTTGGTGGCCAGCTCCTGCTCCTCTCCGAGTATCTCCTTGATCTCCTGCTTCTTCTTCTGACGGTAGCGCGTGGCTGCGTTCTTGTTCTGTTCCTTCTTGCGGACCCGCTTGTCCTCGACGCTGGGCCTCGCGTACGGTTTGGGTCGACGCCCAGCGCGACTCTGACCCGGTCGACGGGAGGCGCCCGAGTTCGCGGTGGTCCCGGGCTCGAACGCCCAGTCGGGATCGTCGGTCGAGTCCTCGGAGGAGATGCAGCTGGCGTTGGAGCTCGTGCAGGGCGAGGGGGGCGAGGAGGAGGACGACCCGGAGGAGAACCCCGAGGTCGCGGCCACGTCCTCGCAGCAACTGCGCACGTACTCGTCGACCTTGGCGAGTTCGTTGGCGACGTCGTTGCCGTGCACGAGAGGAACCAGCGACAGGTTTTCGGCGTTCCACTGGGCGGCGATCTGCTGACCGATCGAGTCGTTCACGGGCACCACGGAGATCGCGTAGGCCTCCGGATGATGATGCTCGTGGTCTCGGTTCCCGAGCGACGAGACGACCGGTGCCGATTCCTGGACAGAGATTACCTGGGTTATATTCGCTCGACGATCCAAATTGGTTCAAATGGACGGTACAATCGGGATTCACCGTGTCGTTCGACATTTAACGAAACGTGCATAAAAATTCGCTGTAATGGCGAATTTACTCGTGTCACCGAATAATTACTACACCTCGATCGAATTTATTTTGCAGAAAATTTTAAATAGCAACATCGTACAAATTTTCGTTTATCTTCAACGTTTTCTTTATTAAAACAATTTGTTTTAAATATTATTGACACACGTGTGCTTCCTTAAAGAATAAGTTGCTTTTTGCTACGTATCAAAAGTTAAACGCGTATCGGCAGAATAAGAAATTATCCTTCGGTCGATCCGACGCGGATTCCACATCGATAAACAACTTGGAAAAAAAATATGTTGATTTATGTAAAATGTAACGCACACGTTACATTTCGTCTTTCGTTACGATAACGTTTAAATATACATTTTCTAAAGCAAATAAATACAAACGCGTAAAGTTTGTTTAAGTTATTCGATTCGAATAACTTATCGATGCATTATCGGTGTACGCGGGCGTATCTCGTTTTAATGAACAGGATGACGTTGGAGAGGAATGAAGAGAGGAAGAAGCGGATGGTACGGACGACGACGATACCGACCACGTGGTGCTGTTGGTGCTGTTGCTCGTAGACGAAGGTTTCCTGGTTTTGGTGAAGGGGTTGCAGGGAGATGAGTAGGTGTTGTTTGTTGAGCGGTGGCGGCGACTGGGGCGGCGTCAGGGTCGAAACGACACCCGAGGAATTGATCTGGTGACAAGCCTCGACGTCGCCGAGGACCGTCTCGAATTCACGGAGCAATGTCTGGGTGGCATCGACGTGTTGTCCGATCGCCTGTTGATGATGATGATGATGCTGTAGTTGCTGCTGCTGCTGTTGCTGTTGCTGTTGCTGCTGCTGCTGCTGCTGCTGCTGCTGCTGGTGTTGCTGTTGCTTCAAAATCACGCTCGGATAGACGACGGCGCGGTTCTGTCCGCATTCTGGAGCCGGCAACTCCTCGAAAATCGGCAGGTCGATTTTCTCCTCGAGCCAATCGGCAAAAGACTCTGCAACATGAACGAAAACAAACATCAGGAGATTTTTCGCGCGACGTTCTTCTAATTTCGAAGAAATTCGGTACTACGCAAAATCATATGATCAACGACATGACACAACATCAGTTTCATGGTTATCTCGTTAAGATAGCAACTATCATTATATTCTTATACAAAAACAAACCGTTGTTGTGATGTTTGCTAGATCAATCGGTGAATCATTATCGCTTTTAACGATTATCCAAAAAACAACGGTTCTGGTAAATCCAATCGAAACTGTTTTTCCGTTACCAACGTTAAACTTTCAAGATTTATCGATGCTCGTTCGGATTCGAATATTCAAGACGTTGACTTCATTAAAAATATTCATTTTAAATAACCGATTTCTTTTTTTATTCAATTTAATTTTATTTTCAGTTTTGATAACGTAAAAAATTTATATAATTTTTGAACATTTCGTTAATTGTTGATATCGTAAATTATCTCGTTAAGGTTTTGTTTCAAGTGGCATATACGTAAGAACGTAAAAAATATAAAATTAGAATTTTTTGACGAACGATAAAGTAAAAGAAGCTTTCGCAAATGTTTTAGAAATTATACACAGTTACGGAATTTTATTCCCGTTTTCTAAAAAATCTTTGTTTTTCCTCTCTCTCTTACGTAATTAAGATATTACGTATAAACCAACATCGTAGACTCAAAATATTGTACCAAAGATCAAGTTATTCTTTAATTATATTACGATTATTTTAAAGGCCTATTTTTACTTTTAAATGAGATTGATAAATACCGATGAATACCTTGTACACGATTTCCTGCCTTGCTTAAAAGAGACGATAATTAACTTCGAACGGAGGAGAAATTTTGAAGGACCTTATCGAATAGAAACCGCGAAATTTGATCGAGAAAAAATATCGTTTGCGCTGACGTTTGTAATTTAGAGTAAAAACCCTGCGATAACGCGATCGAGATGATACAAAAAGGAAAAGGTTGGATCGAGCATCGATAAAATTGTTCGAGGGAGATTGCGTTTAAAAATAATACCAGAATGCACCGGAATCTTCGCAACTATCGGAATTCCAGATAAAACCAGAGGTGCAATCGATTTAAACGTACGGAGTTGGAGTTTCGGTGTCAGTCTGAACAATCGATGCGTTTCAACAGCAATTCGTTAAAGTAAAAGCAAGGAAGTCTCGTATTTCCAAGAGGTTAAGCTAAAGTTAAAGCCCTCGATCGCCATTGCTTTTTCTCGATACCGTATACAATGATGCGGTCGCGCGCAGTTTCCAGGTCGGATGATGGTTTGCGTTTCCGGAAGTCTGTGGGAACAATCCGGACGAACCGATTCTTCTTAGTCTTCTTCTTAGTACAACGCATCGACGTCATCCTCCGTCCGCCGTTTGATTTGCGTCATTGCTTACTCGTTGTTACTTATTACCGGGGGACGTCTCGTCCGGAAGGCACGCAAACAAAGAGAATTCGATCGAAGCGATCGGTCCAACGGATGGATCAGGCACCGGGAAGTGCGAGAGTAAACCAATGGAAGCAAACCAATGGAAGCAAACCAATGGAAGCAAACCAATGTAAGCAAACCAATGTAAGCAACCGATGGACGCTCGAACCTCATTTACTCAGATATGATCCCCTATACGATTGCGGATACGAAAGCTAACATCGCCATTATCACGAAATACAAAATACTATTCGCTTATTAAAAGTTACGAAACTGTAATTCAGACTATAATAAAAATAAAATAGCGACGGGAGGATTTTCAAAGCCATTATAGAATAAATCTTACGCAGAGTTGAGTTAAATAAATTAAATTTAATTCTGATATTTTCCCAATGGAATTTCACTCGAAGAAATTGGACGTGCCCGCTAATTAGCACAGCTGCGAAACAACGTACTCGTATAATTTACAGCGCCGCTTATCGTCCATATAGTTCAATTCAACGGAATTTAGACTCTTCGGGAGATATCGCAATTTGTACTTGTGAAATGAAAGTCAGGTTTTAAATTATTGGAACGGGAAACATTAATTTTTGTAAATATATCGAGGAGTCATAAATAATAAAAGATTTCTCAATGTTAGAAAATTGCTGATATTTATCTCAACGTATATCTGGTTTAAAAAAAGGTGTAGTATTTAATAGTTTGCTAACTTCTTATCGGCTTAAGCATATGAATTTCCATTTGAATAAATATTACTTTCTATTATTACGTATAGAATATTTATTTATAGAAATCAATAAGATTTTACACAACTCGAAGGTGATTTACGTGCAAAACAATGACAAGTAAAACGATTGGGAATTCATATGCATTAAAAATATTTTATAGGTATCGTACTTGAATTAATTTTACGTCGTATATAAAGCAGACATTTTTCGATTTCTTAAATATGTATAAGATAGCGAAAAATAGTTGTAAAAAATAGTTATACGCGTAAAATAAATTATTCCTTTAACATCCGTTAAAAATATGCGTAAAGGATTAAAAATAAAATTCACGCATATTTTCATATTTTGGATGAATTTTATAAAAGGTTTAAAATCAAACTAGAAATATTTGTATCTGCAAGTACATATGGTAGGATAACTTGATCCTTATCTCGAAAATCTATATCAATTATAGTTTTACTTATTTAAAGACTTGATAATAATAAGACATATTAATATATATTCCTTACAAATCTATATATTTTACGATCTCGAATAAATTTGAAAATACTTTGTGAAAAAAATAACAAATTAAAATTTCAAAATAAGCTCTTAATTATAGAAAAATACATAATCTTATTTATATTATATTTTTTATAAATTATAAATATGTGCATAAGATTTAATCAAACTATACTGATGTAACGAAAATATTTTTACGTATTCTAAACATTAGGCATATTATTTTCCACAATAGTATATTAATTATGATATACTATTATATTATGATTATTATGATCGATATGTATTATATTTGGAAATAACACTTTAAGACAGATAAATACAAAAGTGCTATAATATTTATACAATTAAAACTCCTAAATCTTTGCGAGAGAATTTACAAATTTTTTTCACTTGATAAAATATGATTATTATTATCGAACATTTGTACCGTCCTTTCTAAACGATAATAAGATGAAATAAATTTATAAAATACTTTTCAGATTCTAAAATATTTTAAATAAATTTTTTTGTATGATTTCGATTCATCTCAATCATTTATTTTTTATTTTTTTAACGGGCACCAGATACATATATTTAAAGATATAATAAATTACCTGAATTTTTATCAAGTTTTATAAGCTTAAACGAATATCATTAAATAAAGGTACTTTCAATATTTGAGTTATATTATTACATTAAAAATAAATGCATTTGTTAAACGTGTCAAATTTAATATTTATATATTTAGTTTAAAAATTTGAACGCGTTTAATATTATTCTGTGATATATTTATAATCTTTCTTATACAATTAATTTCATTAATTATTAAAATTAGATAAACATACTTATAATTTTATTTTCTTCGATATAGTGTATTTTATACTACAGACTAACGTTATAATCAATATTTTTAATTTTTATCATTTTTATGCAAAATAAAATTAAAAATAAAAGTAATGCACAATTTTAATTGATTTTTGATCGATCATTGTTACAAGTATTTGGCAAGTTTGAAACGAAATAATGAATTATTAATTATAGTAAAAATACCGAAACAAAATAAATAATTAATGAATCCATGAGAGAAAAACCTAATTTCAATGGCTAATGAATAAAGTTAGAAACATTTGAATACATTTTTTCTATAAAAAGAAGCAGCTGTTTTTAAATATGGATAATTGGTAGAATTAGTAACAATTAAGATATTTGAATAACAACAACTAATTTAAATGTAAATGTGGTCTTTCTTAAAGATTCTAATTATTCTTAAAACTGACTTTAAAATATTTAAAATCAATGAAAACATTAAATACCATTGACTTTAAGTGGTTAAAAAATATTTATTAGATTTGCTAGTAATACAAATAAAAACTATTGTACCATTGGATTAGACTTGTAAGAAATTTTTTACCCTATTAGGTTTTAATATGTATCGTAGTTATAAATATTCTTTCGGAATTAAGAAAGAAGCAAACAGGTAATTTTCACCATTTTTAATTAGAATCAAATATAAACTTACAACCAAGTTAATGCTTTAGTTAGAATTCGTATTTTATAAACGCACGTGCCTCTGTTTTCATGATTATAGAGGCAGTGTGAAAGTTAGTATACAGAACATTCTAAATTGCGTAAAGTACGTTATTAAAAAATTTTCATATTCTATAACCTTCGTATACATTTAGTTAAGTATATCGATATGCAATAAATATGCATTAATATAAAAAAAACACTAATGTAAAACAAAAGAATTTATAAAACCGATAAAAATTATTCGAGTAATTTTTTCTCGTTATGATTTTGCAAGTTATTAGTTTAACCTTTTAAATATATCAATATATAATACTTAATTAATATAGATAACTTTTATTATTTATTACTTATAACAAGGTATAAGTACTTAATAAAATAACTTATAAAAATTTTTAGAAAAACTAGAAATTTTTATAAAATACTGTATTATAATATATTACATTATTTCAAAAGTAAATAAATATTCCTTATTAATTTTTTTTTAATCGAGTGAAATTAAATCTACGTGGTAAATTATAAAACAATTTTTTTACAATCAAGGAATATTTTCTTTTTGCGTCATAAGCAAGTTAGTTTTAACCATATAGCTTTTATTAATCATCAAGCTCTATAATCTTCATTTGACTCAATCTGACAATAAAATCCTGAACACGTGATATAGAAAAATAAAACACAAATACATTTCATCGTGAAAATATTTTTAATCTTAATACATTAGTAAAAAAATGATAAGAATAGAAGTTTTTTAAATATTATAAAATTAATTTTTATTTATTTAGGTCACTTTATTTGTATATTTCATAAGCAAATTATAACCAAGAAGAAAATATTTAAATCAATAAGTCTTTGGTTTCGGAAAAATACGAGTGTTCATTGTTTACGAAATGGATTTTTTTTATAGTTAATTAATATAAATATCCAAATTTTTGTATTTCATATTATTCAGTGATGCTGAAAAATATGTATATATACTTCGTATACTTAATGTGAAACGTGTGGTTAAGTTTATTACTGACTGATAAAAACTACGTGGTTATAAGATATAGCGAGCGAGCAAAAAAAATAGACAAATAGATAGAAAGAGAGGGAGAAAGAAATTTAAGTAATATAAATATCATAGCACTTTAAATTTATAAAATAGTACGAGTAGTTAAATTAAAAAAAAATATTTATAAAAAGCAAATCTTCATGGTCACTTTACGGTTTTACATTTTTAAAATTTTTTCTTCTGTACAACATAATTATCCTCAATCAATATAATTTAACCGATTTCAGCTTTAAAATTAGAGCTCTGAATTTTAAATTTTGTAAATTTAGAAACTTCGAAACCGATTCTTTTTATATTATATAACATTTTTGTATATTTCACATTTATGATAGTTTCTTTAATTTGTATATCAGTAAAATTTTAATTATATCGTTGGTTAATCAAACACAATTAAGTTCGTATAAATTAACCATACTTTTATTAACATTTAATAAAATTATTTACTCTATACAATTTACAATACACGTTCACAGAAACATGTTAGATACTAATTTTCTTAAAATTTCTTTACCGCTAATTCTTCAAAGAAATTATAATATTTCACAATTATAAAATATATGCTTTCAATAATTTTGTATGCATACAAGCTTCTATGCAATTATGTCAATGAAGTAGAAAAAAAATTTATTTTGAAAAACTTTGTACCAATTGAATCGTTTTTAAGTCATGTATGTAGTTTTATAATGCACATTTTAATTGTTATATGGAAACTTTTATTCTGTAATATGGATTAATATATATAGCACGATACCGAATAGAATATTTAAAAATTTTCGAATACTTTTAGGGTAAATAGAAATTTTTCACATCATTAATAGAGTTGATTTACTGTCAATTTTTTGTTTACTTTTTTTTACTCTTTCAACGGTAAACTGAAATAAGTAGGTATAAAATAGATAATAAAATTTCTTCATATCACGAATAAAAATTCACTCGACATCAATATAATTTAGCTCTAAATTATACAGCTTATATACCCTAACCTTATTTTTAAAACGGTGATACTTCTAATTATTCCAGATTGTTTAATGTCAATTAATAAGATGAATTTTTTGGAAATACGTAATGGAAAATAAGAAATCATTACCGTTAAGTTTCATTACCGTTTAGTGCGTTATTCGCAGTTTGCAAACAAGTTTTTTTCATAATTTGAGATGTGTTCTCAAACGAATCGGAATATCATCGTTATTGTTATATTCGGAAATCGTTCGTTACTTATTAATAGGACTACTAAACGCACCAACCGAATATAAATATTTGGTTGGAATATTGCAAAATTGGAAACAATTACACAAATATTTACGAACGATTTAACACAATAATCAATATTTATCAATGTATTGCATTTCGTATCCCCTACGAAGGAGATAACATTTTTTGAGATGGTTGGCGCGTAACGTTTCTCTAACTTGATCGCACCGGATTTGAACAAAACGGAGGACCTCGAAAGTAAATATCCGTGCGTGGAAAGATTATGGATGTATCGACACCGTTTTATTTACAAAATAAATCATTAGACGCGTAACGAAAAAACAATATCCATCCTTAAAACGCATAAGCTTAAGTCTCGTCTTAAATCGTAAAACGATGAAACGCTGTACAAGCGGTTGTCGGCAACCTCCCCAGCTTTTCCAGTACTTTCGCAATCATCGTATCCCAGTCCACGAGTATACGTTTAAAAAGTCTCCAAAAGTTTAAGACGATTGGAAGAAAACGTTGCTGATAATGACGCGAGAATATACGATCGATCCAATTAAAAATAATATTACGATATTTCTTCGTACCCATTTTTTACGTATCCATTTTTTAGCTGAAAAGAAAGCTCGAACCGTTTAGAAAAGTCATCCGAGTATTCGTTTCGTTCGTTTTTTTTATTGGTACACAATAAATGGTTAGCCACACATGTACATTGTCGCGCGAAATAAAGTCGCGCCTCGTCGAATGCGCGGAGCTTTATTCTCGAGTCGGTTCCATTTATCAATCTGGAACACGTATTTAAATATATTTTCTAAGAAAAATTTTATTTTTCCAATTAGATTAATATCCGCGACCATTATTGCTCGTACGTTACGCATGACCCCGTTTTCTCCCGCTGCTCCTACTATCTTCTGCGAATTTAACTAGCGGAGAAAAGCAATGGCAATTATCGATAGTCGTTCGATACGAGATTTTACTGGATACTACATTTCGCTTTTTTCTCGCTTTCTTTCGGTTTAGTAATATTTATATTCGATGTTATTATTATAAAACACGGCGGAAATTTAATAACCGTCGAGCTCTCGTTCCTCGATATCAAAAATTATTACAACGATCGGTTTAAACCAAATATCAACGGTTAATTATCGCGGATAATAAAATTTAAAAACAGACCGTCCGTCTTACATCGACGAGAGATTAGACTAGAATTTACATAAAAATTTTAATTTGTATCGGAAAATTAAAAATAGAACGTGAAAATAATTCTAATGCAAAATCGTTATCTAAGCTATTTAGAATACAGTTACCGTTAAATGGACGGAGTATTCGGAATTCTAAATTTTTAAACAATTAAGTCATTTCTCGCGTTAGATAAATAAACAATATTTGTTTTTACGGAAATTTCAAGAATATTCGATAGGAAAATGTTACTATCGAGCTCCAGCGTATTATTATCAATTTTCCCGATACAAGCGAAGATATAACGAAAGCTTAGGCGCAAAAAGCGATTGGTGCTTTAAAACGCAAAGATATTGTTTTAGGTACATTCTAGGCAGCCGATCGAAATAAAGCGTTCCAAACGGGTACATACATACATACGTATATATATATATTACGTACAGCAAAATCCATTTATCTTTGATAAGAAAATTATTCGAAAATGGGAAATGAGAGACGATGCACGCGTTTAAGGTATTAATTGCAAATATATAACGGCGAAATTATTATCGCGGATAAAAATTCCAGCATACGAGTCGTTACGGGCCATCGGGGACATACGCGAAACGTCAAACTCGGCACGTATCGATAGATTCGTCGCCGGTGGACGTCATCGAAGATCGCGCGAGTCGAGACACGCGGAATTCACATAAACGACGTCCTTTCGTCCTTTTCGACTGCAAAGATAAGATCCGAAATGTAGTACACACGCTACATCCACGTCGGGGGAAATGCCTACGTGACTCTCGCGTCTTTCTTCCCCGTCGTTTCATTGTTTCAATTTATCTTACGCGGCTTTTTCAATCTTCGAAATTTTACTTTGCGTTTTCGACGCCGAGACAATGGCGATGTAGCGATGATCAATCAGCGATGATTATTAGTTCGCGCAAAAGTAATCGAACGCGTTCGACGGCCAATGAAATCGATTTGCATGGTATCGTTTCACGAGAAATACATTTTTTGCTTCTCATCGTTACCGTCATCGATTAAAATAATCGTTCCATTAATTTGCATCCTATCGCCAATTAATTTCAATTAATTTCTAGGGGTATCTTCTACACGTTTAACCAAAAGTATCAAAATATCTCGAACGTTGTCGAATTTTGGGTTCTTGTTTGTTTTTTTAAAAAATTAAGTTTTCGTTCGTTTTCTTATGCTTTTAAGGTAACTCGACTAGTCGGTCGCTAGTCAAACGAAAACGACAAACCAGAATTTACATATTTTTTAAAAAATTGTAATATGTAGTAACGCACGATGTACCTTAAACAAACGATAATGTAATTCAAAATTCATTCTATCGAGACTCGATGATCGGAACACCTGCGTACTCTTTTCAAAATGTAATTACTTACGCGATCTAATTAATAAATGATATTAAAATTTAAAGAATTATTAATTACTTTAAAAAAAAAAGAAAGAAAGAAAGAATTAAAGAAAGATAATCGTTACGAGCGTTTATAAGCGGTTAATTATAATTATAAATTGTAATTATAAATCATGGTGAAAAAATCATAACTTCGAACAGAAGTAAGTTTTCAGTGAGAGCTTGATTATCTCGTTCTTCTCGCGTTCAAAAACAGAAAAAAGAGACGACGGCAAAAGTATAGCAAAGTTTATTGAACTGATAAAGTCGTCGCTCGTACGAATCGAGGTTTTCCGAGATAAACGCAAGGAGGCGCACAAATATTATATCGCGGGCTAAGAAAAAGACGATCGCAAAATATTTGGCTTTTACTCGCGATAGCATTGGAAAACGAGAGATAATAATTAATCGATCGCTATTATCGAAACCTTTTCTTTCTCTTTCTATTTTTTTAACGCGTTCGTTGCTTTGACACAATTAATGTAGAACAGTTTTGGTACTGGGTGAATCGCGAATGCCATGAAAAATATTCTTCTACGATACTATGGATTTCGTCAAACTCCGGTATACTTCAAGTTTGAAATAGACGAGAAATTTAAAATTTAAAGTGGAACGATCGAGTCTCAATTTTGTTCTCGCATACAAAGAGAATCTTCGGTATTTTACCGATGTACATTTAAATATAATATTTTTAAAAAAATTTAGCATAGTAATAATCGTTTTGATTCAATCTGCTGAGTAATGAAATGTGTCGCGTAACCTCAACACTGACCTTACCTAGTCGTATCTATTTAAGAACATTCACATCTCGTGTTTCTGTAATATAATCATCGTACGACAAAACACTTTTCTACTCCTAAAACGCGTACACTTTTAATTTATTGCGCGCGTCGTTAGAAATTTTCTCTTACGCTAATTCATGTTAAACATGTTTATTCGCGCTAAACATAACGATTGGAATCGTTTTATAATTTTAACTGTATAATATTTTCGTTTTTTACTCTATTTACAATTTTGATCTAAATAGCTTTAGCAATACATAAATATGGAGCGATATTAACATCGTTAGAAGAATACGAGTCCCTTACATACTATCATTGTCATTAGACTGTCATTGTCGTCATCGTCAAAGCGATCTAAATAATACGTTCGACCATTTTGCTTTAAATTTTTTAATCATTTTAAAAACCAAATATAAAATACAATAAGCTAATAAAAAGATATTTCGTTACTTTATTGCCGAAGCGATGACATCAGACTTAAATAATTTATTATATTATTAGATTCGATTGCGGTAAAAAATATTGCGATCGTTCAAATTGGTATAAACGATCGATACTTGGAAAACGCACAGCATAATATTTTAGTAATAAACTATGAATCGTTGTAAAAAAACTAACTTTCCAGTTTAATGGAAAAAGTGACTAATTCTTTAAATCTCACGAATGGTAATAAATTTCACGCTAATTAATATTCTTGTATAAACAGTCGTAAATTTAGAGAAGATACACATTGAAAGCAAAAGCCTTCAATTTTTTATTTTACGAATAAAAAGCGATAAATTTCCACTTCAAATTTTTTACTTTTTTTCGATTCGCAAAGAGTACCGTTATTACGATCGCAACAAACTCGATCCAAACGTTTTTTGCATTTTAATTTAGCAAAAAATATTTGAAATTACAATTAATTATAATTAAAAGACGATGTCGATTATTTGTCAAATAATGTCTCCGAAAACTGTTTCTGAGGTTTAAATGATAAAAGTATTTTATAGATTCGAATTAACTCGTTGACTTTTATACCGAGCATTATTAATTTAACGTGAATTTTAATATCTTGACGTAAATATTGGAGATACAAAGCTAATAAAGAATGCACCTATTCGCAAAGCTGGAACGCGAAAAACAACTGCCTAAATAAAACGAAAGTTAAATTTAAATAAAAAATGTCAAATCTAAAAGCGAGAGCCAAAGATTAAGCGACAGACCGGCGTATTTTTGTCGTTTAACAAACGATTATAGCGTATATCGTAAAAACACATTTTACCCATAACCGCCAGACCGTAAAATTGAAATGAAATTTCTCGTGTTTGGAATAGAAATTTACATAACAGGTCGATACGAATTATTTTGCACGTGAATAACGAGTTCGATATTTTTAAAAATGTTCAACAAATCATTTTGTAATTCGTGCACAGTGTGTATTTAATATATTAGCTGTTCGCTATCTATTTAAAAATCATAACTTTATACGTTCGTTCTCGGGTGATAATCGATAAAACATCGGTATTTTAAACATAGAAAAAATTCTGCTTTCTAGTCAAATAAGATAATTCATCATCTAGAAAGAATTACATTCGCTAATTAAGATAGTATTTCGCACCACCTTACGATTCTAGTCTGTGCAATTAAATCGAGAACAAAGATCCGAAAAATTCAGATTCTTTTTAGGTAAACACGTTCAACGAATTAATCTAATCGTCGCTTGCAATTTACAAAGCGGAGAATTCGAATCCCTTTCGATATCCAATTATTTTATAGAAAATTTTACTTTTCGAACCTACGCTTACTTTTGCAAACCAACGATCCAGTTAACGAACTATGGCGTAATTATCAATTTACCGATACAAAACGTTAGTTAGCGTTCTCCGTCAAATCGGACGGTGTTTCGCATTTATCGCATCGATCGCGCGAAAACCATCGTGAAAGTCAATCGTACGAGCGAAAAGAGACAATACCGACGCGAGTGCGAAATCTGTTATACCGATACCGCTGTTGTATACGATATATAAACCACATACATATGAATATATAAATATAGATGTCACTAGAAAGTTGAGCTGGAGCGAAGAAAGTCGTCGATTAACCCAAAATCCGAGGAGGAAGAAAAAATCGCACTGGGGATTAGAGTTAGAGTTTCGGGGAGATTCGCGTTCGACTCGCGTTCGACTCGCGTTCGACTCGCGTTCGACTCACATCTTCTCGACGAGTCGCGTAATCGCGTAATCGTGCAAAAGTTCGACGGAACGGGACAACCTCGGTGGAAAACCGGAGCACCTGAACAAACTCGTTCCGCCGAATTTCGATGGGCTCTGTCTGTGGTACCTCGTTTTTTTTTCGACGCGCAATCGCGGCTGTCGATAACGAGCGAGAGAGAGAGAGAGAGAGAGAGAGAGAGAGAGAGAGAGAGAGAGAAGAATCTACGTTTCAAAAACGGCGAGTCGATCGTGGCCCGAACCTCGAAGCCTTGGACTGCTCCAACATCTCGTTAAACGCGCGAAAATTAAACTTCTGGGGCCTCCCTTGGATATTCGAGTGTAAACACCGATTTATACGGACGGAACGCAGATCAACAAAGGTGTTACGACGTCTTCGTGGGGATTGATTAGAAACGATAGCGCGATGTCTTTCGTTATTTGTTCAGATGTTGCGCCGTCTCCTTTTTTGTCTATGTCTAACTTATAATTCACGAACCATTGATAAGCGCTATTTTCGAACCGCCAGACTTCGACTCTCGTGTCCGCATAAACCTCTTTACGAATGGGAATCCATGCGATCTTAATAAAAACATCGATGCTTATTTTACATAAATTTTTTGGAATAGCTGAGACTATATTGAATTTTTCCGGCTGCGCTAAATTATGAAATAATTGTTTTTCTCATTTTTCAGAAATCCAAGTGCATTTATCTGTGACGTTTGTCCAAATAAATACGATTAACGGACAATTGCGAAGCTACCGACGTTGGGTATCATAAGTTACATTTTATTTTTAATAATGGCTACTTCGAAAAAAAAGTGCTACAGATGATCTAAATTTATCCTACAAACAAATTTTAAAAAAACGACGGTTACATTCACTTTTAACGTTTCAATCGCTACTGAGAACAAAAAAGAATCGTGAAAAACTCTAAAAAATGTTGTTTATACGCGTTCGATGTCACGTTTAAAATATTTTTTGTTAAATTGAAGAACTTTCGTAGCTTCGTAATTTACGTTAAAAATGTTCGGCTAAAATTCCTTCGTAAACTATATTTACACGCTACATTATATTTTTAGTAATATTTTTTTGATACGGTATCAGCCCATAAATTACGCGAATTTTCCGTTTAATCAATTGAGATTTGAACTTGAACCAAACTCGTTACGGTTTTAATTTTTATACGAAAGTAATGGCTCGATTGAAAATATAAGTTTCTTGTAACGTAACATCGATTTGCATCCATCGTTAATTTTCGAGCTAGAGATATTTTATTGCGTGCGAGAACCGTTATATTTTAAACGGTCAAATTAATCTTCGTCTTAAAATAAACCTTTGTTACAAACTAACGTTACCTCTCTTCGCCTTTAGTTAGTAAAAGCAATGAGAAATAAGTTGACTCTCGATTCAAAAGTTCGTGCGTTTATTCGAGTCGCACGGAATTGAAAATGTACGTATTGCAAATAATCTTTAACCTTTCACGCATTTGCAATAGGTTTTATCCTACAGAAATAATTTATGAAACATTGAGTTATACGTACATTAAAAAATTTATCACCCACACAGAAATTGCATGCTTTTCTTGCAATAGTAATATTTTTTCTTAAAACGAGATAAAAATTATTTGTTTATTACGAATACTAAACGATAATATTCTTGTTTAATTGCCTATGGTAATCTTTTGAATATCCGACGATTTTCAAATATCTGATAATCACGCTAAAAGATGTTACTTTATCAACCATCCCCGAATGTTTTTTTATGAAAAAAAAAAGTCCCAAGATAAGATTATTAATTGGCCATTATCGGTGTGTTAACGATCGAAGGAATACCGACAGGCCAAATGACATTGTAAATTTTTTGAAAAGCTTATCTCTAGCATTAAATATAAATTTTTTGATAAGAAGATTTCTTTTAGAATAAACAATTAATTGTTTGATTACGCTAAGTTATACCACGTATCTTCTTGACACAGAAACGCGATTAATTTAAAAAGAAAAAAAAAAGAAAAAACTGTTTATTTAGCAGGGATTTGCGGATTTCAAAATGAAAAAAAAAATGGAAAACTACTTATACGAGGTTTTAATTCTTTTTCTATTGCTCGGTTGCGTTTGGCCTAAAGTATTTTTGAAACAAGTTGGACCGATTTTTTAATTGATTTTCTATTTGACTCGTTCTATTATGAAAGTATCGCGTAAGTGCGAATGGAATATTTTAAAGACAAATATGGAAATGCTTTATTTTTCTTGAGCACCCTTCGCATCATCGTTCCGCGACATTAGGATATTATCGTTTTCAATCATCGTTATTCAATGCACGCAGGTAATAATTATGACTTATAAATCTTGCTTAACAATGGACTAACCAAATATTTCCGTATTATATTCGTAACGAATCTTGAGATTCCGCAGAATTAAGTATACGTATTCATATGAGTTTGAAAGCTCGACAATTTATTTAAAACTGAATCTCGGAAATTGTTAATCTTCCTCGTTATTATTAATTTTTTTAAAAGAGACGTGAATTATTATGCATTGATCAACGCAATTTGTTTTGTCGAATAAATCATAATATACGTAATTAGAGAGGAATAGATACGACGTCCTGCTTCTTAAGGGAGTGTTCATAACTGACCTTCGCCTAACGACACGCTAATTATGTTTATAAGATACGTTTTTTCAATGGCATTTCTCAAACCGTTAAGCGGATTTGCTCGTAACCTGACATAATTATACATCATAGGTAAACGGAGACCAACGACATTCGACTTTTACGTAAATCAAAGTAGATTTTATCGGATCGATTTATTGATGCTCGATCGATATGACGCATAGATCTCACCGAGAAGGCCGACATTGTGTATCCCCCTTACGATTGTAAAATCGTGTTTCTCAGTTTTATTAAAATTAATTAATAAAAATGCAAATGAAACAATTATTGATTTGTTTGAAATTATGAAATGCCATTCAAATAATATAATTCAAAGCTAATCGTTAAGCCACAAATTTCTTATTTAACGTACGCAAAAATTGAAACGTCCAACGTGTTTTAGAAATCGTATTCTGTTTTACTTTGTTGAGTTAACATTTTTTGTACGTTTATATCGAAGCATGTGATTGCAAATAAATATTTTTATGATTTAATATTATAAATTTTCCAATTTATATTAAAAAATTAACATTTTTATTTAAAAATAATCAAAAAGGATCAAACACAAAATTTAAATTCGTTTCCCGAAAGTTTTATTCTTATTTTCAATTTCAACGTGTATGAAACTATACTTCTTTAGATGTTTTATTTTTAATACGTATTTTCAAATTACCTTAAAACCTGTACTACTATTGAATTCCAATAGCATAATTATCTATGATTTAAATACAATTATTGTAGCAACACATGTATAATATAGATTAAACGTAGATTAATGTAATAAAAAAAATATATTTTTTCAAATTTTATATGCATGTATGAATAATCAGAATTAATTATAAAGTACTGTAACGATCTCATTTAAAATATTGTTCCTTTTCTTTAACAATAACCTTTGTTATAACAAATGTTTCTATTGACTCATAAATTTGATATCAGTGAAAAAATTTAGAATTATGTTAAGAATAAAGATATATTAGTCGAAAATTTAAGCAATTAACTATATTAGATAGTATAATAATACTATTAATTCATATAATTACAAGGTTTCTGATACAATAATGTTTTAATTTTTTAGCGTTGGGAGTGTGACTTGTCTAGTAATTGTTTCGTTAAATACTAAAGATTTATAATAGTATTATACATTACACAAGACAAGATAATCTTGTAAGAAAACAACATCTAACATTTTCATTTAAGATATTTTTTTTGCTCCCTTTGAATATGGAAACAATTTTTACACGTCTGTCGGATTTGCAATCGTACAAGCAAGGCATTACCATCACTTCGCGTCTTACAAGTAGATGAAAGAAAACAATATTTATCGATCGTAATTAATACAGATTATAATGTAACTTTTTTTTAAAATCTATAACAGTTTTTATATTTCAACCGACTTCTCGTATTTCATTAAAAAATTACAAATTTTTTTAGTTTTCTTCAGTTAACGCGTAAAATAAATTTTAAACGTATCTTACAATAATTTTAAATACTGGATAAATGTTCTAATATAATTTAATTATGCTAAATAAGATCAAAGCAATATGTTTGGAAAATTAAAAAATATAGAGATCGAATTACGATCGATTGGTGTAATTTAGTCAATTTTCTTACAATCGAAGGAATCCGTTAAAACATGTATAAATTATCGTTGCACCTAAAGATCGGTACGGTATTTCAAGTCATCAAGACGAAACTTTCTAGTCTCAAAGATCAAGAAAATAACTACAATATCGAATTGATCTGTAACGAGGATTTAAAAAATGTCAAATAGTTTTATTTAAAAGAAAATGAAAATCTTGCGAATATTGTTATTGTCAAAAGTTTGATCGTATCGATACATAATTTTCGATCTTTATTTCGGTCGCGAAATATCTGTTTTAGCGCATGCGAATTCACAACAAATAAAAATCCTCGTCTTCGTATAAAATATTTATCGCGCGATTTGCGTTCGCGGTACTGCACCTCTCAATTACGCGAACTTGTTAATTGCGCTTCTCAAATGCAAGGAATACGTAAAGCCAGTCGTTCAGGATTTTTTTTGTTATTTTGTTCAGGACCTCACCCATTCCATTCTCCGCTCTCTCGTGGACTATACCGACGTATGATTACATCACGTCAAAGCCGAACTTGATAAGTTATGAATTCCCCCTAACGATTCGTTTTTCGAATCAGGACTTTCGCGAGAAGTTGGCAGACTGTAATCGTCGTGCCCAGAGACTTTCGAATTCCTCGCGGTAGAGCGAAAAAAACGAAACAAAAAAAAAACAAAAGAAAAAAAAAGACGATGTGTTGTAGGCGCGACGAGGAAAATCGAAACAGGAACGGGAAGAACCGCATTTTCACTTTCGAGCCGTGAAAACACGCCCCACGTGGAGACGCACGCGCAATAGATTGGGTTACGATAACGTGGGTGACGAAGTTCCGAAAAAGTCAATGGGTTCGCTTTCGTGGCAACATTATTGTTCTGCCTTGTTCCCAACCCATAATCCAAATGTAACCTTACGCGTGTTTGCTGACTTTGGTTCAAAGGGTATTATACCGACTCGAGTTGGTTTACTGCTCGAATCTTTTCGGAATTCGCTCGGAGAATTAAAACGAGCTTCGAAACGAGCTTCGAAACGAACTTCGAAACGAACTTCGAAACGAGTTCTCGATTATCCCGATCATGGCTATTTTGGCTACCCTTGCTAACTTAATAACAAAGTTTACGGATACAAATTTAATATTTAACTCAATATTGTTAATTCAATTTTTTGATAAAATTCTCATGGTAATTAAATACAATGTGTGCATAATTGATTCGTTACATAATTTATAAGATTGTACAAATTTGACAAGTATTTGACTATAAATTTTCGTTATTGCATTACGCTATCTGGAATGTTTGTAAAAGTGAAAACATGAGTAACGAATTACAGTTTATTCAAGTTTTTTATGAGCTCGGTAATGTCAATTGTCGTTATCTCTATTATTTTTCTTTTATTCGAATACCTGAAAAAAAAGATCAGCCCGACGAAACCACTATCTTTTTACCAATAATAAATTTAAGTTTAAGGGATATTCATATTTTGAAAGTGTAAACTGTTTATATTATGATTTATGTACGACGTTAACGCTGTTACAAATCAAAATTCAACGATAATAATCGTTTAACGTAGTCTTTGACTTAAGAACGAAAAAAATGTTCGGTCTCGCTATAATTGTATTAGAATTTAAATATGAAGTAATCGATAAAGGAAGGCAGCAAACTATAATTATTTATTATAACCTTACAATAAAGTTTTGATTAATAATTCAATTTGAAATTTATGTTCGTATTTCTTACCGGTTGTTTGACATGTACGAGAAAATATTTTCTTGAGCGATAAGTTGATTCGAGCGTAAAATTTCTAATATAGATAAAAATGAAAATTGAAGCCACGATTGCGAGTCCCGGTAAGAATTCCTATCGATAATTATTGAATTAGCGAGCAAAAACTTTGTACTCGAACTTCGATCGAATACACTATACGTATATCCGGAGAAGTTGTACGTTTTAATGCAGCGAGATTCGGAAAATCAAAGAGAAAGTACGTTTATGTTCGCATATTATATACCATATGTGCATGCGACCACTCGATACTTAACTACTTTCATCGATACGTATCGGTAACTTTTCTTATTAAAACGCTCATTCATTAAACCAATGTTTTTCCTTTCTATAATTATCGGTGCGGATGTGCGATTGGAAAGTTGATAAATTTAATTTAAACTTTTCAAATGTATAAAACAAAACGCGCACGGTGAAAGTGCTTCCTGACTAGTCGATGATAAATACTATCTTAAATATCGTTATGCATGAAAATTCGTGTCTCGATATCCAACCATAATTATTCCGTTTATTCGTAATTGTCCATGATTGTTAAGCAACGTTTGTTTCTTTCGTATATTCGTTACGATGTACGTTAAAATAACTTCAGTTACTCGTTTCATATGTACGTATATTGTTTTGATAACTGAACTTCGAGAAGATCTCTTTCGATTTAAAATCGTAATTATTTAAATTGATACTCCACGACATTCCATGACAAACCATCATTTTTTATTCTAACTACCTGTAAACGAGTGTTCGAAGTAAGTTGGTTCGAGGCGGAACAGCGTTAACTTTGCCTAGAGTAAGGATCCGTTTCGAGAAGATCCAGCCTGAGAATAATTTAGCAGCTCGCGTTTTCGTCGAAAGGCGAAAGAATCGCAACCGATAAGTGTACATTCGAGCGGTGGAGCATAGATTTAGTTTATAAACGTACCTCGCGAGTCAAGATACGAATAAAATTTAGATTGGAGGAGTAGATTGGAGGAGTAGATTGGAGGAGTAGAACGGAGTCGTCGAATCGCGCGGAGAAATCGGGGGCTGAACGAATGGAGGTGATCCAGCGGAGGAGGGTCCTAGGGGTAAGGATATCTCGAGGGTTGAATCGTAAAGCGGTCGTACCGTTGTAGCACATTGCGGCCATGATAAGTCCGGCGCGAGTATCGCACCGCTTCCTCGTGCTCGCGAACAACTCGCACGAGTATCACCACTGGACTCTCGACGTCGATGCCCGAGGTGGGCGCCTCCGCGTCGTCACCGGGAGACCTTCCGGTGGACGCGCTTCCAAAGCCGGCCGGCTGCTGGTGCTTTGGAGGTTGGGCTACGGCCCTTCGGCCTCAGCGTCTCTTCACGAGCTTCTGCGAGTTGACGATGATCTCTTTGTTCCACGTGTAGCGATATGCGAACTGCATGCTATTATATAACATTAGCACGCTCCAACATGGAGACGGTGGCTGTGGGCTGGCGCCGCTCCTGCCGTTGTCGCCGAGGTTCGGCCCGGTTGATCTGGGGCTGCTGGTACCGGCGGGCGGCTTGGGAACTCGCTGTGACGCTGCCAGTATCACTGGGTGGTCTCTGGGCGACCGACTCTCTCCTCGCGACTCGCGTACACGTGGCTTGACGACGAGTGGCCAACGTTCTTTTCGAACTCGACCCACGTTGATCGCGACGCGCTCGGCTTCTGGGACGTCCGGGAGACGACTGATCGTCGACGACGACGCGATCGAGAGACGGCTTATCTCCCGGGTCCCCCTTCCGCCGCTGATCTCTTCAACGCTATCTCCGTCCCTCCCACGGACGCCTCTGGATAGAGGTTAACCAGTTTGTCCCACTCTCCTCCTTTTTCTTCTTCTTCTGCTTCTTCTTCTGTTTCTTCTTCTGTTTCTTCTTCTTCCTCTTCTTCGTATACTTCTTCTTCTACTCGGACTGCCGTTTCTGCTGCTATCGACGCATTCTTCATAGTCTCGTCGTCGAGTCCTGGTGTTTTGCAAAACTCGAGATACACCGACTCTCCTTTCTCGTGCTTCGCGCGTTTCTTCCTCTCGGTCGATCGAATCTCGTCGCTCTCGCCGAGGTTGGCGTTCGCTTGGTCAAAATGTCATTTACGTAGCTTCTAACCGGCTCCTCGCGGGCTCGAGATGAAAGGTCGAACGCTCGATAAGAACCACAGCTTACGTAAGCCGCGCGCGAACTTTGTTTGCGCGAGAGAAATTTATTTCCGATCGTCGTCGTTATCCGCGAATATTTTCCGGATAATGGCGCCTATCGTAGAGCGCTAAATTTAAACCTACAAAGGTTGTTGCGCTTGGGAAAACGCGCGACTCTCGCCTTCTTCCTCTTTGTCTCCCTCGCTCTTACCGATCCACGATCCGCGATCCGCGATCCGCGATCCGCGATCCGCCGAACTCGCTTCGCCCGTAACGGACTTCGATAAAATAACAATCTGCAAAGATATTTCAATGGACCGTGATTGCGCTAATCTTTGTACATTTGCACTCGGCTGAGAAGTTGGTACGAACCTGCGCGCGTGTGATAAGATACCGAGAATAGCGTAGTTTCTTCGGTAGCTTTGCAGAAGCATAAAAATGCAAAAATGGTTTCTCGATCGATTAAGTTATTGGCCTTTTGCATTCTCCAAGGAAATCCGTCGTTGCTCCTTTTCTTCTCTCGTCTTATTATTTATTTTACTTTGGATCGTTTGTAAATCGAGATTTTGTAATCGAGTTTATCCGTCTTGTCCAAAAGTCGACGAATATAATTATTAACATTTTTTTTAACAAAAACTTATTGAAAAAAGTCTTGTTTCAAATATTTAATCGCGCTATGTAAAAAAATTAAAAGAACTCAAAATTTCTCGATACCTTTCGTAAATTTCTAAAAATATTTAATTTTACGTAAGTACGAGACTTTTTCCATGCGTAGCTGTGAAATTCCAATAAGAAAAAAATCGTACAACTTGAATAAATAATTTAACGAAGTAAAAGTTTCCGAATTAAAATGAAAACACGTACACTAATATATTAATTCATGTAGACCTTGATATTACTGTACATTGATTATATCGTACGGCTGATTCGTTTATATTTGTTTGTTTGTTCTACGTCTAACCCAACTCTTAATATACTTATTTAGGTTATGTATTATCATGGATAATAGTTGTACATTATATCAATAATGTATTAGATTTTTAAAAGTTTCGTTTTAAATTACGTTCGATAATTATCCTAAATTCAAATTTTGATACTTTTTAATATGTATCATTCGATATATATTTAAATATTGTTCAATTATTTCAAATGTAACCATTTCAATCCGTACTTGACCGTAATGCATTACACAAGATTGTAACATCGAATATAATTTTGTTTTCTATTTATTCGTTGTAACAAAATCATAATAAAAATGTATCGATACTTTTATTATTTTTTAATCGTAACGTTTATAATTAGGTGAAGTAACGTACACTTAACATGCGTTACTCTTAAATAACCATGTAAAAACTTTAGAATTATAACAGGGATTCTTTGTATCGTATGGCTTAAGGTTACTAAATAAAAAAATTTACCTTCTTTAATCCAGTTCTTTAGTTCTAGTTCTTCCAAAAATTTTGAAGCAATTTGTGCTCTGGTAAGTTGTTCCTCGAAGAGCACCGATGTTACTTCGGTACCATCGAGTACTGCAGGTTTTACGTCGAAACAGAGCCATTCTTCGTCGATGTCGAGCGACGCTGTCCCACTAGGGGATAGCGGCTCTTCCTTCCACAGCATCGCTTCCTGATCGGACAACATGATCGTTCGTGGATTCGTAATCCGGGTGTATTAAAATTTGTATAATATAATTGGTCGACGAAGCGACGTAGCCGGTGTGGGGCACCATGGTGGCACTGAAATAGAAAAAAATAGTCAACGACAACCCAAACAAAGTTGATCATATAAAGAATGTATATACGGGTGTTTATACGCATATATTAAAACTCAAAAGGGAAAAAACAGGGAATAAAAAATCTCTGTTACATTTTAACGTAATTTTAAAAATTATAACATTGAAAAATTTAATTTATACACGTATAAATTGAAAGATTCGGTTAATCTTAAAATACAGGCATATAATTTTTTTTATCGTCATTATGTAATATGCAAGGGTGGAACGAATTAATACAAATATCGGTTGAGGATCACAAACTGTCGTTAATAAAATCAACAAGCTCTACTTGGAGGCATCGAGTACAGGATTTTCAAATATTTTTGATTTCCATTTAAAAAAATGAAAAAAGCAACGAGAAAGATCGAATTTAAAATACCGTGTTTCGAAAATCGAAACTACAATTATAGCTTGATAATATACGTTTAAATATTTGAAAAGAAGAGTGGTTCGAATCGTTTTCTAGGTAATTTGAAAGGTAAGGAGGCGGCAACAGCGATGATGGGAGGGCGAATTTTCCGATCGAAAAAGTCGGGAAACATGAAAATGTGTTGTAGAATGAAATGACGCAACAGTGGACCATGACGTCAGATTCGAGCACTAAAATGTCGGGAGCCCTCGAAAAGCATTCGAAAAACACGAGTCCGTCGTTCCCGGCGCTGTCGGCGACGAGGGTTCGATCTTCCATCGTTAATCGTTCGTAGTACGGGATTATCAGAATTTTCAGAATTTCGAATTTGAAAGGAGGAAGGCATTGCGGTTAGAAAGGGAGGGGCTGCGGGGGTAAGGGAACTCGAAAATCCGGGCGAAGGGTACGTCGCGTGAGTCATGCAAAATGGTCGCCGCGCTGCCTCGACACTATTCACGTCCAACGCGAATTTCCCGACACCGACAAGTTTTCGGCTATTTTACCAGCTGGTTAAACGAGACGATCGACAAACTTACGTCATGATCGTTGATTGTAGTGGCACACTTGCGTGTGCAAACGCTTTGCGACTAATAATTCATCTTGACGGCCTTGGTTGCGGAGCGAAGTACGATAAAGCTGTTTCAGCGATGTCCATGGAGAGAAAGCGAAGCGTTACGAGGAACACTTCGAACCTTTTGCGCGATACGCGTGGCTCGCTCACGTGACCCGAACTGCGGAGAGAAAGAGCCGAACACGAGGGACAAGGAAACGCGATACACGCCTCTATTTAAACCATCGATCGTAAACACTGGAAACACATTTTTTCGATCGAGAAACGAGTGAATCGCGCGCGGTTTCACGATCCAAGTCCATTTTTAATTCAAGCCTCTTCGTTTTTACAAAAATTCAAAAATTATTTAAGAGGCCGCTCGAATCAACGAGCGTCCAAAAATCCAAAAACTCTCCGAGTTACGTAAGGTTGGAAATAGGAAAATTATCAAAACTAGTCCAGTTATAACTATCCAGTTCGTTTGTGCGAACGCGGACCATCATTTTTTCAATATTTTGTTTAACGTTTATCGAATGAGCGTATCAAACTTCGGAATTTGTATAAAATAAAAAAAGGGAATTTTCATGAATGCCACGTTTGCGTTCGTTTGTATCGATTACGTTTGATGGTCACGAAAAATAACAGTATTTTGAATAACGCCGTTTAAAAAATGCACGTTTCTTTGAAATATAATACAAAGATATATTTCTTTCGATATAAACGAGGAGTTGGTAAAAATTAAAAAAGGGCTGCTCGCGAAAAACGATAAATTCAGCTAAAATTAAATCAAAATATAGTTAAATTATTCTAGAGATAATAATGAGCTAATAATCGTTTGTAAACATCGATTAAAGTATAGAATATTTGCGCATAATTAGTAAACGCTTAAAACCTTTGTCGTTTTTAGATATCGGATCTCAGACAAGATAGACTCTCTCTATCCACAATAATATAAATTTACGAACGAGCGACTCGGGTTAATAAAATTATAAAATTACACTTAGGTCCATGTTCATGGTGCTCGCGTGCACGTGAAATCCGCGTGCAACAACGATGTTTTTCCGCTATTTGAATTATTTGATATCTCGCATCGATACGTGATTATCGCGTCGATTTAAAAAACGAAATTAACCGGAGTTTTATGGAAATACGTGACATTTCCTGTTTCCCTTTTTAAAAAAAAAACGTCTTCTTAAATTAGGGTAGAAAATAGTGTATTATATATTATATTATATGTTATATATTTTATATGATATATGATACGCCCAACGAATCAACGTGGCCGAGGAAATAAATGGAACGAATATTCTTTGCTTCCTATTTCCCCGTGCGATCGACGTACCGACCGGTCGACTCTTATTCCAAAATGTAAATCTTTTTGTCTTTCCGAATTATCGTATACCTGCATTCTATTGTAAACTTATATTAGGGTTACCCTAACGATGGGTATTCCCTTAATTCCTCGTACTTACCAACTTCCCCTGATCATAAATGTCTACGATTCCCAAGTTCGTAGATTCAAAATGTTTCTAACTTAATTGTTGAAAATATTTTGTAAAATGATATTTCATTACCATTAATTACAATTTATTTTATTTATCGTAATGTATTTATTCCCATTATCTTTAATATATGGCATTTTTTATTTAAAAATTTAACATAAATTTTAAATATGTAAATTATATCTTTTAGAAATAATTTATTTTTCTTTTTATTTGATATAGTTTTAAAGTCTATTCTTTTAATTCTTCAAGTTTTAAATTATTTTCAAATAAACTTGAAAATGTTTAACAGATAAATTAAACAGAAAACTATTCTGGTATTATTTATACGTTTCTAATTTATTTAAATTCATACATAAAAATTTTTATCAATAATTTATCTATCTATTAAATCATTTTAATTTATAGATGTACAAAGTTATTAAAGCACAATCGCATTTAAACGATATAATTAAGAAAATATCTGTATTATCGTTCCATAAATTCTTGGATAAATTTGGTTTTATGTAATAAATTCATAATTTTAGAAATGCTATAAATGTAAAAAGATGGTAAATTTTACGTTAAAAGATATTAAAGCATTTTAATATTATTACATAACAATTAATTAAGTGGACACCTGCCAAACGCGCATAAATATTTTTCAACTTTATCTTTGCAATAACTTTTTGTTAAATATAATCTTAGATTGCTAATAAAACGTAAATCAAAATTATTAGAAAAAAAATATCATATTTCAAGAACGAATATTACGTAGATCGAGCAATGCAAAGATGAATAAAAAATAGATTTAAATATACTTAAAAAAAAAAGTAATTTATTATTTTGTAGTATTATTCGAACAAAAAAACTATTGTATATTTAAATAAAAGTTTCTTTTTTAAAAATAATTATATAATATTCGTAAATGACAATAAGTTGGTTTTACAAAACTTAAATTATATATTTTTACCGTCGTGATCTCATACTTTCAAATAATATTTTCAGCGATTTAATATTTAAAAATCTAAATTGTATTTTTCAAGTGCGTAATCATTATATATATGTTATACAATTAAATATTCAAAAAATTGTTACATTTATGTTTGTGCTTAGATTGCAGGATAAAAATTTTTATCTCAATAAAACATAAATGTTTTTTAATACATCCATTAATAGCATTTATCTTTAATGCTTGTACAATCATAAATCTATATAATACATTTGTAATACTGCTCGCTAACTTTTAATATTTATAATTATAAATTTTGCCTTGTAGTCGTTAATATGCTTAATATAAATAGGTAAACTTTTAATTTTTGAAATATAATATTTTAATCAATTAATATTATTAAAAAAGTGAATTATTTAATTTATGTATATTTAAAAAAATTACTAAAAGCTTTGATATAATTGCCAGACACCATAGTTGTAAAATACCAAGGCGATAGAAAAAGGTCTGAAATGTTATATACAACAAATACCAGTTTGAAAATATTTTGTATCCTATAATTTTCCTATATTCACCCTCTATCACTTAGGTGAAATAAGTAAGAGGATCATTGCAGATTAAAATAACAAACTATAGAAAAAAAATTCGAAATGGTGGCTATATCAATTATATATACATAAATGATTATGGCAATAATCTAAATATATATATTAATTTATATACTTTCTATAAAAATAGTATCATAACAAATAATAATATTAAAAATAACTGATAGTAAATATTAAAAAATAAAAGCATCTATTAAAATTAACTTTTTAATATAAAAATACATTATGATTTATTTAATTAATTATTTTATTTAGTCAAATAAACGTGATTAGTTCAAAATTCATTATATCTAGTCAAATGGTATCATTTTTATTTCAGTAAATTAGAATTTCAATGTAGAATATAAAAAGAAATTAGAATTATAGTGAGAATAAAATATTTTCATTACTATACTGGTTTTTCACGAAGCCCGTAAAATGACATTATCGTGAATTTGAAACTTCGCACGTGGGAAATACATAATATATGAATATAAGCAATGTTGCAGAATGAGAACATCGCTTGAATATTCTTAATATACCCTTGCGGTTTTTAATATAAAGTGACAAAGCTGTCATCTACATATGCAAATTTTGCACTTAATTTGTAAATACATCAAATAAAACATTATTTTAAACAAGACAAACGACTACGTATCTTTTTACGATATAAAGAAGGCTTTATTATATTGAGCTAATGAATTTTAATCAATTGTTACAATCATAAAATCAATTCTGTAATTATTATTAAGTTGAGCAATGGACTTGAATGCAGAACATTGATTGAATTGTTTACTCGTTAAATCGAAGGTTAATTTTATCGTAAATTTCATTAGCTAATGAATTATTTTGCATCTTTTGTTTTATATAATTCACTTAAGTTTTACGCATCAGAAGTAATAGCATCCACAAACTATATAATATTATATAGATTTGTTAAAGAAAATAATTAATTAAAGAAAAATTGAATAATGTTTTTATCGTGGTGATATCTTTCATGCTTTAGTATAAAAAGAAACACATTTAAAAAAAATTATTTTTTAATGGACCAAGCTTTTAAACACTCGTCAAACTTCTTTTTGGATAAATTATGCAGTTTATTATTAGTTTTATTCTAGTATAAAAATATTTGACTTTTTTTGTAATATTGAATTTTATAAATATCACACATAATAAAACAAAATACTATTCTTTTTTAATATTGTATTCAAGTTAAATTCAAGTTACTTCAAATGTGCAAACAATTGAAATAATTTAACATATTTCAAAAAGTAGTATCATATCATATATTTCTCTAAAAAATACATGTAATTATTACATTTATATCGTTACTTATTTATAAAAATATCTGTTTGATGAAATTGTTTTTAAAATTTTTAGTTTTTAATTCGACAATATAAGAAAGTATTTCAACGAGTCGACCGTAACAGAATGATAAAATTAAAGTTTTCCAATTGGTAGCATTTTTATTTCAAGATCATTAATACTTTCAGCAAAAAATGTCAATTTTTTTTATATTAGATCAATGTTCACAACTTATAAATAGCAAATTATATAAATATGGTTAGTTGCGTAAATTCTGAGTAGCAAGCCATGAATAATTTCACGCTCAAAAGAAATTTATAAGTTTTTAATCGGTCGATTATATTTGAATTTAATTAAATTTTATCGAACTTGAAAAATATAATTATGAGTTTACGTATACATATATGATACTACTCATTTGATTGTTAAAAAATTTTGTGAATACTATTTTAGCCTAATAAAAAATATAATCAGCTTTGAGTTTGTAATGCTTTAAACTGAATTCCTCAGAAATAATAAACTATAGATTATAGAAAATATATACTTTTTAGTTACAAATATTATAATTAAATTTAATTAAAATGAACTATTCTATTAGAAATATTTCTGATATTTTCTGTGGTTATTTTTGTAAGTATAATATTCGATTATAAAAATGGTACGCTTCATTTTGATTTTCAATAGCATCTACAATTTAAAGTAAAACGTCGCAATATGCTACTAACATTTATAGCGTACAAAACTTGACAAACCCGATGAAGTTTTTCTCGGTTATATAGTTCAAGTAATCTTATTATCAGGTAATCAAATTAAATCTATTTGTGATGCAACTTTAACTTATGGCATTTTTGTAAGCTTTAATGTATGAAATGTACTATATCATTAAAAATTCCAAGTTACATTAATTATATACCGTAAAACGAGCTAAAGTATATTTGTAATTTACAATTTGTAATTCCATCGACATTAAAAAAATAACCAATATTAATTCAATCGTGTTATTTACATAAAAATATCCTAATGACAATATAACAAACGAGGGGGAAAAAATGAATAAATTTAGAATATTTGGTGACGTTTAATTCAGTTGGTAAGACCTTGCGTTTATAAATTTTTTATCTTTTTTCTAAAAATGAAATGGGTAAAGTTCATTATGTTACCTGTAACTGGTACAAATTTATTATATGTATGCATTTTGATATCGTAATTAATATTTAAAAAGTGAAGAGTGATACATTTTTAATAGTGTTTTTTCTCATATAAATTGTGTAATCATTTACATTATAATAAAGAGATTCGTATTATTTGTTCAATAAATAATCAATTGTTTATATATTCGTTTATAGTAGAAAAAACTAGGAATTGAATTTTTTGACGAATAAAGATGACGACAAAAATAAAGAATTTATTATTTACGTACGAGTTTGAAATAATACAGAATATCGTTACAAAGATCAATACAATCTTATATTTACATAATTTGAGTTAGATCTTGAATTAATATTTGTGCAATGCTCGATGTAGAAACTGAAAATTAAAAATAATAAATAATCGAGTAACTATGGTTAAAAATACAAAACTTTTTATTGGAAGCAAAATTGTTGATTCATTTTCATAAAAATACTCGAATTATTTTAAGGTTTATATCACTGGTTTTCTAATGTATTACGATGCTTTAAAATTAATAAAAACAACGTTTAAAAATAAATTTTAAAATCAAAATTTAAAAAAGAAAATGCACAATAAAAATAAAGCATTTGTAATTTAACGAAAAATAAATGAAAGCTGAAAAATCGCTTATATATATATTTTTCTTTTTTTTTTAACGATATTCCCTTATATTTTCTTTTCGATGTTATTATTGTTATTATTATGAAATTTGATATTTTAAAAGAAAAACTCGAAATAAAAATTTGTACACGCATTTTAAAATTGTCGTTTATCGATACAACGTAATAAAACTATACTAAGAATATAAAAAATGTTTCATCCAAAATGCAAAGGGGTGGAAACGTGTCGTAAAAATTGCAAGAAGCATCGTTCATTATTTCTCTTATGAATATTTTCGATAGCATGAATGAAAAATAATAAGATATTCGAAGCTCGGTTGATTCAAAGTTATTCTTGTGCCTGAAAAAAATGGATTTACTCGGAGTTGCGTACATCGTAACTCCTTAATTCCGCCTCGTCGTTGAAATGAATAATTTATTATTAAACTGAAATAAAATAAAAGTTGGACCTCGTGGGTCCCAGGAGCGCCGCAGCAGCTATAAAGAGTTGTAAGGGAAAAGCGGGAAGCGGGATCGATTTGTTTGGTCCGGTGGAGGCGCGGCAAGATCGAGTTAATCGCGTTATCGGAGTCGAAGACGCCTCGAAGACGCCTCGAAGACGCCTCGAAGACGCCTCGAATACGCCTCGACGACGCCTCGACGTCGAGCATCGGGAGACGCGTCATGGCGGCAAAAATCGCACGCGAATTGCGTGAAGTCGATCGTGGGCGCATGCGCGCTCGTAAACGAAGTGCGCGCGCATCCCGAAGTCTCGCGGGTTGGTGTTTGGTGCTCTGAGCTCGAAGCTCGGAACTCCTCGTCCATGGGAAGGGGGGGTAGGGAGGGAACGGAGACCTCCATTTTACTTCATCTGCGCATTCATCGTCGTCCTCTTCGTACGCGGTAGTTGCACTCATCCGTCAACGCGAAAAAGCAACTTTCTTTGTCTTGCGCGCGAGCGCGCGCGATTGTTTATCGAATTTGTACCACGGGTTATGTTAGCTATTATTTCGCGAGGAAAGTTTCAGGTGTCGATGCTCGTATCGCTGACCTGGACGCGATCGTTTTTTCCAAGCTTCTTTTCTTTTTTTCTTTTGTTTTTTCGGTCGCAAAATTAAACGAGGACAGCACGTAATGGGTAGAGTTTAAAGCGGATTACGAGGCATCAGCAGCACCAGTAGCGGAGCAGGAGTTTCGTCAGAGAGAGAGAGAGAGGGAAACGAGAGAGAGAGACGTCGTCCCCTCGACAGGATCTATATTTAGCTTTTAGGTATGTCAGAAAGCGAAGCATTGGCAACGACGCAACAAAAGCAACAGCAGTTTCAGCATCAGCAGCATATCGGGTCAGGTTCGATGGCGAATATGGCGTGGCAGTATCCTCAGAACAACATGCAGCTTTATTCGCATTACGCTGGGTAAGTTCGCTCTCGGTATATATTCTACCATTTCCGATTTTGAGACTTTGTTTGCCGTGTTCACGATCGAAGCGCGTTACCCTTTTATTCGCGAGTATGGCCGCACGAACTTGTTTCTTCTTTCTTACCTTTAACGTTGATCTCTGCTCCGATTCGCGTTCTCTTTCTCTCTTTCTCATTCTCCGAACTGGTTAATGCATCTACTTTGTGCATAGCCGTGGTACGGAGAGGGAAAAGAGGGAAGAGGAAAGAAAATCGTAGCTTCGAGTCTGGTAAAGAGATGGTCGATACTCCAAGCTTGAGAAGCTTAATACCGACGCATATATACGGTTTTACGGGTTTTTATACCGTACAACGTCTACATTCGTTCGAAAATATGTTAAAAACTTGAACGGATTGCACGGAAAATCACAATGAATAAATAAGATCGACCGTTGGTTTACCCATCAGTTTACTCATCAATGATATTTCATGTATTTCGTATATTTTGTCTATACCTGTATACCTGTATAGCTGTGCATCTCTATATATGCATATCTATATATCTATATATCTGTATATCTATATATCTATATATCTATATATCTATATATCTATATACTCGTGTACCTATATATATATAATCCATAATCTCCGCGTACATCCTGCATACACACGCATGCCTACGAAAGTAAATTTTTACACGCATCCATATTTTCCACGTACGTGCGCACATACTCGATACATATACACAATGATGTAGGTATTTAAAATAGTTTTATTAATAAACTATTTCCGTCGTTTTTAACTTGTATTTACATTTTACGCAATTTTCATTTGTTTAAGAATTTGCTAAGTTACACGTAACGTGTAGGTATCTTGAAATCGATCGTGTAAAGAATAGTTTTTTTTATTCGTAAATTATTGGTATACGGAAAAACACCAAATATCCAGGTTTTTTTTACCTTGTTCGAATAAATTGAGTTACTACGAATAACGTTGAGTATAGTTTTCGGAAGTATCGGTAAGCAGAGATTTCTAATCACGAACGACAAATTTGGAAATCTAAAAATATTCTTATCATTTTTTTTTAAAGTAAAGCACAGGGATATTCGAATTTTCTTAAAAATATTTTTAACGGTGATGTAAACTATAAAACGGATACTTTTTAAAATCGGAAGAAAAAATATCATCGTAGTAAAGTTGTGGAATTGGTAGCTTCGTTAGTAAGGATAATTGTTGAATTACAGACAAATGTACGGACAAAACTACGCTCACCAGAGCCAGATGTATTATCAGCCTTACGGCATGATGGGCTACGGACAATACGGACACGGACACATTCAACCACAGGGACCTCAGCAACTGGTACAACAGCAGATGCAGAATCAATCACAGCAGCAACAACAACAGCAACAGCAGCAACAGAAGCAGCAACAGCAGCAAAATAATCATGGGAAGCAGCAGACGGAACAACCTCCGATTCCACCTACTCCAATGACCTTTGACGATGATTCTGACCTTCCACCTCTTCCTCCAGGACCCCCACCTCCACCCTCTCCGATGCAAAATCAACTGCACAAATCCCAGCAGTCTCCTCACACTCAGCAGTCTCCGCACAACCAACAATCTTCTCACAATCAACAGTCTATGCATAATCAACAGTCTCAGCATCCTCAGCAGTACGCTTATAATTCTTACCCCTATGGCGGTTGGAACGGCGTTCAACAACCCGAATCTCCTCGTAAGTTTTACGCTGATACTGCTTGTATGCGCAACAAATAATAACTGCAATAAATACATAACTGCTTAAACCGAGTATAGAAAAAGTCAAAAGTATCAAAAAAACGACCGTAACTTTAGTTTTCGCCTTTTTTATTTTTTCTTTTTAAATTTGCTAACGTATTCGGGTTTTACTTTTAAATGTTGGCAAAACTTTTAAAGAAAACGGAGGGAAAGAAAAATCTTAAAAAGTAGACAAAAATTATTCAACCGTTCTATAAAAAATATAGAACAATAGATTTTTCGAGTATTTTGAAGTATTTTGAATTGTCTAACGCAATTCACGGGATTTTTTTCAAATTTGTTCGAGGTAACTATTAACGCTCGTTCGGAAACGTTGATAAACCAAACCTCCTTAAACGGAATTAGCACGGTAGAAGTGTTACGTACGCGTATACACTAAATTATGTAGAAGATTCTTAAAAGTTGGATAGGGAATAAGGACGTCGAGTGTGGACGAAAATAAATTAATGGAAACATCGTTTGTCAGATTTCAGCGGAATCCGTTTTAATCTTCCCCACAAGAAGCCTGGCCTCGGGTTCAGTGTACCTTCGGGGAATAGCGGCGCCGCCAAGAAGAAACGCAAAAGAAACAAGAGCCTTGCAGCCCAGTACAACTTCCAGGCGCCGCCTCCCAACACCTCGGTACCCCCGCCCAACGTTTTCGGCTCGGGTTCGACCGGTAAGCTCGAGCTGCCCCCGTTACCGCCGCCCATGCAGGTCGAGAAGCCACCCACCCCACCGCCCATCGACGAGATCAGTGTGCCCCCGGAACAGCCGCCACCCCCGCTACCCAAGCTTCCACCCGTGAACATATCCCAGCCGCCACCGCCGTTGTCACAAGCCCCGTCGAAGGCCGCGATGTCGGCGTCGTCGGCTTCGAGCGTTGTCTCCGCGATGTTGAAAAAGTCGAGTATCTCGATCGTAAGCCCTAGCTTCGCGAAAACCTCGTCCTCGTCCTCGTCTTCGAGCTCGTCGGCGTCGTTGGCGTCGTTGGCGTCGGCCTCGTTGGCGGCGGCGGCGTCGTCGTCGTCGTCCTCGTCGTCGTCGGCGGCGTCGTCGTCGTCGTCGTCGGCGTCGGCATCCTCGTCGTCGTCGTCGTCGGCCTCGGGCCCCTCCTCGTCCAACTCGAATTCCAACCCCGTGGGCGATTGGCCCGACAGTCTCAAGAACTACGTGAACCGATGCTACGAGAAGTGCAAGACCGCCGTGGACAAGGACCAGGTCGAGATAATCCTCAAGGGTAAGATAACGCGTTCGGCGAACGACGGCTCGCTCTGGCTCAAGGATTGGGACCGTGAGCCACTTCCTAGCATACACAGCGAGCGCATGACCATGACGATCAAGCCGCAGTCGGTGACCGTGACGGTCTCACCCTCGGGCCAGAGGAAGTCCGGCCTCTCGATGACCCTCGGCGCCAGGTTGGGCGCGAGGCTCTCGTCCGGCTCGCCGCTCTCCGGCGGTGGCTCGATCGCCCACGGTAGGCGCTCCAAATCCAAGAGCAGGTCGAGGTCGCGCTCGCACTCGCCCGCACCCCGCAAGTACAGGCGGAGCACCTCCTCCTCGTCCTCGAGCGATCGCGATTACAAGCACCCGGTGTCGGTGAGTGCGACTCCCGCCCACACGCAGAAAAACAAGAAGTCCGGTCGCGGGGGAAACAACGCCAACCAGAGCAACAACAACCCCGGGAACAAACAGAGCAAGAAGAACAAGAACAAGAACAAGATCAACAACAACAAGGCCAACTGTCACTTCTACTCGGAGTTCGGCCTCACCGGTGGCAACGTCGAGGAGTTCGGTACCAAGGAGAAGCTTCAGCAGAGAGCCGCGAGATTCAGCGACGCGTTCCCAAAGAATCCCCAGGTCGGCGGTCTGATCAAGGACGATCCCACCGCCGAGTTTGATTTTACAGGGTTACACATCGTGGGAACGTGCCGAGATCTCGAGAAGCCGTATCTGCGGCTTACCTCGGTTAGTTGAGCTTTGTATTATCATTTATTTGCGTCCGCTTAGGTGAAACGGTGATTGGTTGATTACCCGATTACCCGATTACCCGATTACACCATCACCCCTCTTTTTCCGTCCTCATTTTACACGCGAATTCCCCGAGACTCTCGTTGATAAGATCCCACTATGATTACAGGCTCCAGCAGCGTCGGCGGTCCGACCAGTGACCGTCCTACAAAAGTCCTTGGCCCATGTGAAGAAACGTTGGGTGACCGAACAGGATTATCGTTACGCGTGCGATCAGTTGAAATCGATACGACAAGATCTTACGGTACAGGGTATTAGGGACTCGTTCACAGTGCACGTTTACGAGACACACGCCCGCGTCGCTTTGGAACGCGGTGATCACGAAGAGTTTAATCAGTGTCAAACGCAACTGAGAATGTTGTATTCGGAGACCGGTGGTGATAATCGCTGCGAGTTTGTCGCCTATCGTATATTGTATTATATCTTCACCAAGAATACATTAGGTACGTTACTTTTATTTATTTCGTTATGGGTTGTGTGGTTACGTGGTTATGTGGTTATTATCGATCAACTCGATATAACATTTAAGATACGATCGATTGAAATCAAGCGTTTTATATTTGTTGTATTTTTTCTTTTTTAAATAATATTAAAATGCTAAAATATTGGTTAGATCAAACATTTATATATTAAAAATCAACATTACGTTTATCTATGTGTTAATAAATATATATATATATGTTTTTGTTTTTATTTAATAACTTTCGTTTCATTTTTTCAACATTTCTTAAACGTAATACGTTATTCGAGTTTTTATTTTTTTATTTGTCTCGAATAAAGTGAAAAAAATTTGTAAAAAATAAAAAATGTTGATCGCGATTTTTGTAATATTCGATTGAAAGAATTGGTTAAAAGAAAAAGTTAAAAACTATTCGAATAAAAATGTTTTTTTTCGAAATCTGAAGAATTTAATAATGACTTTTCCACGCAAGGCGGTAAACGTTGAAACTTATTTTTTTCATTTATATCAAAAGTAACGTAGATCGAATATATAATTTTGGAAATATGTGATTTCAGATTTGACGACAATACTCGCAGCGCTTACGGAAGAAGACAAAAAAGACGAGTGCATAAGTCACGCGTTAAAAGTTCGATCAGCTTGGTGGTTAGGCAATTTCCATAGTTTCTTTAAACTTTACAAAACAGCTCCGAGAATGGCAGCATTCCTCATGGACTGGTTCATAGCCAGGGAGAGGAAGCTTGCTCTTAAACAAATAATCAAAGTGTATGTATTTATGATATTTTTTCTTATAATTTGCACAATTTTACGCTTTTGCAGCAACATTATTTCTATATTTTTTATGCTCAATGATTTATATATTCGTAAAAGCGATTACAAATGCCCGAAAAGTTTTTATTTAAGAAGACTTTAAATGCTTATTTTTCTTTTTATATAAGATTAATAGTGTCGATGGAGTTTGTAGTCGCATTTAACATTTATTTATTTATTTTACTTTTTGTTTTTTAAAATGACGATTATGATAGGCGATTGCAAATGTAATTCTAATATTTATCATCATTTTTACTCACGACTATTATTTACTATAAACAGAAGAAGCTGAATTTTGCATAATTTCTGCATAATATTTGGTATACAACGAGAATAAAAAGTAGTCTTCGTTAAAGTAATAAGTTGTAGATTCAAGTTAAAAATCTTTAGCGGAATACAAAATAGATACTTTTTATTGCCTAATTACGATTTAAAAATGTTTAGATTATACTTAAATTTCAAATTAGCTATTCGATAAATTTATAATTACCGTTTTACGGTCCGGTGTAAATATTTATTCTTTCGATTATCGAGCGGCGGTAATTTTAACCGACCTGTTTATTACAAACGATATCGGAGTTTAAATGTAATTTATTATTATTACGATTGTTGATCTTTTTTTTACTATTACAGTTGAAATAATAATAATAATTATATAATTGTTGTTATCATTAATATTATTTACGATTCGCGGAGGCTCGGTCGGTAGAGGCTTCCTCGACCGCCTGTCCGGCACCTCTGTTCTGAATTTTACGTTCAGCTTCACACGTGCTTAGCTTTCACTGTGATTCCGATGATTCGAAATTTGCCTTAATAAGCAATATAGATCCAGTCGCGATATCAGTTCCTTAATTGGAATAAAAATATGAAATAAAAATATAAATAATTATTAGACTGCTGAGAATTCGAAAAGTACTACAGGTAATAGTATCTTTTGTTAATTGTTATTTTCATATACTTTCATATATTTTCAATGTTTTATATATAATTTTAAAAATAATTTTAAAAATAATTTTAAAAATAATTTTAAAACATAAAATAAAAAAATATTTTTATTGGTTGTTAAATAATAAAGTCTTCTTATCTTGTAATATTACGTACAAATTATAATAAATGCTATTTGTAATCGTACATTATTGTTTGAAAAAAATTTTTCTTCAGCATTGTAATTTGTATGAAGTGGTAAAGTATCGAGGATACTTTTGATCGTAACAGTCGAAGGAATAATTGTAAGGAGTCTGCTGCGGTGCTTGTGGGGGCGGAATGACGGGACTTAATTTCAATCAGATTTCTGTTTCAGGACCTCAACGAACATCCTTTTTTTAAAAACCAAAAATCTTAGATTTAAATATGCACAAATAAATAAAAAGAAAAAATAATAATTACTCACATCGATTAATCATCGAACCAAGATAACTAATCTCGTTATTTCTTCTGCTGTTTAGCTATCGGCAAAATATGGCGGTTGATTTCATCGTTGCGGAATTGGCGTTTGAATCATTGGAGAAGTATTATGAATTTGTCGCTGAGTTCGGATTGGTTTATGCCGATTCCGGACGTAAGCAACTCGACTGCAAGGCAAGCAGTTCTTCTGTAGGTGCTTGGTAGAGAGCGCGAGAGCAAGAACCTGGCATTTGAGAGTACAATATCAAAATTCTTCTCCGTTCGTAAAAATGAAATCTCCCGTTCTTTTGGATGATTTCGAACGGAAATCACGATAATATCAAAAATAAAAAAAATAAGATCCACGAGTAAGGCCACAAATTCATCGTTGCACGTACACACGTACATTCTAACGTAACGTTATTACGATTTCTCGTGAGTCTTTGAGAAAGAGACAAGAGAACGCGAGACGACGGCGAGGAAGTTTTTAGATGACTTATCTAGCAAAAGAAGTTCCAATGGACGAACAAAAAACGGAGGGAGCGGGAGAGAAAGATTCGAGATAGAGCTGATAAAACTATCGTTTGCGAATCAGATATTTGGAAGAGGACCAATGGCCTCTCGATACAAATGTATATACATCAATCAAATAACGAACGTTAAAAGGTAGACCGTGCGCGTGCTTTTCCAAATATTCGATTCGATGAGAACAAAGCTATTTGCACAAAGTTTACGATCGTGTGTAAGATATATGAGAAAAAAAAAAAAAAAAAAGAGCGATCCGTATTTCCTTTCGAACGTTCGGAGGTACATAAACGGTTAATAATTATATATTCTTCATTCCCGGCGCACATCCAAGCGCCGCTACGTATTTACGTATTTCTTCTTTTTTGTACAGTTTCGTTAAAAATGCTGCGTCTTTCACGAGGCATCGAAAGCATTGTAAATATATTCGTGATGAGCGATGAATCATCCATTGCTCGCTTGACGCACAATTTGTATAATTACAGTATATGCACATTACGACGGCTGGGATTTTTTTCGATTTTTTTCGATGACTTTTCATTATTCATGGGATGAACGCGGCTGCGTTCCACATCCGAGCAATCCATATTCTTCTATTCCAGTTTTCTTTAAAATATAAAATAATGATACGTTCTGCCCTCATGATTTGATTTGGGGGAATCGTTATTACTAGTTGTGAAATTCGTTATTCAAAACTTTCGGATTTTCGAACTTAACTTTAATGGTTAAATTCATTCGCATGTTTTCCCAACGGAAAGAACATCGTTATTTTTAAACCTTAAAGAAGAACGATACGATGTATAAATAGATAGCTAGATAAATAAATAATTAAATAAATAAATAAATAAATATATAGATAGGTAGATAGATAGATAGATAGATACATACATAAATAGGTAGGTAGATCGATAGATAGATAGATAGATAGATAGATAGATAGGTATAAAATAGGTAGGTAGATAGATATATATATGTATAGATAGATAGATAGATTGAAAGAAAGAGAGAAAGAGAGAGAGAGAGTGAGGAGCACCAATATTTAGGATATGCATTTTTTTGGACAGCCGGGTATAATTTTTTTCACCAGTTTTCCCAGTCGAATAAAAAAATCGTATCCGCATACAGGATACGGAGCAGATGAAATTTTATGCTTTCGGACAGCTACGCGGGGACGCAACATCACGACGACGTAATGGAAGACAGAAAAAACAGGAAGTGGATCGCGAGAAGCACATTATTTCATCGTGTTGTAATACGTTTACTTTAATCAAATACAATAGGCAACGCATCATTAAAAAATAAAAAATACCATAATAACATCATTAACCATCTATATGTTGATATTTACATTATTGTTAATTTTTTGCAAAAAATATGTTACGATTGCGAGGATGATGATGGAAGAACGTTGGTGAGTGGGAGAGTGAGTAAGAGTGATTATAAGTAAATAAATTTTCATTGAGAATACTCGGGATAAATATTGTCCACTTTAATAATGGAAATTATAAATTATAGAAATTTTAAACGAAATCGTCGAGATATTTTTTAAATACCAGCCAGTTCAACATGTACATCACATACACACATACACAAGAAGGAGCAGCATAAACATGAATAAATTATTCGATATTTTGAAATTACAGTCGTTGTTAATTTTTTTCCTTTCCAAGCATAAACAACTACAAATCCCACCTTCCATCCAATTCCTGTAATTTTCACGTTTATTACGGAATCATCCTAATTACAATAATGTGTGTATATATAATATAATATATATATATATATGCATGTATGTATTAATAACTGACGTAATACAATAATATTATATATAATATTAATTAAATAAAAAATCGTAACAACGTGGTGACGGAGGGTGTTTGCGACGAAGGTCGAAGGTCGAAGGGTGAGTCGAACCGCGTTCGTATTTTCGGATTTTGACTCGGGCGGCTTTTCTCCCGGGAAATCCTTCTTCCTTCCTCTTCCTCTTCCTTTCGCCGCCGTCGCCGCGGTTCTTCCGTTCTCCCTCGCATCCCGGCTACACGGAGAGCGAGACGAAGCTGTTGTACTGGGTGATGTTGCGCTTGAGGATGTCGGCGCAGGGTCCGAGGACGCGCTCGAAACGCGCTCTGTCCAGCTTCACGCACTTGAGGGGTCCACGGGCGACCACAGTCGCGGCCCTCGGCCTGTCCAGCAGTAGGGCTATTTCTCCTGGAACGAGGAAACGAAACATTTCACCAACCGTTTCACCAACCGTTTCATCAACCGTTTCACCAACCGTTTCGCCAACTATTTCAAAAACCAACGAGTCAAGGGTTCTTTTCAAGTTTTATAAGATTTTCGTTGCAATGTTCGATAGCGACCGATCGAAAAAGAAAAGTAACGCGAACTAATTTGATTCTTACCGTTCGTACGTTCTCCTCAACTTTTCTATCTACGCAAAAAGGTTATGTTATACCAGAATTTTAAAGCGTTTATTTTAATGTAAATTTTTTAAAAAAATTTTAAACGAGTATCGGTTAAACGTACAGCATAATATTTTCGTTGAATAATTTCATTTTTCCCCGCTCGAAACGATCCGCGCGTATTTTGCCTATTCCAAAACTCTTTGAATGTTTCCACCGTTAAAATTTGGAATTCGAAAGTTGCACGATCCGTTAAAAATATATTCGTAAACACGTTCGCGAAAACAAATATTTCTTTAGCTCGAAAAAATGAAGCGGATCGGATTGAAATTTCGTTCCAGGCACCGAATCGACGCGACAAACATTATTTTATTGAAAATAATTTTTCGAAAACGCGCATCTTTCGAGTCGATCGCTCAAAGCTCGATGAGCGGACGAACGGTTTTTCTAATTTTAACTCGATATGTATTCCGAGGCAGATTTTATCGTAACAAAGTACAAAATATCGCAAATTTTTCATTAAAATTTGTTACAAGCGTGGCTCGAACCGATACGTAAAACAATACGTAAAAGAGAGAATATCGATTAGTCGGATAGCGGTAAGATAGTTGCACGGATGGAAGCGATGGAGGGGGTGAGATTCGAGAGATTCGAGAGATTCGAGAAAAGATGTATTTACTCACCGAAGTAATCCGAGGGTCCGAGTCGACCTACTTCCGCAGGTTCCTCGGACTCTGTGCGCTGCTGAAGAACAACCGCCGTACCCTCGACGATTATATAAAAATCTTCGCCAGGTTCACCCTGACGGACTATCGTTTCGCCGTCTTCGAAAGCAACTGGCTCCAATGCGTCAGCTACGGTTAATCTTTCCCATTTTTCCAGCGATTCTGCAACCATTTTTATTTTTATACTTCGCGATTGGCTTTCATACAAATTTACGTATTTACGTATTTACGTACGTACAAATTTATGAAATCAATTAAATAAAAACCGATTTTTTTTTACATAGTTTCATTTTTCGATTCTTCTAATTAACGATAAGCAAACGCAACGTTTTTCCCTGCTTTATGAATTTTTCTCCGTGTTACGCGCGCTTATCGATAAACGTGGAAAAAACTTAAAACGTTATTTTTAACGGTGAATAACTCATTTTTTCAAAAATTGTACCTGTAAATTTTTAACGATGACGAACGCGTTAAAACGTCCAATGTTAAGAGAAAAAGGTAAATCATTTTTTATTCCTTTATAAAAATTAAAAATTCAACGATACGTATGCACGATAATAAAATTATAATTTGATAAACCATATTTGCATCTTTGCATTTTTAGAAAGAAAAAATTTGCTCTATAAATTAATTGGATAATATTTACAGTTTGGCTTATCGCAAAATAAGGTTACACTGTACAGATTATTTTCGGTATTATATTTATTACAATTATGCAGTACTCAAATAGAAACTAGATAAGTCATGAATTTACAGCGAACGTTTTACTTATCCTCTTTTTTCGAATAAGGTTTATTTATTTAGGTATTTCTATTTACAAAATTTATATATCTCATTACGATTCTAATTTTTTAACTTGTTATCCTGGAGCTTACATTACGTAAGATATAAAATTAATCGCTACTTTAGATTATTCGAGATAAGTTTCCCATCAAGATTAAGAATGATTTTTGTTATCGATAAAAGAAAAAGAAATTCTGCATTAAATGGACAGTGAATATCCGTTTTTTATAAGTAAATTGTAATCGATTAAAAAAGAATCATTCAAACACGAATCGTAAGACTATAAATATTATTTTTATAATTTTTATTAGCGATCGTTTTGCTTTACGTTAATAAGTTTAATGTATTATTAGATTATAGGTGATAGTAGGATGAACTCGTGCGTTTATATAATAACCCGTTAAATATAAAATTTACATCGTAGCCTACCGTTTATATTTAACCGCATAAATCTACGCCTGGAATTGTTCGTAAAATTTTGTGTATAATGCGTTAGGTATTAGGTAATTATGAATTTACTTTATGAATTTACTCGGTTAAAAGAATAAAAACGCATTCAAGGATTCGAAATTTGGGAATTGGATCGAGGTATGTCTGGATAAACGTAGAGAGAACTAGGGGCGAAAAAGACGGATTACCTAGAATGGAGACCCTGGAGAGGAACTCTTCGTACATTTTGCGCTTCCTGATGGTGGAGCCCATGAGTATCCGACGGTACGAGTCTCGGTCTATGCCCCAGAGCTTGACGTCCGTCTTGGCCCTGACCGTCGCGGCCCGCCGCGTCCCGTAGATGAGGGCGAGTTCGCCGAAGCTTCCGCCCTCGCCGATCGTCGTCACCAGCTCGCCACTCACGAAGATCTCGACCTCGCCCTGGTCGATCACGTAGAAATTGTCCCCCTCGTCGCCTGAGAACAGAACCAGTCCATCCGTACAATTGCGATTCGCGCTCGGGAGATTCCATTGTTTTTCCGCAGCCATCGAGACGAGTTCGTTTCCGGAAAATAATTTTTTTTACAAAGGGAGCGTTGGACAAGTCCGACACGGGTGCGAATACGCGAGGTACAAGGAATATGGTTCTAGTAAGAAGCGTAAGCAAATACGCGTAGAATAAATTTTCCGCCGGAGAAAAGGCGTACTTCTTTCTTACGCAATTACTCGCAAATACTCGTTACCATCATTACCGCGTTACAACTGTAAATTGTGGCAACGATAGGTAATCCTATTTTTACCGGCAAATAATTACAATCGTAGTAAAAAGATTCGCTTCGTTTTTCATTTTTCATTTTTTCATTTTTAAAACTTTTATTATTTAGCACAATTTTGGATAATATTAAAAAATAAAATTGTAAATCAAATGCGGTACGATAAAGCTTTTGAAAACTCAACTCGAGTTTCAAAAACATGACACTTCGTAATAACGTCTAATAAATCAAGTGCGAATCCTACAAATAAGTGTCTGCGAGAAAAATAATAACGAAACACCGAGAATAACGCTATTAAAATTTCTTCTCTTGATCAATCCAATATATTTATATTGTTGCACATTTTAATTTATCGTTTATAATAATATGAATAATATCCGAATAACTTAGAAATTTAAATAATAACCTACGTATATTATATGAAAAAAAAAAAATTTTATATTTACGTTATTCGATTAATAATTAAATTATATTGTTGTACTTGAAACTTTTATCTAAATTAATCAGCGTTCCGTTCATCGAACAGTGAAATCGAATAAAAATCCTGTGAAACAATCGGAAATACTACATCGTGGTACGTAATTTTACTAGAAAGTTATTAAGTTTGCGTTAACGACTTTGTCGTTTCTAGCGTTTTTTTTTCACTTGAAAAGTAATCGGTAATTTCTTATTTTGCATTTAAAAAAATCTATAAATTACACTCATAAGTAAAAAATTATATCGTATATATTTTATCATTTTATATAATTTAAAACTTCTTACAACGATTTTTATAAATTAGTGATATTTGAAAGTTAACCCGATTTAAAAATATAAATTAAGAAATCATTGTATTATATAACATTATAAAAGCACGTTTCATTTAGGTCTTATTTTCTATGTATCCGATGAATAATACAATTAATAATTCTACATAATATGAATATTTGTAAAGATACCGTTTATATTTGCTTAAAATTAAATATACGATTATGAAGGTAAAAAATAAAAATATATACCGTTGAATCCTATGACAGAAAAAGTGTGTATAAACAACGATAGGTAAGTTAAAGTTAAATATTCGAATAGCTATACACACATACGCGTACACAAATACATATATATTTTTATAAATATAATCAAAAGACGTAATAAAATTTTAAATAATCCAATAATCTATTTAAACATTTTGTCATCGTATATATAAAGATAACTAAATTATTCCATTTTTTGAAATTTTAAATCGATATCGTTATTCATTTCTTACGTGTAAAAAAAATTTCAAGAATTTAATTTTTATGTAGTAATCTAGCTTCTTTTATATTTCATTTTTATCGATAATTAAAATGTAGTTGAATTAAAAAGTAACTTAAAAAATTGGTTGACCGGCGCTTAGAAAAATGAGTTACGTACGAATTAATATTCCTTGCATTAAAATATAATATTTAAAACTTATTTTATAATAGTATATTTTTCAATTATTTAGGTTGCAAATTATATTTTGGTATTGTTGTTAAGAGTTACTTTTAATTTTGCTGAAATTAATTATATTATAAAATTACTTTTATTTTAGAAAAGTTGAGTGATCTTCGTATATCTGACAAGTAATAATTTTCATCGTCTAGAATAAAATTATCCGTTATAAAATGTTTTTTATCGTATACAACATTTATAAAGAAAGTGTTTTTTTTTTTAAATTATAAAATATATATATTATATACTTTATGAATTATAGTCTTTTGATATTTTTAACGGTATTACCTTTCATTAAAGAACTTAGAAAATATTGAACAAGCATTTGGCACACGTTGCATTATTATAATGCTATTGGCGTTAATTGATGTGTGATGAATTTTTCATTAGAGATAAATCGATGCGAAGAATGTGAAATAGCTTAACGCTATTAATTGACGATATTTTTTTATAATGGAAATTTATGGAATACGACATAGCAAAAATAATTCGAAATGTCGAACCTTTTCTTAATAAATCCTCGTCTTTCGAGATATTACTTTATGAAATAACGGTGAATTGAATAGATGAGATTATTTTTAAATCTTTTGAAATTTATTAATTATGATAATTTAATTCAATATTATACTCAATTTTAAATTTATAATTTCTTACAAATACTTTTATAGAATTTTCCAAGTATTTATTTATTTTATTAAAATCAAATCAATCATTGGGATACGATTTCTAAATATCTTGATGTGTTTAAATATACTATGTAAATGAATTTATTATTTAAAAACGGAGTTTCGTAATTATTCTTATTACTTTGTAATATTTCTAATAAAATTGTTTGTATGCTATTTAAACTACCGTAGTTCAATAATTATTGTTTATCCGTTGAGACGTAAATTGATGTTACCAATCGTTTAACCTTCAATACTCCGACTTTGTATTTGATATTACTATTTCAGTTGAAAGAGTAATAATAGCTATTTATAATCTTAATCGATGATGAATTTATATTTGCAAATCAAAATTGGTGACTAAATTTTCTCTGGAGTATTATTATTTAATCAAACGTATGTTGAGTAATACGTAAATTTAAAAAGAAATTATAAAAATACAATTAAATAAAAATTATACGTTTGCCAATAATAATTATCGTCTCCGTATTATTTGACGTAACGATATTATTTTTCAAATGGACAGTCAGGGCTTACAACGGATAGAACAATGCTCCTGATTAAATGTAGCGTATCTATATTCGAGTGTATTTTCAATATAAATATAAATGTTCCGTTGGATAATACAACGATTTATTATAAATTGAATTGTTTAAATAAGACATTTTAACGAAAATTACTTTTGGCGCTGAAATTTCATCTGAAATAAAATATGAATTTAAAATTCCGACATGACTACGCGTACTTTATAATACAAATAACGTAATAATGTATTACGTTAATATAATAAGTAAACGGCTCCTTAATAAAAAAAATACTAATTCGATAAGAAAACACGGTAAAATTACACGGTAAAATTGAATGCAATGTAATTTTATATAATCGCAATAATAGGATATTCCCTTTACGGTCTAATATCAGATGAAAATAATCTAATCTAATATCGCGAAAAGAAAAGCAGCGAATAAAAAAAATGTTCAATTTATTTACAAGTCGTTTTAAGAATAATTGGAGTTTCCGCTGTCGAAGCAAATATTCGGTTAGGAATATTCGGTTGGGAATATTCGATTGTTTGGAGGGACGGAAAAAAGCGCGAACCTTGACGAATGATGGCCTCGCCGGGAAGGAAGGTAACGGGGAACATGGCGTCGAAGATGTCGGACCGCTCGTTCTCGTCCAGGTGGGCGAAGAGGACGTTCTTGGCGATGGCCTTGCTGAGGGCGGCCATCGTTTTGTAGTCCTTGGGCACGACCTTCTTCACGTAGCTGGTGGCGTCCTCCTCGGTCACGGGTTCCGCGGAAATCCCGCCTCGTCTTCGCGGTACCTGCGGTCCCTGTTGCCCCGCTGGCATGTCCTCCGTGTCCTCCGGACTAGCCGCCATTTGTTGCTTTGCATCCTGCGCTTGCTGCAACAAAGCAAATTTATGAATATCGTAGATCAGCGTTCTTTCGAGCAAGGACACCTGGGGAAGACTTTTTTCCTTCGTAACCCAATTTTTTTTTTTTTTGGCTAAATTTGCGTATCGAACGTACCGAATGTTCGAGGCGTCCTACATCCGTTACTAATTTCTTATCGAGGTGTCGCTTTTGTTGACAATATTAAAAAAAAATTATATAACATTCCGAGTGCCAAGCAATATTTACGAAATTTGGAACGACGGATGATCGATACCATCGGATACGCTCGTTTAAAATCCACGCGGTTAACGATAAATCTTTTTTCGATTCTACTTGGACGCGTTAGAATATACGCGTTAGAATATACGTACAATATAATCCAAAGTAAGTCAATACAATGTCGTTCGATACTTCGTAATCGTATCTCTGAAAGAACTTGGACTCAACGGTTATCGCTCTTTGACATTAATTAGGGTGAACTTTTTCCACTACTTTATCGAGAGGCTTTCTCTCGGTCTTCGCTTATCCGCTCGAATTTTTCGATGAGGCTATAGTACATTTTCGCTCGCACACGCTCACAACGACCTACGACCCGAGTGTCCGATACTCGGAGATCAAACCGCTTCTAGTAGATATCCAAAATACTTTCGAGTCACTCGACAGTTTTCTTCGTCCATACTTTCAGTGCCGATTTCAGCGATCACGATTAGTCGACTCGCTTATTTCGGAAATTTGTATTTACCAAAAGATTTTAATTTACTCTAATTAACATCGGATGTAAGTTTTCGTTCCAAAAGCGTTTGTTACAAATTAAAGTTCTGTTCGCGAAAACATTCGCGATTACGGTAATTAAAAACGATAAGTTACAATAACGCGAATAACTATTACGCACTAGAAATTATTCGACAGTTACACCGATCGATTTCGTACCCGTACTTTTTCTCCGGTAAGATCAAACGAAAATCAGCTAACGGATTTCGAGCTATCTCCTTTATTTTTTCCAGATTAGATATAAACAGGGTTAGCGATAATTTCGACTTCGATCCAATATCTAAAAGACCCGATGGATTTAAATAGTCGTAAAGGGGGCGTTCGAAGCACCGGAGCACCGGAAGTAATCTTTGAACGACTAGATTATTTCGGAAGTTGCTATCGGGACAAGGAAATTTCAAAATTACATGGTTCACGTTGGACTCGTTGCGAACGAATGAAATAAACTAATTTTAGAAAATAGTGCGAATTTAAAGATTTATATCATAAATTTCTTGCTTGATTAATACTTATATATATATATAGTGGCTCGATTATTCCTAACGAAAGAATCGATACCGAAACTTGAGAAAATTTATTAAAAGTAAATTTAATGTCGCGATCGCGTTCGAAAGAATTAGTATAAAATATTTTGCAATTTAAGTTATGATCTCGAATCTGTAAAATTGAATAAATTTAAATAGAGATTTTACTACCGTAAAATACTTTTGAAAATACATTATATTCGAAAGTGAAATAAATAACTAGGTCAGTAATATCTTCTATGACGTATCATTGATATATTTCTAACGTGTAAATCATACGAAGGTTTAATATAAAAAATGTAAAGGTGCACGTACCGGCTTAACGTCACTTTTCATTTATAATTAATTACGCGATTGACAGGACGATGAAATATAAGAATCTTCGCAACTTCATATTTTCTACTGTGTATCAAAATCATAGTAAAATTGGAATTTATACACTGTATAACATAATATTTACGGATTCGTAAAATTACAATTCAATTAAAAAACTTTAAATTTGACATCACTGAAATCGAAAATTTTAAGTAAATTCGAAAAATAAAACAATGCCTGTACAATTTTTAATCGATCTATTTACTCGGTATATTTGAATTGTATTGAATTATTAAATAACTTATTAAATGGACTTCCTAATTTATAGAGTACTAAATATAAGGTGTTTCATATGTCGTATGATAATGGTGATGTAACGTTTGAAAGTTTTCACGTGGCACAAATAATAGATACTTTATACCCTTCTTGACATTGTGCCTTGTAAATTTTGCATGCGACTGCGTATTTCAATGTATACGTACGAAAATTTTAAAAGAGCTTTTATAAACAAACGTAGCATTTACGAAACCCTGAATTTTTAACGAACAATTTATGAAATTAATTTTTTGATTTTGCATTATTTGAAAGTAAGTAGAAGTTAATAATTTTATGTATTTTTTAAATTTGCAATAAACAAAATATTTAATATGGATTGCTAATTTTCGATTAAAGTTTTTTTTAATACGTAGTCAACTAATTTCAAAACTTAATCTTAGAACATACACTGATTTATCGCTTATTGAAATTTCTAATAGTTCAAAACTTGTTCATATAGACAAAGTTTAAAGCATAGTTAGGATACTGTATTTTTTAATTTAGAACATTGAGAAATTTTCAAGTTTGTTCAATTTTAATTATGCAGTTTTTACAATACATTAAAATTTTAATATAATACAAGCATACGTAATTTAATGAAAAAAAATATAAATTATAAGTTCAAGCAATAGAAAACGATCCGAAAAATTTAATATTGTTTTTTATATATGTTCTTTATTATATACGACTAAAATTATTTTCCACGTTTAACATCTTCTACGTCTACGGTTTTAAATTTCAGTAATTTATTAAAATTTAACATTTCTTTGTAAAAACTATGTTTTCATTTTTAATTCTATCGACATCTAATTATGTAAAATGATAAGTCAATACAACGATTATGTAATAAATAATATGATTCTTTATAATTTTTTTTTTTCAAAAATCCCAAAAGGAATTCAAATGCTTAATTGTAATTCCTTATTTATTAATATATACCAATTTCAAATTAAAATGTAGTAAATTTATTCCGATGCATATGGAAAGATAATTATATTGAATGATATAATTAATAATAAGTACACGTAGTCAATATCAAATTATCTTATTTACAAACTAAAAACATACGGGAAAAAAATCTAATATTACATTAATCATCTTCAGCGTTAAAAATTCTTATATTCTTTATAAATCTTATAATATTATGTCATATGCTGAAATATTTGAGATTTATTTTAGTTTCTGTATGTTACAGACTACAACAAGGTTAATTGATTTTGTAATTGAACGAACTGAAAATTATGAAGAAAACATTCATCTTTATAACTGGAATTTCAACGAAACTAGGACATCGGTACATAAAATTAGTTAGCAAAATTTAACAAAAAATCTTTTACTTATGCACATTTGTGCATTGATAAATTTTATATTTCAAGCTTTAATACAGAAAATTATATTATGAGCTTTTTATATCAATCTTATATAATCTTGACATCGATTTACGTGTACAAAAGATTAAATTTTTAAAATACATATTCATGATATATTGTATTTTATTTTTTATTACATAATTTCATTGTTCTTTAATAGTTATTCATTTTAGGTGTAAACAATTATTTCTATACATATATATGTATAGATAATATTATTGAAAATTACATTAATTACAAAGTTAAACTAGATTTAAATTTGAACTTTAAAAAAATAGATTCTTAAATATACAACAGCTATTAAAGAATTCATTTTCTTTGGTTTCGGAAGTAAATATAAACTTCGTATCATTTACATTGACATTTTGATTAATTGTATATTTAGATATATATACACTACACAGGAATTTTTCTAAAATGTTATAATACAACAAATGGGTTTTGTATTATGAATATTTTAAATACTCGTAACTTTTCGTTTCAATTTTTAAGGATTCTCGAGTAGTATTTTAGAATACTAAAACTTTACCGAGTCGTATTTCATATTCATTGTCCAAGTCTTATTTCACACCTCTTCACTTTATCTATATTTCAAATTTTAAACTTAAATGTTTCCTAAGAACAAGAAAGAAAAACTAGTGTAATAATTAATATTTTGTAATATAGGAAAACTTTATTATTAGTAATTTTTTAATGTAAAATTAACATACAATAAATATATTATTAAAATTTTTAACACCTTGCCAAGATTTTAAGATATAAAATATTATCAAAAATTAATACCTGACCGATTCAATATCTATCCTTTAATCATTTGCTAAGCGATGGCTTGGGAGTCCTCGAAACAACGACAATTAAAATGATAATAAAACGAATGAACTCTCGTCTCTTCGAGGTGCAAAACTTCTTTGTCACTTTTTTTATTTTTCTACATCATATTTTTTGAGCGTTCGATAAATTCGAAAATGTATTAGGTTTAGGATCATCGGAATTAAAACTTATTTATTTAAATGATCATCCCTATTTTCAGTTTAGTGCAATAAAACTATATTTACTTCATGTATATTACTTTATGTAAATTTTTGAATTTGCCTCCTGCATGGTTAGAATAATAATTTAGAATAATAGAATAGTTTGAAATTGAAAAATCTAAAAACAGGAGAGTTGATTTCTAAGAGGAAAAAATGTTATCGTTTTATTCACAAAAATTGGTATTCAAATTGTACCTTTAAATTACTTTTATAAATTTTTGTACATTAAAAATTACTACGAATACCTACGAACGAATCGTTTGTAGCAATAAATATAACATTATAAGTACTTTTATAAGGAATATAAATGACGCCTAAAGAAAAGAAAAGAAAACTTTAATTATAAACTCCCGCGATAGAAATACGCGTTGCTTAAAAAGTTGGTTCGACGCTGCAACACAGTTTGTCTCGCTCTTGAAAGATACCAAGTTAAAAATTGTCATGGTGTTGAAGCGGTGTACAACATTTTCAAAAATGGATAGAAACGTCGAGAAGTTGTAAAGAACGAACGCTGTTCCGAATCATTTCGAGAACGAAGATAATAGCGATAGATCATTCTGACAACTGTCACAGTTACCGTTGATCTTTTATAAATAGACAAAAAATTCCACGCGTACGCGTTAAATATTTTACGCTCGGTCTCCGTCAATGTCTTACTCCACTTGAAAAATTGACTCCAAATTAAAGTAGAATTTAAGAATACACGCGTAAAGCGTAACCACGACGATAACTTCATTCTTTCATTGCGTAACGGATGTTAATTTCCATAATAGTATTTTTATACGTTGGTATCTGGTTGAGAGTTTCGATAAAGTCTAAGCGCTTTTAACGTACTGTGAATAACTAGGAGGAAAGCTTTACTTATTTATTCTAGGACGAATTAAAAGAACGCTCCAACGTATAACGCGGATTCAAAAATTATATATTTTTCGAATTCGATACCGTTTATTCGACATTCTCGCCATTTTTTTTATATTCGACATTTTTTAATACAATTTAAAATTTTTTATACGTTTAAAAGAACGCTTTAACGTTACGTTGGCAACGCTATTTTAGTTTACGTCATAAAATAAATTTGCACAATTTTTACCGTTTCTCCGCAGTCATCGTTTTTAAAATAATTTATAAGATCGGACGTATTTTTCCAATAAAAATTTTCCAATCGTTCGGTACGTTCGCAAGAATATAACGAATACGCGGGCAACGTTTTAAAATGGTTTATCCTTTCGTCGAAAGGTCAGAGTGCAGAGTGAAATCTATCGATCGCTTTCGAAACAAAAAATATAAAATATAAAATATAAAGGATAAAAACCATTCTAAACGAAGTTTAAATCAAGTGTGAAAAAAAAGTTGTATAAAAAACTCTTTTAAGTATCGAAGTTCGACGTTGGAACATCGCGACATGAATAAACGAGAACGTGTCATCGACGTTAGGCGTGCGAGGATGCGGTTGTCACCACTGCGTACACCGACCGCATCGACCCTTCAAAATTAATAGCCGCTCGTTTGCGTAACTCGAATTAATAATCGGAATGCGCGTAAACTGCGCCGCTGAATCACGAGACCCAAAATAAAACTCTCGAGAATCGGGAAAAGTTAGATCGGGACAGTTATCAAAACAATGTTTACGAACAACATTCTTTTTTTACCGATGCGTTGCTTTGACAGATCGCATTGGGGGGGGGGGATTCGAACGATCTTGGGTTGATCGTTACGTTGTAATACGAAATAATAAATTCTCGATACTTTTCAATTTCTTCGAAGAGTCGCGTCGGATACGCGATATCGCATTCGATTCTACGACAACCGACGCTAAAACCAGGCTTACAGCGATATTAACGAGCGAATACCAACGAGCGAATACCAACGAGCCAAGGACTATCTTCGCGCGCATTCTCTTTGGAATTTGCGAACGAGGAGGGAGATCCAGGAGGAGGTGCATTCGCCGAAATTGATCGAGAGCTAATTTTTCTTGAGGTTATTTCCGCGAAATAAGTTACTTCGTGAATCGAGACGGACGCTGACTGAGGATGACGCGGGATGTGCGGGATGCGCGGGAAGGAAAGCACCCGAGGAATAAAAATAAAAATATCGCTTTCTCGCGAGAGATCGTTGCTTCGTCGATGTTCAGCGTCGAGGTTCAGCGTTGCGATATTCACCCGATCCGCGAGTAGAGATTAATTCGCGCGGTCTCCTCTGCGATCTCCTCTGCAGTCTCCTCCGTACCGCCACCACCGCCTCTCCTCTCCACCGCGCTCCGGAGCCGTTTATAAATAAGCACCGGGCTCCCTAGCCTAGCCTTGGCGACGAGATGCTCCGCGTTCCCTCGTCTACCTGCCGACCCGACCCCCTTCCACCTACTCCTTCCACCTACTCCTTCCACCTACTCCTTCCACCTATTCTTTCTCCTCGACTTTCTCATCCGCGCGTGGGCGACTGCGCGGCGCTTATATTAGTTGGCCCGTATCTGTGACGTTCCGTGGCTTTTCGAAACTGCGAGAGGATGACCCGCTTTTAACGATGACGGTTCCGCATTTTCTCTTCTCTCGTGGTAACGCGAGCGACTTGGACCGACCGTTGGCCTGTCGAGGGGATTCTAGAGGGGATTCTAGAGGGGATTCTAGAGGGGATTCTAGAGGATGCCGTCCAGGGAAATCACCGCTCTCTTTTTTTTTCTCTCTTTCCTTTTTTTCACCAACCCTTGTTAACATTTTTACCGCCTCGCGCGACAAAGTGTGAGGCTTCCAACGACTTTTTTCAAGAGGTATTCTCTCCAAACTTTTAGCTGCAAAATATTTTTGACATCCTATCGCTTTCCAAGATTTCCAACATTTCCTTTCATCTATCATTTTACCGCTTTTATTTTAGAACGTTCTTTGTCTTTGCTCATCCTTTCGCTCCATTCCTCGCTATTTTTCACGCAGCGTTCGTATTTTGGACTTTTAAATTCTTTTCAACCTTACACATTTTTACCCTCCCGTTGCTTTGAGGAAGATGCAAAGATTCGAATTTACGATGCATAGGTTACCGTTGACCGTTGTATCTGCTTATTACATATTTCGATCCGACCGAAGAAGGTTGAAGGGGTGTCCGATAAGCTCCTTTCTCTAAGAAGGTTCGCGATCGAGTTCATCATCGATATTTCAAGCGTTTTTATCTTTTAAATTTGAAAAATCGAGATTCGTCTGTTTTATAAGGTATTTATATTTCGTCATTTTTTTTTAACTATTATTTTTTTGTTAATCGAGGTGAAGTTTCTTCTAACGAGGTACTTTACCTACTAGTGGATGCGGAGAGATCGTTTTCTCGACCTTATTAAACCCCTCGACGTTTCTGCGTTCGCATTTTTTAAGGCACTCGTGAGTTCTCCGCGTATGGTGCAATGAAAAATTGTTTGAAACTCTACTCTGAGAACGGACTCTGTAAAATTAGCCTCTTTAAAATGTATACGCATCGTTTCTAGTAATTTTTAGCTAATTTTTAGCCATTTTTTAAAGTTTGAATATTGCCTAGTCATCTCTCGTGGAAAGAACGTCGCGTTGTCGTTAATAACGCGACGTTCTTTTATGTTTTTAATGCGGAATAATGGCAAAGTCGTTTGGAAATAAATCGATTTCTTCTTGCTATTCCAGATTTGAAGTAATTTTGTCGAGCGCCAAAAATGAAATAAAAATAGAAAAACTGGGTTACGCGACTACTTCAAATTTTTTAACGTATCTTTTTTTTTGAACCGAAAAGTCTACAAATATTGCGAACGATAGCGCGTCATTGTAAAAATGCCTATAAATCGATCGATCATTTCCGATATCAGTGTACTCATTTGAAAGGTTGAATTATCCTTTTTCGATTGCCGATCGCCTTACGTGCGGGTAGTCGATCGAACTACGACGACGACGACGACGACGACGACGACAGTTCGACGCGTACCGAATGCAATTAACGTTGATTAACTTTGATGACTCTTAAGCTACGAACCAAAATACCCAGAAAAGAGAATTAGATTCGTTTTTCTCTAAATAATATATATCAACCATAAAACAAAATAATAAAAAAATACATAAAACTGTTTACTCGTATAAACTTACTGCTCGGGAAACGTTAAATTTTTTGATTCGTACGTGTGTTTTAATTTATTTAACGATGGTAAAGTATTTATCAACTTTTACAAAAACTGGATAATTTATCATGCGCTACTACGTCATTTTAAAAATAATAAAATTTTATAAATACTTCGTTGCTCTATAAATAACGAATTTATAAATTAAAAACTTGTTACGAATTTTAATGGTTACTTTGTATTATGCAGAGAGACGAACCATGTTAGAAACGAAGAAAGAAAATATGGTCTATTTTCTTATTATGTACGTTTTTTTAAATATGATCGAATACGCGTATAACAAGCGCAACAAAGAATTAATTCTAGTGTTAGTGTACCGTTTCACAAAATTTAAAAGGCAACGAGCGGATAATCGTATTCCTAAGCTTATCCAAAACAAGTTTTGAAATTAACGTTATCCCAGTAGATTCGAATTTATGTACTTTACAATAATCCGATAAATGCGTTAAAATAAAAAATTGTAAGTACCGCATAGAATAAATTGGTTGATCCATGAATAGAAAAATATCTTTTCTATAATAATTATAAAGCATAATAATCACGCAGATTTATTAGTTCGGCGCGTTGCTCGTTATTTACGAAAACAGCGTAAATCAGTTCAGTCGTTTAAAAATAATTCTAAACAACCGAATGAATTGAAATATGCGTTATTGGGATATATGGATAACTACGTACGCGTGTAAATACGTATCGGGCGTGAGAGTAAAAGCGTACGCGCGAATGTCCGATAAACGTGTCCGATAAACGTCTGATAAAAGTCCGATAAACGTCCGATAAACGTCCGATAAACGTCCGATAAATGTCCGATAAACGTCAACGAAATAATTTTTGGTCGGCGAATTCGCATCTGCTTCGGTAGGCTTAAGTCTCCGATCCAGTCGATGTAACCTTGTGTATAAGTGAGTCCTTGCCATTATCTCTCCAGCGTATACAACAGGATCGGTTTAAGTAATTTTACCGACGGGTTAAGTAGACCAACCCACGATCGAGTCTAGATACGTGTAATCTTATCCGTTTTCCGATTAATTCCTGAAATGTATTTCACGGTTATATATTTTATTTTTAACGATGCTCACTGTTGATTAATAGGTACTAATAATTTTTTATCGTTTGTTTCAATTTTACTAAAACCGATTCGTAGACACACGATAAAGGTTTAAAATTTTATTCGTTGGAACGTTCGAATCGAAATTGTGAAAAATCTGATAAGTATAAATTGCAGTCGGTAGCGAATACCATCGAATTGGAATAAAGAGTCATTCGATTTAGAAATACCGTCGAAAGAAGAATCGAATGTATTTCATCTCTTCCATCAAAGTTTCGATTCGTTCCAACGATGTAGTTGTATAATAAATGGCTATCTCGAAATTCAAAATGATATAATCGCTTCAATGATAACAAAATTTATTTATAGATTAATCTGATTTGATATTCGTTACGTGACGTACGGTAATAATCAATCTTGTTATTAAAACAAATTTCGATACGAATCGAACGTGAAATTCGTATCGTTATTATGTATTTTATAATTAAAATATATTAATGAAAATCTACCGTTACATTCGAATTTTTCACTCAATAAAATAATGTGTTTAGATGACATTGAAAATTCAATTATTTTCTTTTACTAATATTTTTTAACTTTGTTAAATCAATATAAGAAATTGTCCATAAATTTATTACTAAAAAATATTGTTTTAAATTCTTTAAAATTTATATTCGTATAAATTTATTTGTAAGAATTTATATCTTATTCGAATGCACGCATGTAATTTTTTAATAATTTATTCGCATTTACTTTATTGAATTATCGGAACAGTGGTAGATTCGCTTGATGACTACGTTTATTTTTTCTTGATTTATTATAGGTAAAATTTCAAGTATAACATTTTCAAGTAGAATCATTTTTCTTTTATTAATTATTAAAAGGTAATTAATTAGATTAAGCGGCGTAGAAAATGCTCAAAATATACCATTTTTACACCTCAAATTATATACTAATTAATAAAAATGTATAACCTTCGATTCAATTAATACATCTTAACTATTATTTGTATTAAATTCAATACTTTCATTAGAAATAATAATATTTTGGATTTTGTGTTTGAAGTTATTTAAAACAATATACAAGATTTACGTTAATCTTCAAAAAAATTTATATACAATTGTATAATCGATGTCAAAATGTATGGAATTAACTATATTAAATAAAATTTTTTTGAAATTAAATAATTAAACTTTGTTTTTTAAATATTATTATTTAAGATGAATTACAAATATTTTCATAAATTTTTACAAAATTGTGTTTACAAACACATTTAAAACTAATATGATTTTAAGCTTATGAATAATTATAAAAAAAATAATTAACACATTATCCTTTAGCAAAATAAAAAAATTTTTAATTTATATTATTATAATATTAGAAAATATCGATATAATATAATTATTTCATATAATATAAATATCATTATCACATTTTTTTCATTTTTATATGTTCTTGTATACCTACATAACAATGTTATTTTAATTCTAATTTAAAAATTATTACTGCTTTTGAATATAAAATATATATTGATCAAAGAAGATCCATAAAAGAGGTATCGAAATTTAAGATGTATATCAAAAAAACTTGTTTTATTCATTATTAAATGAAAAATAACTGTAAATGCAAAATAAATAAAATAGAAATTATAAAAACTATTATTTAGTTTTATTTTACATGTAAAATATTGCATTCAATTTTTATATTTAAAACAAAAAATTCTTAAAATTTCGTAAAACTTGTAAACAATAAATTTAATTTATCGATAAGCATGAATTTTATAGTATATTATTAAAACAAATATTAAAATATATAAATTTATACGGTTAATTCTATTTTTTGTATCAAATACAAATAATCGAATAAAAAAAATTATTGTGTAGGTTTACAAAAATTTCATGATTTTATACTTAAATAAATCTACAGTTAACATACAAAATATATACTGCTAACTAATAAAAGATAAAATTTATTACTGGATTTAATAAATTAAATTTTATAGTTTATACTAATAAAATAACGCATTTAAATTAAAAAACAATATAAATCAGTCTAAAAATAGTATATTTAATTCTGGCATTATTATTGATGAAAATCAATTGTCAAAAATTATATTTTTTATTCCAACAGCTGAATTTATATTTGAATATTTTCTGGAATATGGTTTAATAAATAAATCAAACTAATAGAAATTTATATTTCAAAATAAAATTTTGCAATTTGATGTCGTGGAATAGAATACACGAGTAAATCAAATTATTTTCGGTTATACGGTTTTCACGTATGTAATTTAAGAAAAAAAATTTCGAAAGCAATATATAATTAATTTAATTGATTAATGTGATAAGACCCTTTAATTTATTACATCACTAGAGTAAGATTTATGAAAAAAATAATGTGATTTGCCATTTGTAATAAACAAGAAATATTAGTTTATCGTAATTCATATTTATTTTATAAATTTATCAACATATATTTTCTTTCTTTATCAAACTAGAAATTATGTAAGAACTTAAAATTTAAATAAGAACATAATCTCGCTTTCAAATATTATTTGGTACTTAAGCCCGTTTGTATCGTTGGATATTGTTAGTATTAATTACGTATATATCATAATATAAATCATTAAATTTAATCACTTATATAAATTGAAACTTCATTGAATATAGCAGTTCATTTAAAGAGATGATATACGTCGACGCGTTTCGTATTTACGGCAGCAAGTAAAATAAATATAAAAAATGACGACATTCTAATATTACATAAATCTTAGAATTTTATTAAGTCGGTTTGGTACAAAAAATACGAAGTTTTTAAGCATTGTATTCAAGATACAAATTACTAGAGATTTTACTGCCTCTTTTATTCGCGCAAACGATGTAAAATATTAATCAAGTTGACTTAAATTTTAGAGATAAACACTAAAGTCGTTAAAAACTATAATATAGAGCAGTTTCTATTTTCTTTACAATGTGTAAAAATGTTATAAAAAATGATAAAGAAAACCTATGGTTTTTATCAAGCCTATCGATATCAGGTATGCCTAAAAATATTAAAACTAATTTCGCTATATTTTATTAATCATGATTCAGAACGCTTCGGTCATTAAGATATTTTCAAATATAAAAAATTGGAATGTACGCGGGACTCACAATAACAAAGGATTATTATTCACGCAAATCATCGATAAACTTGGTCTCACTTATTATTTTACTTTTTCAATTAGAAAACAAGTATTTTAAATGGAAACGCTTCTAAATTGCTTAAAGTAGATTTATAAATTTCGTAAATAACAGCTATTTGCACGACGCTTAGATATAATTCTTCGCGAGAGACAAACCAATTCATTTCGTCCACGAACATCCCTCTTATAAAAGTGACGAAATCGATAATTAACAATCCTCTTAAATACTCGGTTATTTTAATTTTCCAGCGAAACGCGACTCGACACTTACTTCTCGAAAAGGAAATAAATCAAAAATTTCTCTTGGACGAAATCCGAGAATCGATCTACTATCGATGTGCTCTAATTAAATATTTCCCAAGAAGGATTCACTTTTGAGTATTCTAAACTCTACTTTCATCGCTTGTGCTTAATTAAGTATATTTATCGAAGAATATTTTTAATCGAATATATTTAGAGCTTAAAAAAAATTATCAAATACAGGTCAAATGCGCGACCCTTCTTTTAAAAACAATATCATTATAACGACGGCATTTCATATACATTATTTCATACACCGCGAATCGCAATAACGAATTAACCCTGAATTAGAATTAATTTTATCGCTTTATCATTTTTTATTACAGCGATAGAAGCTTTTCTCGCGATCCCGTCGCACGCAATTTGCCGAATTTCTCAAGCTTTTCAACCGAGTTCGGAAATGCTAAATCTGCGCTTAGCTAAGAACGAACGATAGATTTAGAGGGAAAATAGGTTACCTTTTAACAAATAAAGTTTTTCTTCGATTTTCTACGTCATAGACCGGAGGTTTTTACCGCGGTAGAAAAGTGACTATCGAGCGAGTCGAAAGTTTAGCATATCAGAAAATTGAAAATTAAACGAACGGAATATCGATAATATCGATGATTGGTTATCAAAGATAATTTGGCTTTTGGGCAAAACTACATTCAAATACATAACGAAATAAATTCAAGGTTTTCTCCATTCGGATTGTAATTAGAAGACTCGGATCCGAATTCGGAATCATCGACCTCGATTTATCATTCGTGTTTAAAAATATTTATTCAAAGTATTTTTTCAGTATTTATCGCGAGTACGAAGGAAAAAATATGTCATTGAACCGACGATCATCGCACACCGATCGTCACATCGCCAAATAAACGAACTTACTGATTTCAAAATATTTCCCTCGCGAAAGCGGATCATTTTACGTATCTACGACTTTATTCGCTCGAAATTTTTCTCGCTCTGTTATCCTGACATTGTTCCTGAAGTTATTGGTAAGAACGGCTGTTTCGACCTTAACACTCGGACATAACGAGTGAGCAAACAACCACCGCGAACCACCGCGAACCAAAGGCGTTATCACCCTTTCGACTCGACTGGTATATTCGACTGAATATCGTTTCGCGTTCGCGTCGCACGTCGAGAAATTATGCACAACCCTGACGATACGAGCGGACACAAAAGAGTCCTTCCAAGTGCTCGGAAAAGTAAGCCAACCAGTTTTGTTGTCTCTCCCGTTCGGTTCGAGTCTCAGAAACAAAAAATGGAGCGATAGAAATCTTGGAGATCCCGAACGGAGCGCGAGTAAATCGATGTCCCAGTGGAAAAGAGATACGTAGACAGGGAGATAAAGCGAGTGAATCGGAGAGAGGAAGGGAAAAGCCCGCGGCGACATCGACGCGAGATAAACTCGCGGCCTTGGGTAACCGAGACAGTGAGAGCTTTTCGTCGGTAAGCACGAGTGTGTGTGTGTGGTCGTGGTCGTGGTCGTGGTCGTGGTGATCGTCGACGTCGTCATCCTCGTCGTCGCCTTCGTCCCGTCTCTCTCTCTCTCTCTAGCGTGTGCGTGCGCGCCTGTGCGAACCCGAACAACGCTCGAGATATTGGGCGCAACTTCGGAGCAAGGACGAGTTCTCCTCTAAAATCAATCTTCAAAAATAAAAGTACGGAACGGTTCAAAAGGAGATCGCGGTCCGTTCGCCCGCGTCGACTGGCTGTCATCGATAAAGAGCGTTATTTATCCTGTCACGAAAACTTTCGATTCGATTCTCGTTCGGCGCATTCGAACGATTAATACATCGAATTACACTTCGCCGACTAACACCGATATCGATCTATTTTAAGTTCATAAATTTTAAATAAATTTCTTTTAAAGTGCTCGTTGGCAAGACAATCCAGTTCTATTTTGTTACATCTGTCTTTAAAAATGAGTTATCGTCGATGTTATGGACCTTTGAACGAATCCACGTTTTACACTGTATCGTAAAAAACGTAAGGTCGTTACACTTTTTGTAAATTTTCGTTCACGCGCGTATTTTTTATCGATAATTTCAAAAAAGATTAAGTTATTTACACCGTTTCTTGTTTCGTTGATCGATAAATATAAGCGAAATTTCTTAAATAATGAAATAGTTTGAACTGTATTTTCGAGAATATCGCAATACCGAATCGAGCGTAGATCGGAGTACGAACGGGACTCAGAAATACGTTCGATGATCGCAAAATGTAATGCTAATTATTTTCTTTCGCACAATTATACATCATTGCCTAAACTTTTAAGAAACTGTACGAATAATTTAAAGTTACTTAAATAAATATTATTTTTGGTGGTTAAATTTATTTAGCTTTTATAATTATTAGCGTTAAAGTAGCCGTGATCGTAAAAAATGTTGAACGAAATTGATTCAGGAAAAGCGCTACAATTAGTTTTTCGTAAATCGAGGTAACTTTGAAATTAAAAATAGTTATCGATGAACGGAGTGGAACGAAGGAAGTTGGTATCGTGTATCGTTTTCAAAAGGCACAAATTAAATTTAATATCGGTAAAAATTATTTTAAAACGATACCTGTACTTAATTAATATATAACCAATATCCGTTCAAAATTAGTATTTTCAAATTAGAAAACAGTTCGAGCTTACATCCCGCCGTGTATCGACGCGAATTTCGTTAACTATATCTATATCGGGCATTTTTTCATGGTACGTGCGAGCTCTTTTCACGGGACGTATGAAACATCGCTCTTTAATTTGTTTTTCTTTTACGGTAATTAGATGAAACTAGAGTAAATAGACTGTAAAAATAATTGGTTCTAAAAACTATTTTTGGTTTTTATATTTATTTCGATATTTTACTGTTTCAATATCAAACATTTTATTGAACAATACAAATTTAACGGACGGAATTATCATTTTAAATTAAGGTTTTATAATTCGAAATTTTGTAATATCGATAATTTGATTTTGTTCGGTTAAATTAATTGTTTTTTATCGAAGCAACTAGAGGGAGAAATATATAGAGAGACAGAGTCAATTTAAATATTTTAATTTTCTTTATATATTATAAAAAATACATATCGATACATTTTAAGTAATGTTTATAGCGTTATACTTATTATTTTTTAATGATTTATAAATATTATTAGATAATTTAAATTTAATTATTTTTGTAGTATAATTTAAAAATATTTAATAAATATTATTATTTAAATATTTTTGAAAAGTGATAAATGAATTTCTTGATAGCGTTTCATTATTTTATTTGGTTCGAATATTTTTTTAATTTTATGATCTTTCGAACAAAAATAAGTAGCTGAAAAATGTGTAAAAATTGATTTTATACAATTTTTATGACTTCAAGATTTCGTTAAATTATGAATTTTGTCATCTTCAAAATATTTAATTGTTAAGTGTATTACGTAGTATTTATCTTTTGAACATTTTCAATAATCATTAATATTTTCAGTAAATAAAAAAAGTGGAAAAATCTTTATTTTTTAAATATTATCTCAAATTTTTATACCTAAAAAATGGTATAAAGTTTTTATTTCATTATCTTTTGACATATAGTGAAAATAGGACTCGTACATCGACATATTTAAGTGGGTCACTTGTTTTTTCATGTCATAATAAATGAATAATTTTTTTTCGCATGAATTATATTTAATTGATTATGTATGTAGATTATAATTTACTTCAATCTATTTATTTCTATTTAATTTTTTTTTAAATAACATAAATTATAATAAGTATAAATATATATTTATTTGTATGTTTTATAATAATGATTTTTATATCGAATTAACCACTTAAAATAAAAAAAACTACGTTATGATTAAATTATTCAATTATATTCATTACTTAATTAGCAATTATAAATTGATTTCATCAACCGATTATAGAATTCGAAAATTATTATTTATAAATATATTTTATAACATTATTTTATTATTATTCATTTTTTTACCGTAACAAAATGTAATATTTAATCTAAACCTTAAAATGGATACATTTTGTAATAAAAAATAAAAATACATTATTCAAATAAATTACTTTTATTAATTTATTTTAAATATGTAATATAACACGATGAAACCTCATAACAATATTCCAGATTGAAGCTAAATGATATTTAAAATATATAATTGTATTTATCTTTAAATATTTCTTAATTTTAAAAAAATATATAAAGATTAAAGGTACACAATTTAATACATTTCCTATAAATAAATATTACATATTCTTGGTTTTATTTATGTAATATATTTTATACTATTGTTCATGTATACCTTTGAGAATAAATAATTTTAACTGGAACTCGAAATAAAATCGTGTTTACTCGTTAAAGAATTGTATGGCACTGAAATTTATCAAAAAGTAAATATACGTCATTTCTCTTTTAAAAATATTTTTAAAGATGCTAAATAATCCGTTATGGAAAGAGTATTATAATAAAAGAAGAAACTTTATAAAAATATAATAAAAATGTATGAAAACACATTAATCAAACAAATTAAATTTATCGAATTAATTTTAATTAATATTATCTCAATTAAACGATTAAAAAAATTATTAATGTTTATTACACTTTTTAATAATCGTTTCCAAATATATTACGAAATAAAATTTCTTTTATCTATTTTTATAAAGACTATCTTATTTTTTATAGGTGTGGTTGTACAACAACCTTAAAAATCAAAAGACTGAATGTAAATATAATAACATGTCTTCATTTGGGAGAAACGCTTTTTATTAGGTTTGGTAAGCGACGGCATCAAAATGTGATCGGCTAATGAACTTGAAGCGATAATTATGAAAGTATGTGTATTGAAGCCAGAAAAAAGTCATTAAATTTGAACCGTGATTTGAATTAAGTTAATGTATTTACTATGAAAAATTAACTGTTTTTTTATTGTCTTTAATCACACGTAATTATTTCAGTTGTTAAAGCACTTTTCACATATATCGAATAACTAGTCGACGAAAATATTTATTAATGCTACATTTTATGAAAGATAAGTTTCATTGTAACACTTAAGTATTATTTAATTTGCCTTAAAAAATTTTATTTATAACATATATAAATTATCTTTTTTAACTAGTCAATTATCAATTTTAAGAATATTGTATTTCGATACATTTTTTTAATTGATAAAAAATATAAAACTATACCTTTTCGATTAAGCGCTTCCATAAATATAAAGGTACAAGTCCACAATTTTTTTTTATAAGAAATAGAATTACTTAATTTTATTAGTGTAAATATATTTTAAGAGAAAAAATAAAAATATTATTAGCAAGAAAATCATTCTTTAAGTATACTTAAGCGTGTTAACAGAACGAACTAAAAATAAAATTACGTTAATACAAAGAAAATGCGCGTCTATATTTTATATTTCATATACCGATATAAACATATTCTCAAAATTCTTTAATATTATCAATTTATTAAACAAATTTTAATGTAAATAAATCAATAATTTATGAATTAATTTATCTTATAAACAATTTGTCAATTTAATATTGTTATTAAACTTATTAACATAGTTGTGCCAATTTAGTAATAATTATAATTCTAATTTTAATAACGAAGTATTGTAATTACTCTGCTAAATATGTATATAATTTAATTTTAATTAATAAAATAAATTTTAAATTCTATTAAATTTTTCATTTTTATTTAATATAAATATATTTCTTAAAATAAAAATTGTATCATAGATAGAATTGTGAAAATTGCATTCGAATTTATATTAATTTTGCTTAATTCTAGATATTATATATTTATTACTTATTTTGAACAAATAAATTTATCTTTAGTTAATTTCAATACATCGATGTATTAGTTTCGATATATCCATTTTAATGAATTGATTCAATAGGTTATTACAGAATCATTATTTTATATTATTGTCAAGCTGAACAAGATATTTTATAGGAGAGTATTGAAACGCAATTAATAAGTCTAACAATACATACAAAATACGTCAACTTAAATACTTTATGAATTCATATTTATCCTAGTGTTTAATTAACAACAAATGTAACAAATATATTAAGTATATTGTAAAATATAATATAAAAACACGTTTATTAGGGAATTAAATAATACAAATTATTTGCGAAATTACAGATTCAATAGTTTTTCCCGTTTAATCGAAAATCACGAGATAAAAGTACATCGAATAATCAGTATTTTTCCTTTTTTTTTTTTGATTACACGACTAAACGTTAAAAGATAAAATATACTTATGGAATAGTATCGAACGTAAATATCGCGGAAAAAATGTGAGCAACGTTACATTAATAAAGAAATATTTATGAATCCGAAAACTTTGTTTCTTTGATAGGTCTTCTTTGATCGGTAGGAGCGAAATAAAAAATGTTTACAGCAAGAACTCGTTTCGATCTAGTCGTCATCCAGAAACGTTGGACGGAAAAATGCGCGAACGCTCGAACCGTCGAACCGTTGGAAGGGAATCTGCCTTTTATACCTTGGCCTACGTCCCCGAGTTAAAATCGCATACACCCACGCGATTCGTTCTCGGCTCCTAGCGAAAGCCAATAGTTGTTGCCTGTCCTTTTGGACGAACTCGTGTAAGAAGAGTCGCGGATCTCGACACGCGATTCGCCGGCTTCGACGCGCTTTTTAGTGGTCTTTTCATGGATTTTAGCGAGTGGAAATGTCGCGTTCGCCTACTGAAATAGAATCAAAGATCGGGCTTTCTACATACGTAGCTCTGCATCCGACGAGTACACTATAATTATTTGTAACGATCAATGTTACATCGATATAAACGGAAATTACTTTTATCTATATTACCGTGCCTTTTTAATAAAAAAGAATTTTTATATAAGATCTTTACATTTATTTCTTTCGATGCATTTCGAACCGAAACTATTATTGTACTCCCGTTTGATAGACAGAAAATAATAGGGTTGCTTCGCACAAGAACCAATGTAGATCGAATTTGCAATATCGCATCGATACGGGCGTAAATTAACAAAGAGTTCACCGAATATGCAATAGCTTAAAAAGAATTATCACCTTAAAAGAATTATCGAAAATCGGAGTAAGAAAACGATACGGGAATTTAAAAAATATACAAGGCATAAATTTATCGTTGGACCGTAAAGTAAAATAATAAAAATACAAAACTTGGTTAGAAACATCTATTTTTACGGTTGATAAAGGAAATCATTAAAGGAAGCGGATGCTAATTTAAAGATGCCGGGTAAATTATTTACAGAGCAGGTAGATTTTTTAGTTACATATTTTTCATAAAATATGTAGAAAATACGATAAAAAGATAAAAGTTGTTTCTGACGAAGATTACTTCGATAAGATAGGAAAATTGAAGATTTTGTTAAATCAAATTAAAGTAAGGAGATTTAAAAAAAAAATTTTTTTGAATGAAGAAGCCAGTTATTGGTTAATAGAGAAAATAAAAAAAAATAAATGTAAAAAGGGCAAGTCAGCCGAGTAAAAAGTTTTTTTCGCGAGGGCGAAATTTAGATTGCGCGACCAATTGGTAAGAGCTCTTGGTAAGAACTCTTACGAATTTTCTTATTCGAACGAAAGCATCATCCGAAATTTAACTCGAAAAGTAATGGAGTAATTCTGTATAAATTATGTGACGCCGCAAGTTTATCGTTCGAATCGAATTCAGAAGCGGGCAGATTAGAGTTCGCGCTCGCGGCAACAACAGGGAAAAACAATCGGTACATTTTCGATCGGAAGATGGCGAAACGAGGAGAACGCAAGATTCATCGGGATTCATCGGGATTCGTCGAAATTCGTCGAGATTCGTGCAACTCGCGAGAAACCAAGTTCGCACCCCACCGAAGTTCGTTAGCGTCATCCCCAGCCTCCGACTCTCCGACTCTCCGACCGTCAACGTCCGCTCCGTGACGTGCGATCGAACCGGATCGCATGGAATCGATCCCGCTGAGGAAAAGGGAGCGTAAAGAAAAACGGGTTGTACCTCCTCCATGACTGATACGGCGTTCGCCGGCTGACCCGCTCGAACCGCAACCACTGTTCGTCTTTCTCTCTCGCTCTCTCGCTCTCTGCGTTTCTCGTCGGGCGCCTCTCTCTCTCTCTCTCTCTCTCTCCTCTCACTCCGACATTTTTCCGGCCTCGGTAAATCGAATTAAGCCCGACCCGCGCTTATCACCGGCCGCCCCCGCACGCGGGCACTTGTCCGCGCTCCGTGGGTTACCGCCGCGACCTGGGGCTGAAGCGTCTCGAAGGCGCGGCGAACGTCGGCCGCGCATCCCCGTCGCACTCTGGCAGCTTCGGCTAAGGTGCTCCGCGTTATATTTCGAGCGCTGCTGCTATGTTTAGCGGTGCGCGCGCTTCTGCCGGAGCAAAGGGAAAGAGACGAGGGAGGGGTGACGACGACGGGGACGAACGACGGGGACGACGGGGACGACGGGGACGACGGGGACGGACGTTGGGGATGGGAACGCGAGCGAGAGAGACGGTTGCGAGATGCCCCTCCTCTGAGCCTCCACCCGTGCGTCTGTGCGAGGCCGACCGGGTAACGAATGGATGGAAAGAAGAGAAGGACGGCGAGGAAAAGACGCGGAAAGTATTCGGATTAAGGCTCGCATCGTTAAAAATTATCGCTGGTTATACTTCGTTTGACTTTTTATCGGGCTTTTTCCGACGACGCTTTCACCCCGGAAGAGCCAAGCTTTCGCGACCAATTCATCATCTTACGTTTATTGGGTTGTTTAGATATTTCGCACGTTCGAGATTCGTTACTAGATTTGTTACTAGATTCGTTACTAGATTCGTTACTACGTACATCCAAATATTTACACGATGCCCGATTTTTTGATTTTTCAAAATTTATCCAAATCCACGTACTTTTTACAAGTCCAGCTTCGAAATACTCGAATGAAAGTATCGAACGAGCGTAAATATTTACTCGAATCAAAATACTTATCGAAGACGAGTTTTAATTATTCGACTGTTCCGATTGTTCCGATTGTTCCGATTGTCAGGAGTTAACGGCGATCCAATTTATACGTATTGATATTTTTATAATAATTATTTAGAGTTTTCGTTCCGTGCTTTGTTAAATTTTATAACTTTTATTTGCACTATCCTCAAAAGTTTATACGCGATTAAAGAGAATGTATTCTATTTCCAAAATATTAACCTTGATTATCTGTAAGATTGAAAAATAATAATCCAGAAGCACTCGTATAAAAGATGGAAGATCTTATATTGATTTAAAATACAAAAAAAATATTATTTTAATATTTTAGGAATCGACATATTGCTCAATTTTTAAGAACTCCTATTATATGGTAAAACTCGCGTTTTCGGCGTTTTCGGCGTTTTCGATTATACGGATTTAATACGTACGTATTCGTGTGCTATCTCTGTTTTTGTAATTGTAACCTAAAAACAGACATCGAAAGTACCAAAGAATAGAAGAGTCAAAGAAAGATAAAAGTAATGATAAAAGGTGTGGGGAAAACTGGGAGATCGAAAGAGTCGAAAGAGGGAAGGAGAAGTAAAACGGGTCGCGAGACAAAAGGAAAGGAAAGAGATGAATGGGTCGAGAGAGAAATTTAGATAAGTACACCGAAGCGAACGGAAAAGGGTAAGAGGATGCAATCAAGAATGGCTGGTTAAATCACACACTAGCGCGCGGACACACGCACACACATACACACGTGCGCGCGCGCGCAAAACACAGCTATAGGGGTTGAAATCGAGCTCCACTGTATTCGCGTGCGAATTTGTATCTTATGTCTATATGCCTCGTATTTATATTTTACTCCCTTTGTTATGGAAGATAATCCTAGACTCGTTAAAACTTTTTCCCTTGATCATTTTTTAAACGAACGTTGAATCCACACAAAAATTACAATTTTATGAATCATTTTTTAAAAGTAAAGTTAAAAATTATTTGACATCAAGCCAATCCTTCGATAAGCTTTTAATGCATCGAATGGATTACGTCATTACATTTATGGACTGCAATGAAAGTGTCATTAAATATTCTTTACAGTTTTAATTATTGAAAAGAATAAAAAGCACCTATTGCCTTCATTCTTTAGTTTATAAATTTATTTGTTCACAACATTTAATCTAAATTTATAGTTGAAAACTTCCAATGGTATATAAAACTTGACTTACCGAGTAACTAAAAGTTATATATTTCTATAAAAAGTGTATCTATGAAACATGAAAAGAAAATTCAAAACAACTAATTACCGATTCAACATATCTATAAACGTTTTTTTATGCTTTCGTCCATCACAAAGGAATTTACCATTTTTATTTTGAAAATATCAAGATTGAATTAGAATATTATGACCTGTAAATAGATTATGCGAAGAAGCAGTTTTCGTGTAAATTGAATTTCAAGCAGATATTCATGTCGAGCTATTTTTATTTTATTTCGAAATTGAAACCTTCCGTAACGTATAACGTGATTTTCAAATATCGTTTCTGAAATTATAATTTTATTTACGAATGAAGTAAAACTGATTTAAAATAAACAATCGAAAGCTTAATTTCAAAAGACTTGCAAAACGTGTAATTAACGTTTGAAAATTATTTGATAAATTAAAAAATATGATACATTATAATTAAGAACTATTATAAATATTATTGAAAATACCAATAATTTTATTTGGTCCCTTAATTATACTTCAAAATAATATATTGTATTTTAAATACAATTTAGTTATTAAACCATTCCGATCTTATTTGAATTTTTGTAGTTAAAAAGATTCTTTTATGTAACTATATTCCAATCAACGTTGATAATAAAGAGAACGAGTTGCGGAAAGGAATTGAAATAATAAATAAATTAAAGAAATTATATTAGAAGAGAAGATGTAGAGTTTAAGCAGGTGTTCGGTATAATAAAGTTACATATTGGATGAACTAATATAACTGAGACTACAAAAAAAATTAAGAAAAAAGTAATAAACAATGTTTTATGATTGTGAGTGGGGAAGGGGGAAATGGAGATTCGCGGGGAGATGCAATTATTCGGATTAAATATCTGTGAGGTATTTTCCAGAATTCTTATTTCTAGAATTATTAGAAAGATCGATCCCGTTTATCGGTGTTAAAAAATATTTGATTTTTAAGTATCAGCCAATTACTTATAATCGGTTAAATATTTAGCGTTAATTTTAGGAATATAAATAATTATAATAGTTGTACTCAGTAATATAATTTTATCGTAATAAACATCAATGAATTCGTAAATATGTACGTAATGTTATAATTATATAAGGTTAATATTATATATTTAGTATCAAAATTAAACTGTTGAATACTTTTTTTATTAAATACCGTTATTGTAGAATCAAATTCTACAATAATATTATTATTATTATTATTATGTAAACAAAATTTATATCTTTAAATGTCTAAGTTTTCTTTTGGAATAAATGTATATTTTATGATAGTGTTAGCGTCGCATATTCTCTAAAAATTTTAACATATATTTTATAAATTAACTATTTTATGTTGTTAATTTGATGTTAAGTTTTTTATTTAATACCGTATTAGTATCAAAAGTATATTAAAATTATAATTAAAACTAGATAAAATAACGACAATTTATTAAAATAAAAGAATGAAAATCATATTTTACTGTTATACATTTTATAATTAAACTGTTGTTTCGGTTGAAACGAAACCTTATAGTTTCAGACGAATAATTTGAACCAATTATATGATTGAAATAAATTAAATGCTGACGATTAATTTTTTTAATAATCAAATAAAATTTTTTTAAAAATAAAACGAAAATAAATATTACGGAAGTAATATCGATAATGTAAGTGGAAAATTAAGAAATGAGCGAGCGAAGATTATAATGTAATAGCGCTTATAATATTTGCGCCAAAGTATCGATTTTATTTTCTGAACACGTTCCATTGACAAGTACAAAAGAGTATTTATTCAAAGGATATATCGAGCTGCTTAAATTTCGTGACGTGTCCCTTTTTGTTTTTTTTTTAATTTAGCGAATGATATTATTGATGTACAATCTTTTCGTGCCATAATAAAATAAAATGTTGCAATAAAAATTATCGGTCAATGAATTTTGTTTCTTTGATTCATGTTAAAACTGAATATACGAATAAATTTTCACGAATACTTGGTATATTTCTAAATGAATGCGTTTAGAATACGTAACCGGAAGTGACAAGAATGCAAAATTATGAATAAACAACGGAAGTTTTCGAGTATTTAAAAGTCTAATGAAAATCTGTATTCTTACGAACAAACAATGTTTGGATAAAATTTATTTTTAGCAAAATCTAATAAATTATTATTTACTGTTTGGTATATAAAATAGACTTCTAGATTACTTTTCTTTGATGATTAAAACAAGTAATCGATGGGAACTGCTGCGATAATTAACTTTTGAGAATTCCCTTCGTAAAAGGAAATTTTTTATTCGTAACGGATAATAATAATTTTGTAATTTATCGTTAACTTTAATTTCAATTTATAAGATTTGAATTTTTTGAATATAATAGCCAGGAATATTACAATTATCTTCGATAGACACGAAAATAAAAATCAACATAAAATTACGATAAATAATTTTTATTGCATTTTTTATTTATAATTTTGAATAAGACATGTATATAAATATTTAGAAAATGGTCTTACGTCGGTAGATTTAAATAATACGTACAAGCCTTACACGGAGATGGTAAAAAAGATTAACCACCTTACGGGAGAAGATAAAAGACCTAAACACTAACCGGTAAAAACAGTAGAACGAGATACGCGTGTGTCAGACGAAAATAAAGGGGCAGAACGAAAGTCATGGCCCGAAGTAAAAAAAATGAGCGAGCCAGGATTACAAAGATGTGGCAAATAATAAAATGGTGGAAAATAACACACGAGTGGTTATGAGCATCGTTTTACAGCAATCATTGTCTGTAAAATCGACATGGACGAAGTATACAGAGGCGATTATAGACCCAAGGAAGATCATCGACCATCCGCTAGTAACGCGAAGAGAAATTAATCATCTGGAAAAAGATGTCAATTAATCACAGTCTCCGGAGCACCTGGTGAAATGTAACGTGCGCACGCATACTTTGATGGTCGTTGGTCACTGTGTACACATCTACGTACGTGGATATGTGGATATTTACGTGTAAATACGAGAGAAACCGAGCTCCAATGGATAATGACAATACGAACCTTTTTTTTAATACAAGTAACAGAGACCTTAGCGTGGAAACTTATATTCCGTGACGTACCATCGAATTTTTTTATATAAAAAATATCATTTTTAGCGATTGTTCAATCGATAAGAGTTTAATAAATTTCAAAAATACTTTTTTGTTATTTCCACATTTTTTTATTAGAAAATAGTCAAAATAGTCAAAAATACCCTTCGTTCAATTTTTTTGAGATGTAGAGTTCATTTAAATCACCGTATAACTTTTAAATGGTTTTTTTTTAATTTTTTTTTTAAATAAAACGTATCAAATCATAATAAATCTATAAAAATCTATATTAATTTTTAATAAAATAAATGTTATGGCATGTCGAACAAAAATGTTGAATTAATTTACAAAGCCTGTTCACTTTTATAGGTACAAAAATATGGTTATAAATCACTGCTATAAATGTAATGATAAATTTAAAAGAAATCGATAATAAATTTTATATCTACTCTTTATGGGATTACAATTTCTACAGATTAGAACTTGAAGAATATTTTAGAAAATGGTTGTACGCGTTCGCACAATTTTTGAAACTTTTTGCAGTTATTCGCAATACTTATATATAAAATGAAGAGAAAAGTTAATTATAAATGCGAAATTATTTTTTTTAAATAATTCATTATATTAATTTAAAAAAGATTATTTCAACTTTAAATTAAGTAAATATTTTAAATATCTATAAAAAATAGCATAAAAAAATAAACTGGAAAACTTTTTGACCTACATTCGGTTCATAGACTAGTCAAATTCTGCAGAGTGTAAAAATATTTTGTTTCATAATTGTTATTACTGTAAGCTTATATATTGTATTCCAAGCTCAAATATCTAGAACTAAATATATATATATATAAATAAAATGAAAGTACATTAAATTAAAATCAAATGATCCGTTAATAATTTAATTATTTTTTCTGGTTTTATTAATTTCCATGTTTGTAATAATTATTTTATGGATATAATTCATAAAGTGAATCGTTCGTTTAAGATTTCTTTATATTTGTTAGTATTTAATAATCCAATAATCCAATAACCAATAACCAATAACCAATAATGGAATAAAATATGTTATTCCTGAATTTCATTGGAAAAAATATTGATTAATAACAAATAAGAATTTTCCATGTAAGCGAATAAAAAAGTTACGGATGTCGATACAACGCTCGTAGTAGTTTTATGCTATTCACCAACAAAAACATTCTCCGCAATTGCTTTCGTATATCACAGTAGCAGAAATATATAAGCTTTTTAATAATATTCATAATAGAATCTTGAAAACAAAAGAATACAACTGCAAAACGTAATTGATATTGTGTTTTAATTTTAACTAAAAAATAAATACTAAAACTTAAATTTAAACTGAAAATTAATGTTATAAAAAATTATTATATTTTATAATAATACACTTCACTTAGAAAATTATGAATATATTTAGTAACATTCTTTATTTTTAAATATCTAAGAAGACACCACTAAAATAATTTGTTCCGTAATGGAGTATTTACATGAAATGGAACTTTCGAAACACGAATAAGCACATCTTTGCGAAGGATAAATTTGATTGTGAAACTTCTAGTAAAAACGTTTCTTAATAAAGGTCAACCTTTTTTTTTCTTATACAAATTGTTCAATTTTAGCGGTAAAAATTTATAAAAGGAAATGAGATTGTCAGAATCGATATTTTAATAAAAGACCAGTATTCAGCATCAACCTACATTTATTATTTTATTTATTCTGGAAAGCCTTACTTTTTATTTAACAATTGAAAATATATCGACCTGATAATACCGACAAACCGATTTTCTATATTTTTTTAACGGTACGCTTAAAGAGAGGCGAGGACAAGACCAGCAGGTGGAAAATCGAAGGCGACCAGCAACGAGTTCGATCGAGTGGACATCGACGGGGACGTAAGCAAGGGAAAAAAGCGGAGAGAAGTCGAGGCAGAGACGAGGTCCGATCCGAGGTCCCGGTTTCGAGACACATTCGAGACACATTCGAGACACATTCGAGAGCTCCGCTACCGTCGATCGATACTCGAATGTACGGGCTTGTCTGTTCCCGGCTGTTCTTTTAGGTCCTCCCTTTCCCCATCGCATCTTTTGTTCTTGCAAAAGATTTCTTACCTCATCTCATTCTCAGGTACACGGTAAATGTACGTTACGAGCTCGTGATTTTTCCGTCTCTTTTGCGAAACTCCGATACTCGATCTCGTCTTTCGAATCCTTCCTTATACTACGATGGGCACGTATTTATCTTGTTTATTTTAAAGACCTTTTATTGGCTTTTCTCACTTCCTAACGAATTTCTTATTAAAAGACAATCATCGATCTTTTTTAAATTATCCTGCAAATATATTTTATAAAAATTTTAAATATTATTATCAAAACATTGATTCTAACGTTGGAATTGTAATTTTTAAATATGATTTTTCTATCTTGTATGAAAAAATGATATTAAAATTTGACGCGTAAAACTTATAAAGCAAATATAAAAAGAAAATTTATCAAACATTGAAAAGTAATAGCTTTGCGTTTATATACACAAGAAATTGTTGAAATAACACCAGTACATCTTGCTACATAGTTATATAACTTTCTTCGTCAATTTCTTCGTCTATTTCTCATAAATTTTCTCTCCCCCATAAAATTTTGTTTTTGTTTCACACTTTATTTTACGTTCGCCTATTTCCGCTAGCTTTTTATCGCTCATATTCTTTCTCACAATAGATTTTTCATTTCCTTTGATCTTTTTTATTTTTCTGTATTTTCTCTTACTTATACTTTAATATTTTACTGGATCAAGAATCGATACACTAACTACTTTAACTAAAAAATTACTTTAAAAGTATGCCATCTATTTATATTATTTTAATCAATTATTTTATCGAGTCTAGTATGATATTGCATACATAATCAGTTTCGTTAATCAACACTCTTATTTTAACTTAAACTATACAATTGGCTTGTTAAATATCTATAAAATAATATTTCATCTCGGCGAAAATCCTCGATAAATTTAATCGATCACCATAACACAAGATCTTAAAATCATTAATTTTACATGTAATTAATATCTTAGGTTATAATTTAAAAATTCTATTTTGATTTTTAAATATTTCTAACGCATGTTTAATTATTTTCACGATTATTTTAAATTTATTTTATTTTATTTTGAAATTGAAATTGTAATGTGTTTATTAGAAATAACTAAATATGAATTTTATTTAAAAAATATAATTTCCCTTAGATTATTATTATCGTCATCGTTACTATTATTATTTCTATCGTAATCATTATTATTTCGGATTTTCATTTACGCGCTACACTGGGCTTTCATTTACTCGATCATAACTTTAATTAACAATGCAAGCATTTACGAATACTCGTTAACGATTGTCTTCGTACGTATTTAAATTGGAATTTAAGTTCAAATTTCAATCGAAGTTTACTTGAATTTAGTTTCACTCGATATCAACGTATATAAGTTCTAATATCATCGAATAATAATAAAAATAATATTCATCATAATTAAAAGCGAATGATATGTTTTGCTAATTATTTTTATCGGTTTTATCGTATATTATTGTAAAACTACACAAATAAAAAATTACGATAAATATATAAATATATTACAAAAGATAAAGATTCGCAAGGGAAAAAATTATTTTTATTACGTTTTAATATTTGTTTTGAATAATTTCTTAACGGCGTTTATAAAATTTGATTGATATACATTTTTATGATCTTTTCGAAGTTTATAATACAAAAAGGGAGTTTTTTTTATCGGTCATAAAGAAATAAAATCAACGTAATAGGAATGGGCACTAAAAGGCAGCGAGAACCGAAACAGACTTTTTAAGATATCATACTCGCGAATTCCGCTATTGCTAAATTGTCGATGTACGTGCGAATGTACGTGTGAATATTGTCGAAAGACGTATGCGAAAAGCAAACATTTTGCACCATTTTGCACCATTTTGCACTATTTTGCACTGACGAGCCTAAAATTGTAGAAATTTGTTAAAAACCAAACCCTTTTAAGTAAAGATACGGTTGCGAAGTAACTGGTAAGAAGTAACAAGTACGTAAAATAACGCGATACCATACGCGTGTTCTGCATTACCAGACGCGATACGCATCGGAATGCGTTTTGCTACACCGGCGCATATCTGCGACCCATACCTACGTAACTTTACCTTTTTCCACAAATTCCGAATATTTCTTAATCTTCTTTCCTCGCACAGCAGCTACTACTCGCAAAATACTACTACTCAAAATAATCTAGCCTCGTATTCTACCTTACATCTTTTTCCCGTTTATTCTTATATTTTTCTTTCAAAGAGGCATTCTCTTATCTTCCGAACGAATCAAAAGGAAAATGCAGATATAAAAAATAAATTTCCCAAATTTCCCAAACTTATTCGATATAGTTAAATTCGATCGATCCTCGGTTTCTCCACGGCTTTAAAAAAATCTCCCGATCCCTCGATGATTTCTTACGCTGGACTCGTAAAGAGCTTTCGAGTAATTGAGATTTATCGAGTGCCGAATGCTCGTTGGCTTCGTCGTTCTTCGCTTTATAGGCTAAATCGATAAAATACGGGAGGCTCGCGTGTGCTCGAGTAGCGCGTGCAAATATTTGGTATTTTCATGGTAATTACACGGAGCATACACGGGCCGGTAAAGCAACGCGAGACTTCCGTGTTTGTTATAGAAATGTCCAAGATTCAACGACATTCTTTTAAAAGTCGTTCGTGCGCTGACGAAAAATTTTTGTTACCTCGTTTAGCGGATTGTGACCAACCTCTTAGTCAATGAAACGATTTATCATTCGGCAAAGGACAAGAAGCGCGGTGATCGTTATCGGATGTAGCCAACAACGTTCTTACCAATGCTTTAAAAACGTAAAGGAGTAGATTCTAAAAATTAATTAAATGGGTGTATGAAGAAGAAACTCGTTGCTATAGTTGTACGTAATATCCGACTTTAACGTCTTAAAATAAGCTTCTCCGATCTAGACATTTTCACGGGCGGGTAAAACGCGTAGATTCGTAATAAATAATTCGTTTATTTCGACGCAAAGACCTTTCAACAACGTTCATACGAATTATCGTGGGGGAAGGATATTTATTTCCTTAAAATAAAAAGTTATCAGAATGCGTTCTTCGATATATTTTATTCGCGAGCATTTATATCTTTGGCTAGTAACTGTTTATTTTTATATAAAGTAAGAAATATTTTACAGAGAATCTACAGAGAATCTACAAAGAATCTCCAACGGTCGTATGTTTTTGGGCTTGATTTAAAGAAAAAAAAATATTAAAAATCTTTCGACGTACGCGGCAACATTTAACCAACGAACGCGCAACGTTGCTTATCTCTCTCGAAACCTCGGTCGAGACAAAACGCGAGTGCCACTTATTTATATGAAAATAAAAACGCGTCTATCGCGCGTCGCGTGTTTTTCAAACGACGAAGGATTCGAGGCGTCCCTTAAGAATCTATTTAAAGTATTCGAAATCTTGGATCTTCCATATTTGCGCCTCGGCGTGTGCGTAAATCATTTCTAAAATTAAAGCGTCTCGGCAACGCGGATCGGTGCACGCAACGTTGAGTCGACGTGGAGTCGACGTGGAGTCGACGTCGAGCCCAAGTCGAGCCCAAGTCGAGCCGACGTCGAGAAGACGTCGAGAGAGTCGCTATCGATCTCTCCGGACGGCCCTCGCGAACCACGCGTACAAAACCTGCAGTTCCGAGCTATGACGCGGCTCGGAGCAGCGCTTCCGTAAACGCTTCCGTAAACGCTTCCGTAAACCGCGTCCACGAGTCCTCGAGGGTATCGCGCTCGTGATCTCGACGCTTGGGGATCCGCGGCGGCCTTGAACTCCGGGGCTCTCGCGTGATCGAGGAGTTTCCGACTCGCGTGTCGAACGCACCGCGGAAAATAGCTCCGACGACGCGTTTCCCCAACGAACGTCAGTCACGCTGGATCCCGAGACCCTCGTGCCATCGTCTACGAGCGAAACCAAGTGCAAGGTAATATCGGATGTGTCCTCCCCTTTCGGTACGCGAGCGAGGCACGTTCGATCGGAATCCTTCCCCTCGAGTAAATACTACGTACTTACCGCTCCTCCGTTAATACCTTCCATTAGCCTCGAATCGTGTCGTGTCGGAAATTCCCGAACGAAAATACCTACGGGGTTAATAATTCGTCGTTTCTTCTTTCCCGCGAAACGACTTTATTGCCTTGGATATCTGGATATCCGCGTGGATAGTACGAGAAAGCGCACGGGATCGTCGTGTTTAAATTCGTTCCTCGCATCCGAGAAGAAATAAGCTCTCCTACAATCAATGCGAATTATATTATTAACTGGGGAAACTACCGCGTTCCTCGTGTCGCATTCTTCGAGACAACTTTGCACGACATATCTTTTTCCTTGTACCACGACGGTCTCGATTTTATCGTAACGCCCGTAGCTCTAAGATTGTCTAAGATTGTAAGATTGTATCTTGTAGCAGCTCGGATATATACGTAATATAAATGACCGATCTACTTTTCAGATTTTTACGCTAGATGATTTTATGCGAACGGTTCAACGATCGCGCAATTCTCGTTCGACGGTAATCGATCGTAATCGTGACGCGCGACTCGTGAACGTACTTTGTTGTCTTTTTCTCTTCCTCGTCTGCGCTTCACCCGAATGCAATATTCTTCGACTATTCGACTATTCGACTATTTGATCAGGTAGTTTCTAATTGAATTTAATCACCGATATTTATAATTTGCTTTCCTTCCGACGTATGCCTGCGTTTTTTTTACGATAAATTTGACGATAACCTATGACACCATCGCGTTCAATATTGTCAAAATACTTGATCGAGTCGAGCCTTCCGTCAATTTTTTCTCTGGTTAGTTTACTCAAACATTTGAATACTGTGAAACGGAATTTCGTCCGTTGATTCGGATGTACGTCGAATTTATTTTTTCTCAACGCTAAAATATTTATCGCGATAAAATTAATTCGTAATTCCAATCGAAGTTTCGATAAATGTATGCGCTGCTTCGCTTAGAATACGTATACGTTATATTTGCATTTAACGATATCGTATCGACGTAGGATGTATGAAATCAAATTAAAAACTACAATGTATAATTATAATTATGAAATTATGCTACTTATAAACATAAATTTTTAACGTACAAATTTTAATTGAGTGCGCAACGAATTAATTTTAATTTTTAAGAAACTTTGTTACAAATGCGATGATATTATTCTATTATATACGCGTTAGTTATAAAAACGATATCATCTTTATTTTAAATAATATATAAAGGAAGTTGAATCAAAGAATACAAATATGAATTATATCTTAATAATATTTATTTCTGTTATCATAAATTTATAGATATGAAAAATCTTCTTTAAATTTACGTTGTTATCTCGATGCTTGTATGGTCGGGGTAAAATTTTAGATTCTTTTCTCGTCGTAATAACGCACTTACAAAAATGTGCGGTTTTTTAAAATATAAAATTAAATAAGTTGTACTTAAATGTGATAAAATAAAAACTAATTAAACTAATAAAAATACTTTTTAAGATGAAATTTATACATATTATGTACGTAATATTACTATTATTGGTTGATTATTGACGATAGGGATGATTAACGTTTTTCTTCTATTGTTCAAACCCTTTATGATTTACAGTATGTTAAATTATGACTGTAATCTTATAAGACCGATAATTATTCTGAGCTTAATATAATAGCAAATACCCTAAGGTGGAAATTTTAATAGGTTTATTTTTAATTGAAACGATGTTCGATCTTATATTTTTTACATTGTGTTTTGTTTATTATTAAAAAATTCGTTTACGTATAAATTTATTTTTATTAATATAAAAAAATATAGTTACGGAATATAATTTAAAAAACATAATTGTAAATGAATTATCGATAACGTAACGTGTACTATAAAATATTTTAAATTATGGAGAAAAATTTGATTTTAAATAAATTGATTCACAATTTGTTTGATACTTATCTATGGGATTATTTATATAATGAGTAATTAAATAACCATTATAAAACTAATAAAAATCAAATTATGTTGAAAGAATTTTCAATTTACTAAGAATTTCATTTAGAATAAAAGAGAATTCGAGTTTTCATATTATATATAAAAAAATACGAAATTGATTTAAAAGAATTTTTATCCGTAAATTTTTTAATCACTGTAAAAATTATTCATGAAAAAAATAATCAAATATTTTTAATTCGATCGATGTTACATTAAAAACTGCTTTGCATATAAATACTTTTGTTACCGCAGTATTATATATTATAAGAGCTCGAGTAGTTACGGTAATAGTTAGTAGTAGTTAGAAGCAGTACTACACAATAAATTGCGAATTGTTAGCGGTTACTGTAGATTGAATGGAAAACAAAGCAAATTTATAAAAATTGCTTTATTTCGATTAACCGTAATTTTCTTAAATTTTTCAAGTAATATTTTATAAATGTCTCGAATTAAATAAATCAACTACCGATACATTTTCAAATCCTAACCATTATTTTAATTTTCGCTGAACACAAATAATTATTCTAAAAATAAATTTTTTTTTTGATACTTTAGGTTATTATTCTTTATAAATAAGCCATGTAGAAACAATTTGAAAAATCTTTAAATGATTTATAATTTCAACAAATATTTTATTTTTGACTTAAAAGTTGAGATTATTCGAATATGCCTTATTTTGATTCATCAATTTAACCATCATATTTAACTAAGCTGATAAATTTATTCGAGTCTTTTATTAACTTTATTCGTACGTGGTACTTGTTACGTATAAATATAATTTAACCAGTAGTACAAATAATTATACAACGATAGAAAATTACTTAGCCGTTAATTCAATGTACGATTTTAATTTTTAAAACGATCGTTATATTTGAAAAATGTTTTCAAAGCATAAAACAAACGCTCACCGAAATCGAAATTTTATAAATACCGACGTAAAAAAATGTATTTAAATACTAAACTTCGATATTTAAACGAAATTTATTATATTTAAATTTTTATATCATTATTTTATAAAATATAAATATAAATATAAATATTCGTAATGTGAAATTCGTAATGAATCGTCGGTTGGTCGTTTATTTAACGTTTATTTATCGCGTATAACGAAAAAAAGAGAATAAATAAATTATCCGCGTAAATAAATCTCCGGTGGAGAATCGGATCGTCCGGATACGATGGGAAAAGGAACGTACAGTTGGATTATGTAACAAATTGAAAATGTAGACGCCATGGATCAATTGGAACAAAACGAAATATTTTTCCTCGCTCGGAGTTTCTTAGCGTGCACGTATAGTTAGTTTGATACACGCGACGATTGCAGGAACGAACATAACGTGCACAACCTTGAAATATAGCTGGTAGGCTTAGTCGAGTCTCGTTGAACAACGCGATATGATCGTCGTCGCGGCGCTCGATGACGTCACAGGCCACCGTCTATCAGCATATCAGCGTATCAGCGTATCAGCGCTACGCTACGGAACAAACTCTTGACGTCACTCCTGCAGTCTCGGAGCTTTTTCTCAACTTCTAAGTTTACTCCATTTCTACTACGGAGCCACCGTGCAATCCTCGGACTTTATCGCGCTATCGCTGCACGAGCAGATAAGTCAACTCGATGATTCGATTGATATTTGTAAAATGTATTCTCGCTCATCCTTTTAAACTTTTCAGTTTGCCCGAGATACTCTTTGAAAATTCCAAGTGCGGGAATGAGACTCCAAGACTTCATTCAACAATTCAAGACTCCTGGGAACGTGTACCGCAATTTTAATACATTTTGGTTACCGATGCGCACAAAAATATTTAATTCGTATCGATACCCATTTTTTTATGTTTGTTTAATAATAACTTCACTTGTACGTAAAAATTAGAAAAACTTGTATTTCATTTTACAATGATAAAAATAAAATCAATTTTTCATAGATTGCTAAATTAATCTAAATTAAGAATTATTGTACGCGCACCGAATATTAATCGTCGCGTTGATGCTTGTTTCAAACTAATCGAAGGAAGTTGTAAATATTTTGATATTAATAAACTATAATTACTTTTTATGATGAATTGAAACAAACAAATATTAAATGACGCGTGTGTTTGAGAACAAATTAGCAAAAAATTTAGAACGAAACTTTATTCGTACTTGTATTAAAATTATGATCAAACGTACATTTATCTATATAATTAAAATCTAAACGGAATTAATTTTACTATAATATGAATAATCACGAATATAGAAATTTAAAAATAATTTTAACGAAAATACAAATTTATTAAAACGATAAATAAAACTGATTAAATTTAACAAATATTGAGATCAACTATACTCTATTTGAATACGTTTTCATCGAATCAACAATTTTTTTTCTTTAATTTAAACGATTCGTTGATCGATTTTTTATGGTAATTAATCGACATTGCTTTTATAAACGTTTAAATCCATATTATTTATATTGATTTTATATTTACGATTGTCCTTGAAAAATTTGGTAATAAACATCTAATTTTATATATTTTAACGTCAAATTATTGAGTAATGCATTCTAAGAAAGTAATATAGCAATCATTATAGTAATTGAATTCTGACTCATCGCTTTGAGTTTTAAAATTAGAACATTTTTATATTGGATTGATAATAAATTTATGATTAATAATTTTGAAGATTTATAAATAGATTTAAAAACAGCTCACCTGTAATATAAAAAAATTTAATTTTGTTTATTACAATTTCACAGTTAATTCAAATACATGATGTTCTTATAATTATTTATTGATTTTTTTAAAAGGTAAATAATCCAAATAATATACAAGAGCCTACTTGGTTTAACTTTTTTCGGTGTTTCATTTAATTCACTACCATTTGTCGATGGTAGACGCTTCTTCACCGATTCGTGATAAATTTCATCTTGCAATTATCGGTAATAGAAAGTTTCGTATATTTAAAATATTTTAATAGTTATCTATATATATTTCAAATAGGAATAGAAATAATAATTGTTATACTCTTTTAAAATTATTGGTAACGAAATAATTTAAGGAATTCATTTTGTAATTAAGTTAAACATTTCTAAAATCAAGTAATATGTATCTGTATATAACATAATCGTGATCGTCAATTTTATTCTTTATATAACCGAGTACAGAAAATCCTTGATCTTATTTCATATAGTGAAATAGCTTGATTAGCTAATGGCTTATCAAAAATATCGGTAACTACAACATTGGTAAGTGTATTTATGCCAACAAAATTTGCCTTTTATACATATCGAGTTAGAAACAAAAATTGTTACCTGTAATTTTTTATGTTAATTAATCACGATTTATCTGATTTACATAACTTTAACTTTAATGTCTTGATTAAACATTCGCATATATTAGTTATATTCTTTTATTCGCTTCCAATCGTTTATTCTTAATTTAAATTTTAATTTACATTTCATTTTAGGAAACTAGAATATTCTTTTACATAACAAAAACATTATATTTACATACAAATTTCTTTTATTTTACTAAAATTGAAAACTTTATTTACTAAAATATATTTACATTTCTCGAGCGTTATAATTTATTTAAAATACAAGATACAACTTTTTAAAACAATTTCCTCGTTTTATTTTTATTATCGTTAATAAACATATAATCATTTATTTATGTAATAATACGTTCAAAATTTACGAACAAAATCTTTTTTATCTTACAATTCGAAAAATTGATTCATTTAAACCTCAAACGTAAAATAGGAACTCTATTAACTTTATTATTTATTATTATTTATATTTATTATTTATGACAAAATAAATAGTTACTTTGATTTTAATCGTATCGTTAACATTCGCTGTTTATAATAATCAATCGACGTCGGTCTACGCATTCAGTTTAAATATATACCAATATTTTTAGTCTTAATTATTTTAATTATCTCATAAATAAGATTTATCACGCCTTTACTTGGATTACTTAAAAGAAAAACATTCGAATCCAATTTAATTATATCCACGAAATACGTATTTAAAATAATATTGATTCAAATGTTACTAATTTTTTTTGGATAAAAATCGAACCCAATATTATTTTAATCAAATCGATAATTATAATATTCACGTTTATCGATCACAAAGCTAATTGTATTGGGAAACAGACAGTCACGTATATTTATTCTCAAGCGTATTTTAAGTATCATTATAAAAATCTTGGTTCTTCGATCAACGAAGCATACAGTTGTAATAAATAATCATAAAAATGTATAAATTAACTTACAATAAAAAGTAAGTTTCGTGAAACTAAATTACTTTAAAATATGTACATTTTATTGAATCAATTGAAACTCTGTGTACGCGTGCGAACGCGTGGAAAAAATGATCTCCTTACCGACAAAAAAGAACGTTACGAATAATCGTTGGACTTTAAAGTAAGCGAAACAAGTGTTTTATTTATTGAAGCCTCGCGTTCGGAAATCCATCGGTAAAACAGAAATGGCAAAAGCAGAGTTTCGCATTGTATTCTCGGTTTATAAAAACGTATTAGTCTATAAACGAGTCTCACGATTGGCGAAAAAAAAACGTGGAAAGAAATATTCCGTTTACCAAAATACAAAGCCCGCTCGCGAATATTTCCATTCGAGCGCGGGCCAAGGGTGAAAGCTCGCGTCGAGCTTGCAGCGCTTTCGTCTCGATTCCCCCAGTGGGAAGCGTCGACGTGGAACCTCGGGGGCCGTTGCATCGGCTCGCGGTATTACCTAACCATTCGTACCGAGTAAAAAATTGACTAGTCTCGGATGTGCCGGCGACTCGGATGGGCGAGCGGTGGACGGGGGGGTGATTGGGGCGACGGGGGTGACGGGGTGCGATAGGGGGGGGGGAGAGAGGCGAGACGACGACGATGACGACGACGACGCGTCGGGGCGAGGGTCGGGGCGAGGGTCGGGACGAGGGTCGGAGCGAGGGTCGGGGCGAGGGACGGGGCGACGCTCGACTTACCCTCTCGAGCCTCTGAAAGTACTCCCGCAGGAAGGAGACCGGATTCTCGGGCTGGTCCACGCACAGCTGGACGAAGCAGTCCTTCATGACCGGCATGATATTGGATCGCTGCATGTACTCGGTGCACTCGCGCAAGCACTGCTGCTCCTCGAGATTCGCCGCCATGTTTATTTCCTCCGTTCCCTCGACGGCGCCTCGCGTCAGCCTCTGACTCTCCTCGCGGGCGGATCGCCTCCACCAACTCCTCCTCCTCGTCCTCCCCCTCGTCCTCCTCCTCGTCCTACTTCTCTCCACCCGACCGGGGACTCGAGCTCCGAGAGAGACTCCGCACCGGATCAGCGGACGCGGACGGCCTTCCGCTTGGCTTCGCTGCGTCGTCTTCGGCGTCGCGCAGTCACGGGCCTCGACATCAATGGCGTTCCCCGCTGGTGCCGTCGCCGCCACCTCCTCATCTGCGCCTCTATCTCGCGGTTCGCTGCTACCCTCGAGGATGGCTCATACCTCGCGCTCACGACCCGACCACGGCCTACGTTTACAGGGACGCGAGCACCAGGAGACGCGAGTCGATTGTTGACATGACAGCGGAGAGCGACCGACTGAGGAAGGCGCATGCGTCGCTGGCCGCGCACCTACGCGATCCCGAGTCCCGCTTGAGGTACCGGACTCCGGTGCGCGGGTCCGTGCCCTTACCCCCGAGTTTTGGCCCGACGAATTTGGAACCGGTGGATCGAGCAGCTTCCGCGGGTCTTCCGCTCGTCTTCCACGGGTCCTACTCTCGACCCTTCCGAACCGGAGGCTGCGCTTTCCGAGGTTCGCGAGACGACCGCGTTTCCCCGTTTACCCACACTCTTCCTTCGCTCCCTTCGCTCTTCCTAAATTTTATTTCGCCAACTTTCTCTTATCGCCTACGCCTCCGATAACCAAGGCTATTGCGCGCTCCTCTCCCTTTTTCTTATTATTGCGCGATCGACTATCTTTATCGTTCGCTGACGTATCGTAAACGTCGGAATGAAACTAACGTATTATGCCACAACGTTTATTAAAGTCGTTTGTTCGCTACTTCGCATCGATTTTTTCGTGCTTTTTAACGTAAAAATTACGTTAAGTATGCTTAACGTATCCAATTTGTTAATTTTACGGAAATCGAAGACACTCGATTTCGGTCTATAATTGCTTTACTTCAATTTTTAGATGTAAGATGTAACGAGATATAATCGTTTTTAGCGGTTTATAATTCTTGAATAACGAGATAAATCTATCAAAAGCGCATCGAAACGACCGATGTAATTTGTAAATTACGAGCAATGTATCGTTTAAGCGTCAAAAACGTAAATAATACTTCGTACGGCGTTCGAACGCGTTACTTCATCTTACAAATTAAATTAAATTAAATTTAATTTGTCTCCACTCGTCTAAAATACTTTTTTTTTACTCCGGAATTAAGAAATTATCGTTATTTTATGAAACAAGCTTCGAATAACGGTCGGATGAAAATTGTCGTAACTGTCCATCTTTTTCAAGCATGAGTTAATTCTGACATTGGTTATTTTAAAATTTCCGCGTTGTTTCGACGTCTCTGCGTCCAGATTCTAATTTCCATTAGAAAGTTGGTGCACCGGATCTTTTATGTACGTCGAGATGTTGTAGGTTAAGTTCGTTACGAAAAAGTAAGCGAGCTGTTTCGAACATGGAAAATTCGTTTCGTATGTTTTTACCGTTGTTTATCGATATTCGTATTTGTATTTCGTCGATTTAAGATATAAATACGAATAATTATTTTGACTCGATGTATTTCACGTCGATTGTTTTTCCTTCAAAATATAAACCTTGGCAAATATTTGAAAAATCTTTTCAAAATTTACATTTTAATTATTTTTTGTTTACGAGTGCTGAATATTTTTATGATAACTGTATTCGAATTTATTAAAATTTATAAATTTTGAAACGAAAGTAAAAAGAAAAAATGATACCGTTTGAATCGAAAGCGAGTTCTTTAGTTTAAAAAAAAATATTGAAATAATAAGAGGTTTCGATGCATTTTCCATGTTTTATGTATTAAAATTAAAAAATTAGTAGTTTAATCTTATCGATATATTCTGTTTTTATTAGGTTATTAGATGTTTCCCAACTAATTTAAAACGATATTCGTTATTCTTGAATTGGATATTTCTTGACTGTTTACTTCAAAATTAATTTTCAGAGAATATATTTTCACCGCTACCGGCAACGATCGGTAATCAGATTACTACTTACGAACAACGAGAGCAGTATCTTCTTAATTTCTTGCAAAATGTGTTACCATCTTGCGATGTCAAAGATATCGGCGAAGAATTGCGAAGGGTAAGTAAAAAATAAAAAAAAAACTATCGAATAGTACGAAATAAAACGATAAATGTATTGCAGTCGTTCGCATTTAATAAACACAAGAGGAAAATTACAAAAAAGAAACCACAAAAGTCATTATTCTTAACGATGAGAAAAAGTATTCTACTGGGTCTCAATAAATTTGGAAAAAAAAGTATACGTTACAAAGATATGTTACCTTTAAACGAGTTATGGCTCGATTACATGCACCATATGCTCGTTGTAAGGAATTTTACAAATCTTCCCATAAATTCGACCAACTCTCGTTGGGAAAGTACCAATCAACGTTTGGCCAAAGCTGATTACCACGGAGCTAAAGTAACTATCATAAGATCGAAATGTCCGAGTACTATCGGAATAGAAGGAATTATTATACAAGATACAAAAAATACTTTTAGGCTACTGTGTCGAGATGATGTAATTCGAAGTAAGTTGATATTTTCTTAATTTTTATGAAAATGAAAAATAATTTTTTGAACTTTTCAGCAATACCGAAAGTATCTTGTATTTTTCGTTTGCATCTAGAAAATGACGTATACGTTGAAGTGTTTGGGAAGGAATTGTGTATACGTCCAACCGAACGCTCCGTAAAGAAATTTAAGAATCTTCAAGTACTTGAACTTTAGTATAAAACTACATTGATTTCATGAAACAAGCTTTGATTTTATTTCACACTATGTATATAGCATTCGACACATCCATTATACATTCAACAGCAAAAACAACAAAACACTTCTCATGTTCTATAATGTCATTTGCTTTCTTAGTCCAATCAACGCACTTATCCAAGTCATTTCAATATTTTTTCACATTCCTTTTATTTTTTCTCCTTATCTCGTTAATACGATTCATTTTCATACCTTTATATTATGCATACCTACTAATTACATGTTATATCAATTACCAGTATAATGTATAATAACATAATATATTTATAATATATAATTATTAATCGTTTTTTCTCCTTTTCTCTGTATTTTTTCCCACTCGTTCTATCGTTCTCTCGTTCGTTCGCTCATTATATTGTTCTTTTATTATTTCCAACATGCGACGCAATAATAATCATTATAATAATAATTCATAATATATATTCAAATAATTATGATATCGATACAACAACAACTGACGGAGCGAACGATTTTAAAATAGCAGCTGTCTCCTTTGCATTAGGAGGGAAACTAATATAATTCATTCGCGTAGTCCCGTACCTCATAAATTTTCATATTTTTATTCAACTTTCTTATTATTTGTCTCACTTTTAAATTTCGATGATGGGAATGTCTGAAATTCATAGTAGGTTTACTCTTTTATTTCATTTATATAGTCTTCGGCTTACTGGCTAAATTTTTTTGTATCGTAATAAGTGCCAAATAAATTTCATTTGTGTATAACGTGTATAAAGTATGCATGTGTGTATATGTATATGCATGTATATATGTATGTATATATATATATATGAACGTGTATGCATTTTACGATTCATCCAAGAGCTTTTTCGCATAAAGCGGGATCTATATTCTCTGACTCTCAAATTAACCGTCGATATATCGATTTTCTTATTTAAGGCAAAAGAAGGGGTAAGGAGAATATTATTACATATGTTTACACAGACGATCTTACAAAAATGCACATACAAAATTTTTTCTCTAAAAAGGGCGAAAAAAAATACACTTGATTATAATTAAAAAATAGAAGAAAGCGGGGGGACTATTTTGTTTAAAAGCAAATTACTAATGAATGCTTTCATTCGCAAGTGGTGACTAAACATAAGCAACGCGCGCGTTTACGGTCCTCGATTTATATTTTTCATATAAATAATTTAAAAATCGACAAGGCCGTTGAAAAAGAACAATAATAATAATAATAATAATAATATAATATAATAATATAATAATAATAATATAATAATAATATAATAATTATTATAACTCGGACGAGACTACACGTTACAAGTTTTCTCGTAACAAGTGCCGTCACCGTAAACGAGACTCGTTATACAAGAGATGACACGGAGTATTTTTTTTATATAGGAGGTCGAGCTTAGCAAATTCACTCTTGCGAGAGCAGCCTTGCAAGCGGAACTACGCATAATTGATTACATTCTTTTATACAACTGTTGTTTTTTTTCGTTTTGCATCTTGCACTTTTGCATATCGCAGCAGGCAAAGAGAATACCGAAAAAATCCATCTCTTTCTCATAATAAATTTCACGTGACAGAGTATAACGCAGAACATTACTTACAGATATTACTTTTCACTCTCTCGGCTCAACTGTCCATTGTACAATAGTTAAGCGTCGTCAAGAGCCAATTTATTACTCAGTTGTTTTTTTTCAACCATTTTCATTTTTTATCTACAAATTTGCAATATAATGGATATTTGGTACAATGAATCGAGTTGCCATTATTTTTAATTCATCCTTAGCCATTTTTCGGTTCCGTTATCCGTTATTTTTATCTACCGTCATTTTAACAATAAGAAGAATCTAAGCGTAAAGACGTCCGTCAACTAGTGACCGTTACTCAACATCTTTCTTCTCGTCATACATTTCTCAGCGCTAGATATTATGTTCTATGCGAGCTACAACGGGGCAATATATATCTCTCTTTTTTATTCTCTCTCCGTTTCTCCTATTTTATAAACTGTTTTTATCTCAACGAATGTTAGAATAGAAAAAAGTCGTCGTAGTTGTCGTTGTAGTCGTCGTCGTCGTCGCGGTCGTCGTCGTGGTCGTGGTCGTGGTCGTCGTCGTGGTCGTCGTCGTGGTCGTCGTCGTTGTCGTCGTCGTCGTCGTCGTCGTCGTCGTCGTCGTCGTCATCGGCGTCGGCGTCGGCTTAGGCGTCGTCGTCGTCGTCGTCGTCGTCGGCGTCGGCGTCGGCTTAGGCGTCGACTTAGGCGTAGGCGTTGACGTTGGCGTTGGCGTTGGCGTTGGCGTAGGCATAGACGTCGGCGTCGACGTCGACGTGGCGAACGGTACTACCGCGGGATCGGCTGCTCTTACATAGCGTTGTAGAGAGGCGGCGAGGCGTCTCACATGCCGTACGTCTGGTAGGCCGCGGCTGCTGCAGGTGGTGCGTAGACGCCCTGCGCCGGCGCCCCGTACACGGCCTGCGGTGCGTACCCGGGTGCCATTATTCCAGGCCCGGCGGTCAACATCAGTTGCGGTTCGGCTGCAATTAGTTTTAATTTATATATATATAGAAATATACCAACGTATCCCCACTAGCCGTTCCTCCTACGTAAGCAATTCTTTCACGATTCCTAGCGCAATTTTCTTTCGGGTTTTGACCTTTCCTGCACGCGGGCACGATACAATCAACGATATTTCCGAATCGTTATTCCAAAGAGTTCGAAATTCCTGCATTATTATTATTATTAACGGTATCTGGCCAACGACTTCATCGAAATTGTCTTTTTCGCTCAAAAGATATATCGAGTAAAACTATTCGTTTGCAAATTATTGCACTCGTTACTCGTTTAAAAGAACTAACAAAATTATAAATTTTTTTCATCCAATTATTATACCTTACTTTATTATCGCTTTAGTATCGCTTCGAGTGAATTAGCAAACAAATTCATAAACGCGTTTCCGTCGAATCGTTTTGATATCATCTTAATTAATTATAAACATTTTTTCCTAGTTGCTTAATAATAATATACCGATTATTCGGCTAAAGTATTCGATAAAACGAATATTTATTAAATAAAAAACGAAATCGTGCAATGAAATCATGGCATCTTGCGTACTTTACTTCTGAGAACTACCGATTAAATATTTGTTTCTTTAAGTTATTTATTTAATTAATTACCATTTACGAAAAACAATTATATTTTATATTTGACTTACTTACATATACCATTTAAAATGTTTTTAAAAGCTAAATAATAAGCATAATTTTGGAATCGCGCGAAGAAACTAAAATAATTGTTTTACTCACGCATGATCATGGATTTATGCTCTTGATGGTCGGTCTCCTCGATACGACGACTTTCTGCTTCTTCTAATTTATCAACCTAAACATAGCATCGTAGGTTAATCAAATGATTTTTAAAAAATTAGTCAACCATGAAATAGGTTCGAAATGAAATTACCTTTGATATATATTCGCGAGATACTTGGATGAGATAAGGCATTGCAAAGTGCATAATTTGATGTCTCCACGCAAGTTCCAAAATAACGTCTGGGTGCAGCAAATCGTAGCAATGGAATAAACAAGCTGCAAAACAATCCTTGGATCCTCTTTCGAGGAACCACTCTAACAATTCTTCGGCTACTTCGTGATTACGAGATTCAGCCGCATATTCCATCGCATCTCTACGTCAAACGAGACAAATTAATATTATATCAATTTACTTAAAAATATATTTTTTTATTGGCTTTCAAATTATATAAAATTACGATCACCGTTCGTTTTGGATTTAATTATTATTTCAATTTTAAATTTAATAACTTAGCGACGGAAATAAAAAGTTATATATATTAAAACTATTTTATCGAAATACGAAGTAATATCGATGTAACGTAACATTAAGCATAAAAAGTAAAAATAGCTAAAAATACATTAAGAAACGTACTATATACGCATCACGGATACATTCATTGTGAATAAATGGTTAACTTACGTATAAAATAATAAGAAAAGTTTTATTTTTTACAGTACAACACATAGGATTAATATACTCGATGTGAGAAATTCATTCGAAATAAAGTCGATGTAAGCAACGCGATCAACAGTTACCGATGCGACTAAAATTTATTTTTTGAAAAAAAAAAGAAAAAAAAAAGAAAAAAAATCACGATAGCCGTTAAAGTTGTAAGGATGGAATTGTAGGATCAAACAGCGAGACTAACCTGAAGAGTCTGTCTTTTTTACAAAGCTCGACCGACTGCTTCCACCTATTATTGCCCTTGTAAAGATAGGCGGCGATTCTCCTGAACTCGATGAGCTCGTGTTTCTCCAACTGTTGCGCCAGCGCAATGTTATCGAAGTTATCGAAGGCGTCGATCGAGGTTCGCAGGCCTTGGTAATCCTCCTCGTCGATGAGCAGCCCGTTGAGGGCCTCGTTGATCGCTTTATTGTTGAGGGCTTGAACGGATCTCAAGTAGGGCTTCACCAGTTGCAAGTGATTCGTGCGGGTGAAGTAGGCGACGGACCTCGTGTGATCCATCCGCGGCGCCAGGACCAACAGTATGTCGTTCAGCAGCAAGGGTTTGTATTCTACGTAGAACTGGATGGCCTTGTAGTAGAGCTCCACGTTCGCGACCTTGGTGATCACGTCCTTGAAGTGACCCTCGCGCCACGCCTCGGTCGGATGCTGCATCATCGCGAGAACGGCGTTGTCGTATTCCTCGTATTTGTCGTAGAGGAAGACCAGTTCCGCCCACAGATGAGCAGATTCGGCTGCGCGTAGTACCTATTCGTTCCAAGGGTAAAGAATATTCCTTAGAGCATCGTTCGAAAGAACCGTTGTATAAACACATTTTCGCTTCACGCGAAATTTCGCACGAGTACTTTCTTTTATTTGTATTACCGCGGAGAAATCATTTTGATCATTTTTTTATAAAAACTTTTCGAAAACTTTTCGGTCCAAGCCGCGAAAGCCGTATAAGTAATTTGGTAACCTTATAAGTAACCGAGAAACGATAAAACTGGGTTCGCTCGTTATACGGAAAGAGAAAAAATCGAATAATTCTTGGTATTATTCGTCGTACATAGATCGTTTATTTCGTGGTATGCGATGAAATGGTACGCGACAGTCGATATCGAGCGTAATCAAATAATATATTTGTATTAAATGTTGTATCGTTTACCAACGGAACTGCGCTCGATGTCTGTAAATCCGAGATTCGGAACGGATTAAAATTTCTCGACTAAGGTGGCGAAGCGAGGGATGTTGGAAAGGGGTAAGCGGTGATAAGAGCAGCGAATAGCCGTACCTTCGGAATATTTACGCGCGACCAAAAGAGTTCGAGGTGCTCCCTCATTCTCTGGGGCTTGTACTTGCTGTACAATATAGCCAACTCGGTGAACATTCCCATGTGCGCCCTTTCCAATCCCAGCGCTGCCTCGAGCAGATTGATGAGCTCCTCGAAGTGTCCCCTGTCCTGATAGTAGTTGATGAGATCTTCCAGCTCGTCGGCGTGCACGACGATGTGGAGTCCGCACATCTGGGCGAGCCTGAACTCGCCGCTGTCCACGCAGGCGAAGCAGACCTCCTTCCAGGTACGCGTCGAGTTGGCCTTGCGGGCGCTGTCGACCGCGCCTTGGAACTCCTTCAGATGAACGAGGGTGATGGCGAGCCTCGCGAAGTTGGATACGTTGTTGTAGAGGAGCTTCGCCGCCTCGTACATCTTATCGTCGAAGCAACGATCGCCGATCTTCTGGATGTCCGCATGATTCGGGCCCGAGATGAACTCCTCGAGGTCCGCGAGGCGATTCGTGCACGCGTACGCGTAGATGAGCTCCGATTCGATGAAGGACTCGCGCGCCTTCTTGCGAGCCATTTGGAGGTAGCGCACAAGGTCCTCCCAGTGCGATGTGCGGTGGGCCGTCTCGACGACGTCCACGTAAGCCGAGGGGTCGTCGGCTTTGATGAAGCTGTCGATCGCCTCCTTCACCATCCCCTGCTGTAGTTGCGCTCGAGCTATTTTACAAGGAGTATTTTACAAAACATTTTATTTCTTTCAGCGTTCCTTGCCAAAGAGCAACATTTCTTCGTCCTAATTTTATTTTCGGCTCAACGAGTCGAATCATCTCATCGATCCAATCAAATTTTCGAGACACGATCTTTCGATTTATGTAATACTTTACAAATTTTGCTACAATGCCGTTATTTTTCACGCTTTAATTATTTTAAATTACCCACTATTGGTATTCGTATTTAATATTTATTTTGAATACCGAATATATACATTACTCAATATTTACTCAATAATTTATAAATTGTATCATATATACGTATATATTCTTATATTGTAATGAGTAAATCGAAATTTAATTTACGTATATAAATGTTTTTTAAATATTTTGTAATACTTTAAACATTTTCAATAAATACGGGCTACTAAATTATTAAATTAAAAAAAAATGCATAATCTTTTAATAAAATAAACCTTAAAAATTTATAATTTCTTTACTATTATTGTAATTTTTTATTATATCGTATAATTTTTCGGTACGAAGCGAAGAATTATTAATTTAGAATGAAAGTAGCATTTCATTATTATTAAATTATTAAATTTAACTTCTTTACGAATAAATAAGTGAACGCGGTTGATTTATAATTTAGAAGCGTTGAAAAGCTTAAAAGAACTTACCTAGTTGGGACCAAACGGCGGGTTCGTTACATCTTTCCGCGAATTCGTAGGCTCTGTCCAAATTATTAACTTGTTCGATGAGCACTTGTATGGCCGAAGTATTAACGTCGAATTTCTTAAAAATGGCGAAAGCCTCCTCGTACAATTCGTTGCTAATAGCAATGTTGGCGATATCGGGTGCGTCGTAGTTGTCCAAGCGGTTGATGTATTCCATGACACGAGTACGATCAGCCTTGATGGCCGTTAAAATAAGGAGATTCTGCAGATTGCGATGGTCGCTGAATACGCTGCTGTCCAAAACGATCTTCTCCAAGAGTTCGATGAGCTCGTTGGGTAAATCGGCCGTCATGAAAGCCTTGACGGTGACGGAGATGTCCTCGGGATCTTGGGTCTCGGACAGCGCGGTCTGTACGACCTGATCAATGAGCGGCCTCTTGTACGGGTTATTTTCGTGCAGCACCTCGGCCCAGAGATCCGGGTCGCGTCTGCGCACCAGGTATCTCGCCTCGCTCTTGAACAGGCTGTTCTCGTTGCAGACGCTGATCAACTCCCTGTCGCACTGACCTCGCTCGTAGGCGATGCAGGCCAGGTGGGGATCGCGCTTCTCGCAGTACTTGCCGACCACGCGGCTGTCGTAAAACTGATTCTCCTTGAGGAAGCGCTCGGGGTTGTTGTTGCTGTCGATGTAGATTTTGGCGAGAGCGTTGTGGGTCGCTGGCTCGACGCAACCCTCGTGCACTCGGGACTCCAGCCAGGGCAGAAGAAGTTTCAGGCGGTTGCGTTTCTCCACCTCTTCGACGAGCTCGTCGGTCGAGAACTGACCGCGCACTACGAGGATCAGATTCTTTATAATGTCCTCGGAGCAATCGACGTCGAGCAGGCCACCGATCACGACCGGCAACCGCGACGGATTCACCTTCTGCACGTAGATCTCGATGTACTTTTGGAGATTGTTGCGGTACAGGTAGAGTACGAGGTCGTGCACGAAATCGAATCGGTCGCAAACGATTATGAGGGGCAATTGATCCGAGAGCTTGGCTTCCTTGAGGAAGTTCTTTACGCGTTCGGGGTTGTAACAATTGCTCTCGCGGCAGATTCGCTCCACCTCTTTGATTTGCCCGGTCTTGCACGCCGCTTGTATATATTTGAAGTGAACCTCTTGATCCTGACTGAAGTTCACGATCGATCCGAGGAAGTAGAAAAGGCCTTCGTAGGACTTGAAACTTTCGAAGAGGTCGATCAAGGCCTTCGTCGTCAGTTGTTCGTGATACTTGGTAGCGATCTGCACGCAGATCTGAAGATTCTGACGCATGTTTGCGGTGAGCATGGCCTTAAGGCACTCGAGCGAGTCCTCAACGGAGAGGGTACCGAAGAATCCGACCAACCAGTCGGGCGACAACAGGTGCGTGTGCACGACCGCGCGTTTTATGTCGTACAGGTCGGTGTAGTGCTCGAGGGCACGCTGCAGCAGACCGGCCTTCTCGCAGAGCTGAGCGACGTGCGCCCGATCGTAGTGGGTGAACATCTGGTTGCCGAGTATGGCGTCGGCGACCTACGGATCAACAGAGTTTATCTGGCTTCTGACTTGGACGCATCGCGAACGACCAAGGATTTTATTACAAAGGATTCTACTCGAAATTGGTCTGTCGCGATTTATCCAACGATCCTTTTGCTTTCGATAAAAATATCAACTAGTCGCGTCGTCCTGGGTTTCATTTATCTTTTAAAAGACTTGCTTCGAATATTTTCTAAGCCTTTTTAACGCACTTGCGAATATATCCAAGGAATTACAAGGAATTACAAATAAGTCTAAGAAGTTAAATAGCTTAAATTCAGTACGCGAAATTATTTAAATGGAAACTCTATCGACTCTGTTCGCGTTAAAAAAAATGTCGCTTCATCGTCTACTGCTCGTGAAACGCTATCGTCGCGATCGCGCCATTAAATTAAATTATTAAATTCGCGTACAAGTTTCGCTAAATTTTCGTCTTAATGACCTTTATCGTTACGTGAACGGTCAACTTTTTAGAAACGAACCAACGAACGATATACGATCATCGATTACCTTAAGAAAATATTCGAGTTAGTTGTAGGTTAACGTATGTAGTTCGTACCTGAGGCGCCGACATGAGATTCATCTCGAGTAATCTCGTTTGCAAAGCTCCTTCACTGGGTCTATTATTTTTTAGCGCGTCCAGTAAAAACGCCGTGCACTGCTGCACCATATTTTGTTCCATGAAGATATCGACGATCTGGTTGATATCGGCGAGTGGCTCGTCGTCTTGGACGAGCATTTGCGCAAAGAGCACACCTTGATCCGGGTTTATACGCATAACGTTACGCAGCAGGAATATGTAATCGGGGGTGTAGGACACTTTCTTGGCGTAAAGAACGATCTTCTGGAACTGTCCAGTTTCAGCGAAACACTGTATTACTTTGTTAGGTACATTAGCGCGCAGATAGACACTGAGCGCGAGAGTCGGATCGACCTGCTTAACAAGATCACCGAGTTCCTCGCTACATTCGAGTTTGTCTTCTTTCAACCATTTTTCAAGCAGCTGTTTACGCCCCTGGACGAGCACCGGCCTGCAGAGCTCGAGGGACTCGTATTTATTTAGCTGACCCTGATCCAGGAGAATACCGAAATACTGCAGCAGAGGCGACGTTTGTCCCTGCGTCGTCGGCACTTGTTGAAACTTTTGAATTGTGCCGGGAGTTCGCAGTATACCTATCGCGATAAAAAAATTGTTTCATTTTAATCGTTGCTACTCCTCCATTATTATTATCATTATCATTGTCATTATTATTATTATTGCTATTATTATTATATAAATTAACTGTAATCGACGCTATTTTCAAAACTCGTTCTTAGAGCGAGTCAAGAAATTTATCGACCGCTCGTTAGTAATTCCGTCTATTATCGTTTTAAGATTTTTAAGTTGATTCTTCCGAGCCGAACGAGATACGTAGATTTAAAATTTTCGTAATCGCTGCGCCGATGCGAAAACAATGCAATAATTACATCACCGGAGAACCTCGATTCATAAATTTTTCGTTGATTCTTTTTTCCTTCTAACGCTTATAATTTATAGTCGATAATCCAGAAGAAATGTATCGATTACTCTTATTATTTATAAAATTTAATAGCCAAAAAGCTTAAATAATATTTATATACCTATCAATTTTGTAAACGACATCAGAAATTGTTAATTTTATTAAAGATAAACGAATTTTACGGTGATAACGATAAAAAATATCTCGGCAATTAAAGTTACATTAGGTATCAACGCGAAGAAAATTATATTTCTAATATAAACGACCGTTACAGAAACAAATAATATTAAAAAAATTATCAGGTTGAATTACGATAGCGAATAAATAAGTTGAAACGCGACGATTACGAGAAAATAATAGCTAAATTACACATGGAGTTTTATAAATTTGCATTCGAAGTTAATTACACACAATAAATACCGAGTCTCGTTGGATAATCTTTTTTCTCTTTAAAGTTTCGAGCGATAGCGCTCGATCAATATGATATATCAATAGCAAGAATGAAAATTGAGGCGGTAACGCGATTTTATAGCCGCGTTAGCGTTTGAATCGCAATTTTTGCACCGGTCGAGTTGATTTGATTCAAGATCTGTGTTCGTCGGCAAATTTGCGATACCTTTGGGTGCATTGGCTGCCACTTTGGCCGCCTCGGCGTACTGTCCATTCTGGAAAAGCATATTGAACTTGCGCACGAAGAGATCCTCGGCACCCGAGAGATTGTTCCGTACAGCCATGCGAAGCGCGAGCTCCGGATTTTGCAGGACGCCATTTATGTACGGTATTATGTTTTCCTCGTCGACGGAGACCGACAGCACCTGGCCTTTGCGATTCACGCCGATTATGCCGCCCGAGGACTCGTGAGGCGCCGTCACGAAGATCGTCTCGCTGGATATGCGATTCATGAAGATGCAAGTCGCTGACTCGATATCGTACATGTGAATGTAGCCGTATTTTGTGATTAGGTAGATGACGTCGTACTTTGAACTGACCTGCGCGCATCAAAGTAAAATTCATCGTGGAGAAAATTTTGTCAAAAGTTTTCAAAATCAGTTTTCAAACTCGGTCGAGCCGACAAATAGATTTTATCGCGTCCGCAGAATTGTATTTAAATACGTTTCTTCAAACCACTCGATAAATATCGAATTCAGTTTATCAAAGATTTTTCGATTCTCATTTCGTACCTTTCTACGTTTTTCGGTATTTTTTTAAATTTTACTTCTAAAACATCATTACCCTAATGGTAATCTTGTAACGAAATTTCCATATCCATTTTAATACGATCGAAGCTTTAATTTAATTTAAAAAATTTTTTAAGAAATTAAAAAACTTCGTCGGTTATATATTATAAAAATAATTGAATAAAATTAGGATTCGCGATACTAAAATGTCGACTATACATAGTATACCGTAGTCATTTTGAAATAATAACGTTTACGAATACGAGCCAAATACGTCTTATCGGTTACTACTTTTAGATAAAAGGAATTGATACAACTTCACAAAATGAGTGAATGACATTTGATAAAAAAATGAAAAATGATGTTTAAAAGTAAATTATTCAAGAACGTGGCGGTAGAAAAATCGAAAATCGCGTTTCGAATCATTTCGTACCGTAACAGTTACGTTATAAATAATTTGTTACTCGAAACTATTTTTAAAATACATTTTTTAATTTAAATGTTTTCGCGAACACGGACGATCGAGTTACGATTAAACATAAAAAGAAAATTATAGCTCGAAAAATGGATGGAAACATGTTTGAAAAATGTACTCGGTAGTTGAATTCTTTGGTGATATATTTACGTAACTACATTCGATATTTAACAGTAGCGCAAACGATTAGCAAGATTGTCCACGAGTCTCAAAACACCGAAAGTACCCGGCACGCAAGTACTTTCGGATCGAACTAACGAGAGTACCGAAGTAGTTCCGAACAGTCGGACTCGATCGGTTTGTCCTTTCGAAAGACTCAACGAAAGCGGAAGGTAAAGGAGGAAAGGAGGAAAGGAGGAAGAGGAGGAAGAGGAGGAAAAGGAGGAAGAGGAAGAAGAGGAGGAAGAGGAGGAAGAGGAGGACAAGGAGGAAGACGAGGAAGACGAGGATCGACTCACCTGCATCGCGACGGGGAAGTCGCTGCCCGCCTCGGGAGGGAAAAAAACATCGACCGCTTTTTTGGGGAAGGGCTGATTTTTGGTAGGCGGCTGCCCGACCTCGATGATGTGGAGCATCGCGCTCTGCACGGTCCTGACAGCGAAGCAAAACAGATTGCTCGGGTCCGGGTTGCTTTCCATCTTGAACTGGGCGAAGGAGGCCGCGTGGCCCTCGATCGGCTGGGAGCACTTCCGGTCGACCGAGTAGAGCTGCATCGCCCCAACGACGCGATTATTGTGGGCCGATATACCGATTAGCAGGAGCCAAGTCTGATTGGCGTCGGTGCGGTAGTTGATGATCTGACACCCGTAAAGGGACGCGTGACGTTCGAAGGCTTTGCTGGGCTGAGAGTCGCCCGCCATCGACCAGTGGTACACCGACGTCTCCGTCACGAGGGCCAGGGTGTTCAGAGATATCCATTTCCAGAACACGACGTCCTCCGACATCGTGTGCGCCTTCATTTTCGACTTCATCTCGATATTGAAGATCTGCAGCGTTTTCTGAGCTGAATGGGGAAATTCTCGTTTTAGTTCTTTTTCTATCCAACGTTGCTGCTTTTAAATTTGTAGCAAAGCCTAGCGATCGATTTCTTTTTTAACTTTGCGTTATTCGAAATTTCCTTGTATCGAGGAAACGTTCCATTTTTAAATGAACGAGTTAATAAAAAAGTAGGCGCCGATAATCGCTTCTATGTTCTATGTATTTCGTTACATCTTTGAAAAATATAAGTTCATTTTAAATATAATTCTATGATAGTATTTTTATTTTTCATTAAATTTTTTTTTATTCTCTTGTATCGCTGTGATACGTAAAGATAAATAGTCATGATTCTATGATGCACCCTGAGAAGAGTAAAGTTGGAAGATTAAAAATTATAATCGATGCGTTAAAATTAAAATAACTTTACGTTGAATAAATTTGTCGATAAGTAAACTCGTAGAAATACGCATATCTTTTAAATAAATCTCTTTCCTAATATATCTTTAAATAATTTATATTTGTATTGTTATTATAAATTTTTAATAATTATACTTCTTTGACAAAATTTTTAAACATTTAGAGATATCGTAAATAGAGGTACTTGCAACGCTCTGTAAATATTCTATAAAAAGATCTTGACCCGTTTAGACTTATCAAATACATAAATTACTAATGAAATGACATGCACTTATATAATCAGATTATTATTATTTTTATTTATTGAAATAAAATAATTATTCTTGTACGCTCCATAATGTAGTCAAATTTTTTTATTTATGTAAATTAAAAAGTGGAATATTAATTACTGATTATGCTCGAGACAATAAGTTATTCATAAATTTACTTCTTTACCGTATAAGCAAAAAATATTTCTTCTCGTGTACTATTTAATACATATTTAATATATGCACGCATAGAAATTGATTCTATTATCGATACGGTTAGCTTATATCTATTTATGCGTAAGAAAATTTTTTTTATTTTTAAAGTTCAATGTATTTTATTTTAATATTTATAGAACTATTATTATTAGCACTAGGAAATATAAGACTTATCGATCTTTAGAATATGAATCTTTATTAAAATATTTAATTTGTCGTATATTCTTAAAAGTAAACGAGTCTATTATTTCAATATGTATTTCGTTGATTAGAGAAATAACGTTCGTTATACGTTATCTTATAATAGATTGAATGAAATTTTTTTTATCGTACGAATATTATTGAAATGCATCGCTTGAAATAATAAATAGATTTTGAAATTTTATTTTATCTTTATTTGTTTTTTAAACTATTTTGTATTATACACTTTGTTTTACGGAGACAAAAAATAACTTTTTATTTAGTATTACAAAAGAAGATAAATTAACTTTGATTTGTTTCAAATAATTTTTTAAATAAAAAATATTTAATTCAAGAAATTATTGCAACAAGGCTTTTACCGTTTATTAGAAATCAAGTCTTTCAAAAAATAAAAGTTAACTCTTAATTTAATAATTAATATCTTTAAGTATTAAAATAATCTAAATTTAAACGGATTAATTTTAAGAAATTTAAAATTCTTAAAATAATAAGTAATTGTAGTTCTGTGTCTAAATTTGTACAAAACTATATTAAGATTGAACGTTTACAATAATTTTTATTTAAATTAAACTGGTACTTTAAAAATTAATACTCGTGTCTTTTTAAATTTTTTCCAATATTTAAATAGAATCTACAAAAGACCAAAATAAAGTACACAGATTTCTATTTCAAATTCTTTTTAAGAGATCTGCACTTTTATTACAATTTTTTAACTGAAAATTTAAATACCGTTCGAACGTTCTGAGAATATTTACCCTTTAGAGCGATGACTTTGCTGGCAGGATTCATAATAGCAGAGTCAGCGGAGATGGGCCTTCTAATAGGGTTAGCGGTATCATTCATATCTATGATAGCCACCTGCGCCGTGTCACCCACCTTCTCACGGACGCAAATGAACTTGTCCGATTCCATGGTGACTGTGTTGAAGCTGACATTGTTGGCATTGATTCCTACCGCAGTGAGCTATTCAAGGTACAGAGAAAGAACTAATGAGTGCTCTCGTTTCAAATATAAACGCATGTTTAAACTGCAAATCTTGAACTCTAGTTTATACTCCTCGGTGTACTCAAAATAATTTACACGGATGTTTGAACAGTTAAGAATAAAGATCGAGTAAGTTATACTTATCGGTTAGAAACATTTTCATAAATAACAACATACTATGTTTTTATCAAACGATACAAAACAACTTAAAAATCTATGAATTTGTAAATTAAAACTATATCGTACTTTAACCTAAGTTCGTAAAATAAGAACTTAGGCTTATCGTTTACTAAAAATATACACAAAGAGCTTTTCGAGAAGAGTACGAGTGTAAGTAAAAGCCATTCTTGGTTACAAGATAATAGAAAGTAAGAAAAGTAAGGTAAGGTTTGTCGAATCATAGCAAAATCATATTAGATTTTCTTACCCTTCTCAGGCAAGGCTACGAAAAGCAAAAGTCGAACGACTTACGTTTGGCCACCGCCAGCTGGCAAATACCAAAGTTGGAGCACGAACGAAAGAAGAAAGGACGCGTAAAATTTGACGTTAAAAAAGGAAGTCACACGACTCTAATAAGAAGAGTTGGGTAGGAACGCAGTCGGGTTTCTCGTAATCTCGAAGGCGGAAACGGGGGGCGTATATCGTGTGCGTGCGTGCGTGCGTGCTTGCGTGCGTGCGTGCGTGCGTACGGCGGCGACCCGGGACCAGCGGACGTGGCCGTCTCGTCGGCGCAAAAGAGAGAATCGATTTCCTCTCTTTCTCACGCCCCTCGATGCTCCCGCTTCCCCGAGGACGCCGAAATTCCAACTCGGCGCGAGGGTCGTTAAGACCGGAGACGTAGGGAATGGGCATTTAACTGTCAAATTATTCTTTTGTCTCGGTCTGTCTCTTTCTCTCGCTCTCTTTCGCTCTCTTTCGCTCTCTTTCGCTCTCTTTCGCTCTCTTTCGCTCTCTTTCACTCTCTTTCACTCTCTTTTTCTCTCGTTCTCTCTCTTTCTCTGGCGTTCGGTCGCTCGTGTTCGCAAGGTGCGAACGGAGGAGTCGAGCGACGACGGGTCGTCGATCGCTTTCGACCGGGTCTCACCTGCAGATGCTCCTGGAACCTTATGGGCAGTAGCTGCGTCATATTGGCGACTGGTCGTTCGCGTCGAACAGCAGCGGCAGCAGCGGCAGTAACGGCAGCAACGGCGGCAGCGGCACCAGCACCAGCAGCAGCAGCAGCAGCAGCAGCGTGCGTCAGCGGTGGCGGTCTCCTCTCCAACCAACTCTGTGGAGAGAGCGCGCGTTCCTCTCTCTCTCTCTCTCCCTTACTCTCTTACTCTCTCTCTCTAGTGACTCGCGTCTCGCTCGGCTCCGCTCCGCGTACTATCTCCCTATCTAGCCGTGCGCGTACGCTTCGCTGCTCCTCTTCTTCGCGCTCGTGATGTACGTTTCCGGCGCGAATCCGTGGAAGAGTCGGAGAACTCGTTCTCTCTCTCTCTCTCTCTCTCCCTTTGGCTCTCTTGTGCTCGCCGGTGCAGTGCGCGCGGAGATTCCCTGGTCACCCTGTCTCTCTCGCTTCGATCTCAGCGCTCCCGTCGTCGGCCACCTTCTCCTGGGTGTCCCTTGGCGAGAGAGACGACGCGCGGTAAGGCTTCTCTTGCTCTTTTCCCGCACACGCACGCACTTACGGTCGCACACTCGCGCGCGCACTCGTTCCCTCTCGCTCCCTCTCGTTCTCTGGCGCAATTCGGGCAACCCTCTTCCCTGGGTACACAGCCTATCTCGGACTTCTCTATTCGCATTTATGCGCGTGTACACGGCGTACGTACCCACTCACTCTCTCTCTCTCTCTCTCTCTCTCTCTCTCTGTCTCCGTCAGGACGAGGACCGCGGCGACGAGAAGAGGACGAGCAGCGACTGACGTAGCAGGCACGATTCCTAAAACTAGTTACCGACTTTAATCGTCTCCTCCTCGCTCCCTCTCTCTTTCTCTCCTTTCTAACTCGTGCGTTCGTTCCACTGTATGCGTACGCCTCGCTCTCTCGCTCCCTCTTTCTCCCTCTCTCTTCCTCTCGAGGGGTACACCCTATCCTCGTCTCGTAATATTCAATCGAACGAAAATCTGTCTTTCTCTCGGTTAACCCGCTTACGCTGTTTCGCTCGGCGAACTCGGTGTATCGACGTTGGACGCGAACGCGAGGTTTGCGAGATTTCTCCTGGCATTCGAACCGAGCGGACCAACTCTCGATTTCTAAAACTCCTGCGGTTTTAATTCTCGGGACGCGGCATCGAACGGAAAACGCGCATCGCGGTCGGCAAGAGTAAAAGGGGCGTTCGAAGCAAGACGGAACTATGTACCGTCGTCGATGACACCCAACGTGTCCGCCATTTACCGCACGGTACACATTGCACGCCCCCGAATGCGAAGGAAAAAGACTAACCGAGAGAGAGAGAGCGAGAGAGAGCGAGAGAGAGACGGTGGAAACGGTACGAGCGCGTTTACGCTCCTCGGTCCTATTCTCGGGGCTCGCGCGTACAGGTCCGCACCGTAAAGCGTAAAGGAAACGCGCGCAACGTCGAATCGTCCCCGACTTTCCTCTACGTTTTCCACGAAATTTACCTTATATATCGTCCATTTCCAGGCTCGACGTGCTCTCGGTTTTTTTTTTAGGTTCCGTTCGGCGATCTATCCGACCTCGCCTTCGACCCGAGCGATTCTTCCTCGCGCGCGACGATCTCCAAAGTTCCGGCGCGACAGCGACCAAAAAAATATATAAAATATATTTGCGAGAGCACGCGGAAAAATTGCAATGGCGCAAGTATATGTCATCGACGCGCGATGCGTTTTCATCGCGGCGGGTTAACGATACGGTTTCTCGATACGGTTTCTCGACCGAGAGTTCGATTTCATTGGCCATTTTGTATTTTTGAGTTATCCGACCGCGTAATCTTATTCGATGCGTCTACCATTGGAATTACGCGAGCGGAATACCCGTTCTCCGATATTCCTCGAAAGTTATCGAAAATGTCGACTCGATCCTGCTTATTTATAAAAGTGTCCCGCTTTCCGTTTCGATCCTTGCCTCATAGTATATACTCGTATACTCGATACTCGATATCGTGGCCCTACGGTAATATTATTTGAACCGCGTTCTCCTAAATTAGAGTTACTAATTTCTTTTTTTAATTTGAGCAACGCTGACTAAACTGTTGAGCGTAAAAAAACGATAAACGCGTGTTTTCGTTACATCGAAAATTTATATAATACGCCACGAGTATTAGAATTTTGTACGTCGAAAGATTAATGATCGTTACCGCGAATAATGTGTGATTAATTTGATATATATATATAAGTGTAAATAACTCTAAATCGGTACAGCGTAAAATCTAATTTTCCATCTAATTAGAAAACATTGAGCGTCGAAGCCAATTTTGTTAACGATCGAACTTTTTATTATCGCGCGTAACTATTGAAAAAATTTTCTACTCGTGAATTTTCATTGCACCGCTCAAATACGAAGCAATGAATCGCGTAAGAATTATAAATTTTACTAATTCTAGAAATTTACTTAAAAGAGTATTTATTTTAAATAGCGACGAAATGATAAGTCTTCTCGCTCGGTTAAAGTTGCCTATCGCCGCGAGCCTTACTTTTTAATCGATAAACAATATTATATAAACATTTTGTACGTTCGACGGAATTTAAAAAATGTAAATTATAGATTTTCGTTGTACCTACGAGTCGAACCAGTGATGAGACAAAGGAGGCGGTACCGAATCAAAGTTATTAATAAAATAATTTTGATGTAACGAAGCCTAGGACAAATTGTTAAATGGCGAGTTTGAATTTATAATGCATTTAAAATTATAATTCGAAGGATAATAGAAGAAACGATGAATCGATGGTACTACGTTAATTTTAAACGTATCGAGCCAAAAATATGTGAAACCAAATATTTCCTCTAAAAAAAATCGAAACAACATTGATTTGTTTTATAAAATATGAATGATAAAATATTTTCGAAGAAACATTGTATTGCATTTATCGAATTGTATTGCACGATACCCAATTGTATTACCATTGTACGTAGGTAAATTATATTCAACGCGAGATATAAAAAAAAATTAAGAAATCAAGATAAATAGATAAATAATACGATGATGATACGAAGAAAAAATTTCTGTGAACTCTGTAACGATAATAAGTAAATTAATAAGCAGCGTACGTTGAATTAATCGAAAAATATTTCTTTCGTTGTAAGAAAGCAACGGTTTAGTTTTTCGAATTATGTTAAATAGTTGATTATTATCGCGGGCTGAAATAAATAAAAAAATGAAGCAAGTAAATTACAAGTTAAAAAAAAAGTTGAGAAAAATCGTAACTCTTTGCGAAAGCAGGACCGAGACTAAAAATTGTAGATTAAAATCAGAAGGAATATTATACGTATTTAAAGGAATTTTGTTGCGAGTATCGAAACGATAAGGAGAATCAAAAAGGTTGCACGAGCGACTCCGGAGGATCGATAGGACATATTCTAAGAATGATTACGCAACGATTGAGGGCAACTCCTGAGAGATGTTATAACAATGACTTCGGGTTTGGTTCAAATCTTCGTATCAGCATCAAAAGAATAACGAAATCTACCATTAATTTTAAATTAACTTTAAATTTCTACTGGATTTTAATATTTCTTTTACGAGTATGGATAAAACGTGCGTTCGTTCATTGAACGATTCGACGGAATCAGCAAATTTTTTAGAGAAATTATATATATATATATATAAAATAACAAAGCTCCATCGCTGTGTCGTATATATGATTCGTAGACAGTTTCAGGGACTTCTTCATTTCCGTAACCACTTTTCCCGGAATAATGGTAATTTCTCGTACTTGTGGAATATTGCCACATTTCCGCAAACCAAGACTATGGATTTTCTTCGAGTTATCTGTAAAATAATACTGTATAACCCATTTAAGCTTAAAAATATTTTATTCGTAAGTATCTTTTCGCGTAATTGGCTGATTTTTCGATGTGAATTACTTCGCGAATGAAATAAAGCTCGCATATTCCGCCTAACTATTCTGTCGAGCTTCGATACGACCTATTTTGTAATATCTTCTCGGATCTCGAACGGTAATTGTTCCTTGGACCCTTATCAGGGTCAAGATTGATTGATTTTCTAGATAAGAATATTTTTAATGCTATAATAATAATATCTACGATCTAACATTTTGTAATTTTATCGGAACGGTAGCCAAAAATCTCTCGATGTAAATTAAATATTGAGAATAATTCGAACCACTTTTTAAAATTTAATGTAAATAATTTCAACGTGAATTCAAGTTTATATTTTATTTATAAATATTGCAGCAGTTTTTAAAAATATATTTCTTACTATAATTGGTTTAAATTCAGCTCGTGTATAGAAAAATTTCTGATACGAGAAGTAACGTAAAGAATATATTAGATACGTAAATTGGTTATTTGAATCTTCAAAATGTATTTGATTTATTAATATAGAATTACATCGGCAGAATAAATGTAGTAACTTATGGTAGACAAATAAAATTTTCTGACTTATTAAGGTTGAAGTCTGCGTAAGAAATTATAATTGATGATTGTATTATTATTATTTTTTAATATCGAGCGTTAAAATGTCATTTTTTATTTTAGACGTAAATTACAGTTTTCAATACATTTTTTACAATGTTTACAAAACCACATTTTTTACATTTTTTTACGGTAAAATCACTATAAGAAGAAAAATATCGAATAAAAAAGTAATTTATATAGTAGTATAATCATTTGAAAATTGTTACACCTAGTCTCAAGAAATATAAAATTAAAAGTTACAATTTGTATTAATTCTTTGCTCTGGTATTAATTTAATAATTGTAAATATCAGTCACCGTAATATCGTTCAATTTCCTTTTCATTTTAATCGATGAAGTAAATTCTTATTATGTAATATATATTTCAAAACAAAAAGATTTAAATTTCATACTTTCAAAATTTATGGCCATCTAAATTCTGCACTTTAGATTCTACCAAAGATGACACATCAGAATTAAAATTCCAATGTCTCATACTATACTCGTAATAATAGTTCGTGTACATGTGTTTTCGTAGTTATACACTTTGACTTCTATTATCAATTTTAATTTTAACTTCTTTGAACTTGAATATACCTTTTGCGAATATTCCCATCATTAAATTTATTGGATTAATTATAAATAATTAACATAAAATGTGACATTTCAAAGTAAATTTCATCCAAATTAGATATATTTTATTATAGTGAATTATATATATATGCGTTGATATATGGTTTAAAACGATAAATTATCAATATTTATACGAAACAAGTATATTTATTTTAAAACCAATTATTTTTATTCATTAGAATCAAAGATGAAATCGTTATATTAAAGTTAAGGAATTTAATATACTACTATTCAAGCAATGTAAAAATTTCAAAAATTAATACAAAAGTGATATTTTTTTTTCAATTAATGAAAGTTCTTTATCAATTAAATTTAAAAGCGATTTACGATTTACTTATAAAAAATATGAAATTAGAAGAAATTTCGACAGTTGATTTCTTACATTGAGATATATTATTCTTATTTAAAATTAAGTTTTATAATTATATTATGCAAAATATAAGTTTTTAAATTATACTAGAGAATAAATACATTCGTATATATTTGAATGCAATGTTTGAAATAAGACCATCAAATATAGTAGAGAATTTTGAAAAAGTGTTAAAAATTGATTTTGTTCAATATCAGATGGATGGGTTCAATAATGTCTTACAGTTAAATTTTAGCTTCTGCAATTTTACCGAAAAGCATTTTTATAATGGAAGCTACAAATTAGATATTGGCACATATTTTATACTAACTTCGTTTAACATCAATGGAATGTTTACGACGTTACTTTAAACAAGCGACTTTATACTATCTGTAAATGTTCAAATAATATCGCTTTACGGGTTATTGCATTAATAAAAATTTTAGTTATTATATTAGTTTATTTCGATATCAAATTAAGGACAATTATAATATTACTTATTATAATAAAGAACGAACAACTATATTAAAAAAAGAAGAGACTCATAATTTTACAATATAATACCATTAATTATTGAATATTACATTAATATATAAAAATTCTCTTTTATAAATTAAAATAATAAATAAGCATAAAATATTATTATTGCCAATAATTACGTATTAAAGTCGTAAATAATAAGAAATTTATTAAAATTAACCTTGTTAAAAAGAATATATTTTTTGAATAAACAAAAATTTTTGAAACCTTTTGTGATCGTGCCACCAACGATCTTTTAAAAATGTTTAAAAAAATACGATGAGTAAGTTTAATATTTGTAGTAAATTTATTATTTATAATTTTTACTCGTTATTAAAAAACGTAGTTAATTAATTAATTAAATTAAAACTGTCGGTTGCGCTAAATAAATGTTGATAAAGAAGGACAAAACTCGTAAATGATAAAATAAACTATTTTGCTGATATTTCATGAATATAAATTATAAATTTATATGAATTTTATCGGCTTTACTTCTATGTGTTTAAAATTTTGAAAAGTAATTCCGTGCGTATTAAAGTCAAAGCGAAAAGACGAAGGGGAAAAAGCCGATATTTTGAAACTATCGTTATTTCGAAATGCTTGAATAAGCATGCAATTAACCTCTTCGGTTTCGTAATTTGCATGGATTAAAACGCAAGTAGGGCAACGATAAATAAACAATCTTATCTAAAAATCTAAATTTGTATAAAAATGTTAATAGTTGGCAATGTCGGATTCTCTAGGTATCAGATTTCCTGGAGTAAAAAATTTGGCTAGGTCTATTTAAAAAGTTGGTATTACTCGTTGTAGAGGTACGATGGTCGTCGGGTCGTCACATGACAGCGACGGTTGTCGTTTGCGGAGGTAATCTCACACACCCGCGCGGTATCGAGAGAAAATTCGTGATTAAAAAAGCCACGAACTTTGTGGCCTCTTTCCTAGGGCTAAATAAAAAGTGTCGATAGTCGTTTTTCTTTTATCTTCGGGCCAAGGAACCAACACCTCGCAACCATGAAACTTAGATACATTCTTAGCTCAACCTTTGCCAGCATTGCTTCAACGACGATTCTTATTTTAGGTTTGTACCCATTTTTTCTCATTATTCTTTTCATTTCGTATTTATCTTTAACTCTTCGACTAGTCATACGAATAAGATAGACTCTTTTACTTTTACTTCATTGTTTTGACTCGGAATAATCAGGGCTGAAAACAATGTCTTAATCGTTTTTTATAAACTTTAAACGTAATTTTGTTTGTGGAAATACTGTTATTCGATAATTGATTTTAATTTCAGTACTTTATCATGTGTTCACTGGAAAAGGAGAACGCGTTAGCATTGGATGGTAAGCACCGATATACAACACGTTATGTTTCAAATTATAAAATTTTATAATCTTAAGCATTTGTTCTTGTTGTATCTCGCAAAGTTAGTTCGATATTTTATAATGTACCAGTTATAAAGTATTACGTTATTTTTTTAGGTTTCTTGAAAATAGTTCTCCATATATGTGGGCTACCCTTGGCATCGGTCTCACAGTTGCTCTTTCGGTCGTCGGTGCCGCTTTGTAAGTAGAAGAGAGAAAAGTTTTAACGTAACGCCGTAAGATACGAATGTGTAGATGTTTGATATTTATTTTAATAGTTAACTATAAGTATTATGTATAACTATTACATGTAACTAGGCATAAATTAAGTCTTAGATTATTTATCATGTTGTACGTTATTAAATTGCGTTGGTTTACTCATATTAGTTTAGTTTAACGATAAAATTATAGTCGTATCTGTAATTAAAGAAATGTTTTCTACAGAGGCATCCATACGACGGGAGTTTCTATTATCGGAGGAGGTGTGAAAGCACCCAGAATTAAAACTAAAAATTTAATCTCCGTTATCTTCTGCGAGGCTGTTGCTATTTATGGTCTTATTACGGCGATCGTGCTCTCTGGAATGCTCGAAGAGTTCAGCGACGATAAGTTAGAAGAGTCTGTACAACTTAAGGCTCAGAACTTTATGGCGGGTCATCTTATGTTCGGCGCCGGTATAGCTGTAGGATTCGTAAATCTATTTTGTGGAATCGCCGTTGGAATCGTCGGTTCCGGTGCAGCGCTTTCGGATGCAGCAAATTCAGCTCTTTTTGTAAAAATACTTATCGTCGAAATATTTGGTTCTGCTATAGGTCTGTTTGGACTCATCGTTGGCATTTACATGGTAAGTTATAACGATTATTTTTGTTTCTACATTTAATTTTAAAACTTATTGTGAATCGTGCTTGATACACGTATTTTCATTAGACTAGTAATAATTTTCAACTTATTTTTTTTTATTTTACAGACTTCAAAAGTGAAAATGGGAAATTCTTCCAACTAAAAGCTGATCTTTATGGATTGTACACGCAAAAATGTATTATAACACTTGTTCTTTAAAGAAAAAGAGAAGTAATAATTTTTCTTTCTTCAAAAATCCAGATTGCATCGCATAAAACAGCGAAAGAAAGCGAGCAAACGAATCATTTATCTCAAATTAACAATTCTCGTATAAAAGAAAGAAGAATTATGTAATATGTAAATTCCGAGCGGAGATTTGACTAATCTTTGACGTGTTTCATATTTAAAAGAAGACAAGAGACTAATTTATTGTCTTCAAATAGTTGGGTCGCTTTATTTTGAGACACGTTTCCAGTCTCAATTTTAAGCGACAATTTTGTTGTCTCCTTGTTACAGTTATAATTATTGTAAATATTATTTAAGCCGATACGTTTAACATTTATTTTTCTCAATAAGTCGTAAAAAATTTTATTTCCATTTTGTAGAGAAAATTGTATCAACGGTTTGAATATATTATGGACAAAATATAGTCATTACGTTTGAAAACAAAATTTAATCGAATCGCATTCCAAGATAAAAAAGATCAATTTTGGTAAAAGTTGTTTCGATAGAAGCATTTTAATTTTTCAAACAATATTAAATGTATTTTGTATAAATTAACCACAATCATTTTATTTGCCGTAAGATGCATAAATAACGCATAAAGTATATCTAATATATATGTAAATATGTCATTGTAAACAAAAACAAAGGCTCTTTCCGACTTTGGCAGAAATTCGGTTGGCAATGAAATCGTGTACGTAATTGGCCATCGTCGTTTATTAATTATAATTGTAATTTTATAAATAATTACAATCGTAATTCTTGATTGAAAATTTAATAAAATTAAAATGAAAACTTATAAAAATGTTTTTTTGCTTGGAAATCCTCGTACGATACTTTTTTTATCGACAGATTCGTCGAAACTTTTACGATAATAAATTGTAACGATACCCAGCTTTTTATCCTATGTCATGTATTCGATAGTCTATCAGTTATTAACTACGGAATTTAATTTTCCAATTTTTCAGTTATAATAAATGAACTCGCAAGAGTCGAAGTTGGTCAAGGTATACGTTTTTTTATTTAACGAAAGGGATCGCTCGAAACGTTCATTATTTTCCGAATTTTGATGCGGTTACATCGGTAATACTAATTAATACAATATTAATTACGAAAGTTGACTTTACCCATATGTACCGCATAACAAAATTATAACAAGACGTGGATCAAGTAAATAAACACATCGATAGAAAATAGTAAATATTATAAAATGATCTTGGATAAAATAAGAGGGAACGCGGTGGAACGATGCGTAAAGGAAGGTGTAGAAAATATCATGTATTTGGCGCGCGAAAATACGATTATAATACGATTATACGCGCAATCGTAACGATTCGCGAGTATCGATTGCTTCGACACCCGAGGAGAGGTGGCGCCACCTCGACGTTCCCAAACACGCAAACGGACCGTCGATCCGTCGAAAAATCTGTCGAAAAATTTGTCGAATTCGGATGTTCGCGGACCGGGATCCCAAGTTTCGGCCAACCGTGAAGGTCGCGCTCGCGCCGAGATCGGAAAGGTGCCTCCGTCGAGTCCGCGAGTCGCCACGGACTTCTTAGCTCGATCGCCATTTTCCCGCGACTTTTCTCAGGCCATTTACCCGCGGCCACCAACAGCGAAGATTCGAGCGAAGATTCGAGCGAAGATTCGAGCGAAGATTCGAGCGAAGATTCAAACGAAGATTCGAGCGAAGATTCGAGCCAAGATTCGAGCGAAGAGTCGAGCGAAGATTCGAGCAGAGTCGAGCCAAGATTCGAGCGAAGATTCGAGCCAGGCTCTGGCAGCTTCCGGAAACTACCGCCGGGGGCGCCAAAGCGGAGGAGGCAGGTAAAATCGTAGGCCGACTCGGACACCGATCATCGGTTTCTCTCCTTCCCCGCGACTCTCGCATCCGTATTTCTCGATTCACCGATCTCGATCTCGGCTACCATCTCGGACACGAGTGGGGGTGGGGGGCACGTCGACCAGCGGGATACGAAAATCCGGGTGTTTGGAAGTTCGCGCGGAGAACGTTGGATCCGCGTTCCCGATAGATGGCCCGACTTGCGTTCGATGAAATTTTGATTCGAGCGCAGAAGGAGAGAAGAAAGAAAGGTATAAAAATAAAGCAAGGATGCGAGGCGCGCACGAAACTTAAGGAACAAATTTAAAGACACTGGGCTAAGGTACGAGAGCTCGAGCGCAGCGAGTGTGTATGTGATTCGGAGATAATCAGGTCGCGGATTCCGGAGGGACCGAGGGTTAGGGATGAAATCGGGAAGGAAGACTCGCAACGGTCATTCCCTCGAGTCCCCGGACGAGAAGAAACCTCGCGAAAATCGCGCGCGCATCTGAGAAGCGGTGCAGCCTCCGCTCGTCCCAACTGCGGGCATCGGAGCATTGGCTCATTGGCTTAAGAGAATTAAGCTTAAGGAGAGAAGCGCGAACCCGAGCGAGAGGGACCCGAGAAGAGGATCGTCGGATCGTCGGATCGTCGGATCGTTGGATCGTGGGATCGTTGGATCGTTGGATCGTTGGATCGTCGGGTCGTTGGGTCGTCGGGTCGTCGGGTCGTCGGATCGTCGGATACGAAGCGGTGCTAGGATCCAACACGTTCGAGGCTCCGCTGGTGATGCGCCTCTTCTCGAGACGAGATCTCCTCCGACGATAACGTACGCAACGATAAAACGCCGCGCTTCCAAGTTGAGGTTAGGAATCGCGCTTTTTCTTCGACGCTTGGATCCGTCTCCCGAGGCTGCGACCTGCCAGGATGACGCGGCTGCGGCGATAACGACCTCGCCTACGCTCTTCCGCTACGATGTTACTCTCGTCTCATTGCTCGCCCTTGCCTCTGCTCTGATGCCGCTGTAGCTTCCGCGGATTTACCCAACTTTCTTGGACCGGATACCTTCAGTCTTTGTGCAAAGTGGTATGGTTGTTGCGTTCGCGCCTCCCTAAACGATTTCTCTTTCTTTCTACTAGAGTCTCTTGTTGTTGTAACGCCGCAGGTTGGCGAACGATGAGTCGGGATGAGTCTCGGCGCTCCAAACGTTGCAGAGCTGATCGGGACTACGAGATGGGTCCGGCTACAGCCATCATGGTCAACGATTACGACGACGAACGCACTCTGGATGAGGAGGAAGCTTTAGAAGGTAGCGAGGACACTCACAATGAGCTGTCCCATCTGCAGAAGGTACGCTCATCGATCGTTTAATTTTATTTAGTATTTATCTGCTGCGTCGTTTACCTCGACCAACGATCAACTTTGTAAATATCGGATGCTTCGCGTTCTTTTATTTTTGACTTTCGTTTCGTCGTGGGACTTTAACCTTGCGTTTACGTCACGCTTGTATCATTATTAAAATGCAAAATGTTTATTTGATTTATATTATGTTTCTCGTTCTTTGACCTTGTAGTTGGATTTCTTTTTAGCTAAACGATTCTAGTTCTTCTATTTCCGACTTCGAGTTACTCTATCTCCTAGAAATATCTTTGAACCTTTGGTAAATAATATTCGATTACGTTTTGGAGAAACCTCTCGCTTCTAATAAACCGAGAAATTTCTTTTAAATTTTTAATTTATTTCAGGAAAGCGATATGCCGTTGAAGGACCTGCTAGTGATGTATGGTTACGGCGACATGTCTTGTCAGGATCCGAACAAGGCCGAAGATGATGACGACGACGAAGAGGAGGAAGATGAGGAGGAGGAAGATGACGAGGACGAGGACGATGACGATCCGGCTAGCTACGAACCCGATCTCAAACAGTTTTATACAGAAATGGTTAAAGGCGAGGAAAATGGAGCAAATGTCAAGAGATCATCTTCCCTCGCAGCTGGAGATCCAACCAGAACTGGCGAACCCACCGGTCTCTCCCTCAACATCGACGCACAGTAGGCATTCTTATATTCTTATATTACCAAGCTTTACGATGGCTCCAGATCTTAAGGAGATTGTCATTTTAGTGATTTTCGTGAATATAATTTTTTTCTTTATTTAAATGAACGTATTAATAATAAAATTTACATTTGGTAAATTCAATTAGAACGGTGTTATAGTAATTTTAATATTTTTCGGTTTTGAGGTTTACTTAATATAAGTATACCAAAAATCTTTCCCACTCGTTCTACAATTATAAATACATTGATTGATATACATTAAAATTTGTATATTTATTAGAATAGAGCTTAAAAATAATTGAGTTTATTTTATATGTAATACCCACTTTGTCAAAAATAAACTCATACGTTTTGTGAGGCATTTTATGCTTTAGATCTGCTTTTTATTTTTTAATGTAAATACTTAATTTCTTGAGAAAAAAATATATATAATTTTAAATTAAAATGTAGTTTTATAGAATAATACGAGATATCGAATTTCATAATAGTCAATTTTTTGTTATTAAATACATTGATTTCATATGAAAATTAAAGTTTTTAATTTTATATATTAATTGAATCGCATCTATATTCGTTGAAAGTTTTTTCATTAGTTATTTTGTTAATATGTTTCAATAAAATTTATAAAATACTTTTACGTTAATAAAAACTACTATAAATATCTTTTTTTCGAAAGTTATTGTACATATATAAATTCATTTTCACTAAGGAATATTAAAAATGATCTTGTTAAAAATTTAATTTGACTTTAATGTAATGCTCGTTCACAGATAATATTGTGAAAATTCGTTATTATTCATAGATTTATTGCTAAAATTATTATTAAATACTTTTATATTCATTTATATTAAAGAAAAATTAAGTATCGAGTTATTTGAAATGCTAACATGAGATCAAAATAATCGCATACTGAAAGGACGTATGAAATAATTATTGTTTAAAATTGAAAAATAATTTTAATTATTAGTAAAAAGTTAAAAAATTAAAAATAAATTTTATTTAAGTAAACATAAATTACACATTTTACAATTTTTTACCGCAATATTTACTTTTTTAAGTTTTCAATGGTTATGTAAATAAAATGTTTTATTTTATTCAAAACGTTTTGTATTCCATGAAAAATTATAGAATGTATCAATATTTGGTAAGAAGTTATCAATCGTTTAAATTTTACGTTAATTTTTTTAAGTATCTATTAAATTTTTAAATTTGTATTTTTATTTTACTAATTTATTTTTATATATATTTTTAATATAATTTATCCTAATTTACATTCAACTTTAAAATATTCTATTTTATTATTTTCCAATTATTAAAATATTAGATTGTTTTGGATAAAAATTGTAATGTAGTAAATCTAAATAGATTAGAAGAAATAGTTTTAAGAAATGACGTCTGACCATATTAATAATATATATTAAAACACGAATTTAAAAAGTTCGTAACATTAAATTGAATATAATTGAAATTCGACGAATTTACTTTTATCCCTAATTTAAAATTGTTCTTTATATACATAATAATTATATTAAAATTAATTTAGTTTTTTGCTTAAAACAGTTTTCTTCTGAAAAATCCCGCGACGTTAAAATATGATATCTAGCAATTTTAAAAGTTGAATTAAATTATCGTTTCAAATATTATGACTAGATAATTTCTGTAAATTTTTTTTTATTTTTTGTTTAATTTTATTGGTAAAAATATTGTAATTTAATATTTTTAAATTTTCTTCGATAAAATATCTATAAACAGAATCAATCTTCTTTTTATAAATATTCCTTAAAACAACTATTTTGATATTTATTCTTTTTTAAAATTTCATAAAATTTGCAATGCATTAAAAATATATATTCGTATCTGAATCTTGTCATTTCGTAAACATTTAAACGCAAACAACTATTCTGGCCAGAGAAGTAATCAAATTGATGTAAAATGACTCATTTATGTATACACTAATCAGCACTTTAATATCGGCTAACAGATTAGATAAAAAAATATATATTTTAAATATAAAAAGAAATTTTTATTAAAATAAAATACATATCCACTTATGCATACATAAGTGTGTGTGCGTGCAGGCATGTATACGCATATATACAGAGATATATATGCTCAAGTGCTTAAATTTATTGAAAAGGATAACTTAATAATAAAATAAATATTATCGAGAAAAGTAAAAAATAAAAAATTATATCTCAAAAGATAAATATTTAATATTCTAATGTACTTCAAAGTTTTATAACAAGATTAAATGATTTAGTTCTAAGCTTTCGAAAACACTCTAACGTCGACACGTGAATATTATTTTGGTTACAAAATAGAACCTGCTTACGAAAGGTATCATTAATATTATGATTATTATTCATAAAAATAGGTAATTCTAATTTATATTTGTCTGTAATTACACGTTGAATAATCATCCATTAAAATTATTTTTTCTTTGACCAATAATGTTGCAAGTAGTTTTATTTAATTAAAAATCATACGATTGCATACTTTACTTACATTAGCTATAATTATAAACTTAATTATGCATATATTTTAAATTTGGTATTTCGATAATTAGCATATCGGAGATCATTAATTTTAACAGAATTTAATTTATTAAGCAAATTATAAGATTATCGAAATTATTGTACTCGAATCGTCACTATAATTTGACTCGTAATATACGTAATATATCCAAATAAAAAAATTAAATTAAATAACGAAGTTTATATCATATTTTAATCTGTTAAGATATAATATTCGTTACAACGAGCATTGAATAGATAATAAATGGAATTATAATATATATCAGATCACTGTTGAATATTTTTACAAGCGTTAAAAGTCGGTAAATAATTGAATCGGTAGGAAGAAGAAAGTAAACGGTTAATTTTATATTCGTGTATTTATAAAGAATTTATGTTTAAATGTCGCGATTATAAACAGACACGCGTTTCGCATTGAATTTAAAATTGAATTGAACACACAAGCGCATTGCGTTGTATTGGGTAGATAGAAAAGTTTTATCATCTAAAAATTTTGGAACCTTGAACGAAAAATGAGAATTGCGTGAATTTGTAAATTTGAAAAGCACTTCCACTTAGTTTTACAGGGAATAAAAATAAAGGATAAAACCTGGATCACAAGTTAATAAGGTAGTAGGGAACTCGTTGAAAAAGTAATCGGGGCAATCGCATTAAATTTGTAGACGGAACAGCGCGCGATAGTCCGTGCGATAGTCCGTGCGATTGCCTCGATAGAATTTTTGACAGGTCGGGTGGTTTAGGGGCGGTGGATCGGTACGAATAGCGTGGGTGGGCTAAAGGAGAACGTTGGATGTTGCAGCACGACCGCGGTGAACGTGGACCCGAAGGTCGAGGACGGGACGGAGGTGGCCGGAGACGTCGTCGAGGATAGCCGGATGACGGGTGAGGCGGCGGAGGTTGGCTCCGTCGTGGAAAACGCCAACAGTACGTCCGGAGTTCCGCCAGGAGTGAGCGTCGTCGGGGGCGTCGTCGTCGGTGGCGGCGGTGGGATCGGAGGCGTTGGGATCGGCGGCGTTGGGATCGGCGGCGGAGGCGGAGGCGGAGGCGGAGGCGGTGGATCCTCCAGGTTGCTCCGGAGCGTATCCCGGCCCCAGAGCGAGGAGGAGGAGGACGACTGCGACTATAGCCCCGACGAGGAGGAATGGAAGAAGACGATTATGGTCGGGAGCGATTACCAGGCGGCGATACCCGAGGGTCTCTGCAAGTACGACGACGCCCTGCCCTACGAGAACGAGGACAAGATGCTCTGGGACCCTTGCCACATGAACGAGGACGAGGTCGAGGAGTTTCTGGACCGGGCCCAGCTGCCGGTGGTGAAGGGCACCTCTTTGCCGAGCGGCAGCCACGTCAGGGACGACGAGCAGGCGCTTTACCTTCTTCTCCAGTGCGGATACAACCTCGAGGAGGCGCTCAGACGGCGCAGGATGAACGTGTTGCCGGCCTCCGAGTCCGTGAGCCTCTGGTCCGAGGAGGAGTGCCACAACTTCGAGACCGGCCTCAGAAACTACGGCAAGGACTTTCATCTCATTCAGAAAAACAAGGTGAACTCGGACGACGAGTTTTCTTCTTTGTAAACGAAAAATACCCGAATCCTGTATCATTATCCAAGTGAATAAATATTTTTTACACGAGTTCTGTGGCAAATCGATTTTAATTGTAAATCCTGCACTTACTTATAAAATCGCGACAATCCGTTATCGAAGTTGCGATATTCGGGCGTCGTTCTGTTCCTTAAATTCCTTAAACGCTAAAGCGACGAAGCAAAATTCGCGGGGCGATGCTCGAGAGGTTTCATTTCTTGAAATTCATTCAAAAGCGATTGCAAAAATAATGTTTGTGTACGTTCTCATTTGAAAAGGTGAGAACGAGGTCCGTTGGTGAACTCGTGCAGTTTTATTACTTGTGGAAGAAGACCGAAAGGCACGATATATTCACTTACAAGGCTCGTCTGGAAAAGAAGAAATACGCCCTTCATCCTGGTATAACGTGAGTTATTATGAGTTTTTTTTTTTTATTTTTTCATTCTTTTCTTGCTTTCTTTCTTTCTTTCTGTCTTTCTGTCTTTCTTTATTTCTTTCTTTCTGTCTTTCTGTCTTTCTGTCTTTCTGTCTTTCTTTATTTCTTTCTTTCTTTCTTTCTTTCTTTCTTTCTTTTGTAACGAACGGACGTATTAGACTGTTTCGCGGCAACGTAGCCAAGTTTCTCGACCAAGTACGAATATTTTGAAATTTGAAACGAATTCGAAACAAATGGGACGAGAGAAGTTAATATTTTTATGAAATATCATTTTAATTTACTTTTATCTTAGTCTATCGAGGAAATAACAATTCGTAAAAGATTTTCCTATTCTCGATAATAAATAGAACGAAATTTTTATGGGATTCCGTGTATATTTTATCTTTTACAAAATTTTATTCGAATCGAACGTTTATCTTTATCCACCGGTCTCTGAAAAAAATTTTTTGCTTATACAAAAAAACGTAGCGTTTTACATGATTTTTGTACAATTGCGTTAGAGAGAGTTCGATTGAACTAGAAACGTACCGACCAACCAAGATCGGTTCGGAAGATTTATCGTGACGTTAAAAGATAACGCGTACGCAAAGTATTTTATTTTGAGTACGGTTTAATTAAATACGGTTTGATCGAGCAGCGTCGGTTATTTCGAACGGTATGTTGCAATCGGTGGATGTTTTAATTTTTAATGGAGTAAAGAATAAAAGTAAGAAATAAAAGTTGTCGGTCCAAATTTTACTCGGAACTCGTTCGTTGCTGTCTCGATTTTTTCATCTTTATCTTACGTCGCGCGAATCGTAAAATATTACTCAATCTTGGAATAAGTAAATAAACCATAAAAATATAAGGATAAACCTAAATTCGTCGAATCGAGCGAGAATTCGGTTTATTTCGTATATAAAACGACGATTCGCATCGGTCCGTCGAGAAAGTTAAAGGCGCAAATTTGCGCAGAGACGCGTAGACCGTTTCGATTGTTCGTATCGAGCGTACCGAAAATGGGAAGTTCGACGAGCGTTGAAACATTGGTACGTTGGTACGTTGGTACGTTGGTTCGTTGGTTCGTTGGTCGTTGGTTCGAATCGTCAACGACATTACAACGATTTTTCAACGATTTTGCAACGATTTTTCAACATTTTTTCAACGATTTTTCAACGATTTTTCAGCGATTTTTCAACGATTTTTCAACCTTCGCGTTTCGAAGATAATTTTCGTTTCGTTTCGATCGATAAAAGCGATGCGTCGATGTCGAAAGTTGGAAGTAGCTCGCAAGTTGTTCGTTTCGATCGAGCGAACGGTTGGACAAAGCACCGAACGAAAGCAAACGATTCGAGCCCGTCGGATGCACCGACGTCGTTAGCGTCTTTGGAATAAGGTAAACAAAGAAGGAAGGTGACGCGGAGTTGTTCGATTCCGCAGAGACTACATGGACCGTTTCCTGGAGGAGCAAGAAGGCGTCCGCGATCGCAGCAGTTCCCCCAACGTCCATTGCCTTCTATACGGCGACGCCAAACGTCAGAGGACCAGTGCCAATTCAACGAACAACGAGGAGCAACAGCAACAGCAGCAACAGCAGCAACAGCAGCAACAACAGCAGCAACAGCAGCAACAGCAGCAACAGCAACAGCACCAGCAGCAACAGCACCAGCACCAACACCAGCACCAGCACCACCACCACCATCATCTCCACCATCACCACCACCACCACCAGCAGCAGCAGCAGCAGCAGCAACAGCAGTCCAAGTCGAGTCTCGAGAATTGGGAGGGAACGGGCGGGATGAGCGTCGGAAGCGGAGGCGAGGGCCTGACATCGACTCCGGTAAACAGCGGAGCCACGGATTCTCTAGCCATAGACCACCCCCGCAATTCGTCGCCACCCCTCGGAGTCGTCGTCGGCCAGCTCGAGTACGCGGCCAAGTCGAACTGCGGCGACACGGAGACTTGCGCGAACGCGACCGCGAGCACCGTCACGAACATCATGAGCACCGCGAGCACGACGAGCACCGCCATCGCTGCCGCGTCCTCGATACCGTCATCCTCGTCGTCCTCGTCGTCGTCTTCGTCCTCGTCGTCGTCCTCGTCCTCGTCGCCATCCGTGACGAGCGCCGTTCCGACGGTGCAGCACCACCAGCACCAGTACCAGCACCAACACCAGCACCAGCACCAGCACCAGCAGCGTAACCATCTCCATCATCACCAGTCCCAGCAGACGGCTCATCAACAGCTGCCGCTCGTGTCGGCTTCGAAACCGGCTTCCCCCTCGCTTCCGTCGTCCGCCGGAATCGAGGATTCCGGGGCTATGGTTAACGATAACAGCGACGAGGAGACGCCGGTCACAACCGCGGTCGGGGCGCGTTCGCCCGAGAATATTTTACCCCACTTGCCGCCTTAGCGCTCGGCCTTTTTCGCGGACCCCCGATGGGGAGAGGCGCGTTGAACGCGAGCCGACTCTTCCCTTCCCTCCACCTTCCCTCCACCTTCCTTCCTCCTTCCTTCCTCCTTCCTTCCTCCTTTACCCTCTGGAACGTGCGCGCGTTGCTCCCGTCAGTTGTTTATTGAGAAAATATATAAATATATGCAGCTTGACGTACCGGAGAATTTTCTATCGATCAGATTTATATTGCGCGGGACGACCACGAAATTACAATGATGTTGATAATTTTTTTTTTCTTTTATCAAGACTGATTTCCTACTGTTCTTTTACAGTTCGAAATGATCGCCACGGCCGATTTCTGTTCAACGAACGAGCGGAACTACTTTATTTCTATTTACTCCATGCTTTAGTCTTTTACCCTAACGTTATCCTATTTTCTTCTTTACGAGATACCGAGTGGATTTAATTCTTCCGAAGATTTTCTCTTTGTTTCGAGGATTATTTTCGAGGAAAATTTTGCCGTTTCGTGGCTAATGTGTCCGATTACAATTGTTTCGGAGCAAAGTAGAGATAGTTTGAAATTTGACGTGTTTCACGAAGTAGCTATTCATATATTTTTACTATTTTATTACTTATTAACCATTCGTACTATTTTTACCAATTGAATGCTTATAATTTGTTTTAATACATGCCGCGGTATATTAAAAAATAGTTGATGTATATATTTTTAATAACTTTATAGAAAATTTTTTATAAATATCGTTTATTATCTCCACTATTATTTATAAAGAATAATGTTTCGACGCGAAAATATCTATTTTTTAACTTGTTTTTTAGGTTCGTAATACATCGCTTTTTTATATAATATTAGTTTTGATAACATTTTTTAAAGAAAATTAAATAGAGCAATGTATACGTTATAAATCATAGTAGTTCCAATAGAAATAACTACCCGTATACCACTTTTATCCACCGTCGATATTTTGCAATGGAAAGTTAAAGTTTTATTTTACTTCTGTACAAATTTTATGAATTATCGAATCATCGTTGAACATATACACGATGTTACTTTCAAATGACTGAAAGCTTTCGTTTCAGAGGTTTTGTTTAAAACAAAATAATCGTTCTGGGTATTTAGTTTTAAATCGAAGTCTCTCATTCTTTCCAATCATCGGTTACAATTTCTTCTAGAAAATAGAATTTTCCGATATATTTATTTTTATTGATAAGCCTTAATTTTTATAACAGTGTATTTATACCGCTTGTCATATATATTATTTTTTTAGCGACAATCGTATAATATATTATCGATTTAAACCACGATTAAAAATAGAGACGCGAAGCTGGATTATTTATGTAGTATGTCGTTTTAAATACAATTGAACTATTTCCTTTATCATTGAAGTATTTAACAACAGTATATGATATATCTTAAATTTATAGATTTATTTAATGTGTAGTACATCGTAACTAGATCTGAAAAGTAAAAAATTTGTAGCGATTGCTTCATAATTTTTTGTTGATTTTTTTTTATCGTTAATTTCGTATTTTAGTTTTATCGGTTTCATATGAAGCATTACCGATTTTTTTTTATTGTACATTTTCTTTTATAAAACATTTCCAGTTTAAATTATGACTCGAATCATTGTATATTTTCATGGAAAGATGTATCATCAAAGTTTCGATACGTGCTTTGTTCGTAAGATCAAAATGCATTACCCGTAATATTTTTATTTTTTTAGTCACAAATTTAAAATAATTATTTTGCTATTGTTTATTAACCAATCGTCCACTCAGCTATATAATATCGAATTTTTTTTCTCATCGACAAATAATAATAATAATAATAATAATAATAATAATAAATCAGCATCGTTTAAACTTTGGTTGTCGATATTTTAGTCGATTTTTTTTATCAGATTTATCATTGATATTCTCCATGATTTGTGTTTATTTCTGTCATATTTTTCTCTTTAAAAATATTAAAGATGTTTATAAAATTTAATTCGATACGCGATATCTATCGTATTTATTCTTTGTTATCTGATCGAAGGTTTTGTTTTGGCAGGTTCAAACATAATTATTAGACGATTCGTATTATTGATTTAACTGTTGAAATAGATAAGTCTAAATTGGCTTCTTGAACCATAATCAAGTATTTTTATTTTATAGTCTATCTATCGTTTTAAAGAAACAGTCTTGAAAATACTTTTGAGGGTTCTTATTTCTAGGATAAAGTAAAATAAATCGCTTGATTCATCCAAAAAAAGTTATTGCAACGAAAATCTCTACTATTAAAATTACTAAAAACAGTTATATTATCGATATAAATAAATTAGTTTAGGTTAACAATAACAATGGTATTAAATCAGTCTCGCTAGAGTTTAGCGTTACAACGTTTAAAATATCCGATTATTGTTTTCGTTTTCATGTTCCAAACGATTGATGATTGTTTAATAATTGTTGTCTTTGTTAAAAATTAATACGAGCCTTTACAAACGATACTTTTCAATACATCGATAGAAAATTCTCTTATCGCGTTGTAAGCATTTATATAATGTACACATGCATGTGCATACGAATACACTTAAGAGAAATGAAAAAAAATAAGAAAATCGTAACCATTGCATTCGTTAAAGCAACATGGAATTATATTTTTCTACTGTATCATTATAAGATTTCATTGTGTCTGTCAATGCTTGGAACGATTGCGAAGCGAAAGAGCGTTTAAGCCGACATATTTTATGTAAAATTCTATAAGGAAAATTACAGTCGAAATTTGACTGACTATATATAGATATATAAATATAAGTATATTAAAAGGCACGTTTAGCGGGTCGAGTTAACAATAAAAAAAATATCAAAAATATAAACTGCAAGACTGTCTTACAAAGTACGGTTACGATTACGATGACATTACACATGTTCGCATACATTTATTCACGATACACGCGTACATCCACATGCAGTTATTACGCGTTTGCGCGCACTCACAGATTTAAATACACATACACACAGAACCTTGTACAGGCGCATTGTATCACAATCGCAATATGAAATTCTTTGAAATATATGTCTTTGTTAAAATGAAGATAATCTTCGAATCGATTTTACCGATAATCTTTAAGAGAATTCGCAGTAACGTGTTTTAACCGTAGTTTCATAGAGAAAATTTTAATTGTATCGAAGCTGGCCACGCGCGTCAGTACTTTCATCGATTCTTCTTTTTTCGACAGACACTGTGATGTAAGAATCATCAAAGTAAACAAAAGCGTACAGAATCATTGAATTTTTGTATTTTTTTATCAACCATCCCTTCACTTTAGCATTTTTAGATAAATAATTACACAAACAATATTTCCAAAAAAAACGATTTATTGAAATTTATCATTACTTACAATTTGATCTATCGTCCACAATGGCATTGATAAACAATGGCACGAACTCAGGATACTAAGAGACGTTACGTTGCATCGTATCCTTTATTTCTTTTTATATACGTATATAAATAAAATTTTCGAAGCGCTCGATGTAATTCCTATCGGTTATAAGTTCGATTCAATGTGTACGACAAACATAATTAACATTTTTATTTATTACAATCATTTATTACATTCATCTATTACGGAATTCTTACATGTTCAGGCACATCATCAAATATAAATTTGCCTCGGTGAGTTATTTTCTAAAAATACGCAATCTTGAAAATATAAATCTCGAAGTCGAATATGAAAATTATTTCGATCGATGCAATATCATGTTTACATAAATATTTAAAAAAATAAATGTGTACATAAATTATTATTACGAACGCTATTAAAGTAACGTACATCTATCTCGTGTTTGGATCACAAGGAGTTAGCTTATTTACAGGAAAAACAGGCTCGAAAAAAAGAATTAGCAAATTCTTTAAAAAGTGTGTGTGTGTGTGTGTGTGTGTGTGTGCGCGCGCGCGCGTGCGTGTTTCGAAGGAATTGAGGCATCGACGAAACGGCTCGGCCATCAGCAGAGAAAAAAGTATCGCGTCCATCATCCAAATTGCGCCGAATCGAGAGACTCTACGACGGACTTGAGGAGTTTGCCGAGCAACTGGAGAAACTTGCTCGTGTCGACGGTCGCTCCGAAGCCACCCGTGGACACGATCTCGACCTCTGACCTCTTTTCGCGCGACGGCTTCTGTGGTAGCTTCTGCGATGGCTCCTGCGTCGACTTCTGCGACGATTCCTCCGAGGCTTCCCCCGAGGCTTCCCCACAAGCTTCCCCAGAGGCTTCTTCCGAGGCTTCCTCCGAGGCTTCCTCCGAGGGCTCCTCCATCACCGTCTCCATGGCCAAGTCGGACCGAGTCCTGACCACGGGAGCTTTGTGAACGCTCGCACCCTCGACTATCCTCGCAGGCAGTCGTCGGTCGAGTTGATCGGGGGCGAGCACGAGCCTCGTCCTCTTGGTCTCGGAGTCCACCAGACTAGCGGCAACCCGCCACTCGACCTGCTGCGCCCGGTGCTCGAGGAAGTCGAAGAAGATCCCGAGCTCGGTGGCGGTCTCCCTCACGATCAGCTGTCGATCCCTGACGGCCAACCGCGGGCTCCGGACGCCCTCCAAAGCCTGGCAGAGCGTGAGCACGAGGTTGAGCTCGAGGGCGAGTCTAGTGTTGTCGTCGTCCATGGAGTCGAACCAGGGGTCGGTGCCGGCTCCCCCGTTCCCCGTACCCTCCCTCGAGGGACTGCGCGACTTGCCCTCGGAGGTCCTCGCCTGGGCCCCGGGACTCCCGCCGCGGCTCGCCGACCTCGCGGGCAGCGGCATCAGAGCCGTCGCCCGGGACAGGATCATGTTCTCGCAGATGAGCGGGTCGAAGGGTCGCTTTATGAGTCGGGGACTGCTGAGGAGCGGTACCGTGAGCTCGTGGCCGGTGAGGTACGCGGAAAAGTCAAGGCGCGCCGACGAGGAGCCGCTCGCGAGGATCGACGGCCCGAGGCTCGATGAACTCGAGCCCAGGATCTTCCGGAGATCGGTGGTCTGGACGCGACGCAGGTTCTCGGGGGTGGCGCGTTCCCACTCGCGACGCGCCGAGTCGATTCGCTGCTCGTCCTTGGCACCGGAGGTGGAGGTGCTCGGGGCGTGGCCTGAGGTCGAGCTCGGACCCGGCTTCGGCCTCGGCTCGGAGCCTGAACTTGAACCCGAACCCGAACTTCCGGAGCCACTGCTCGAGGTCGCGGAACTCCCGGAGCCGCTGCTCGAGACGAGCGCGTGCCATTGGGCCTGGGTGAAGAGCTGCGTCGAACTAATGATGGTCCCGTAGGTCAGACGAGGTCCGGACGTCATCGACATCTGCGGAGGTCCAAAGTTCATCTCCGCCATCGGAGCGTACCTTCGGGACATTTAAAAATTAGTCGTCGCCCTTCGCGATGCTTATCGATGCGTCTATATTTTTACATCAAGTCGCGTACCTATCCTCGACGTACCGAAGATCGCGGATCGAGAATCGCGGATCGAGAATCGAGGATCGAGGATCTCTGGCTTGCAAAGGAATCGTTGGTAACTTTTTTTAACTTATTTTTAAGTCGTACGAGACGAATCACTTAAAATCGCCGAACGACTGATTTACGCGTTTACCAATTCTCGTAATTTTAACCTCGATGGATGCAAATAATTTTACAATATTATGGAACTCAAGATTTAATCGCGGAGTTAAATAGTAATTTAATTTTACTCCGTGTTTACTACGGTACATGATTGTTGGTACGAAACTTCACGTAAATAATAATTAAGACGGTCTTTTCAGAATTTAATATATCGAATACTGCGATTATTCGTGGCTCGGTGGATCAAAAGAAATGCATTTTTATGGATATTTGTCACATATTTTTGTACGTTATATTAATTTAGACTCGATAAACGCTGACTTCCAAAGATCGTTACTAATTTAATTACCATTTACCGACGAGAGTAAAAATTTTTAATTTACTTTTCGTTGATAATTTCGAATGAGGCCATTACTTATTTGACGTATATATTTAGTATAATTGAAAAGACCGTTCGCGTATTTAATTTATTTCTACAATAAAATTTAATAATCATTCCAACTTAATTATCGTTGGGGTTAAATAAACGTTTTTTACGAAATTTATTATTTTACGATTTATTTATTTAATTAATTGTAAACGTATTTCACACACAGAAAGGTTAATATTTATAATATTTTACCCATTCTGCGCGGGGTAAAATATAAATGATTTTAATTTACGAAAGTAAGTAGTCCTGTAGTAAAAAATTAGTACCTAAACAAGCGCTGTTGATATTACTCGTATTCGACGATCTTTCGGTAAGGATTCGTATTTTTTTTTTCTTCGAAAGGTTGGTTATTATTTAAAAAAGGCAAGGGGAATTTGTTGCGGGCAAAAAGGCAAATCGCTTACCAAAAGTCCTCCTGAGCGTTGATAGTGTCCACGAGGGCATTCAAACGCGGCGAAAAGCGCACGAAGCTCTGAGCGCAGCTCGTGTTGATGAGTATGAGTTTATTAACGAGGAGTCGGAGTTCGCCGCTCAATTGTCGCTCGTCGCAGCTCTGGAGTTCCTCGGCACTCTCCACGCTGATCCCGTCGATTATAAATTTAAGGATGCGAGGCCGCAGCAAGAGATTTACGGTGCTGTCATACGACAGATACGTACATTTCTGAAAACCAAAGATCTTGAGTCGGTGGCCCGTTTTTTCTTTACCGGCCGATCGACGTATAAATGAACGCGGTAAGCTGTGCGCAAAACTTATAAAACGTATTATTTTGTATCCCGTACAAACTGGAATAACCGGAAACACCAGCAAAGGTTTCATCGATGTTTTAAGTTAAGTTATTCGCGCACCGATTCCCGCGTCCATTCGAAACCGTACGAGTACCGTTCCGTTGAAAATTGTCCAAAAATCCTTTCAAATCCTTTCGCGTCCACCGTTATAATCGCTTGAAAAGTTTTGGCTACGGAGAAAGAAATAAAGGCCCGTTCGAATCACCTCGTCTATTTTCTTTTTGCGCGGAAAATTTTTCGACGCGGAAAGAGAACGGGAAGTTTTGGTAAAACTATCGACTAGGATGCCACAAAAACGTTTACGAAAGAATTTTGAAACTCGATGAAAAAATGAAACGACATCGGCGATAAAAAAAAATAAAGGTGGCGAGTATTTCGGAGTGATTTTAAATTTTCTTTTAACAAAATACTAATTTAAAATATAATTTTCAAAGGATCTTCCCTTGAAACTGCAAGGGTGGGCACGGATTCCGAAAACCCACGAAAAACCCACGAAAAAACCGCCAAAAAAGCACCAATAAATAATAAACAAAAAATAAAAAATGCTGAATGTAACGAACTCACACGGTTAACGTCTTTCTGATAGAAGGATGGACGGACTCCCAAAAAATGGGTCTCACGGATAAAGCTGAGATGAGGTTGACGAGGGACTGGATGAGGTCGGCGGCGACGTGATCGGCCGTGTGCCTGAGGAGCGTCGAGCCCTCCATTAGCAGGTGCTCGTGAGAGCCGAGGTACATGACGACGGCCGATACGTGAGACGAGGGTGTGCACCCGGAGACGATGCTCGTGACGAACTCGAGGCCACCGGTGTAGAGGGGCCACCACTCCTGGCACCGCCATCGGCTGCTGCTGCTCGGGCAGTCCTGTCGATCCAAACGCAAACGCCCTGTGAATCTCGCTTGCTCCGGGAGTCGGTCCCAGAGTCGCCTCCCTTTCCTCCTCGATTCGTCCGCTCTCAACTTTCAAATATGTTTCGCGCCCGCTTCCACTCGTACTCTGCATTATTATTATCATCCTCATCGTCGTCTATCCTCCCAAGAGCGGACGAATTTACGAACGAGATTCCACGTGATCTGCTCTGTGCAGATTTCTACTTTCTTTTTTACGAAAGCTTCTACGTACCGCGGAAATACAATTATTTTTTTCATTTTCCTTATTTTCCGAATGCGATACGAAACGCAACAACTTTTTCGTCATTTCTTTTACAAAACCAACGATAAAGTAGCTGGAATAAATAATTTAAAAGTTTTTCGTTTTAAAAACTAGAAACTTTTATATTCTGTCGTGATTCTTTACGATATTTTAAAATATTTGTTCCGATTGGATTTTCCATTGATTTTAAACATTTGTACGAATGAATTACGAATAATTTAGGTAAAACGAAGATAAAAAAAATTCGTATTTATACAACAAATTTTATCCGTTATCGATGTATATTGATTCCATAATTTTAAATATAAAGATGAATTTAGAAGTGCAAAAGATATTTAGATTTTGAAAAAGAGCTTACTAAGAATAAGTACACTGTTACAAAAAAATAACAAATTTAAATAAAAAAATAGCGTAAATAAATTAATATGTATATATATATATATATAATTGAAATTTTGTCATCCATAATAATTTTATCCAAGATTTATGGATTTTATACTACAATATTGTATAACGCAATCATCTTTTCGAGTCGTCACGTAACGTTTAATATACTTGTAATGTTATTTAAGCTATTTTTAATTATCGAATAATTAACTAGTATTAACTATGTAAGTTAATTTTCGGAAAAAAAATATTTATAGGACTGCAACTCGAGTAAAGTGAATTTTAATTTCACCATAGCTTTAAAATTTTAAATATAAATACGCGTTACAAGCGCTTAATTTTTAAATGGATAAAAATATTTCTCATAATTTATTTATCGATGTAAATATGTAAGTTACAAATTTATTATACGATTAAACCCATATTACGTACATTTAACGTAAAAAACGTAAATCGAGTGAACACAAAATACGTTTTCCGAGTAAACCAAAGATAATAATTTTTCAAGAAATATCTCTGTGTTATTTTGAAATACTCTTTAACTATGTATTTATATTTCATTAACTTTTCCTAATCTTTAAATTCTTCTATAAAGTTAATAAACGTGAAATCATGTTTTTAAATATTATCTGATATATTTAAACGCTGGTAATTACATTTTAAATAATCTCGCTACGCTTTAAATAAACTCGTGTATCTTACGTATAATTACGTATGCTAATTTTTATATCCTAGACGTATGAAACTGTTTGTTTTCGTGTAAAATTAAATCGAATTGATTTTGATTCATAGAATTATTTTTAATTTAAGAATTCGAACTGACTTTTATCTTGTTAAATTGTGTAAGTTAAAAAAGTTAACCTTTAATTCTTATTGACACTGAAATTCATAATTGTCGATCATTCTATCTTAAAGTTATTTATAAAAGATTCTATTCGATTCGTTGATATTATTTTAAAGGCTTCATTTTAATCTTCAAAACGGTATATTGATAAAAAATTAAAAAATATAATTGAATATTCGTTGACCTAGATTTAAGCGCATTAGAAATGAATTATACTGAAATCTTTTAGTAATGTTATTTAGTAATGTTCAAATCAAAAGATTCTAAATATTGTGTCAAAATGAATGTTGATTTTGAAAACCATAAGTAAAAAACTGTATACTATTTGATTATTTCTTAATTCTAAAAAATGAAATAAAAATGAATATTTTTTATACATCACTCTAAATGATTCGCTAAAAATTTGTATAGGATAATAATAAGTAATTATTAGCATTACAAATTAACAGTCGCATATTAATACGGAATCATCACCTATAACAATATTTTCCGACAGTAAAGATTGTAAAATTATTGATTACATTAATATTAATACATTTACATTTAGAAATTGAACCATTACAAAAACAGTATTTCTTTAGGATATACGTTGTCTTACATATATTTTAAACTTTCAAAAATAAAAAAAAACTTATCGATAAAGCTATAAGTACCTAAAAATTTGATCTTTGACTATGTATAATAGGCCTTTAAATAAAACCAATAAAATTCACTTATGCATAAAATTAATTAAACGTTGATGAATGATAAAAGAAAATATATATTTAATAAAATTTGAACGAAAAAATTTTTAACCAACAAGTTATTAAAATTAAATATGTTCAAATATTACTGAAATATTAATATAAAGTATATACTAAAAATGTATTTGTTCAGAAATAGTAATAATTAATTTTCAATCTTAGTATAATGAATCGAAAAAAATTGTGTACCGTTAAACTATCAACGAACGATCGTATTGTAAAACATTATTAATTTTATTCTAAAATTTTAAACTTTATCAGGGTTTCATTCAAAGTTTAATTTCATAACTTTTTTAAATTTTTTACGTTACAAAAATTATTTCAGACAGATTTTTAAAAATTAATTTTGTTCTATATTATCTTAATATACGCAAATTATTTTTGCACATATTTTATAATATTATATCGATTGAAATTTTTTTTACTTTATAATGAAAGAATCAGAAGAGTATAAATAACTACGAATTACGAAAATTCAAGTATTTATAATGCAATCAATAAAATTAATAAATTAGAAACTTTAATAAATTAATTTTAAACACAATTATTATTACTTCCGAATGTACGACAACGTAAAATTATATTTGAAATTGAAAATGCATTAGTTTAACATCAATTAATACGTAATTAACTATTTTATTAAATAATATTTGTGTAAATGGAATGTGACTAATTTGTGATATTCGAAATAAAGAAATTTTTAAACGATAGTTTTTTTTTTAATATACATATTTTAATTTTTGTTTCGTTTAAAATCATACGATATTAATCCTACAATGTAGAAACCACGCGAATCTTTTCAATCGGGAAATCATTAAAATTAAAACAATTCGTATACTAATTATTAAAGGCGACAATTTAAAAGATTTAACCAATATAAATAATTTATCGACCGTTTGTACAATAAAATAATTTACATTATGAAAACGTATAAATATTATTTATCAATGCAAATATACCGATACTAATACTTATAACATGCGAAATAAAACTTTTAATAAAATTGTATAGTAAGGTTTGAAGTGTAAATTGAGAAAATCGATAATATAATATAAACAAAAAGAAAAGACTTTAGCGTAAAATTCGCGAATATATATTATAATTGAAAGATAATAAATTTAAAATCTGTTATAAAAAAAAATGAATATTTTTGAAATTCACAATAAATAAACTTGTTCAATAAACGATTGCACGTTTAAAAATTTGCAGTAAATTGTAAAAAGAGATCCAAGCGTTGTATCACTCGCTATGTAAACTTGAACATTTACATGAAATTTTATATATATGTCTATAAAGGTATCGAATAAAGGTAATAAATATCCCATAATTTGTTTTCGTCTTATTCTTTGATAAAAAAAAAACCAACTTGGCACGAATCGGTAAGCTTACAAACGATGTAGATAGAAAAAATTGGGAGAGGGTACAAAAAGAAAAAAAAAACAGCCTACCTCGTACAAAGACTCCTGCAGACTGTTTTTGATGTCCTTGGGCGGTACGAGCGCCAACCATAGTTTGGCGACGGCCTCCTCATCGATCGGCATCGATCCGCAGAAGGACTTGACGAGGATCCCGAGGAGCGCGAGGCCAGCCTTGCTGAACTTGGCGTAGGGGTGCTTCTGCAGGGTGCTCGCGATGCACCTCAAGAGGTCGGGCACCAGCTGTCTGAGCTGCATGCAAGGCTCCCTGCGCCTTCCCGTCTCCTCCGACTGTCTGACTCCTCCGTTCCTGTCGACCTTGAATCTGAGTAGCCTGGTCACGAGGCAGACGGTCAGGGTCGCGGGTATGCACTCGCCCGTGGCCACGACCTCCTCCGCCTCCCTGCGGTGCTCCTCCTCCACGTCGTTGTCGGCCTTCCTCTTCCGGTCCCTGTTCCTCGCGGCGTCCCGCAGCTCCTCGATGTCGCCCGCGGCCAGACAGCAAGCCTGACCCAGGGCGTACTCGAGCATCGACTCGTCCTCGGCGAGGCGCTCCTTCACCAGCTCGATCCAGCTCAGGACGAGCGCGACGAGGGTCTGACGCAACGGTTTCCCGTACCCGCGGTACGACTGTCCGATCTCCTGCAGCGACTCGAGCAGTCGCTCCTTGAGCCGGTCCGCGTTCTCGGGGTCGCCGACGCACTTCTCGCGCCAGGAGTTCGCGCAGCGCAGGGATATCGAGGCGAGGAGCATCGTCAGTTTGGCGGCGGCTACTCGGGAGCGCATCGAGGTCGGCGGCACCTGCTTGAGTCGGAGGAGGAGCTGCTCGATGGCGAGGTTGGTGGTGAGGACCGTTTGCTCGGGCTGTATCGAGTAGTTTCGGGAGGTTCGCTCGCCGGTGAGCACCACCAGCAGCTGGTACCAAGACTCGAGGTTCATCTCGTGCAACGGCTTCGCCCCGGCCTCCTTCTCCGATATCACCTGTTCAACGTCCGAATAAATAGCGGAAATACATACAGCCTTTTCCGATACGGTTCATTTACGGTCCGCGCATCGGAGGCTTAAAATATCCAAACGTTGATTACTTCGCGAAGGAAACCGACGACGGGGCAGGATTAGTCGACTCACCGGTTCCTCGTCGTCGTCCTCGTCGTCCTCTTGGTTCTGCTGTTCCGTCAACGGTGGGGGTATGCTGTCGAAAACGTAATTCGTCAATTTGTTCCAGAAGCCTTGTTTCTCATCCAACAGCTTCTCGAGATTCACGATAAAGTCCTTCTCCAGAAGCGGACTCTTGAACAGCTCGAGAGCTATGATGTCCAGGATCTGGGAGTAGCCGTGGATGCGGGGTACGAGGTTACGGAAAAGCGGCGCGAACAGTTTGCTCCAGAAGTTCTGCCTCTTGCGGAAGAAGCTGACCAGGATCTCGTTGCGATGGTACCACATGGCACGGAGTAAATTCATTGTGCTGTCGTACAAGCGATCGTAGATTATGTCGGTTTCGTCGCGGACGCGTTCCAAGTACAGGTCGAGAAAACGGGTGCAACCTTCGGTGAGGAACTCGTCCGCCGGTCGGGGAAAGATCCGTCGTCGTTCGGCTTGATGCATTATGTTGAAGAGCGCCTCCGTTAAACCTGTCGTTTCAACAAATCGACGCGTGGATTATACGTTTCGTACACGTTTCGTACACGTTTCGTACGCGTTTCGTAGATCGCGCGCGTTTCTTTAAAAAAAATCTGGATAGGGTATCGATTTGTGAAAAACTGAAAATTATCAACCACTTATTTCAAACTAATTTGCTTCGCTGAGAGTAATTAGACGATGCAACCTTTTTGTTGATTTCGTTGATTTCGTTGATTTTGGGTTCCTTCTTGTCATTTTAGATTACACTTATAATTCTAATTATAGAATAGATTCGAATACGCCAACTTATAATTTTATTTTAAACGGAGCGAATAGTTAAATTTTCGTTAGATAACCAAAACCACAAAAATTTAGAACTGGTTATTGGAAATTACAAGCCATTTTCAATCGACCGTATCCGTTATTTTAATCGCGTACTCGATTTATAATTCTAATTTTTAGTTAAGCCTGATTGAAAACATCATTTTTAAGAAAACACGGTAATCGATTACCTGAATAAAATCATCGATCCAAGAGTGAACCGAATGAGGTTTTAGTAGTTTAGTTGTAAGCGTGGAATAGATTTATTTCGTAAAAGATGAATTTGAAAGGAATAAATATAGGTAGGATCGAGAGCGAAGATCAAGAGCGAAGATCGAAAGATAAAGATAGAGCAAAGAAACGACGTAAATAAAAATGCAGGAGTAAAGAGGACGTACCTGGTTGCTTGTCCAGGCAGATGGTAACGAGCTCGAGGATGGCAACCTTGACCTCGGCACCGCAGGTCGGGGACATGAGTCTCGAGGCGAAAGTCTCGCGAATAGCCGTTCCATCCATGCCCATACAGACCAAAAGCGACATGGAGAAGCCCTCGGCGAACTTCTTCAGGAGTCGCACCGCCATCGCCTGCAGGGCTGGGCTGAACCAGACGTAAAGGTAGTCGACGATCGTCGGTACGATCAGCAGGGCGTTCGGTAAGGACGGCGAGGCGTACAACGCGGTCTCTAGGGGCGAGCGTTCGTCTATCCCAAGCCCCAGGTTCTTCCGGTACATCAGCAGCCGGTTCACCACCGACAGAGCCAACTGCACGCTCTTCATCACCTGCCGTTCCAATTTATACATTTATTTCAGGGGAGAGTCTTTTCGGTAAGCGCGCCTCGAGATATCAAAGGGGACGGAGACGCGCGTTTCAATTTTTTCACGTACAGACGAAGGTACAGACGAAGGTACAGACGATGGTCCAGAGGAAGGTACAGAAGATGGTCCAGAGGAAGGTACAGAAGATGGTCCAGAGGAAGGTACAGAAGATGGTCCAGAGGAAGGTACAGAAGATGGTCCAGAGGAAGGTACAGAGGAAGGTACAGAGGAAGGTACAGAGGAAGGTACAGAGGAAGGTACAGAGGAAGGTACAGAAGATGGTCCAGAGGAAGGTACAGAGGAAGGTACAGACGATGGTCCAGAGGAAGGTACAGAGGAAGGTACAGAGGAAGGTACAGACGATGGTCCAGAGGAAGGTACAGAGGAAGGTACATACGAAGGTACTCCGCTCTTGAGGACAAATGGGTGGACGGTTTACCGATTGAAAATTAAGGTTTGGATTCATCTAAAAAATTGCAACCTTGAAACCCTTGCCGGATATCCAATCGGTTTCGCTCATCATCTTGTTCCTCAAGATCTTTTCGCCGGTTCTCACGAGCTTGAGGAGAGCGTGTCTGGGCTCGAGGTGGAGCAAGTTGTAGGTGACGATCCTTCTGAGCTCGCTCCTCGACTCGTCCTTCTTACCCGGGGTGACGTCCAGTGCCCTGTGCAAGCAGTAGACGTTTTTGAGCCAGAGCTCGACCCTTTCGGACTCGGACCGAAAGTACCAGGAGTCGAGCTTCGGCAACACGCTCTGCAGAAGCATTATCATCCCGGGAATCTCGACGGCGTAGAGCGCCTCCTTACTGTGGCGAACCATCAGGTAGTTGGAGAGGGTGTCGAGGTAGGCGTCCAGGATCGGATAGGCGTGCTGAATAGTTTCGATGCTGGACAACCAGGAGGCAACGAGGCCCCCGTCGAACGACACCGCCTGAGCGAACTCGCTCGTCTTCTGGTAGCGGTCGTCGAAGCGAGGGTACACACCCGTACGCATGCGCGAGAGCACGTCCTCGGGGTAGCGAATCACCAGCTTTGAGGAGACCTTCATGCACGCTGCGACGATCTGCGATCACGGATTACGCGATCAAATCACCAAGTCAAAATCAAATCAAACTTTCATTTGCGCTCGCGCCTCCGAATTTTCTATTCAACCCTGCGTCTGAAACTCGTGACTGGAACTCTCGACCTTATCGATAACGCCCGATATCCTTCCTTTGCACCGACAAATAACCGCAAGCGAGTTATTCATTCTAACTCGTTAAAAGAACATTTTAACGTTCTACCTTTTAACGTCTTTCCGGTAAGCTTTCGATGCTCGACTTTTAACTACGAAGAGACTAAATAATTTATACGTATCCAATCGAATATTTGTTTATCTCAACGCCTCGATCGATTGAATTTTTGCTCGAACGTAGAAGTAGGATACCGATCGCGGTGACCTTCGATCTTTTGATCCATCGATTTTGATATAAATATAGATGAGGCGAATAAATAGAATCGAGGCGAAGCATCGAAAGGATATTTACAAGATAAGTTACAAGATAAATTACAAGACAAATTAAAGCATGAATGCCTCGACGGTGGTGGATTAGATTCCTTACCTTGTATATGTTGAGCGGTAAAACCGGATAAGAAAAACGATTTACGATCTCGAAACTGAGCTCCGTCGGGATAACCATGCTGACTGATATATCGATCTCCGTAGCCAAAAGCGTCTCGAGCAACCCGAATCCCAAGGTGACCTGATCCGGAAGCACGTTGTTGTTCTCGGTCAAATTGGCGATGCCTCCACTGGCCTCCAAGAGGAGCACCTCGATTTTGTGGTGGAAGGCGTCCCAGTAATTGGCTTTGGTCTTGAACAAGATCACCTCGCACTCGTCGCTCGTCGGATTTCTCTGCGACACGTTGATCTTCGTGTAAGCGCAGTTGGCCGGTATGGCGAACAAATTCCGGTGGATCACGCATTCTTGTTCGTAGGGTTTGCGTTGCATCTCGGTATTGAAGGCACGCCTCGACACTTGGAGGGTTATCGAGGGTAAGTTCTCCAAGACCTCGAGGGTTTTAATGGCGCTCGAACCCGAGGCACTCGCTAAGCCGGTCAAGATGCAGGTGAGCGGTTCGAATCTGTAAGGGAACCATTGGATGGCGTATTTCACGATGGACCACACGCCGGATTCTTCATTTTTTTCTTGCCAAAAGCGTTCCGCTGCTTCCGGAAAGCTTAGGGTGACGGCGCATGCTTCGAATATACCTGAAATATTTCCCTCGTAACTTTGCAAGGCCTTCCAACTCTTTACGCAAATAATTATTCCAGTTATATTTTGACTGAATTTTTAGCGATTAAAAGTTATAAAAATAGTTCTACGCGAATTTAAAACGCGATTCGATAACATAATATAAAAATTTCCAGTGTTTCCGTTACAACGTTTATTTTTTGACTTGTTAAATAAAATAAAATATAAAATAAATAAATTTTATTTTCCTTTTAAGAGACATCGACGATACCAATGATACCAATGATAGTAATAATATTATAATATTATCGATATAAATGCACACGGTACCAAAATTTTTTTATTTTACATTTGGTAGTATTATAAGATTATAAAAAATACAAAAACAATGTACGCGTTGAATCAGTGCTGTATAATTTTAAATAACTTGGAAATTTTAAGTTTCGACGATTGGAAAGTTTACCTGGAAACGAGTCTAATTTGTCTTCGTCTACGAAGGCGCAGAGTAAAGTCAGAAGATTGTAGATGCTTCCTCTTACGATAATGGCGTACTGTGTTTTTTCCTTGATCATTTCGCTATTTAGAAGTCCTTGCAAATAATAGAAAACGTTGAGTTGAATCGATCGAATTCCAAAAGGTCTGTAACGATTGAAGGTATCGTTGTTGTCTGGCTCGATGGCGTAGTTAGCTAACATCCATGCGAGTAGCAGCGGTCCGTCTTGAGGTGTCGAGTCGCGCATGCATTTATGTTCGAAGACATCCTGCATACTGCTTCTAACGTCCCTTATCCAATCCTCCATACCGGCGTGCTTCGTCACATCGAGTCCCACGATCAGCAGCGCAGTTTGACTGTATTGAATATCCTGGATTTTCTTCGCTACCGCTTCCTTATCCTCGTGATTTTTTGTGCTGGTCAAGCGTCGAGGCTCCCCACTGATACTACCGTAGATATTTAGAAACTCGTTTTCAGCTACGTGCACATCTTGTAAAATTACCGTGAACACGTGTAGAAGTTCGCGCATTTCGATAAGGCTACTATTATAAAGCTGATGTAGATGTTCGTCGCTAAATAATTGTGATCTGACGGGTGGATTTATAAACTTCAAGGCCTCTATTTGTTTTCTTATCGATTCTAGGAGCGTACCCAAAAGAACTTCGTCGAAAAACTTGACGAAATGACTTCGGTGAGGATGCTTTTCATTTTCGCGATATTCTACCATCAATTTTAAACATTTAATCAATGTAATACGTTCGGTATAATAAAAACACCATATATTCTCTATTAAAGCCCTCATAGAAGTTAAATCTGCGAGTTGGGATGCGAACGTTTCGGCGCAATTTCTGTATTCGTAGAGCATAAAATTACAAACTAGATCCCACGATATCGTTGCATCTAAATTCTGAAAAAATTTACGATTATTAAATTTTATAAGGAATTTTAAATAAAAATTAATCTACTCGATAATTTTACAAAACGTAACGTTAATTAATTAAAATATACCGAATACTTTTTATTAACATTTAAATATTAGTCGTCTTTCGAACATATTTGTAAATTATGTATTATTAAATCATAAAAATTTGGTTATCTTTTAAATGTTTTAAATTACTTACTAGAAGAGGCGATAATTTGCTAATAAGATCGTACATTCTAGGAGGTGGATTAGTTTTGTAAACTAGTTGTAACGATTTTTCTGTAAATGGCTTGAAGTAGTCTAATCCATTTTGCAGTATTTCGGTTGCATTTTTTATTTCATCTTCTACGAGTTCTTTATCGCAGCGACAAGTCGTGCCAGATATCACAGACCACAATCCCTTACAATAGCTAAAGAAAATTGTTTTTAATTTATATACATTTTAAATTTAAAAAGAAAATATTATTTTAATGCATTAGAATTTACTGTAATAAAGTAGTTTTATTGTAATAAATTTACTGTAATAACGTAAATGCTATAAGCGATTATATTCATCAATTTTTTAATTTATTTACAATAGCTAATGCTTATATTTTAATTCGAATAACCATAAGTAATAAATAAATAAATTCGTAAACAACGTTTAAAATAAATAAAACAAAATTTTATATATTTTACGTTTGATGAACAATCAATATTTACTTTACCGTTTGAAATAATAACAAATGAAGCGAAAAAGTTCTATTCTATTCGACACTTATAAATGTAAAATACAAATTGCACTCACGGTAAATTTCCCATTGGTGCCACTGACATCTTCGCTTTTTTTTCTAATAAAATAATTCAAATTAGTTTTCAAAACTAGCATTTATTCAATAATATTTGACGAGAAACACATATCACAGATTCTAATAACGTATTTTTCGGCGCGTAACTCGCATAACCTCTTTAAGTTCTTAACCTCTTTCGAAATATACATTCAAGACTCGAGTTAAGGAAGATAAAATTCAACCATTCAAGAACCTGCGTATAATAAATGGTTCGCAGCTGTTGTTTTCTGGGCAGTCGCACCACATCCGGACATCTACTCAGAATTCGAGATGGTAGAGAGAAAAAAAGATAGAGATACACCGAGTAACATCGCGAAGGGGATAAAAGGGTTGAAATACGACTAAAAATTTGTTTCGAATAAAAATTGCATCTACAGACTGAATCATCGTTAAATTATACAAAATACGTAAACATTTGAGTAAATTATAATTATAAAATTATTCTATAAATTTAATTTGAATAGTTGCAAATTAACGTGAACGCATGCGCAAAAGTAGTACCGATCGTCGTTCCCTTTGATTTTTTACATTTCAACGAAAATTTTAATTTATATATTTAAGACTCGATAGGAAAAAATCATAGTGCCTTAGCGAAATTTAGCGATCGAATTGGAAATTAATATTTTCCGTCATTCGTTTATAATTAAAGAAAGCGAGTTTCACGTCATCGTTGCTAAGTGACGTTTGTTCAGGGTAGCTTATTTTTTCTTTTTATACGTGTGCATACTTTTATATAGTTAAAAATTATCGAATACGTTTAACTAAACATGCGAAAATATAAATTTTCATCATCTTAAAGAAGTAAGGTATCAATTTTGTTACGCGGATGTTGCACTACGTTTCACTTTTGTATTCCATTACAATTTTTAACTTTCCACCAATAATTTCGATATAAAATCCGAAGATATTTTATTTTTAAATACATATTTTAAACGATTTCGTAGATTTTTTGCATCCTCGAATACGAAGTTTTAAATTTCTTATGGATTCGTTGACTCTTAAATCGATTACGAAGACACCGTACCTTCGAATTATCGACATTGCGAGTATCGCATCTCGGAAAGAATAATCAATACACAGTGATTTAAGAAGAAAATCGATGTCAGTACCGATAAAAAATAAAGGATTGGCACACGCGTTTGTTTAAAACACGTCAAAAATAATGAATAATCCGTACGAGTATCCGGGAAAAAGATGTACTTGTTTATCGGAGTGGATCCATCGATAAATGAATTGGTTAGTTCGTACGAATGTTAAAAGTTAGGAGAACAAAAACTGTCCTCGAGAGCGTAGTTTTTCGCCTGTGTTTAAAGTAGTAAAAGGACGCCAAGAGTAAGAACGTCTTTGATCTCGACTTTGTCCCGACGTTGTCTCGACGTTGCATGTTTGAAGAACGAATACCGAATATCGAATACCGTATACATTAAGGTTGTAAATTTGAGTGAGAATAGCTCGTCATCGATAATCGAAGGGCTCGTCTTAACGGAACGTAAAATTAATTGCAGCCTTGTAAACAGGATAAATGTGGAAGAATGGAGGACGGATATTGCAGGCGACACGCAACAGTCGGAGAGCGTTAGTTCGGTAACCATCGCAGCGCAGTTCAACGTGACCAGGACTTTGTAAACGAGTTGAATTTTCGTGCACTCGCGTGTACTTTCTCAAACATCCGCGCGACGTCGTCACCGTCGCAGAGACTGATTTTTCTTCAGATATCATTTCGCTGACTGTCGAGTGTCGTGTGATGTGATCGTGTTCGTACTTCGTTGGTGTTCGCGTAGCCGTCCTCGTCGTCGTCGTCGTCGCCGTCGTCGTCGTCGTCGCCGTCGTCGTCGTCGTCGTCGTCGCAGTTGTCGTCGTCGTCGTCGTCGTCGTCGTCGCCGTCGTCGTCGCCGTCGTCGTCGTCGTCGTCGTCGTCGTCGTCGTCGTCGTCGTCGTCGCCGTCGCCGTCGTCGTCTTTGTCGTCGACGTTGTCGCCGTCGTCGCCGCCCTCGACCTTCGTCCTCGTCCCTCTTGCGCTTCCTATTTTTTAACCTCGGACACCAGGACCCCGATTAAAATATAAGGACGTACGCGTTAACTTGTCCGGATAATTCCGTAAGAGACGTGTAAAAGAGAAATCGGAAAGCGAGAGGAGTTCCAAATTCAAATGCTGATTTCTCCAAATGATTGAGAGCTCGGCCGTTTCGCTTTGACCGATCTCTTTGAAAAATACGCAATGGCAGACTTTGAGCTCGGCGATCTCATCGGCGATCAAATCGAGAAAGTATTACAGTTTCAGGTAAGTCTACCGCGTCTTTTCTCCTTGGACACGTATGAGTCGTTGATTCATTCGTACGAATCCATTGTTCTCCAACGTCGCGAATGGATTTAAAACTTTCGTGGTTAACGCTTTTCGTATTTTTTTACCATTAGGATTTAACGGGTATCGAAGATTTATCCGTCTGCAGAGATGTTTTACAACGACACAACTGGAATTTGGAAGTGGCTGTACAGGTACAATCATTCAAATATTCAATTTGCTGGATAAAGTTTGCAGCTGTGAAAGAAAGTTGCAAGTATAATAAGAAAGTATTATTTACTTTTTATGCAATTTAATGCCCGTTTAATCTCTTTATTCAATTCGCTGTTATTTTTAATATTTATCGGTTCGTGAACTTTACCTTTACCTACGAGCGAAAAGTATCGAAACTTGAGAGTTTCTAACCAAGTTTGTCTTATCAAATTAGTAAACTTTGATTTTTTATCAATTATGAATGTACGTTTTATAGGAACAACTTAATCTGTACGAAGGTAGACCATCTATGTATGCGCAAGATACAAGAGTACGACCTCCCAGAGTCGTCGACGAAAATAGTTCGAGAATTTATTTTACTCCACCTGGAAGTTCGGGTAGAGGTGGATTTTTTTCCTACGTGATGTCTTTCTGCTACAATGTTGTTACCAGTATTTTACAACTTGTGTTCGCGTTATTTAGGAAAAATGTCAGACCTGGTAATATTCCTTTTTTTATTCGCTCTCCTCGTAAAGCTACTTACGTACACGTTTCTAATATATTTTATGTACAGTTTCTTTGGATCCTATCCAAGATGTGATGAATTTTATACGAGCATACGAAGATCAGTATGGTACAAATCACCCTGTATTTTATCAAGGTTCTTACAGCCAAGCTCTTTCCGATGCTAAACAAGAATTAAGATTCCTATTAGTATATCTTCATAAAGATGAAACTCAGAAAGTCGATGAGTGGTGCAGGTAATTTAATGTATAGATTTAATAATTTATCACGATTAATATAAAAATAATAACATTAGCTTATAAAAAATCTGCTAAAAATTTAAAACCTAAAATTTAGAAACGATTTGCGTTGGTAAAAAAGAAAAATTAGCTTTTAAATTGGCATATTATAATTTTTTTAACTAATTATTATAATTTTAAATAATAATTAAATAATAATTTTATTATAGTTTTACTTTAAACACGTTTTAACTTTTTATAAGAAAGTAATTTCTTATTAACAAACTTTATTTTATAATAAATTGGATTTTTGGCATAAGTTTCTAGAGATAAAAATTTCTACGTCGATTAATGGTACAAAATACTTCGGTGGTAAGCGATCGGTACATTAGTAATTAGTACTTGTAACAGTAAATTAGCACTCATTAATATTATAATTAAAGCATTTTTTTAATTATTGGTTATAAATGTACAATTAGGGTATTAGGTTATATCAAATGTTCCAGTGTTGCCTTTACTCCTATGACTCGAATATATAATTATATTTTCTTAATTAATCTAATAAATTTTACGGAATAGTTTAAAATACATTATGGAAGTTAAATTTGTATTTATTATTATTTTATTCTTCGTCAAATATTAAATAGAATTTTTTATTATAATTTTTTTTATTTGGAATATATTAGAAAAAAAAATAAGTTGTTTTCAATAAACTGCAATGAAAACTTATAAATTTTTAAATCACTATCATTATAATGCTCGTTTCAATGTATAATATTTATAGATATAGAATAATAAATTAATAGATTATAAATAATATTAGTTATATTTTAGCAAAATTAAAAAAAAATGAATAACGAATAATAACTTTTCACTATATATATATATATTTTTTTTTTATTTAAATAAATTTATATTTATTATATTATTTGATACAATAATAAATTTACTTATGAAATATTAATAAAAACGAACGATAATATTATTATATTAAATAATAAGTAATAATAATATTTAATATATTTAAAAAAACAAATAAATTATACGCAAGTGTATATCAAGTAATATTAATGTAAACAAATACATAAAATATGTACTTAATTTTAATAGTTTTATTTTAAGCGTGTATATTTTTACAAGGATTATACTACTTTTAAGTTTTACTATTTAAAGTATATATTTAAATATGTATTACCAAGCATTAAAATATAATTTATAAGTGAGAAAAAGTTAAAATACTTATAAAACGGCTATAAGTACTTTAATTTCGTATTATTTAAAGTTATTTATTTTTATAAATTAATTAATACAATTATATTTTGTACGATTAATTTCTAATTTGCATACGATTACGAAAAGTGTTTAAACGCTAAATTTATAATTTATACGTGATATTTATCGAAACGTTAAATGATTTTTTGATTTATATCTTTTTATCAACAGAAATACTTTGGGAAACTCCGAAGTAGTTCGATATGTAAATACTCACACGCTTTTCTGGGCGTGCAATATAAAGTCAGGTGAAGGTTACAAAGTAGCGGAAGCTCTTAAATCGGGTACTTACCCGTTTCTGGCAGTTATTGTATTAAAAGGCAATAGGATGACGATAGTTGGAAGGTAAAAACTTTATTTATTCTTATATATATACTTAGGCTAAGAAAAACAACGTAAAGTTGAACGACTTTTTATTTTTAAAATTGATTTTACCGAAACGATTGGTTATTAAGTGCTTATTCGTAATTTTCGTTGGTACTTTTTTGCATTACTTTATAACGCGTTTAACAAAATGAAAATATTCTTTAAAAGTTTGTTTATGAACTTGGATAAGTGGTAATCGTGTATGAATTTGAAAAGAAATACATGATTTTGTAACGAAGAATCGAAACGATAAGAAATTAAAGATTGTGGGGCATAAATATAAAATCAGGCATACGTTTCTCACGCGAAACGCTTGAATTTGGAATGTCCAGAATGGAAGGAATACCGTCGCCGTCGGAGTTGACAACGCGTCTACAGACGATCATCGACAGCAACGAAATACACTTGATCCAAGCGCGCCAGGAGCGCGCGGAACGTAGCGCGACGCAATCTCTGAGGCTGCTCCAAGACATCGCGTACGAGGAGTCGTTGCGCGCCGACCAGGCCAAGGATCGCCGGAGAGAAGAGGAGCGACTCGCCCGGGAAGCCGAGCAGGCGAGGGAACGCGAGGAGATCAATGCCCAAGAGATGGAAGTATTACGCATTAAGATGGAAAAGGAGATGATGGTCGAGAAGGTACCGGTAGAACCGGAGCCCACCGATCCCCGCGTCTGTCACTTGCTCGTCAAACTCGGGGAGAGGACCGTCAAGCGTCGCTTCCTCTCCACCAACACGATCGAGGTACCGACGACATTCGGTTTTCCAGTTCCGTTCAACGATGCGAATCCTCCCTTAATAATAGATATAATAGATTGAACCTTCAAAATTAAGACGCCTCCCTCCGTCATCCAATTTTTACAAGTTCAAACACACGCGCTAAAATCAAGATCGCTCGGTTCGTTCATCTTAAAAAGTATTTTCATTCTTAGTTCGAGTACGAATTAAATAAACTATAAACGAACCACTGAAACACGATACGTATATTTTCGTTCACAAATATTTATATCAATATTTATGCAAGGTTAACGTTCCAACCATTTATTCGCGGATGTCTGCAATGTTGTTTTTATGCGAACTTTTAAAAGTCTTTAGTAGAGTATTTTTTGAGACATCGAGTGGGAATTTAATATCACGAATAATATTTATTACGATCGAAAATACGATATCTATTCGATTATATCGAATTTTTATTTTTATCTCGGTCGTTCAAAGGTAACGCGAATCTTTCATTAGCGATAAATTTAGTCGGGAGAAAAAAGTAATTATTAAAAAGCTGATAATATTTAGATTTTTCGATCGTATCGTATAATATATATAATACTACCGTTATTTTTAAACGAGAATATCGATATCTAAGGTACGATTAGTCGAACGAGATTAAATAGTTACACGGCGATAATCTCAGATCTAGAGAAACGATACAATAATATAAGAATAAAATATAAGAAATAAAAATTACGTAAATAAATTTTGAGATTCTATATTATTTTATTTTATTTTATTTACAGGATGTTTATTATTGGATATTCAGTCAGCCGGATTCACCAGCAAAGTTTGAAATAACAACGAGCTATCCGAGAAGAATTTTGTACCCCAATGTCGAAATTCTCACTTTGTTAAAAGCCGGTCTGACCTGCAGAGAAGTTCTTCACATCAACGAGTTAGATGATTAAATTCATGTAAATTCGAAGCACCGCTGTGTCATTATGCCGGGGGATAACACCCATCGAGAGAGACATTTATCACAAAAACAAATGGTTATATGTATATTATATATATATGTATATACACATATATATATATATATTTATTTACATATGCATGTGTATGTATTTAATGTACATATACATATGTATTTGATACATTCTTGTATTTTGCTCAGGGTACGAAACGCCGTTAATCTGGTTTGTTGTTGCGCTTAAGCCTTTCGTTTCCTAATCGTTTGTAATTTTGATTTTTCCATTGCACCAAACGATGTGTTCAATAAAATTTTGCATTTTTCTTTAGCGTTGAATAAAGAAAAAATTTTTCATAGTTAATGCCGGTAAGTTTTAAATTAGGCAATGCTGTTGAAATATCATGTTTTGGCATAAACTCGACGAGACCAGGAATTTTATGAATAAAATAATATAACAAATATCTTAATTTTCTTTTAGATTGTGTACACTTAATTGCATCATCGTACCGCATTCCACTAAAATTTTATTTGTATTTTAATTAGCTTCTATTTGAATTTCAGTTGTGTTTTATATATATTTCATTCATATTTCAGTAAATAACGAAGTAAAAATTTCGAATATTTTTATAAATTAATATTCGTTTGTTAGTCGCCTATTAATTCTATCGTTCTTACTTTATATATGTATATATTTATGTATACCTTATAACTTACATATATCTTATAAAAATTTTTGTAAAGTTTGTAAAATAAACGTTTGTATTTGATTATTATAGTAAACGTTAATAAAATATATTTGTATTACGAATGAGACAAAATTGATACAAAAGTGGAATAGAAGTACTACGAGTAAAAAAGATAAATCAGGCTCTAAACAGAATCTTTAAATCTTTTTAATCGTTACGGTAAAAAGTAAAACTATTATATATATATGCGTGTGTATATATATATGTATATATATGTACATATATATATATACATACATAATTTTTTTTGCTAACTCAATATAAATATGATTAACGCTGCACCGTATTTTTATTACGGTTTATTCTTTAATTTTTTCTTTCCGATAAGGAGACCATAGTGAGTGTAATAACCGAATCCTGTGGTACTTCTAGTCTTGTCGTGGTTTAATAAGTCGTTCAAACGATAAAAACAAAGAATTCTTCTGAAAAGGCTTATCGCTGTTTTCTTGCAAATTAAGAAATTAAGAGGAGACCGAGAAAACATTGTAATTACTTAAATAATTGAATCAATGGAATATTTGTAAATTCTAACCAAGTACAATGGTACCATGAAATATTGAATAAAAATCTGTTCTTTTACTACAATTTTTTGTTTTCGTTTGATTTTCCTATTTTATTTTTTATTTCAACTTTTTAAAATCTATATGTTATAGACCTGAAAATGGTGTAATGTTGTTTTCAACGTTCAAATGTTGCCGAAAAATAACTCACTTCTGTGAAAGGAATTTTAGATACAACACGTTTTAATTAATAAAGGTAAATATGTTATTTTATCTTTTGATTTCTACGGTTGTATTCACAACTATTTTTGGATTTATTCGCTCGCAAACAGCGTAAGTTTTATTAAACATATTTTATCAAACGTATTCTCGATGAACGAATAAATTATTTTTTAATAAATAACAAATTAAACGTTTGCTATAGGCGTGAGAACCTGCATTTGCAGTCATTTTATGAATGGTTTGTTAAAATAATGAAAAATGGATTATTTTCGAATCAAACGAATAGTAATGTTCACGGTATAATCAATATTTCCGATGTTCTTACGAATCAAACGGACCGAAAAAATTTAAAGAAAACTCAATCATTGGATTCTATAGAGGCATTTCGTGGCATTAAAGTTGAGGATGAAGATTCTATTGGTAAAAATCGATCGTTCGTACGCAAATAATTAACGCGAAGGTTAATTTTTACCGTCAATTCGTGGAGCATTTTAGATCGAGAATAATTTGATTTTCTAGAAAATTCCGAGACCTTTGAAATTTTAAACTGTTAACTGTTAATATTAAATTTACTTCAATTGTTTAATATCAACAGGTTCTACTAGAAAATAAATAGTTTACGTATTTCAATCGTAATTAAACGAGCTAATCTAAGCTGGTAAATCGGTTGCTACATTTTTTTATTATTTCATCGATCAACGTTAATATTTTTCTTGAACGGTTGATTTTTTATTTAAATAAGGTTCGTTTTACGTAAATTATTAAATGATGCTTTCGTTAAAAATAATAATCTCTGTGTCATTCATATGCGTATATCGATTTTAAAAATAGTCGGTTTTTAAGAATAATTCCGTTCATCCATAATTAAATTAGCGTTCACAAAAAGTAAGCTAACTTCCAAATATTATTTTAGATTTACTTTTTTCTACCGAAATTAAAAATATATATGCTATTATTTATTGATTCGTATTATCATACTTCAAAGAAGAGTAATCAAATTAAATATGTGTAAATTATTATTATTATTATTATTATTGCTATTATTATGTTTGGGATCAATTTTCAAGATTTGAAGCTGTGGAAAAACGTAGAATTCAATTTTATAATAGCATAGCATTTTTAAAGGACATTCAATATTAAGAAATATTATTCGGCTATGGTACTTAAATATTTTTCTCGATCCTCCTCGATCTAGGTTCGAGTAATTCTTTGAATAAAGACTATAAAAAGTATAGCGAAGATCACGAAAAAATTTTCGATGTAATAAATGCCTCTTTAAAAAAATTATCCTCGAGTGCAAATTCGGTTAAAATGAACGGTAACCAACTCTATAATCTACTTCTTCAAGAGATGTTTATACACCACAAAGTATCTTTAAATCAAAATAATCATGAAGCAGTGAATGTCCAAGGACCCAGCAGTGAAGCCATTATCGAAGTGAAGGAGGTCGAATCTCAGGTTAACACGGATAATCAAAAGCCGAAAATGTATTTCGGGGAGTCGCCTTTAGAATACGTATCTCACCAAAAATAAATATAAGCATTTATGATATTTGATAAAAGATTAGAAATTTTTTTTATAAATGTAGACTTTAGAAATTAATGGGACCAAGAAATGTAAAATAATAATATAATTGAAAAAATAGAAAATTAAAATGTACAGACATATTTTATTGTTGTTCACCAAATTATTTATTCGCTGTTTATTATCGACACAGTGTTTCTATAATACAGATGATTTAATTTATATTACAGAAGATTTATCGAAGTAACGGATGAAACAAACTTTATTTTATTTTATCAACGGTCTACGTCATTTTTCAAATTAGAGCGGTCGTAACTTTTGTCTACGCGCGCTATTTCAGAATCGTTGATTTAAACCTGATGATAGCGACGTCTCGAGTCATATGTTTATTAAATACACTTCTTGCATCTTTTTAAATTGCATCGATAATTAAAATGGTACTTTGTAAGTTTTTTCAACAAGGTACTTGCCGATTTGGGCAATACTGTAAATTTGAACATAGCTTTGGTAAGTTAATAAATATAATTGATTACAGTATTAAAAATGTTTTTGCGATCGTCGATAGGTTATGTTTTTTGTTTATAACGAGTGATTTTGATTTATAGGAAATCGAAGTAAGATTTTTGGCGATGAAAAAAATATTGCGTAAGTTATATATATATTAATTTATTTAAAAATTCTAAAATACCTTTATAATACCTTTATATCACAATGATAATGTATAATATTTTTTGTAATCCTTAATACATTTTCAATGGTATAAACAGTACTGTATTTCTATTATTGTAAATTATTGTAAAATATAAAATTTTATACAATTTTTAAGAAACTTTATTTTTTCTTATTTATTAATCTAATTATAAAAGTAATTTTTAGAATATTACGCTTGAAATTTTATAATGCAAATTATAAAATATATTTTAAAGCTTTGCTAATTAACGTTTAATTATCCGTTATCATTTTACTTTAATTTATTTAAAAAAATTATAGAATATAAAATAGTATTCGTTTTCTTACGTTTTAATCGAATAAAATGCTTTTTATTTTATTCGTCAACAATCTTTACAGGAAACTTAATTTTATTTTGTAGTATTTATATTTATTAGATGTTTACTAATGTTTCAATTTTTTAGGATGTTTTTTACTATAAATGTATATACGATTTAATAAATTTTAATAATCTTTTGTAAGGTACACTATAGATAGAATTATTACTTTAAAACAAATATAAAACTAAAAATAGCGTTTCTAAACTGATTTTTACTAAGAAATGTTTCTTTTATCAAAGTATAATGGTTGCCGAGGATATTCTGAGCGCCGAAAGAGGTGGACAATGGTTGCTGTCCTGCTATGGACCGTTCAAAGAGCGAAAGTGCATTCCAGGTATGGAGGATGTGTCGCCGGAAGAAGTACGATGGGAAATGTATCAAGCGCAGAAAAATGGCAATGCGGATCAAATAGTAAAATTTTTATTTTCTTACCTCGATTTTTTATTAAGTAGATTTATAACCTCTTCGAATCAATTTTTAGAACGTTCAATTTCAACAAATGTGCGAAGCGATGAAAGCTAAACGCGATGCTTTAAAAAGTCCAACACCTGCGATCGTTCAATTATTGGTAATTAAATTATTTTGTCCAATTTGTAAATGTGATGGCAAATGTTCCGCTTCACTAATTTTTATTCTGTTGTACAATTACTCACAGGAAGAAATACAGAGTTCAAGATCGGAGAATTCAACATTTGGAAATAATTCCAAATTGAATAAGGGTAATTTTGCGTTTGGAACACCGCAATTGGGTATCTCGAACGCGAATCAAACGAGCAATGTATTTGGTCAAAAACCTTTCGGAGCAGCGAATAATCCCTTTGGTAGCGGTAATTTTAATTCGATGCAAGCAACGTCTTCAATTTTTGTGAGGCCAACAACTTACAATGCAAACTCTGTGTTCGGAGGAAAACCAAGTTTTGTGAGTGCTCCTGTGTTCGGTGGTCCATCCGCTAATGGAAATTCCATTTTCGGTGGCGTCAACAAGACCAGTACTTTACCTTTTGGTTCGGTACAGAATGCTCCTACTTTTGGTGGTTTAGCCTCTCAAGGTATTGCCTTGTACGCGTTATCGTATTTAATTGAAACCTGTGCACGCACAATTAGTTTTTAAACGTTCTTGTTAACAAAGAAATAAAGATACACAATTACTACAAATACGAAATTAATCGCAATTGGTTCACGAATGATTCAGGATAAAAATTTTCAGGCACGTCGATATTTGGAGGCGCAACGGCGGTTCAATCGGGATTCGGCCAGCCCGCGACTTTTGGTGCTAACAGTAACCAGACGACCAACTCGTTCCTGAAGCCTCAGGGTTCGCAGTCGACGGTTTTCGGGGGATCGGTAGCGACTCCCGTCCAACCTGGAATCGTTTTTGGGGGCTCGGTGGTAGCCGCCGGCGCCGCTCCCGCAGCCGCGGGTTCCGCCTTCGGGGCAAACGCCAACCCGAGCTCGACACCCGGACCCGGTTTGTTCTGTCAGTCGACGACGGCCAGCGCAGCTTTCGGAGGCGCTCCCGTCTTCGGTACATCGACTGCTTTCGGCGCAACTCAAGTGAGAATGGCTTTAAACGATAACGATTATAATTCTTACGTTTCATCATTTCAATCGACTCAATTTTTCCGAATTTTCGTAGCGATCGAAGCGAATTATTTGTTTCTAAAAAATGTTTGCGAAAGAGATTTGAAAATTTTCCACCCCGATCGAGTCACGTGTTTCTTCGAGCAAAGTCGACGCAGTCCGAGCAAAAATAACGAAACGCGTAAACGTAATTAAAAATAAAATGCGTTTATTTTACGCTTATTTTACGCTTATTTTACCTTTATTTTATCTTTAAAAGATTGAGCGCTCGGTTTTTGCGCGGAATATTTCGTAAAAACTCGTCTCCTTATCAAAACGCGAGGCAGCCACGTCATTACGTTTTGACAAACCGATAAAGCAAATACGCGATGATACGCAGAGTCGAGTCTGTTCAACCTTATTTAGCTTCGCCAAACGTAGCAACCGTTTCATCGAACCAGTAACGGATGCGGCGGTCGTGTCGTTCGAAGGTGTAATCTTCTCCGGCACTTATCCACGGTATTTAAGGAACGGGTAAAGAGAGTCGTTAATTCGTACTTATATGTACTTAAATGTCACGTGCATCGGTACGTGGACGGATGATATCGCTCGAACGGCGACCGATCGCGCCACGATATCGATTTTCAAGGTTCGTCGGGCATTCGTCGGGCATTCGTCGGGCATTCGTCGGGCATTCGTCTACAGTCTCGAATCTCCGGACGCGTATTAATTTTCCCATCCACATTTTCGAATCCAAGTTGCAATCTCACGGTGTCGAAAGAGGAGACGACCAGAAAACCAGGTAAATTTATGCGCTTGGATCGGGTTTAGTCTCGGAAACACTAGAAATTATTGGATCGTTGTTGGTTATCTTTTATTTGTCGCTTAATATCGAGTCTGGAGAAGGTAGTTATGTCTTATCCCGAGCGATAAACCTCGAGCGTCGGTCCACGGATATCGCCCGTCGGAATTCCTTTTGACGAAGCGCGCAACGAATCATTTTTTTCGGTGTTTCAGGCCGGCAGTGGCGCTTCGGTGTTCGGTGGACAGACGGCCTTTGGTGGAACGACCACCGTCTCCTCCTCGAGCAATGTGTTCGGCGGCACCAACACCTCGACCTCGAGCTTCGGGGCGATCGCTCAGACCGTCAACACCGGCACCGCTTTCGGAACCGGTGCCTCGGTCGCCACTACCAACGCCTTCGACTCAACGGCGAGCTCCGCTCCCTTCGGAGCACCGATATCCACCGCTGCTGGACCATTCGGTGCGCTCAACGCTTCCGGTAAGTCCCGTTCGAGTGAATTAAGAATGTCCCGAACGAGTCTCGGTTACAGTGCCGAGGATACATGGAGAGACGAAAATCACAACGACGCTGATCCCAACGTCTTTTCCCGACTTTCAGGCACCGGACCCTTCGGCGGCGGATCCTCGACCTACTCGAAAGGAGTTTCCTTTGGTTTTGGAGCAACGACGACGACGGCGACGACGTCGGCCACGGCGACTGGCTCGACCACGGCTACGACGGCTACGGTTACGACGACGACCACTACCCAGTCGACCTTTGGCGTGGCTGGATTCGCCACCGCGTCCACGGCTGGCTCGGTGTTCGCCAGGTCGACGACCGCGACCGCGGCTACGAGCAACGTCTTCATGACCAAGTCACCGGCGGTGAACTCCCCTTTCGGCGTCGTCGCTTCGACCCAGCCCGGCTCCCTCGGCACCTTCGCGACCTCCGCGACCTCCGCAACATCCGCGGGAACCACCTTCGGGATCTCGCTGACGGTGACGATCGACGAAACGGCTTACAGTACCGAGGACTCGCTCACCGACGACGAAAAGGCCGCTTATCGCATGAACCTTTTCCCCGAGGGTCGAATACCCTTGCTACCGCCCACCAAGGACCTCAGATGAATCACCCGATTCTTCACCCGAAAACTTGCTTCGACTATTCACGCTCAAACTGGATCTTACCACGGTATTTTAGACAGAGGCCAAACTTTTATGATTTCCCGAGTCTTCCTGTGATAGCTTGTGTGCGCGATCGTAGAGTTGAAAAAGTTAACCATATGATTTGTATATTAAATTGTATATTAAATTGTATATTAAATTGTATGTATAGTATAAAATTGATGTTAAATTGGTGTTAAATTGGTATTAAATTAGTGTAAAATGTAAAACGAATTCTTTACATTTAATTAAATTTAATTAAGAAGCTAAATGTTTCATCAATATAAAAGCAATTTCATTTTAGTTATAGCTCATTTATACTTTATATTTTTAATTAACGTTCGAATAAAACGATATCCTATCGTTAGAGGTTAAATAAATGCTCGGACGTTTGCCTTTTTTATCACCTTTTATTTTTCACAATATTTTTATTTTAGCAATGTTTTCACGTGGAGGAGTATATCCAGGGTTGCCGACGTGTACAATATCGCGTACAATATCGTGTACTGTGAGTGATTAACAGTATGTTTGTTCGATGCGCGACAAGTCTTGCATTCACGGATGATATTTCGTGGTAGAATAGTTACGAGGTGCGATGATCGTCGACTCGGTGTCGTTCATCGGTTCTCAAAAAAGTATCGTACGGTTCGGCGTGCACAAGTATATTTATCCTTGCTCCCTCTTGTCCTAACGTATTTCCCTTTGTTCTTCCATTATTGTTTACGCTCTCTAATGTCTCGAGCCCTGAAAGGGCGTTATTGATTTATATAACAAGATTAGACGTGCCTTGTTGTTTTTCATGAGTATTCCTTACTCGTTTCTCGGTCCTTCATCAGAACATGAGCCTCTTTGTCGGTGTCTTGACTTTTCCGCTGAATCCTTGGTCATTAGCGACGGATTCCTTGTTGCATTAGGTGTCATGAACTGGGCACATTGTCCACACGCGATACTTGAGTTACTCGCCATCTCCTCTCGAAGTGTTTTTCGCGCTTCATCTCGCCTTTGCCTCCTTCGTAGAAGACGCGCGGATTCCTCGAGAGACTACGAGACTAGCATTGGTCCTCTCCCCGAGCGAAGTCCTGCAAGGATATCTCGTTACTCCTCGCCTCTCCGAGCTTCGAGACGTGAGTTTGTTTATACGGTCTCTTACGGGCTACGGAGGTCCCTGTGATAATCCATCGATTAGCACGTTATTTCATTTGCTACCAAGGATATCAGGTAGTGCACCGGTCGCACGTAACTCCCGGACGTATGTATCTCAGCTACTCTAGTTTGTCCATCTCGCCCTGGGAAGACACACGTTTACTTGTCTTTGAACCAATGGTTCCTCGGAGCCTGCAGGTCGGCTATCGGTATATCATATATATCACATCTCCAACCTTCGCACGTTCCGAAGTCCGTTGCCACTTATTTCTTGACAACAACGTCGGGACGTACTCTCTCAGCAAACGACACCAGAATATGTCCGCGTAGCGTTGCGCTAATTGCCACTGTTTTCTTTGGTGCAGGTGTTTTACGTCGTATCTTCCCAGGGTTATCCCTCCCGAGGGTAACCCGATTAAAAAGTGATCGAGGGTCAGCGTATTTGTTCTTTTAAAGTTATTTTTAACGTTGTTTTCACAGGATGTCGGGAGGATTAAATTTCCATTCTATTTTCCTGTCCAGTGCTAACCCCGCGATCTCGTTGGTGTCCAACCTTTCCCGCGCCGTCTTAATCTCTTTATGCGCCCCCTCAAGTTCTCGCCGTTGTCGCTTACATTACTCGCGGTGTTCCTCGTCTAGTCGACAATCCGCGAATCACCACGACCGCGGAACTCGCACTCATCGCCCGTGTCGTCAAGCAGGTGAACGATACCCTCCAACGACACCCTCCAACGATACCCTCCAACGACACCCTCCAACGACACCCTCAAACGATACCCTCCAACGACACCCTCCAACGACACCCTCCAACGACACCCTCCAACGATACCCTCCAACGACACCCTCCAACGATACCCTCCAACGACACCCTCCAACGACACCCTCCAACGATACCCTACCCTACCCCTCCAACGACCTCTACCCTCCACGACCGACCTCTCCAACGACACCCTCCAACGACAACGACACCCTCCACCCTCCACCCTCCAACTCAACGACACCCTCCAACGATACCCTCCAACGACACCCTCCAACGACAACGACGATACACCTCCACCGACACCCTCCAACGATACCCTACCCTCCAACGACACACCGACACCCTCCAACGATACCCTCCAACGACACCCTCCAACGATACCCTCTCCAACGATACCCTCCAACGATACCCTCCAACGATACCCTCCAACGACACCCTCCAACGACACACCCTCCAATGACACCCTCCAACGACACCCTCCAACGACACCCTCCAACGACACCCTCCAACATACCCTCCAACGACACCCTCCAACGATACCCTACCCTCCAACGATACCCTACCCCTCCAACGACACCCTCCAACGATACCCTCCAACGATACCCTACCCCTCCAACGACACCCTCCAACGACACCCTCCAACGATACCCTCCACCCTCCAACGACAACGATACCCTCCACCCTCCAACGATACCCTACCGATACTCCAATGACACCCTCCAACGACACACCCTCCAACGATACCCTACCCTCCAATGACACCCTCCAACGACACACCCTCCAACGATACCCTCCAACGATACCCTACCCTCCAACGACACACCCTCCAACGACAACGATACCCTCCACCCTCCAACGACACACCCTACCACCCTCCAACGACACCCTCCAACGACACCCTCCACCCTCCAACGACACCCTCCACCCTCCAACACCCTCCAACGATACCACCACCCTCCAACGATACCACCACCCTACCCCTCCAACGACACCCTACCACCACGATACCCTACCCTACCCTACCCTACCACCCTCCAACGATACCCTACCACCCTACCACCCTCCAACGACACACCCTACCACCACCCTACCCTCCAACGATACCCTACCACCCTCCCCCCCCCCCCCCCCCCCCCCCCCCCCCCCCCCCCCCCCCCTCCCCCACCCTCCAACGATACCCTCCAACGATACCCTCCAACGACACCCTCCAACGATACCCTACCACCCTCCAACGACACCCTGACACCTCCAACGATACCCTCCAACGACACCCTCCAACGACACCCTACCACCACCCTCCAACGACACCCTCCAACGACACCCTACCACCACCACCCTCCAACGATACCCTACCCTACCCTCCAACGATACCCTCCAACGATACCTCCAACGATACGATACCCTACCAACGATACCCTCCACGACACCCTACCACCACCCTACGATACCACCCTACCACCACCCTCCCTCCAACGATACCACCACCCTACCCTACCCTACCACCCTACCACCAACGACACCCTCCAACGATACCACCACCACCCTACCATACCCTCCAACGACACCCTCCAACGACACCCTCCAACGATACCCCTCCAACGATACCCTACCCTAACGATACCTCCATGACGATACGATACCCTACCAACGATACCCTCCACACCCTCCAACGACACCGACACCCTCTACCCTCCAACGATACCCTCCAATGACACCCTCCAACGATACCCTCAAATACCCTACCCTACCCTACCCCCTCGTACCCTCCCGCCCGACACCACCCTCCAACGTACCCTCCAACGTAGTACACCCTCCAACGTAGTTTACGCAGTGGTTCCTACGCGATACTACGTTACTTACCACGTGCGTAGTACGATAACGACACCCTCCAACGAAGTCGTTTACCCCGCTACGACCCCTACGGTCGAGTACCGAAGTAGTACAGCAGTGCTGAACGGTCGTTCTTTAAATGCCAACCTCCCGCGGAGCTCGGGCAATCACTACTATTTGCACTTATTTTGCACGTTAGGCATTTACCGACTATCGACTCGAGAACTTTACGCGCCCTTAACACGTGGAACCTCCGTCTTATTTCATTAAATACGGCTTCGCGATTCCCGTGTTGAAACCTTTTATGATATTCATTAATGTTATTCATTAGTAATCTCGCGGCCAGATGTGCAACATTCAGTACAGTAGAGTTGTTGAATTCTTCGTTTCTCGTTCCTCTCGAGGCGCGACCACCCGCCAGTTTAATAAAACTTTAATAAAATTCGTTCGTCAATGTAAGGATTTGGATTCGCGATGTGGCTACTTTTATCGACTCGATCGTGTTTACGTATTTCGGCTAATTCTTTACGATATTGCTCCGACTGAATTACCCGGAATCGAGGATTAAACTTCTCGTGTTTAATTATGTTTTCCATGTTTGCTCCTCCGCTCTCCTTCCCTCTCCATTTGTCGATCGCTTTCCTTATTCTACGCGCTATTATCGGTAAACCCCTCCATTTTAATAGCGCTATTGGTAACGTGTAATCTGTTCGCGGGTTGTTCGCCACTTACACTCGCTTCTTTCGCCGCTCTAGCGAAAAGAGAAGAATTAGAATCCTATTCGGAAAATAAAAACATCAACGTCTACATTTTTTATATTCTGTTATGATTTTAATTTTGTAAAGTTATTTGAGAAATATTTTGAAATGGAATCAATGTTGTATAAACGCGTAATTGTAATTATAACTATAATTTATTAGGATAACTGATCACGATCGAGCGTATTGTATGTAAATAATTAAAAACGGCTTTCGTTCGATGCTGAGCTGTAAACTTTTTGCATAAATAAGACCATTTTTATTTAAAAAAAAACATGATTGTATTAATTTTTACAATAAAATAATATTATAAGTATTGTATTCGTTTTTATTGTATTACATGAAATTTAATTTTTCGTACCTTGACAAATTTCATTTTTAGAAATATTTTATGCGATCTATTAAAAAAATAATACAATAATACAATAATAAAGTATTTAAAAATTTGCCTCGAATAATGAGCTGAAAAATTAACACCTTAAAATATATATTATATTTCTTTAATTTGTGTTTGCAGCCTTGGGTATCCCTATAGTTTTTGCCGGTGGCTTTGGATGTGCCTTAGCTTTTTCTTTGGAACAGTGAGCATGGCTGTGTTGTCGTAACGAATTGAACACCTTATTATTTAATTTAACGTCGAATCCTCCGGTATCACCAGTTTCAATTCCAGGTGGAAATTCGAGCACCCGACACGCATTTATTCTGGAAGTCATTAACATGTCGTGCTTGGTAACGATTTGGGAACCTTTGCCTTCTCCTATTTTTTTGTATCCGCAACGAGGAATCGAAGCATATTCTTTTTCAATGCTCTAGAAAATATTGAACCAATAACATTAATTGTTTCATTAATAATAATAATAATAATAATTTATATAGGAATAAGCTTACGACAAAACGATCAAAATCTCTGTTTTCATCGTCTATGTCTGTTTTTGGTTCCTCGGGTTCTTTTACTCCAGCGCGATAATTCAAATATGAAATATTGACTAAAAAGTATAAAATGGTTATTTGAAAATTTATTTAATGGATTAAAATTACAAAATATATATAACGTTAATCTTTACAAATGATCTTTCATTTTATTTTCTGTCGTAATTTTTTCTAAATTTTTTTGAATTTATGAATAGTATATACCGATTAAAACAAAGACACGAACATGTTTGTTTGACTTACTATTAAGTAAATTTTGATTTACGTATGCCTTTATTATAACCTCATAAACGAGTTTCTCAAAATGTCTTATCGACTCTTACTAAGTATGGTATTAAATTTTATGATAGTACACGGTATTTCATATAATAAATTACTTATTTAAGAATGTACTTTTTATTACAAATTTTTAATCTATTAATCATAATCATGATACTTTAATTACAAAATATAATTATAACGAAATAGACTCCAAGAACTTTGTAATTTGCCTATTACGTATAGATTTAAATCAATTTTTGTAATTAAAAAGATATAAAATTATTTAACAAATTAATTTTGACAGTGTTACGAATTAATAAAATAAAAAATAATGAGTAATTTGTAAAAAATGATAAAAAATTTTATTTTATAAATTATATAAATTATAAAAGAATTTATAATCAAACTTTTAAAACACTAATATCAAGATAACACAAGATATCGCATATTAAATTAATTCTGTGATCAAACATATTAATTATAACGGATAGATTAACTATTTTCATAAATTATCAGCACAAACGAATATACTTTAATTATCGTGATATATAATTAATCTTTTATATTCCACTTTATTAATGTAGTTCTTATAAATATAATCTTTAATTATTTATTCGTACTTGGATTTTTTGTTACATTTTAAATTAGTGAATTTTGCAGATGCACAATTACAATTACAAACAACAAATAGATGCATGTCTATGAAATAAATAATGAATAAATTAAAGCTAAATTAGTACTTATTTTATAATTTGTTTTTATATGATTGCGAATAGTATGTAAAAAAAGCACACAACTAAGAATTAATAAAAACATATACCTTTTGAATCACGATTAAATTTTTTCTCTGTGCGTTTCAGCATTAAATCATATTCTTCGTTTAAGTCAGCTTGGAGCATATGAGCGATCACTGCATCGCTTTCAGTTTGATCAATTTCAAAAAGTTCCGAAGCTTTTTCAGGAATATCAAAAATTTCTTCTATGCCAGTTATCGCATATTTCTGGATTTCTCTACGTACAAAGAATATTTGTTGTGAAATAAGTTTAAACTTCCTATTACATTATGCGAGTTTCAAATTAAAAGTTAAAAAATGGTTATACTTTTCTTGTAAACTTCGAGCAAGCTGTTCCGAAGTGATTTTATCAAAACTGATAGGTTCTTCGGTGATCTGAATTTTTGCCCAAGCAGACATTTTTAATAGGTTATAATTTTAAGCAATTATAAAAATAAGTCTTTTACGAATACGTATATTTATAGCAATTTATACTGCGTATATGGTTAGATATCGAATGTAGATTTTTCCTAAAAAGTCGTGGAAAACAATGACGTTTTATTATAAATGTAATATATCTTCTAAAAAATTTGAACTCGTTATTTTACAAAGACTAGAATAATTATATCTATAATATTATAGAATTTATGTATCGACATGTAAAAACGACATAAATAACTGTTTAGAAATAAGTAACCTTACACAATTATATTGAGTATGTGCACACGCGCAAATCAGCTGTTCACAAAAAAAATTACCAATCAGAATAAATTGTTTAAAAAATAATAAAAAATATTAATTTCCTCTTCTTTTAGCTTTACGTGGGCTTCATATGAAACAATTAATAACAACGATAAATATTAATATTATAAAATCATTAATGTATTAATACTAATAAAGAATATATTTTTTATTTATTAGTACGCAGCACATGAATTATATTAAAAATTGAAAGTTAAAATAATAAAACTGAAACAATATAGTAAATATAAAATGTATTTAATCAAATCATAAAAATTTATGATTTAATTATAGTAAATTATAAACTATTATACAAAAATGAAGTGTACTAAAATAAATCTAAGTACGTTTAAATTTCACTTTGATAAATTATAAATATATTTTTTATTAAAAATTAAAATTAATTTTATAACTTTATCGATAATAAAAAAATTAATCGTAAATACATAAAAACGATAAATAACGATAAATAATATAATTATTCTTCTCGGTCGATAACAAGATATGATGCATTTGCGAGGTTGCGTCTTCAAATGTCATGGTGTCCGAGTGCCATCTTACAAAATAGAAGTACCTTTTCTTTTATTTTAATCTTTGTTGTTTACCTGTGAAAGCTAACAATAATTAATGACAAATATATTAGTGACAAATATATTAGTGACAACTACTATCTATTTTTTATTTTTAATGTTTATTCGATTAAACTTCACAGATATTTAAAAGCTCGAATCAATAGCTTGTATCGCTAAGATAACACGCGAGTAATAAGCCATAAGTTTACTTTAAATAACAATAAAGATGCCTATATTGGATAAAAGAAAAGGCGATGATATTTTATCACTGGTTCCTGCTTCAAAGAAAACAAAAAATGAAGTTGTATTTAGTAGCAGAGAAAAAGCGGTGGTTCAAAGTGTAAGTTGATTAACCTCAAATCTTTTTTCATAGAAATCCAATTTTTCAAAAAAATACAATACTTTTCTGATATGCATAATAATACTTCACAACTATAATATTTTATTGCACAATTTTAGGGGCCACCGAGAACGTCGTCTCTAACTGCTCCTATTATGCTTTTGGAAGGGCATCAAGGAGATATTTTTTCTTTAGAATTTCATCCGGAAGGACAGTATCTCGCCTCTACTGGATTCGATAGACAAATCTGTAAGCTTTAAAAGCCCATAGTTAGATAATTATTTTAGTCCTAAATTAAAATTTCGTTGTTGTTAACTTTTTATTAGTTATTTGGAATGTTTACGGAGATTGTGAAAATATTTCCGTTATGTCTGGTCACAGTGGTGCATTAATGGAATTGCACTTCAATCCCGATGGAAATCTTTTATATTCGGCGAGTACCGATATGACGCTGGGCTTGTGGGATTTAGTAGCGGGAACTAGAATAAAAAAATTAAAAGGTCATACATCTTTCGTTAATTCCGTAAATGGAGCTCGAAGAGGTATAACTCAGCTTTGTTCCGGAAGCGACGATAGTACTATTCGAATATGGGATCCTCGCAAAAAAGGTCAATGTCATACTCTGAATAATACGTACCAGGTAATATTTTGTATACGACGACGTAAGAAAATTTTGTTTTTAAATAATATTCTCGACGAATAATGTTTCTAATCGCTTGTGCATATAAAGTATTTAAATTTAAATAGAACTTTATACCGTATAAGCATTAACTTGTATTATATTTAAATTGTACGTTAAAAAATAAATTTTGTTTAGGTGACTACGGTAACTTTTAACGATACCGCGGAACAAGTTGTTAGCGGTGGTATCGATAACGATATCAAGGTATGGGATTTAAGGAAGAACGCAATATTGTACAAAATGAAAGGTCACACGGATACCGTTACTGGTTTAGCTCTTAGCCCGGACGGTTCTTACATCCTTTCGAACGCGATGGATAATTCTTTGAGAATTTGGGATATCAGACCATTTGCACCGTACGAGAGATGCGTGAAAATTTTATCCGGTCATCAACATAATTTTGAAAAGAATTTATTAAGATGTGCCTGGTCTTTGGATGGTAGTAAAGTATCCGCAGGATCTTCGGATAGGTTTCATTATATTTGGGATACGACTAGTAGACGAATTTTATATAAACTTCCTGGACACAATGGGTCTGTAAACGATGTTGATTTCCATCCAAAAGAGACAATCGGTAAGTGTACATTTCTATTCGAGTAATTTACATAAAAATAACTGTTAACTTTTATTTTAATAATTTTTTAAAATTAATTTTATTTTACGTTGTATATACTTTTTAAAAAATATGTTTTTATACAAGATCTTTTAAAAATAAATACTAGCGTCGGTTTTTGTTTTTGTAAGTATTTAATTTATCGTAAGATATAAATTTAGATTTTAATTAGATTTACTTTCAAATAAATAAACTATACTTATAAATATAACTTTTTTTGTTTTTAGTATGTTCTGGTTCGAGCGACAAACAAATTTATCTGGGAGAAGTGGACGCTTAACGAATATTTAATTTGTTCTGAATTATATGAAATATCGCTGCATAATAGATATATGACATAACATATTGTCACGGATCGTACACGTAGAAAAAAACAAAATCTAAAGAAAACTTTGAGGCGTAATGTAAATAATTTATTAAATAATTGTACATGTATACATATATATTCAATAGAAACAGGTAACTTAGACGCCTTCATTTTTGTATGTAAGGATTTTTAATGACATTGATGTACGCGATTAACGTTATGTACATCTGTATAACATTCATACTCAAAGTTAATTATGTATTTACACAGTGCCAGCACATCGCCAATTATTTAATATCAGTTTTATCGTCGTAAAATTGGCAAGTTCTATTTCTTCAAATTTATCGGTAAAGTGATTTTGGCTTCGTTTCTTGTTAAATTGAAGGAAATAAACGTGTACTGGAATAAATTCACGGTCTACTCCTACATCCTGAATTCCATCGATTCTTCATTTCGTAACGCATCGGTCTGAAAATTAACAAATTACATATTTAAGTAATGAAATAGCATTTCCATGAACATAATTATGAGCATATTCCTCGAGCACATTCCACGAGCATATTCCACGAGCATATTCTTGACGCGTAAAAACTTTTTCGATGAATCATAAAATGAATCTTATAAAATATTAATTAAATACTCACTAAAGAAGCATCGTCATCGGTTGCTCCATAAAACTTTTAAAAGCGGTCAACCATTTTGCTCCGACTGCTCCATCGACCGTGCGATGGTCGCAGCTGGCAGTTACGCTCATAAACACAGCGCTGGTGAAACTGAAACATTCAAAATATACATATACGTACATAAAACAGGACAAAGCTTCTTTCTTTAGAAGTTCTTTTCGAAGCGATCAAAACGAACCCTGCATCGTTATCTGCTGGTATCAATCGAGGTTCCGTCGTTCCTATCGCAAGAATTATGGACTGCGGTGGATTTATGATAGCTGAAAAATTCTTGATTCCGAACATACCGAGATTTGAGACGGTAATGGTGCCACCTTGAAATTCTTGCGGCTTAAGTTTGCCTTCCTTGGCTTTGGCTACGAGGGCTTTAACGTCCTGACTGATCTCGACTATACCCTTCACATCCGCTCCAAATACAATGGGTGTAATAAGTCCGTTGTCGGTACTAACCGCTACACTAACGTCCACGTGATCGTATCTGAAGCGAACAAATTTAAAAAAATTTTAATAAATTGGAGCTACGAATTTCGGCACGAAGTTTTAGTATCGCATCGACATATCAAAACTCGAGAACAAATAAATAAAGTAAACTCACTGACGGATTTTGTCTCCTAACCAAGCACTGTTACTTTCCGGAACCTTTTTACACGCTGCTGCCATAGCTTTGATAATAAGATCATTGATACTGATTTTGACATTCTGATCTTCCAACAGTCGATTAAACTGCTGTCTTATTTCTATGGCATCATCCATTTTTACGTCGATGCTAAGATAGTAATGAGGTATCGTCTGTTTGCTTTCCATTAAGCGCCTGGCAATTACTTCCCGGATGTTCGTAATGGGTATGTCGATTCCTCCGCTAATCGCGGTACTCTCGGATTCCTCATCCGACGTAACCGAATCCGAGGCCGAGGATGCACCTTCCAAATCTTTCGACGTTATCGATCCGTACAGACCAGAGCCTTTTAGACCCTTAAAACATTATTTCCAAATTAAACCTTTTATCTATAACACAAATGCGATCTTTCGCGCTTACACAGTTACTTTTACGTTTTTTCTTTTGATCTTTACGGATTAACTTTGTTTCTGTTAACCTGGTTCATTCTACGATTTGCAAGGATAATAAAAATGTGCGTATACGTGTAGTTGAAATTTCGAGGTTGAAATCTCGAGGTTGAAATCTCGTGGTTGAAATCTTGTGGTTGAAATCTCGTGGTTGAAATGTCGTGGTTCAAATCTCGAGGTTCGTCGAGTTTTTAAACGTTTTCAATAATAATCAACGTTAATTATATCGATTTGGGGGTCTGAACGATAATGTTTCGATCATGGCTGAGCTTAAATAAAAGTTAAAGCTCGATGATTCGACGTTACGCGTAGAGAATAAAATCGATACTAAAAAATACAATATAGAAAATAATTTTTCATAGAAAAAAGTAGAGAATTTACAGGTATGCACGATTGCGCGATAACGCGATGATCGATCAAATACGTACAGTCCCTCGATGTAAGAACAAGAAGAAACCATACTAAAAACGACAACGATAGCGATAAAATGACCGTTGAAAAAGTAAAGTGAAACGTTTTACGATTAACCTTTGATTGTGTCGAGGATAATTTGTTCCGCTTGGGGTTCGTCGATCAATGGGTCTAAAAAATATCGAATGGATTAAAACGTTGACGGAGGTAAACGCTGGACGTCGACGATCCATAAATAAAAAAAGTGCAAGATACGCGTTCAAGGATTGGTCTCACTCAAACTCACTTTCAAGCTGAGTCCTTGTTCGGCGGCGATCTTCCTCGCGAACGGACTGGCGAATACTCGGCTGCCCGGAGAAGGTGCAGGGATCGAGGGAGTCGGGGAAGCAACCATGGCCGGAGTCGATGGCGACGGGGACGGGGACGGGGACGGCGGCGTCAGACTAGCGGGAGGCGGCGCCACTTTTCCGTCGTCCTTGAAGTTTTTGAAGGCTGCGATACTCGCTTCCTCCGAGACGATGATGCAAACGATGCGTCCGATCGCTACGTTCTTCTCGCCGGCGGGGACAACGATCTTGGCTAGGTAGCCTTCCTCGGGGGTCTCGAACCCCATCGTTGCTTTGTCCGTCTCGATTTCAGCCAGTAGATCCCCCTCGTTCAGTTTATCACCTTATCGACGTTCATCGCGAATAAATTTACTTTTATTCGAGATGTAAATTATGAATATTTTATCTTTTCCGAGGATTTTTTATTTTATCCGATGTGTCTACCCGTTATGCAAAAGTGTTGTCAAAAATTGAAGCATTTTTACAACAGTTTTACCGTTTCAAAAGGTTTTTTATCTCTTTCAAAATTTTATTTTACTTACGAATGATATTCGGTTAACCGATACAATTCTCGTAGTAGATTAATTAGAATTTTTTAAATTTTTAATCCTCAATTAGTCTATTCAAAATCGATTAAATAAAAGTTCTTTGTTTTTACATTAGAACTGCCATAGTAATAAATGTTGATGTAATCGATAGTTTATATACTTTTTGTACAAGTTATAAACATTTCTTATTGTACGCGAACGTAATTAATGATAAATAATTATTGAAATCTTGTACGATTGAAGGTTATACTTTAAATAGACAATTTTCCGAATCGAAGGATACAAGGTAAACAAAAAAAATAATGCTGAATTTGGTTTGAAAGATAAGTAGTAAACGACAAATGAAATAAGTGTAGTTTTTTCTGCGAGAAAGGTCTTTTATTTAAATTAGATATATTTTGTCTAGAAACAACGAATAGAATTCTTTTCAATATTTGATACTTTTCTTCTTAGACGAATGATTTTTTTTTACGAAGACTCGTTAATATAAATATTTTTTTTTATCAAGAGAATTTTACAAGAAGTTTAAGCTTATTAAAGGATATAAGCTGAAATTATTTTCAAATATTATAAAATATAATGTTAACGACAAAATGATAATATATAATTTTTAGAATTTAATACTTCTCGAATTGTATATCGAATACTTTTTATTTTTGATGTTCAAAATCATTGATTTCAATATAAGTCTGGAATTGAAATGGCTGTATCTTGTTCCAATCATCGCAGCATAGAATAATATAATTTTTATTAAATAAATTTGTACAGCTTATAAAAGAACTACGGTGATATGCAAAGTAGTCGAATAAAAGAAATGCATTACTAAAGAAATATATTACTGTGTTTATAAGTAAAAAAAATGTTTGCGTATACAAAATAGAACAGCGTATAAAAACTGTACCCCACCTTCTTTTTTCTGCCAGGAAATAATAGTTCCTGTCTCCATCGTAGGCGACAAAGCTGGTAGTGGAACCTTTATGTGATCCGGAAGATCGGCATAATATCGTAAATTTTGATTCCATGGTATCGATCTTGAATTTCTATAAAAAAGTAACCTAAACAAAAATAAAAATATCTATAAAGATATTTATTATATATATTTATAAGTATAATTTATATTCTTTGTTTGATGGTACTATTTACAATAAGTAGTATATTTTACTCGTATTAAAAATAATATAATTTTTAATAAAGGTTTTAAAATATTTAGTTAACTTATACTTCATTTATTTTATAAATAGTATAAAAAATTTTTTATGCAACTCTTGCACCGATAAAAATAATTTATTTATAAGTTTTAAATAATGCAAATGTATAAATAGAATTCAAATATCTATTTTAACTTTTATTACAAAAAAAACTAAAAGAATTAAATTAAAAATAGAAAAAATTGCTGACATTTAAATAAATCATGTAGAATATCTTAAGAGAAATCGTTATTTTTAATACATAAATAAAAATAAATTAACAAACTGGAAGCAAGGATATAAAATTAAATACCTGTAAAAGCGATTAATTATTTTTTGATGCAGTTATTTTAGAAGTATACTTAATATAAATAAACGCACGTATAAGAAATAAAAAATTCAAATAGTTAAATCCTATACCATCTATTATAATTAGAAAAGAAAATAAATAAATTTATTAATTTATGTATTTAAGGTATCTAATAAAAAGAGTACGATAATAATAAATAAACGCAAAGGACGTTTTTATCGGTAATAAATCGGAAAACTCATTCCATCGGTGGTTTAAAAAAAGTAAAAAACGAATATTATGAATTTAAAAAAGGAGCATTCGGACATACAGAAGTAGGCTTAGGATAACCCTAACCTCTGTTTCCTCTTTCCTCTTGAAGTAGAAATATCCTAACGCGATCCTACGTCGCTCACCTCTGTTGGTGTTTTCTGCGAAGGCACTGGGTTCCCAGGCATCTGACAACGGTGTTTCGGACGGAGGTGCGGAGCATTGGTTTCGCCAACTCCTGAAGAATGTTTCTCATGGTCCTCAGCATGTCGATCTGTTATTCAACCGATTTCTCGATAAGTAATCAGTAGTTGCGTGTGTTCGTCAGTCCCGTTTTATTATCGCGATGACTTTATTATAGAGACAAGGACGCTTGTTCTTTTTAAGTTCGACAGACACCTCCGTGACTTCCTTGCACTTTCTCACCGCTATTTAGTCTCGTTAATTACACTCGCGATTCGAACAATTTAGAGGTCGTCTGCAAGGTCACGTGATTGATCGCTTCGACGAAGACGACGAACGCGATCACAGGTTTACCTCTTCTACGGTTTTTTCCTTTCCGATTTTTTCTTTCTTTCTCTCTCTCTCTCTGTCGTTCTCGCTCTCGCTCTCGATCTCTGCCTCCTTCTTTCTTTCATGTAATCGACACGCGCGAAAATCTAAAAAAATTCCCGATTGATTACAGCTATGGTTTATTCGATCGTATGGTTTATTTTATTTTATTGCACGTCTTACATAAATTAAAATTTATGTGCGTTCGCTTGCGTTCCTCGTACGCGAACTGTCGAATATTTTATTATTTAATTTAAAAGTATCAAAGACCGCACGCTTTTTATTTATTATCTTATACTTTCGCATATGTTTGACCGATTTTTAATAAATTTTTCATAACTTAATATACGTATAATTACTCACCGAACCAATATTGATTATGGTAAGTGTATGATTACTCCGAATCAATTATTTTCGAACTATTTATACTATTTAATTTAATTTAATATATTTCATAATATTTATTAAATATATTATATGTTATACTTTATTATACTTTATATACATAAAGTATTTAATTATTTTTAAATTCTATCGACTAAATTTTTAACGTATATTGTAAAACAAAACATATGCGCAAGTCATAAATTTAGCGTGAATTTGTATTTTCCTATATTTGTAATAAAAATTCAAGAATGAAAAAGGTTAATAAACCAGGTAAAAAAAATGTAAAAAATTTATCGAAAACCGAAGAAGTGATCAGGAAAGGCAAGGGAAAGTTTAATTTTTCAAATGGTGATACTTACGAAGGCGAATACATAGTTATTAATAATAAAGAAATTTATCGACACGGTAATCGATGACAAATTTTTTTAACCAAAATAATTTATATTTGAAATATTTATTTTAGGGTGTGGTGTTTATACAATGAGCAATCAAGATAAATATCGAGCATTATGGAATAAAGATCATATAGTTTCAAATTTTCACGTATTGTAAGTTGGAAGCGATGCAAAATACACGATTCTCATTAACAATATTGATAAATATATTTTTTTATATATTAAAGTAGTATATACGTATTATTTATATGGTATTTATATAGGAAATCTTTCAGTTAACAGTAGTACTTTAACAATGTATAAAATGTCTACATTTTATAAAATTAAATTTTTTATAAAATTTTTTTTAAACTTAAACGAAACCAGACTAAAAATATTTTAATGTCCACGATGTAGTTACATTTCTGAAATATATAAAATGCAAAACGTAAGACTCGCAAAATATTAATTATTTCGCTTTTGTACAGGACATAATTACTTTTATATAATTATGTATTACGTAGAAAGTATAGTTGTTTCATTTTTAAAAGGTATTTAGTATTTAAAACGTCAAAATATCGTAAGGATTTCTCGGGTTTAAGAGGCAATAAATTCTTATATGAAAAATTTATTTATATATTTATTTTTCTTAAATATTTACAAAAATATGTTGTTATTAAAATATTTCTTATATATGACATTTTAATTTTTTATATCGAAATAAAGATGTAAATAATTATATTAAACAGTTTTTAATATTTTTTTATATTATAAATAAAATTAATTTCTTTTTCTGTACATACCGATATCAAAATAGATATTTTTAATTATTATATTTTATTTATAATTATAAATTTTTTTAAATTAAATTTAATATAATCTAATATAAAATTATATACTGTAATATTAGTCTATATTAATAACGTAATAGAATTTTTAAAAGTTATGTCTTGCATAAAAATTATTCTGTTATTAAATATATATTTAGTTACCGTGGCTGTATATAGAACATCTTATATTTTGATTTGGTTTCAAAAATTTAATAAGTTTTTTTTAAGTTTCGAAATAAGGTTATGAAGTTTATTCAGTAGAAAGAAAATAAGCAGAGTAAAATATAACAGTAATACGATAAAACAAATTATACGAAATTACAATAAAATAAAGAAATAAGTTCTTTTATTTATAATTACATTATTTTTTTAATAAATATGTTAAATTACAATTATATTAAAAAAATGTAATTAAAATATAATGTATAACATTTCTTTTTTAAATTATTTATTACGACACATGTGTTTATTCAAACTTAGAAGGAAATGTAATTTTAGATATATCCTTATTATGTAATAATATGTATATAATATTTTATCGATTCGTTAGAAATAATTTTACAATTTACAATCAATATTTTTTTACAGTATTCATATTAATTTTTTTTAATCGCATCGTAATATTTAAATTATCACGTATAATCGAGTATAATATTAATTATCATTTATTTGTTTTCATAATAAAATGAGTTTTGAAACTTCATTTCTTTACTTTTCGTTATTAAAATTTTGAAATATTTTCTTCATTGGCTTTGATCGAAGACCGAATTTGGTTTGAAAGTACGCTCTTTTAATTGAAGCTAGTCTTACGTAATTATTATCGAATACCACATTCGTTTTATTCAAGATATATTTTTATTTGAATTAATATTTCGAAGTTCTGCTTAGCGGTTTATCAGCATCTACAAGAAAAATAGAAATGAAATACCCACGATACGATGAGTTATTTATTACATGCAAGTTGTTTCTAATAACTTGATTGAATTTTTTTGCAAGCAAAAAATTCGAATTCTAATATTTCTGTAATATAATTTTTATCTAGTTAAAATAGTTTTTTACTTACTATTAGATTAAAAATAGTTTAAAGTAAATTTTGAGATGTTAAAAATTTGATTAGTTGTCTTTTAAAATTAATAGTTGAGTTTCGATTAAAGTATATGATTTTAACTTGGGTTCGATATTTGAATAACTCCTTCCTTTCTTAATACATTATGGATAAAATTAAAAGTTTTAAATTTTTGTCATTTTGTTTCATTTAATTTTGAAGTAAAATTAAAAATATTAATCAGAGTAATTAAAAAAATAATTGTGAATACAAACTTAAAATTATATTTTCATTTTGTCGTTTAATTTATTTTCATTAAGAAACTATTATTTCTGAATTTTTCTTTTTTCTCTTCTTATAAATGTATCTACTAACTTCAAAAGTATAAACTTACAAAGTACTTTTGTACAAGTCGTCTAACATTGTTGTTTTATTATCGCAACGATTGCTCAAGTACATATTATAGTTACATCTTTTTGCTTCCTATTATTATATTCGCTACAGCTTCTTCAATCAATCTAATAATTCATACTTTCACTTTTTGCTAGTCAGTTACTAAAGCTTTCATTATAACACGTTAAATTTAATATTTATCATTTAATTATATTTTTATCTATTTAATATATTCTTTGATTTCGTAAACGAATAGTATATAAATCTTACTGAATTATTAGTTGCTATTAAAATTCATAATTGATATTCAATTTAGTAATATTTTAAAGCATTATATTTTTCATTTTACTGATATCCATGTACTATAATAATCGTTATTTATTTATTAGCTGTCAGGTCTTTATTTATGCTTGTCATTTATTACTAAAGTCGTACATTGCCATATGTTAACAAGGTTTTATATCGACATATTAGGATTATAGATCTTTTAACGTAGACCTTTTATTTCATAATCTAAAGAATTCGCCTAAGAATAATAAGCTTGTAACGTTAAAAATATGAATGATTAAATAATTGTAAAAGATTATAAGTAGACACCGTTGCAACCGATAATAAGTATTGATTGTACGTGACACACACGCGTGTACAAAACACATAAGTGTATACATATACTTGCGTTAGTTCATTCCTACGTTGTCATCTATTAAATATTAGTAAAAATTTTTTTTGCACGCGCATATACACGCGAACACATTGTTTGTAAAATAAAAGTCTTCTCCCATAAACTTATTAAAATAAATTATTCGAAAAAATATTTTTCCGAATCGTTATTTTGTTCTTATTCGAATTAAATTGTATCGGTGACGGTTGCATTTAAATAAATTCTAAACGAAAACTTTTTTTAATACGCGCATCAAGCGAGTGACAACCGCTAAAGATCAACGTTAACTTATATCGCAAGTACATAAAAATCGTTAAAAGATTTTCTTGTAGTTTTGATTTCATATTTATATCCATTAAGCATTTCTAAAAATCTCGGAGCTAGTTAATACGTTTATAATATTATTTAAAAATAAACTAAATGTATTTCGATCGACGTTATTTCTCTGGTGATAAAATTTGTTAAGGCAACTATTCATCGCGTGATAAAATCGATGCGATAAGTGGTTTGCGCGATTGTCGGTAATCGCCTGGATGATTTTCACTCTAAAATTTAAAATTTATCATTTTGAAGAAAAAATTTATTTTGAAACACTTCAATGTAAAAATTTGATTTCAAATTGTATTAAACTCGAATTTATCGCTTACGCGATCGTAATTATCGACATTAAATAAAAATGAAATAATTTATTTAGATTACCTAATTTTTTTTTAAAACTTTAATAAGTAGAATACAATAATTGTTCGCTCACTGCTTTAGTTCAAAATTGACTATTGGTCTCGATTTTTTTATCTTTTAGTTTTTTCTAGTACCGACTGAAAAAAACTAATAATGTTTTGTTGGATTAAAATTTAATATTCATAACGTATCCAGTAAATAATACTCAACATATTTTTTTCTCCGAAGCAGATTTTTTTTTATAAATAAAAGCAATTTATATTAAATAAAAGCAAGTTGCTGAGGGCGCTATTATTAAAAATAGTTTGCTTAAATAACAAATGAATAATTATTCGATTATTATATTCGTAAGCATTGATTTCGCGTAAATTTTTATTGGTTCATTTTCTTTTATACCATTCTATACGTCTGTAGAATTATGAACCGATTTATTCACAGTATTATTTTTGTATTGTCATTCGTTAGATATCCACGCATTATAATTTTTTTATTTTTAATGTTTTCTCATTTGACAAATACATAAATTAGATGCATCTACATCCGAATATACACATAATTGCTTAAAATTTATGAAATTGACCCTTTTTATGATTCGTTTCCATTTTAAAATGCACAGTAAATGTCGACACTATCACATTATATTATAAACATTACCTTTTCGTTATTAAGAGTAACCATATTCTTTTAACTCTTCGATAGAGTAATCGACATATCGGCGAGATTTTTCGTTTTGTTTTTCTATAAATCCAAAGTATAGATATTTTCAATTTTTAATTCTCAGAGTAATATAAATCGTCTACGCAATGAATCGTGTTCATTTATATTTACGAGCGTAATTCCTAAGCTATAGCAATACAGCGGAGTACAAGGGTGGACTCGACGACGAAGGAGCGATGTGCGGGGAAGGTACGTATGTTTTTCCCGATGGCTCCAGTTTAAGGGCTACGTGGAGGGATAACGAACCCGAGGAAGATTACGCGTACATGGATCCTCTGGGGTACGAGTGGCAGGAAAAACAAAAATTAAGCAAGGTAATTATGACGTAAACATAAATCACATTTTTGCAGAACATTTTTTTTATTACAAGAGTACAAATGACTACGATGTACAAAAACGCAATAATAACGATATAAAGGGATTTGTTTCTTTACAGACGGTTATCTTTGCGCCTGCAAATTATATAAGGGGAAAATGTACCCAATAAATTACACTTTTTTCTTTGATGCATCTCTGGATAATCATTCAATTATTATCGGTAGTTTTGAAAGTAATTTTTATGTAGAATGTATTTATCAAAGTTATTTTAAAGAAATAAATATAACTTTATAATTTTGTGTCCTTATTATTCGAAGTCTGTAAAAAGACATCAACGTTTATAAAAGCAATAATTCGTTTGAATTATAAAAGAGTTAATAGAAATTTTGTTAATAATTATATTTAAAAATTTAACCATTGATTTTTTTTCATCGTGAGTCTTTATTATTAAAATAATTATAAATTTCGTTGCGTTTGAAAGTTTCTAATGAATTACCGCGTAATTATAGATATGTTTTTAGTATATTTACGGTTAAAGCTTAAGACAAAAGCTCAACGGTTTAATATTTTAAAAGATTGTAACGCTATACGATTAGTCCACGACTGCCAATAAATACTTTTTAATAAAACAAATTTATCTCGATTTTTTTATAACCCGTATATTTATATATAAGCTTAATCGATTCATCGACCAGATGCATTCGCTTTGTCGTCCAGCGACTGTAATATATACCGTAGGCGGTGCCATGGCACTTTGGACCCAAAACAACTTCTTTATTTTTTATCGCATTTTAAATAAAAAGTTTCTTACTTAAAAAGCCAGTTTTAACGCTAATTGTGCACAATATTAATACAGCCTATAGATACTCTTTATACGTATATTATTATATTTAAAAATTTATATGTAATAATCGCACGACGGAAGACTTTCTATGCACATGATATTTAAATTAAATTGATATTTAAAAAGATCCCGATACAAAGATTTACAATTGTGCCAGTAACGAAGGATACCGTCACAGTCGAATCGAGTCGACATCGATCTTATTATATACATTTCATCGTATCATCCGAATAAAAAAGAAAATTAATTAAAAATACATTAAATTTATCGATTCGCGAGACGATTAATAATTTTCTTGTCGATGATATTATATTATATAAATATCCAATACCTACGAAGTTCTTACGAATTATATATAAAAATAGAATTCTCTTGTATTATTTTTAAACTTGAAACAGTTGCAATCTTAAAAATTTTATATTTATTTTTCATGTTTTTTATATTTTTCCCGTATTTTAATTACCTTTATTCATAAATATAAAACTTGTTCAGAAAAGTCTGTACTATGATTTGACATATACATATAACGTAAAGCATTCGGTACTATTTTTACCATTAATGATTTAAACTCGATAAAATAAGCGCCAAGTAATAATCCGCTTCGTCTTATGCTTCGAAAAGAGATGATGTTGTTTTACGGTTTGACGAAAAAAAAAATTCATTCGAAACCGTATTTCGATATCTGCAATTCTTGAAATAGACCGAATCTATTACGAAAGATTAAGCGTATTTCTCGTGAACAAGTATTTACATTTCTATTTTTTCTATTTATATTGCTACAAAAGCTCCACTGATAAAGAAAGCCCTTCGAAAAATGTAGTACGTTGAGTTCTTCCATCGGTTTGTACATAAATTAATCATGGCTTCCTCTCGGAGCTGGAGATACGCCTGGTGAGTTGCTGATGCATCACCGAACCATTACTTTGCTCCTTGATCAACTCGCCGTTCGGAAGTTGCGTTACGCCATTGTGATTCGAGGATCGCGGCTGCGACGTGAATTCAGAGTCGGTCTTGGGCGAGACCTCGAGGATGCTACGCAGAAACATGCTCGTACATTTCCATGGGAACATCCTGGGAAACGTTAAATAAGTTTTATCCAAGTTTTTTGCTTTGAGATTTTAAGGTGCATCAGTTTCATAGTATCATTTAGCCTTTCGTTTCGATAAAGTGATTTCAATCTCCATGAAAAATAATTTATTTATACAATTTGGATATTAGTTTAATTTTAATAAATAAATCAAAATATTGAAAATTTTTTGAAAATTACAGAATCCATGATTAAAAAATAAAGGAATTTTTTTAATGAAAATTTAAAATATTTTATTAATTTTCCTTTCATTTCGAATAAGGATAATTTGAATAATTAAACATAAATATAAATCTTCAAAATTCAATTGATCGAAATAAATTCTAAATCAACAAAAGTAGCATTCAAATTAAAAAAAATTTTCAATAATTTTATTTTAAATATACGCGTATTTTAATATTCTCGTGATCTTAATGTTACAATTGGCAAAAACACGTGCGCAAAAACGTTAAAATTATTTTGTCGCGTTTAATTAATTTGCATGACTATGGTATGCTTTATTATTCGCGTTATAATAAAAATTCATAAAAACATACAATTTATATTGATATACTCATTTTAATATTTTCATATACTCGTAATTGAAATATTAATGACTATTATTTTTGTAAATATAGAACGTTATTAATTTTTTTAATATTTAATAATTCATTAAATATAATTATAAATTTATTTAAATTGCATCGAATCAAAAAAAATTTTTTTCCATCAACCAACCATTTGGCCGCAAGCAATACTTGTAAATAACTCGGAATAATGGCGAATTTGTAGTTACACCTCATCGAAGTGATCACTCGTTCGGCAACTTCATCTGGACTCAAAGTAGGCACAAGTCTAAAAGGAATTTTTTAATAAAATTGAGTTTGGAAATCAAATTTCATATAATTAACTTATGAAATAGTCGCTGATCGTTTAATATTAATGTAAAATTCGTAATACGAAATTTATTGGCAATTTTTTCGTAACATGTACACTTTTGTAAATTTAGTTTTATAAAATTTATTTATAAAGTAATCGAAACATTAAATTGTTTTAATTAAAAAGTTATATTATCATTACGCATCCTTTATTTCCATTTCGTAATGAATATAAATCCGAGTTTTAAACTTATCGTTGATCGTTCGTTAAATTCATAACTTTTTGCTTATACAGCTGCAGTTTGAAAAAAATTTTAAATATATTTTTGTAACGGTTGTTCGATTAGATTTTTTAAAAGACTCAAACATACACACGAAGGTATATCGAACAAAAAGTTTAAAACGTGATTTAGTTTTTATCATTTTAATTGTAAAAGCATTCTTACAAATAGTCTAAGAATGGCGATTCGCGATTTTAATTAATTTTCCATTTTCTCCGTTGTTTAATAACGTCACATAAAGTTTAAGGATAAATATTTGTACTTCCAGTAGAATCGATTATTTTTCAATCTTATTTTATAAATGGATTATCATTTAACACTGTTATCGTACAATTTAATAAGGCGTTATTGCGATACGCTTTGGTGAATAATATCAGGTACAGAAATATTTACCTCGACATCACATCTTCGAACATTCCTGTGCTGCGAATGAAATACGGACATATCACAGTCGTTTTAATGTCGGATCCTGCAGCCTGGTGGAGAAGAAAGAATAGAAAAATGTCGGTTACTACGAATGCACCCACCTGTATTACCTTGTTATTTTTTCTCTAGCTTATCTTCGTTTGATTCCGCTTTCTACAGTTTCTACGGGCAAGATATTATAGAAAAGTGCGTAAAGTGAATTTTTACGGAGTCGGCGAGTCGAAGTTGACCTTCTAAGAAAATGCCGTAAAGTTACGGCACAAATTTACGTACGCATACCTCGATTAATATTTGCATATTTAGAACTTTTGCGTTAGCGTATTTAGACTTCGTTATAAACGCGTGTAAAATCAGTTTAATAGCTTTAGCTACTAACTGTCCTTTCTTAATTATAATTAAAGTACTTCATTTCTATCTCAACGGAAAGATAAAAGCATTTGAAAAGTGGTATGGAACAATCCTTTAGCGTATTATGTTCGGTAACGATATACTATATATCTCGAGACACTTGTAAACGGTCCATAACAGACTCGTGAAACATTACTTTTAACATCCATAGATTTAAAGCAGTCGACAGATCAATGGATGACTTTACAATATTGACATAATTACACGGAAGCGACGCTTGGAAACAGTAGTTTTCATCCTACTAAAGTATTTCGATTATTTATTTGTATTAGTACCGATACGTACATCTTTTTATCGAAAGTGTATACAATTTGAATCTACGACGTATTAAAAGGCTTTTTTACGATTTTTTGTTATTATTATATACCAAGGATATTTCCGATAGAACTAGAATTATTAATTTTATCGTACAAGTCCAAAGTACGTGGAATATACATATGTTCGTGTACGCCGATCAAGCAGTTGGAAATTTCCATATTTTAATATACTTTTAGAGCATTGAATTTTAGAGCATAATATTATTTATTATTCGAATCGTCATAAAAAAAGTATTAAATTTGCGATCGAAGTTTTTCTATGAATAAAAAAAGCATATTTGCTATTTACATTGAAAACATTTGGTTAAAATATGAAAACAAAAAAGAACCAAGCGTTAAAAAATGAAAATGCGCGTTAATAATTTAGTCATCGTAACGATAAATCAACCAAATCCGTGCATTTTGCGAAGTAACGGGTAAAAGATATCGAGTCAAAGTCAAGAACAAAGTTGTGCCCACATCGTGAAAAACTACGAAGAATCGAGTATTTGATCATATTTTAGATTAAAGAGTAGAGAGAGTGTAATTGAGAAAACTATGTAGCTGTAAATTTAAGTACATATATCGATGTTAAAAACCAGAATCTTAATCATGATCAATTTAAAACTGTAAGAGAAAGGTCGAACGAGAGAGAAGTTCTCGTATTTGTATGATCGATATGCATTATATTTTTGTTAATATTCTTTACGTAGATTATTGTTTCATTAAATTAATTTTCGTAAGATCGAGCAAAGAATTAAAATAAAAATTGCTTAATAAAAATTGAAAATTTCTGAATTACCATCCAAGAGAAACCAAGTCTTTCGTATGCCAAGTATATATCCGGTATTTATATCTTGGTTTATTCAACAGTGTGTGCTTATTAAATGCGTTCATATTGCGACAATGACTAGCTGAATATTTTATATTTTTTTAACGCTTTCTTTTTTTCTTAAATTTTTTTATTTCACTTCCATTTATCAATTTGATCATGCATTAATTTTTACGAAAAAATCTTTCATAAAATTATAATTAAATTTATATTTATTGTTAATTATGGTTTTACTTAAGATTTAAACATAAAACTCTATTTCAACGCTGGTAATAAAAAATATATTAAAATTTTAAATTACGCAAAACATTCTTACTTAAAAATTAGTAAAACAAGTTTTACGCTATATAGAAATAAACCTATAATTCAACATAAAATGCGAATATGAGTTTCGCGATCTTCATAGAATCTCTGAAATGTTTTTATAAAGTTGTTGAATATAAAATAATTAGAAGTCGCAAAGAACAATAACATCGATAAGCAATAATAACGAGGAAGCCCTTATGAAAGTTATAAAATTTGTCTTAATTAATAAAATACACAGAATTTCCAATTTTGTATACGCAATTCGTCACAACTCGCGAATTTTTTATACGTTCGCCCCGTAGCCGTTTTACAAATTGAATCGATGCATTGCATTACCTACTTTTTTTTCATAGAAGTTGAAAATAAGTTAAAAATAAAACTATATCGTTACTAAACGTATCTAAATTCAATATAAAAATTTTAACTACCGTTAGATAAAGATTAAAAAACAAATTATTTAAAACTTTGAATTATAATAATGTATATAAAAATGTAAGTTCGCAAGAAAGACATGGATTTTTTGAAATTCATATCATTTTTAAGAATTTAATTATACCTAGTAAATGAGTAAATTTTTCTTTCGAAAAAATTTAATTTTAACGCACGCTTTAGATGGTAATCGAAAATTTACGGTAAAAACGATCTAGGATTATCGAAAGAGAAACGGCACATTGATTTTTTTATATACGAGCAAATACTGCACGCAATTAAAATACGAGTACGCTTTAAAATTTATCACCGAATCTCATTTGATTTTTCTACAATTTTTATTGCATCGATGATTTTGAAATAAATTAAAATCTACATTATCAATATTTAAAAGTGAATCGAAAGTCAAACGGATCTAATTTTACGGATCTATTTTATGGAATCTCGCGCAACTTATTCATAGGTAGCGAAATTCTTCGGCTCTTCCTCAAGGAAGTCACGACGAACGATATTCCTTATTCGAAAAGACGAATCGAGAGTGCACGCGTGAATGATGATTAACAAAGGAGCGATCGGAAAATTGTCTTTTACCAAGCGATAAACGAAATCGGTAATTCGAATACCACGGCAGAAAAGCGCGTGCGTTCGTTTCGAAAGAGGAAGGTGATCAGTCGAGCCAAAGCACCGCGGGTATATTGGCCCAGTTTCGCAAAAGTGAACTCCGGAGGCAACTAACGATCCCGGGATATAATTATCGTTACTCACCTCGAGCTCCGTTCGCAGGGCCTCGTCGAAACCGACGGCTGCGAATTTCGAGGCTGTGTAGTCGACGAGTTTAGAGCAACCAACATGGCCCGCGAGACTGGCGATGCTTACGATGTGACCTTTGTTCTCCTTCAGCATCGCCGGGAGGAAAGCCTTCACCGTCTGCAATCCAATCGAGATGCGACACAGTCGTTAGCCTTTTAGAGAATACGGCGATCATTGCATCAAAGTGTGTTATGGATCCCATCCGCGACTCTTATTTACAGGCACGTAACATCGTGGAATCGAGTTACCGATCTCAGTCTTTCCCACTCTCTCTCTCTCTCTCACTCACTCACTACCTCTCTCCGACCAAGTGAAAATATTCCAGTTACTATCTTTTTTCTCATCTATTTCGTTGACCCTTTTTTAAGATATTGTCTTTCGCCACTCGCAGCGAATACCTGTTTATTTTTAATTAGGTCGAATAGTAAAGTTTTGTTTGTCATGGTTCTCGTAACTCGTTTAATACTTATGCTTTAATTTCGAAGAAAATCATATTTAGTAAGCTTGAATTCGTAACATTGATGATTAAATTCTTAAAAGAATGCAATAATTAGCATTACGTATTTAAAGGATAATACCAGAAATAATTACGGGATTCGTCATAATTGCGATAATTTTTACCGTGAATTTTTTAAGTGATCGATTTTTAGTTTTAGTTTTTAAATGGTTTTTCCCGTATTTAACGAACGAATGGCTTTTCGGAAAAATGCAAGCGAAAGAACATCGAAATAAATCGATATTTTTTAATAAATAACTCTTTTCGAGACAGATGTACAGCAATTGCATATTTATACATTTTAATAACATTTCGATAAAATTTTTAATAATATCAGTTTAGAGCGATTCCGTTAAATTCTTAAAATCGATAAAGTAAAATTAATAATTTTTTGATGCGACGCATAAACTTTTTTAAACTAATCGAATTTAACTACAATTTACTTTACGTACAATATAAAATACTTTTCTAGTTTACTTAGATTAAGATTGCAGATAAATTCATTTTAGTATTAGTATACATACAATAAAAGTAAACATTTAAACTTCAAACTACTTACGTATACAACTTTTAAATTATATACACATATGTTAATTACTTACAACATTTTATATAAGAGATTGTAATTATAATAATTTATTCGATGTGAACTTCTTAATGTTTAAAAAATTTGATTGGAATGTCAATTTATTTGTAAATTGATATAAAAATTTAATATCCAAAGATAAAAATATTGCTTTACTATATTTATAATTTTCCAGGTAATTTAAGAATACGAGAAACGAAGTAAATTGTCACGTATAATAAACCAAAAAAAGAAAACTATTCTCGTATAAATGTTAAAAGAAGAGTTAAAAATAAATATCCAAAACGTAGATTAATTAATTTTAGAAATGTAAAAACAATTATTAGTATTTGGCGTTAATATGGAATCGATAGAAATCGAAATAATTTCACCAGACAATCGATTACTTTTTGTTTAGTAAAATCGAATTTTTTGAACTTACTTTATGATTTCTGCAAGCCTATGAGCGTATCATTAAATTTCATAAATGAAGTTTACGCAAAAGATAAAACTACAGCCTATATTAAATTTACAAATCAGTATTTTTCAATATTCTTTTGTAAATTATTCGTTAAGGTATTTTAATAACATTAAAAATTTATAATTAAATTTTTTACAGTTTTGTAGTTTATTATTGAAAAATAATATTCGATTTGCTTGTAAAGTTAGAAATAAATATTAAATTTATATATAAAATTTATTTAGTATTTTAAACACAAAGATGGGTAATTTTTTAGTTTAATATAATACTTCAAATTTTGTTTTGAAAAATTTCTTAAATTATTTTACAAATTTGGAAATAAATTTTAATGAAAGGTTTGAATAATTTAAATTTGGTATTGGACAATTAGATATAATGAAAGTATTATTTCTTTTACGAAGTTCATTTATCGAATTACGTAGCTATTATTTATAAAAAGTAATTTAAAAGTTTATACAAAGTCGTTAAAAAGATAACCACGTATCAAATTAGCTATCGATCGTGCAATTTAAAGTAGAACTTTATTCGAAACGCGAAACATCGTCGACATCACCGCGCGATCTTAAGTAATAATTTTCTTAATTTGCTTAAAACAATCGTTCGACGGTCACAAGAATTCGGCATCGCGCTAATTGCAGAAAAAACTGGATAAATCTGAGAATGTTGCATGCAGCGGTAGAAAAGACGCGAAAAAAACGTAAAAAGAAATATCAGCAAAAAGCCGGGGAAAAACAGCGATCGGTGTTTCACCGTGTAATAACTTTCCTCGAAGCCGAAGCGATATTTATCGTCGTTAAGTCACGCGGTAATTTTTCTTCGCCAAGCGCGAATAATTCAGCGTATCGCTTTCAACGGATCGTCGAGGAAATACTCGTAACAAGGGACATCCGACTTTCGGACGGTTCGTTCGCCGACCCTGACACTGAAAACGTCGCGACCTTCGCGCTCGCGTAAGCAGTTCCTCGGGGAAGGTTCGCGTGGTCTTACAGCCGCGAGTTTAATGCCGCGGAGCCCGGGGATTTCGTCGCGACGTACGGGTTCGGGTCGGCGAAGGGACGGGCGTGAAACCGGTGTTATATACGTCCGCGTCGCTCGGGGAAACGACCTTGACTCTAAAGTCGCGCACGAGTCTTTCGCTTCGAATGGAGCTTGCGATACGCGTCATTTTCTATCGGGGCCAGTTTGCGCCACTTAAGAAAGTTGGTTATTAAATCTGGGTCTCGCTGTATCAGACTCGTATTCGTATGCATATGAAAATGAAAAAAAAATGAAAAGTACCGCCTCGTTATAAATGCACGTATTACAAAATATTACAAATACTCGCTCGTTGCAAGTAGTTATTTCTATTTCCTCTTACAAGATAGATTCATATTACAAATAAAAGGTAGATAATATTATTGCTCCAATTGCCTTTTGAATATTTTATTTAAGTTTTTACTTATTTACTTATTTTTAAAGCGCGATTATTCAGTTGTTAATATTTTTACGGGACGTTAGCTCTTTCATTTTTGCGCGAGTCATGGTAAACTCGGGCCTAGGATGGATCGGTTTCGCTGTACTAGATCGCGAATTGTATTATCGAAAGAAAAATAAAAGCGAACGGTTCGTGCACAGGGTCGGGATGCGGAAAAAGAGATGGAGTTAGATAAATATCGACGTTGAGCAAGCGAGGAGCTTTGTAATAAAATTAACGTTTTAATTTAACGTTTTAAGAGCCGATAAAACGATTTATATCTTTCGATCGTAAAATTAATTTCGAGCGATCGAATACGATCGACGTCTTTATTTGCACGTATACCGCGATTCAATTAAAATTGCCGTGCCGAACGAGCGAAACAAATTTTTCATCGTTTAAGTTTTCGAGCGATGTTTATAAAGATAAAAATTTATCGTTTGTATTATCCATGTACTGGAACAAGTGCTGCATTTTTTTATAAGCAAACGAAGAAGACTTATGGTAAAGCTTCAGTTTTCTTGAAGTTTTAGAGATAAGCTTGGAATCCGTGTTCGTAGTCGTGTTCGTAGTCGCGTTCGTAGTCGCGTTCGTAGTCGCGTTCGCACGCGAGAGAACGTTCGGGTGCCGTCACCGACGAGCGGATCGGAGTAAGGATCGGTGCAAGGATCGGTGCAAGGATTCGGGGTGCGCGGACGGAAGTCACCTGGAAGTTCTGGGTAGGCAACCAAAGAGACTAGAAACGGTCGTAAGGAGGAGGTCGAGTGGGCGATCGCGGACCGACCGGTTTCCGAGACTCGCGCTACTCCGACACCTGACCAACGACAACATCGCCGTGCCCGGAATCCCGTTCGACGCGCGAGTCCGACGCGTTCGTCCCCGGAGCACACGAGGTCCTTGAATCGCCGTCGAGCGGATATTCAACGAGCCGGAGAAAGGGACCCCGAAACATCGGCTACGTGTTACCTTCGTTTTTATTTCAGTGCTGCCCCGATTTGACTCGCGTTGCTCTTTTTCTCATCCGAAATCTGCGGGGACCTGGAGATTCGATACGTAGGCTGATTGCATTTCTCAATCGCTTTACAACCGAATTCTTTATGGGGGGGATTATACGCGTACGTTTTAAACAACTTTCATAGTTCTAAATAATTGTATTACAAACATTTTTGTAAGGCTGTTTTTTGACGATGTTTATTTCTAAATGATCGTTATATTGAAACCCGTTCATCGATTCGGTTGATCGATCTTCCGTAATAAATTTAAATTCATATTTTTTAATATTGTACGACCGAGTCTTTTTTAATAGATGTTGATAGTTCGCGAAAAATGTATCGAGAATGTAAGAAATAAAAGTTTTCTTTAGAATTATTCGTTATTAAATTTTTTTCAGAAAACTATCATTATTTTATTTAAAGTGCACAATATTGCAAAAATACACGTATTTCTTATGCTGTAATTCCGTTGACTCGTAAAGTTAAAAATTAGAAATAGCGAAGAAACCTTCGATAACACAATTATGGAACGAATGAAAATACATATAATGCAAAAATCTATACCGGTTAATAAGAAAATATTTGTTCCCGTGCTATTTAATATAATTATGATTTTTTAATTATTAAATTAGATTGTCTTTATTTTTACGTACCCAAAAGTGACTCATTACGTTAACATCCATCGTACGAATGATCATTTGATCCGATGTTTCCAGTAACTTTTTTCCCGTAGCGACTCCTGCATTATTAACAAGGATCGATACCTGTAAAAATATGACGTATAACGTAAAATAAGCAATTTTTTGTATCGAATGAAGAGACAATTTTTTAAAATCAACAATCGCATCATTTTCTAATCGATGGTAGTCGATGAATATTAAATCCAGGTGTAAACAATTTTTTAGATTAAAATAAATAAATTATATTCATCGTTTATATTTGCAAAATTTCTCGATAATGCTTGTTTCCAATAAAAATAAATTTTTTCATAATATTACAGAGTTAATCAAATCAAATTATCGACACAGAGATTTTCTTAATTATAGCGCATACGAATTCACAGACTTAATTCATAAAACGAGTAAAATTATTTCTGAAATTACCGAATTTCGTAATATGTAAGGAAAAAAATTAGAAAAAATTAATCATCGAAAAATTTTGTAAGGTATTTATTTCATAAATCGAACGAATTAAAATTCTTTAAAAGCATGTTTTTCTTCTACTTAAAAAAGTTTTCAGCTATTTGATCAACCGATTGCTTTTCGTTACACAAAATTTTTAAATTCTGAAAAATTTTTATCTTACGATAAAAATTAATTTAAAAAATGGTTTTCAGTATCATCACAATTAATTAAATATATATTTGTACAATATCAATCGTGCGCAATGATCACTGCGGATTAAAAATTTGTGTACAGTCGATAAGCGAATAAAAAAATACAGCTAAATAGATTTCATTTACGGTATTCGACTCGAACGACTCGAACGACTCGAACGACTCGACGCGTTTTTACTTACATTTTATAAAAAATCTCACCTTGCAAATTTTCGAAATTGTTTCACCGACGCTAGAAACGAGTCCAGCATACGTTGTAAAAGAGGCAAAATCGTTCGTTATTATTATAGCAGGATTGAGCAAACTCATTACGGAATGTTACGAAAAAGTCTATGATTTATCATTTTCTCTTTCAAAGTCATTTACATCTTCGCGTAACTTTCGTAAAATATTAATAAAAAAGGAGGAGGATTTAAAAAGGTAATTATTCAGATTTTCCGTATGCGCGTGTAAAATAAATGAGCTACAACTTGATCCAGTCAAGTAAAAGCGCCAACTTTACATAAATGCAGATCCCAAGATAGCGTAAATTCGCGATGGGTATCTCGAAGAAGGAGACCATTCGTGCATCGCCCATATTAATGAGCCACGACGTCGGGCGAAAAGAGCACCCGACGAGCTGGACGTCGGAGTCGGGAGTAGCGGAGCGACGATCTACGAGGTGATCGAATGCGGTGATCGAATGCGGTGATCGAATGTGGTGACGCGTTCGCAGCCTCCTGTATCCGACGGATCCTCTCGCGTCGGAGAAATCGGGTCAGTTCGACGACGGACCCGCACTGGCGTAACACGCGGGACTTTCGTAACGGACGTCGGCCTCGGCGACCGAGTGGAGTTATCTCCTAAGTTCGCTCCTATCTATCTTATCTACCTCCGAGACCCGCCCGCGAGCTCGGAGGCCCCTTCGCCGATCTTGGGGATCTTTCTTGGACAAGCGCAGTCCGCGACTTGGGTATTCCGTTTCGACGTTAATTTATTGGAGGAGTTTCGCAACGTATTTACTTATTAATAGAAGCTATAAAAGTCAGCTCGTAAACACTCGGCTAGAATTCGCAATGCATTGTCGAGGCATTTACGAGTACCGGTCGCTTCTTTTGATATTCACGCGTTCACCGAAGCCTCGCTCGCTGTCTTCTAAACGGGGTATTATGAGAGAGTTATGTTTTTTTATGCAACGCAAAATTCGCTTCTTCGATGAATATTTAGACTTTACCTCTTTCGAGAATTGACGTATCAATTCGCTTATTAAGACATACCGCGAATTATTATAATGTAAATTGCCGTAACAACTTGGCTCTTGCAAAGCGCATAATTAAATTGTTTGAAAAAAATTTAAATAGACCAGTTTAAAATTCTAGCATGCGAACAAATTATTGGTAAAAAGACGCTCGAGATTTCTGTAAGTTGTACCTTTGGCGTTAAAAATATCATCCGTAATTCTGAGCGGTGCGAGCGATGAATTTAACTTCTTGATTCGATTAGGTAAATATCCGTTTTAATTAATTATTTTTCATTTGATTATCGACCGATTCAACGTCGAGAATATTTAGATCGGAATCGAAAGAAACGAAGATTCGAATCGATGATATAATTCCATTAATTTTTGTCGCGATTGTTATTTATTATTCGCGCGTAACGTTATTTCATCGGATGCGTAAGAAATGAAAACGTTTGTACATCGTCGGCTACAATTGGTGCGTAAAAATTTATCTTTAAACGAAATCGAATCGTCGATAGAACCTAGTAGTCAATAATTGCAAATTGTTATCAACGATATCTTTCTTATTTTTATCGTAAACTTTGATAGAGAAAAAGACTCACTCGTCCAACTTCTTTTGTTAAGAGCGATGCTTTTTTGTACACGTCTTCTCGGTTGCACAGATCGCAGATGTAACCGTAGCATGTACCACCCGAAGCCTGGATCATCTTTACGGTTTCATCGAGTCCTGCGCAAACAGAAAAAGTCATCGATTATCGGTTACTCTTCTATTATATATAATTTAAACATAATTGTTTTATTTTCATTTGTATATTGTACATTGTAAATAATCAATATCGAGGTAGTTAGAAATGGAATTACGTATAATTATTCGTTAGCGCAATTTTTTGAAACCTAGTATTATGCAATGCATAATATACACGTAATTATAATATATTTCCAACGTTTTCCTTAATTATATTTATTATGGATTTTCAAAATAAAAATTTTTTTTATAGAATCAGCTTTTCGTTTCATTTTTACAATAATTAAAATATTTTTCGAGGATTAATGAAGTACACTTGTACTAAAAAAATAAATGATGTAGTATTAAAGTTCTGTTGTAATCGAGGAAGGTGAGTATATTACTCGCAAACGAACATGATACGAAACGTGATACCATTAAAGATTTTATCACTTACATTTCTATTACTATGATTCGTTAAATCATTGGACGATTTATAAATGATTGCGTTGAAATTTAAAATTTATGATTAATAATCACATCAAATATACGTAATATTTATAAATACGTAATATAATAAAGTATCGTACAATTATAATTTATAGGTGAATAGATTCGTCAAATTTAGAATTTTTAAAAATTTTATAATTTATAAACATTTTTATAATTATGAACTAAAATCGAAACGAAGAATACACGAAACAATCATTAATTATTTTAATAAAACAATTGAATTACGTCAAATGCCAAAATATTTAAAACTATTTGACAAATTAGAAAAAATGGTAATTTAAGAACGTGTTAGTTTAAATTTATTTAACGGTATCTATCGTTGCGTCTTTTTGATGAGGTAATCTTGTACGCATCTTCTATCGAAGCAGCAAAAATAATACTAATAATTAATTAACAGGATATTTAAGACGGAAAAAGAAGACGCGCGATGCAAGAATAGTATTTCACATTCGACAAAAATATTTGTACATATGAAAGAATAAAGAATGAAAGAGCGATATTTGTTCTCGTAAATAAAAATGATCCAACCTTTTAAGAAAGAGTCTTGTAAATTTCGTCTACGTTGAATAAACTACTGTCCATGATTACACAAATATTAACGCCAAAAAAAATGTCGATAGCTTAGCATTCGAAGGGATCGCGTCTCTGCAATTGACGAATAAAAGAGAGGAAATGCTTAGGAAGTATCGTATTTTTTCAGGCACGGCGATATCGCGAGTCTTCGATAGCATTCGATAACGGGGAGTCTTCCGAAGTTTTGCCAAGTCGTAGGCAAACCAGCGGAGGTGGTTACGACCGGGAGGAATCGCGGGGAACAACCAACGTCCTACTCGGGAAACACGCGGCGTAATCGAATTTGCGGCTGCGAGTATTACAAGCTCCGCGGCTTCGAGGATAGAAAGACGGAGCCGGTTTGCGAGTCGACGTTTCAGTCGTTGCATATGACCTATTTGCTCGTACTTAGACACCGAATTACCTTGTACAAGTCAGTGACTACCAAATATATCTGGAGAACTCTTCGTTCCCCAGTTGCTTCAAACTCTTTCTTAACTCCTTGAATTTTGGTGGTTGACCAAGATAGATTTTGATGCTACGATAAACTTTCTTTTCCTCCTTTTTTATTAATCTAACTTTGATGTCTCGTAATATTTACTCTCACGAAAAGGTAAGCAATTATTATATATAGATAGACTTTTGCTTTTACGCAATGTTTGTTGTTATCCTATTACATTCGAACGTCGTTTGACGCTCGAGCATTGGGTACAGTTGTATGCTAGAAAATTGTAATTTGACTTTTCTTTTTTCATTTTTTTCGAGTACGTTTTAAAATTGTACATATCTATATATAATATGTATATAAATATTAATGTATTTTAATTAATTACAGAGATCTGATTATTTTTATTCTTTAAAGCGATAATCAGTTTTTTATTTATGTTTAATTTTTTTATTAGTATTACTGATACGAAGGAATAAACTTTCATAAATATTCTATAATTATCGGAACGAGTAGAATTATGAATTTAAATTTTACTTCATTCTTTTAAATCACTTTTTCTGAAACAACTGTTATGACGTGATAATGATAAATAAAGCAAAAAATGTTTATAGTTACTTATAATTATTGTAAATAATATAATAAATGTTCATTTATTAATTGGATCATTTTGAAAGGAATTCTCCATGTACACGTATAAATCGTTTTCAATTCCATTTTTAGTCTGGCATCGAGGATATTTCGAAATTCGTCTTGTGCGGTTGTTTTTCCTATCCAGAAATTTTGTAAATTATTTTATTTTTCATAGAGGCTTAGATGCTCAAGAATTATTTTTACATTATATTACTATGTTAATCTTAATAATGATTATTTCAAATATTGTGCAAATTGTTCATTCGCAAATTGAAATCATTACCCGTCAGTGTATATAAAGTTAAAGTAAAAAAATAGAAAAACATAGTTTCGACATTTTCCGCGAAAAATACCCATTTTTTAAACATATTTATTACAAATTTTTTATAACTATTTTATTTTTATAGCTAATATATATTACAAATAAACAATAATATTCGTAAAATCATTCTTGTATATGAAGAATTTGAAAACGATATTTTTCTTTCTTTCTTATATCATAATAATAGAAACGATTTTTTAAGCGATAAATCATTTTTTAAATTACTAATATTATAACTTTATTTATTTAATAATTTACTCTAACATTTTAAAATAGCAACTAAGATAAAAATTTTGTTATTACACGGTAAAATTTTTATTTTTTTTTTATAAAAAAATGTGCTTTATTTTTAAAATTAAAAGTTTTAATAACGTGTATTTTGATGTTTAAAGATAAAATTTATTCGAATAACAACAATTTTTGTATTAAAATGTAAATTTATATTTAAATAATAATTATTATTTTTATTATTTAATATTAACATTATGCTGAATTGTTAAATAGTATATAACTAATCTTGTAATTGATATTATATTTCAAATGATTTATTATCAGTTTTAAATTATAATATTGTAAATAATATACCAGTGATAAAAAACTCATTGAATGTTTACGATAGAGGAATAAGTATTAGATGTAGTAAATTTAGAATGTTTTCTATAGTTTGTTTACAATAGAAAAAAGATGCAACACCAAAGAATTTATAAAAAATGAAAAATGTTTAAATGACATAAATTCTTCAATCGCAACAGTTATTAACACGAGAGCATGAAAAGTTGCACCTGTTGGTATTATGCAGACAAAATACAAACGGGACATTTATGACCTCATCTTTGGACTAACAAGCGCATATTGAGAAAATACGCAACGAAGCTGTCCTTCCAATTACACCTTAAAAAATGAATTTAGCGAATACGAACGCTTCGAAATCTGGGTGGATCGACTTTATAACATCTCAAGTGCTACTTGACATCGGTAGCGTGACGAGAAAGAAAATCAACTTTCTAGGCACCGGAAGCGGCGACTCGCGAGTATCTCCGCAATTTTTTTTCATTTCTTACGAGCTCCTTTACAGTGCGGTGACAAAAAATAACTTCTTGCTATCCACGATTCAAAGCAAAGGTTGTCTTTCGTTCTCACCCTGGACGATCCGTCGCATCGTTCGTCCGTATAAAACAATCGAATCGATCGTTTAAATATTCTTTAAATATTCTTTAAATATTCTTATATAAACTTTTACAAAATTGAGGGTCGCCATTTTTTGAGCGTCACTTCTAAATAAATTACATTTTCAATTGTCGGAAAACGAAAGTTTTTATATAAAAAATTAAAAATAAAGAATATATTCGATTTATTCACCTTTCAATGTTGTACAAAATACTACGCGATAAAAGTAGTGCTCCTTGTTATTTATAGAATTGCAATAAATACACTCGTTTAATGGTACGAGTATGCGGTACTAACGGATACGAATCGATTAAAATGATCGCAAGGGAAGAACCGTTCACGACTCACCGGTGTACTGGAATATTATTTTGCGCATGCTATGATACTACGAACAGGTGGAATTGACCAGATCATTATGAGATGTACGTGTGCGTGTAGAATTGAAAAGCAACGGCTTCGGCATTAAGAAAAGGTTGTTGGTCTGTGCTAAATTATAATGTAATTTCAAAATTGTATGTTTTAGATTTATATATCTATAAATATTCGCGATGCTGTATTTATGCATAGAAAATAGTAGAAATAAAACTTGAAAAATTTTTGATAAATAATTTTATTAATCATAAAGAAGCGTGTTAAAATTTTGTTTAAATAAATTTTTTATTTATTCTATTTATGCGGCGAATAAAAATTAATTGCGTCCGGATCGAATAATTTAATATTTGTAAACAATTGTTTATTATAAATAAAAATTTTGCTTTACAATAATACTTTTTAAAGAAAATTTTTTAAACTTTGATCGTTAGTAAATAATATATAATTTTTATTATATTATACTCTCGTCAAATTTAAACAAATGTTTATTTTTCTAACATAGACATTTGTATAATTAATACGGTCTAATTACAAAAGGAAACCAAATAGTCTAAAAGAACTCGTATTGCGTCAAACCGAAATAAATCACGTAAATGGATAAAATCACTATAGACTAAAATTTCGAGAATTACTAACTTTATTCTCGAACTTTATTTCTCAATTCAATACCGTGCAATTCAATTCTTGGGACGTTCATCTCTCGCTTGGAACTAATCTACACACAATGGCAGACACACCGTTCTCCGTCATTTGAAAAGTACATTATCCATTAAGTCACTTTCTCATTAAAACTTCATTTATATCATTTCAAACGAACACTGGATAAATCCTGCTAGTAACGCGTCGATAGTGCATCCGTGAAACAATGTAATTATCGTCACCATGCAAGCGAAAGAATACCGAGCTTGAAAAAAGGTCAAAAAAATTATCCTCGTTTTTTTGCACTGTACATATGTGCCTTATGACGTATAATAATTAGTGAAATGAATAAATGTACGCGTTTCGTCAATTTCCAAGGATTTTATACTATTATTAAATTTTAAACCAATATTTTTGCAAATATTCATATCAGCTGAATATATGGCTAATTATTTTATTATTCACATAGAATACTAATTTAAATATTTTATTGTATATGCATTCAATATATTTTTCAATTTTACTGTAATTCTCATTAAGACAGTAGTGATGTAATATTCAAACTAAGTTATATACTTAATTCTTGTAATCTCTTCATAAATTAATGTTATCTATAAAACATGCTTTCTTTTAAATTATCTTGTAATTACATATTATTTCTTAATTAAAATAAAAAAACAAGTGTAAAAGAAATTTATGATAATACTAGTGTTTTGAATTTAAACTTACTTCATCTATTCATTTTTTAAATCTTTTTTTTAACTATAAGCACATTTATAAATGATTGATCGATGTTCACTATTTTATTTAACATTATATAAATATAATTGAATATTTAAGTTTTTTATGTATTTTAATTACTATAGTACAAAATGATGTATTATATATATATTATACTTTTTTAAAATTGCACGTGAGATATAATTTAAATTAAATATTACACGTATGTTATAAAAAAAAACATATATTTTGTATTGTATTAAATTAAAAAAATGTATAACTTCTTATTTGTTTAATCGTGAAGTATTCACTTATATTTAATAAATATAATTGATTGTTTTATGAAATGAATTTTGATTTATTAAATAAGTCAATATTATAAATTTTGTGCTCTTAATGATTTGTTTTGTCAACAGATATATTAAAATAAGGAACGAAATGATTAAAAAATATCACATAAAAAAGAAAAATTTCCAGTTCCTTATGCAATATGATATCACTTTAAACGATTTGTATAAGAGCATTTTTAAATCGCAAAATCAAAATATAAATTGATATTTTACAACTGATTACGATGAAAAAAGCCATAATACTAAGGTTTTGATAATACATACATAAAGAAAAAAATTATCCATGCACATGGGTGCAAGAAAGTTAAAGTTTCGCGAGTTTTAATAATGTAGATTACTTTTGCTTGCAAATTTATGTAATTACAATGTATTGCTTGTAAATGTCCAATTAACGATACCACCAGTTACATTCCTTTGCATTTTCGATGTATCAAACATTTTCACAGTGTCTTTGTAGCGTATCGGTTTAGTTAATGCTCGAGAAAAATATTTACCAAAGAACAAATGTTGAAAATAACATTCTGACGATGTTATTACAATCGTTATGATAAAATAATTACCTAATCTTAGCGAATAAGACAAATTAAATTAACAAAGTGTCAAATAATTTTTCGAAAACAAATATTGACTAGTCTATGGATTATTTAAAAATATAAATATTTGTAAGACATTATACAATATTAAAAGATTCTATATAAATTTTTAAAGGTTTTTAATAAATTTTTGTCATAATTCAATAGACTTAACCACTATCAATTTTACTAAACTTATTTAAATAAATCAGTTTTTATGATTCTTCTTAAAGGTAAATTATTTGTATTACAAATAAACGAATTTTTTCTTTTATTCATGTTTTCAAATATAAAATACTTTTCATTCGTTAACCTGTATTAAAATGCTTTCACATTTTTACCTTGTTAAAATTGGAGTTAAAATTGGATACATAATATACAGATATTTTATATTCTACAAAATGAGGAAAATAAATTTGTCAATCGTTCCTCGGACACAAATTTTTACAAATTTTAAATTGTAATGATACGAAATAAAATACCGATCAGTATTTATAACGATAAACGTAGATCAAAATACAAAAATTTAATGATCAATAGCATAAAAAACATTTACTTTATAAAGAAATATGTTACAGAATTTCAGTCATTTTTCTCAAAATATGCCTTTTACGAGAAATGAATATTTCAAATGTATTATTAAGACAATTTGTAGCCTTAGTAATTGATTTCATAAATTGCATTGAAAAAAGTGTAATTTAATTCACCTTCTGAATTCTTAAAGTAGTATTGGGGGCAACCGATAAATAGCGAAATGTACATAAACAGTTTCGTATCGATACATTTTTTGGCGTTGAGTGAAACTTGTTCTAAACGTTCGACTGCCGATGAAGTCATGGCCATTTGTATTATACAAAATATGAAAGGAGAACGACGATAAATACAAGTTATGAGAATTTAATTTATTTTTTGTAGTTTTGACAGTGAATTTTACCGATCAAAATATTCATGAATTACGTACGTAATTCAAGTTGATCATTTTTCCGGTGATTTTTTAAAGTATCAGTTTAAATTTTATCGTCATAAAAATTTATTTTAGATGATATATAGAAACGTTAAAAAATAATATCTTTTTTATCGTGATAACCAATGATTTTGTAAACATTAGTGAAATTATAAAATTTTTATAAATTCAAAATTTGATTTAATTATCAAGGAGAAATTGTAGAATATCGTAATATTTTAAATGGTTGAATATGGACCGGCAAAACTAAGCGAGATAATAATAATAATAATAATTTTATCATGTTAACAATAATACGTTTAAGACGGATTATTATTATAGGAATCGGTAAAATTATCGTTTAAAAAGAAAAACAACCAATAATCTAAAAATCTGAATGAAATACTCCTTAAAAGAAAACTATAACATTTGAAGCAGAGATGAAAAAGTTGTTGCTTGAACCACTCGTAACTTAAAAATCATTACTCTACGCATGGAGGCACAGCGAATGGACGTACGAACGGTGTATGGCGTTCTATAATTGTTCACCGAAAACACGAAAGTTACAGTTATCAAAGCGTAGGAGCATAAATAAAGTCGGCGAACGTCGCTTTCCACTAGCGCGGACACGCGAATAGTTCTTGATTTCTACAGAATCAGACTTCAAGGGGGATAATCGCAAGTTGTTACGATAGGATAGATGATTGATTCATTGTCGATGGTGGACATGCGACGTCGCACCCGTTCACCAATTATCGCTCGGATGAGACTCGAGACTCGAGACTCGACACTCGAGACTCGAGACTCTAGAGCCGAGAGCCGAGAGCCAAGAGCCGAGAGCCGAGAGCCGAGAGTCGAGAGTCGCACCGCGATGTTAAATTGTCGGAAGCGCTTTTTTCTATAAAGACCAACTGCGCTCACGTTTTCTCTCTCGACCCATATTTTCAACCCCGTGTTTCGTCTTTTTTTTATTGACGCGGACCAGTATTCGCAATAGCTTGCAATTCATCCGTGAAACGGACATTTTTCCTTTTATTCCTGTCAGCTGGGAATGCGGAGGTCTCTGGATACGATATTTACGTGAGCTTTTAACGTTGATTTATACTCTCTTTTTCCTTGTTTTTAATTTTAATTTTAGTTTTAATACGAGGTTCCTCGCTTTCTTTCGTATTATTATATTGATCGTGATTAGTTAAAAACGAGAAAAAAATCTCAGAAGAAACTTGTATTTGGTATAATATTTGTAACTAAATTAATTTATAATCAAAGATAATTATCAATATACTTTTTATTACATCGAGGTGTATTTTTTATGATTTTCCGTAAAAAAGCATTTGATGATAATCACGTGTTTGTAAATACTATTCAAAAAATCAAAAGTACGAAGCCGTTAATGCCAAGAATATGTAATTAGCATATTTAATATTTGAAAGTGAATTTTATAAGTTAAGTTAATTAGATTACAATACTTCGGTTCATTTTTTTCACTTACGTAAATTAGGAAAATATAATTTTTGATTTAAATTTTAATAAGTAAAGTCTTTTTTAAACAACAAATTTCATTCTAAAAAAATATATTTGAAAAAAAATTTTTTTAGTAAATTAGTTTTTAATTTATATAATGAATTTATATTTAATATTTTAAATATTAAAAATGATATTTTAATATCTATCCCATAAAATTTAATAACGTTCTTATATAAAACTTGTAGTATTAAATTTTTAGAATGATTACTTTTACTTTCAACAAATAAAAATATTTTCAAATAAATTAATCCGCTAATGAAATTAATTAATAGATATAATTTAAAACTATAGAATACTCGTATCAACGTTATTTATTAAATTATATTACTCTTTTATGATTTGTTAAGATCGAGTTTCTAACGAAAAAAAGAGTCAGATAAAATAATTAACAATATAATTGTATTTAGTGAACGTATTACGTATAAAGGCATAAAAAATATGGAATAACATCCGATGGGACACGAATTTTTATGTATACAGTAAAAGTGATAATTCATTAGATACTTAAAAATTGACGATTCAAAATACTGGAATCGATGAAAATTTTAAAATATATTTTATAATATCCTGTATAATAATAATTAAAAGAATTTTGAAATGTTGAAAGTTGATGTATATACATTTTGTAAAAATTAAAAATATAACAATTCATTAGTTTAATAAATGTAATTTAATAGATAAAGAGTTATTAAAAGATATGATCGTTACGTAGATATAAAAATTATTAATTATTAACGCGTGAAAGAAAACGTACATAAAATTACCCTTTTTAAAATTAAATTTAGATATTTTATTAATCGGTCAAAATGAAAATAAAATACTTTAAATCAATGACATAGGATTCAATATCACGATATATATTATTCACTCGATTTATAACATTTTACGACGTATACATCGAATTGTCATTTGCCAAAATAATGTATATATACGTAGTGTTTTGTTCAAGGAATTCAGTTTTTATAAAGTTATAATTTTTAGCAAGTTATTTATCGATGAAAAATTTAATAAAAATGTTTACGCGATCAATAATTTTTTAGGCTTCATCGATCAAACCAATAAACTGCATAAATTTTATAATTCAATCGTAAATTTCAAAGTATTAAAAAGATGAAACATCTTTTTCTAAATAGGTTATGTTCGGCCCTTGGCTCCAGAAAAATACGATGAATGCTTAAACGTATCGAGAGTTCGAATCAGCGAAGTAATGCATTTTCACCATTTCTGTAAATCATATCTAATTTTTCGCGTTTAGTTTGCTTGGTAAAAACCATATAAATTATAACTTTTGAAAACATATATTATAAAAAACATATATTCAACAGATTGGAAGCAATTTTTTTTAGATATAATTACCGAAAGAAGAATGTCAATAATTTCGTAAGTAGAACTTTTAGCGGGTACACCGTTTAAGAAACAAATAAAAATTTGTTCAAGTAACTTGAATAATGTATATATATACCCCTACACACATACACAACACGCGCGCATATTCTTACCCACGCGCAAACATTTTCTCCTTCTTTTTGCATATGTACACTTATGCATATGTGTTTGTACGCGCGCGCATGTGTGTGTGTGTGCGCATATAGCGACTATTCACATTACCTAGAACGATATTACATGCGAGTAAAAACACGACTCCACCGACACAAGTCACATGTACGTTCGAGCGTACTATTTGAATTCTTCTATCTCCATTCGAGCTTACCCATTTTAATTATCTATCGTCGTTACGGGACTCGAACAAATTAGATTTCAAACCTCGAATCAGCATTTATAGAGAAAAAATGAGTCTTTGTCGCAAAATTAAAAATCGATCGTTTCGAATAGAATATTTGTAAAAAATAAATTTTGGTCGACGGGAGCGAAGCACTGACCTTTTGAGTTCACGTCCCAGACGACGACGATGGCCCCGAGGTCGGCCAGTCTCTGGGAAATGAGTCTGCCGAGGCCGCTGCCCCCGCCGGTGATGAGCGCGATCTCCCCGACGACATCCTTCATTTTGTACCTGTCGGGGATGAAGAGGTGCACGATCGACTCGAGGATGGCCACGAGGGAGAGGAGGAGAAACACGATGACCTCGACGATCGCCTTGAGCCACGACATCTCTGAAGCTGGTGCCTTCCTCGTCTCTCGATTCTCGTCTCTCTTTTCTTCTCGCGAGTCGGGTCCTTGTGGTTGTCCTCGTCAGGAGCTCATATCACGAATGCGCTGGCGGTCGTCGAGGAACCGAGCGACTAGTTCACCGTCGAGCGAAGCACCGGCTCGCGACTGCGCCGAGGCTCGAAGAGGGATGCGCGGGAGTCGTGGGAGGGAGGCGCGAACTCTCCCGAGGATCCCCGAGTCTTACGGGGGCTGTGAACCTTCCCTCCTGGAGATCACTTCCCGTCCACCTCCCGTCCACCTTCCGTCCACCTTCCGTCCACCTTCCGTCCACCTTCTCTCCCTCTTCCTTCCGCCCTTATCGCCCCTGCAATCCCAAACGCAAACGTTACTTTAGACATTTGCATTAGACGCACGAGAGGCGGTTCTTTTCCACCTTCCAAGACATCGAAGAAGGAGATCGAGAAATTTATTTATCGGCTTCGGGTGCAAATACCTCCGCTTTTTTTCAGGCAATTCGTACACGTTGCTTCAACCGCCTTGTAAAAAAGTGCATTCGTCTTACCTCGAGTACCTGTTTGTCGGGAGTAGCGGGATCTGTCATCCCCTACCCGGTCATACCCTACCCGGTTATACCCTACCCAGTCATCCCCTACCCGATCGTACCGTCCATCCGATAATCAATTTGCTCTGCGAAATTGATTCGTACTCTCTTTTCATCGAGTCCATAATTCTAATTATTCTTTGAGCCTACTCGCGGAAAAATAGTCGCGTTCGCGATGCGATCCATTCGTACAAAACCAACGGCAAGACCAGAGTTTTCGATAAACTTTTGGTTTACCTGGAACGAACGACGCTTCGTAAGTTATTTCGCAAGTAGTTATTATCGACCGATATTGAAATATTCTTAAAAAGATATCCTTGATTCCCGTATTCGTGCTTTCCGTGATAAAAAGGTAAATAGTACAATTTTATAGCGTCGCCTTCCTTGCAAAATTCTAATTTACATATTCTAAGAAATGTTTGAGTTTGTCGTTGCACAAACGTGTGAGTTAATATTTTAACGGTGGCGTCGACTCATAGAAAACGAACGGTACTCGAGGGCGATGTCGGTAAAATTTTCCTTTCTTTCACGTCGCGATCTCGGTATATCTCTTCCATATTTTATCAATCAGTAAAATTTATTTCGGCGTAAAATTGATTGCGTTGCGATCGGACGAAGGACAGTTTCGAAGCTCGTTAAAATACGTACTCGCGTTTTTCCGAGCAGGTTGACACATCGATCTCGGATACTGGCTTAAATTCGTATTTCATTTTGTTAAATCGAAAAGAAAAATAATCGAAAGAAAATCCTGGTTCGTATCGCGAGATAAATTATCGTCGATTCAGAAATGTCCACTAACTCTCGTCCACTTCAACAAAATTGCGAACGTTCGAATGCGTCGGATGGAAAGAAAGCTTGAAACAAGGAACCAGATTCGACAAGGATCGCTAAATCACGACAAAAATTCGTTGGCGTTTCGAGCTTTGGACTCGCTGGAGATCGACGCGAAAGATCGCGTTCCTAGGGTAAACGTAGAGAGGAAGTAAAGTCGATCTGCGAATCGGTGCAACTTGAAACGCACCGAACTCAGAGGCGAGCAATTAGGATCCTCGGAGAAGGGAAAACGGAAACGACGGAGAATCGAGGTTATCAGCTCGCGATACTTCCTACGTCGCGCGGAACGCACGAGCTGCCGGCGATTTCTCGAGGAGGAAAATAAGGATGTAAGAAACTAAAGGAAGGGATTGGCGCGCGAGGATGAGCGAGGAAGAGCGAGGATAAGCGAGGATACGCGACTATGAGCTACGATGAGCGACGATAAGCGACGATAAGCGACAGATAAGCGACAGATAAGCGACAGATAAGCGACAGATAAGTGACGATAAACTCGAGGCGGCGTTCGCTCGCACTTTCTAATAAATGAAACGGACTTTCCTTTTCACCGGGTGTTTTACATACGACCGCGCGCCGGTGCTCGCGAAAACTTCCACTTGGCTCGGCGCTATTGTTCGCGGTTTTCGGTTTTCTCCGAGCCCGAATTACAACCGCCTCGGACCCGACCGATACGCATCTACCAGTACCGCATCTACGTGTTTGCACGCGTTACGTCACCAACTTCAACCGCTTTCCTCGACATTTTATCGCTCGTTCGTGCATTCTACATCTTTGTTTCGAGACTTTATAAAATCTTGGCTGCCTTATAAATCTTCGCAAATGAAAATTAACTTTTTTATTTCCTCGGAGAAAAATATTTTCATATGAAACAATGAACTTTCTTATTAGTTCTTTATTAGCATTCGAGAACATTCGAGCATTTATATTTCAAATTCAATTACTTTATAGGCGGGATAAGCGACGTATAAGTTTTCAACATTGCTTTCAACTTTGCACCATCGACTTTTCGACCATGTATCGCACTGCAAAGAAAATTGCAAAATTTATTTCTTCGTTAGACTCGTTATTTTGTTACAAATATTTAATTTTTATATTATTCGAATAATTCGTAAATTTTTCCAGTTTTTTATTGCATTTGGTACACGGTGAAACGTTTTAGATGTATTATAGTAAAATTAAATTTTTCTATCATGATTTTTATTTTATCTCTTTAACGAAGAGATGAATTTTTTATAAAAATAGTTGTAAGAACTGTTTATCAATTTATTTATAAACAATTTTTTCTTTACTTTTTAATTCATATTTATATTTGTTACGATACTATTTTATAACGAATGAATATTTTTTTGATCAATTTATTCGGAATCAAATTTATAAAAAAATTTAGTTTGTACTCATTTTGTTACTCGATCGTTTTAAATCGAGGATCTAAATTTATAACGTTTCTTTAATTTCGATAGAATCTTGTACTTTGGAAAATCGTTACGCGAACGCAATATTTTTTATTTATTACAAATATTTCCAACAATTTTGTCGATATTTAAATAGCTTTTTTATTATGCAGTAATTTATAAATATAATATAATAAACATAACCCAAGTATATCATATATAAAGAAATCATTTTATATTCGTTGCATCTATTGATTCGAAAAATAACAACGCAATTCGTTACCGAATATTAGATTAGCTTTCATAATCGTTGACTACTCGTTGATCCTATGTTTTATCGAACGTAAATATCGTACCTTTTTTAATTTATTTTTCATTTAATTAGCTACATCTCGTCGCTATCGAATTAATGTAGTAACGGTAGTTCGAAGTTACGAGATATAATTTATTTTCATTAAGCAATCTTTTCTCTTTTCCATTCAAATTTATTATATACCGCACTACCGAACCTCTTAGTGAAACTGAATTTCACAGGAAACGGAATCGAGAGTTTGTTTGCTTTGGTAATATACTACTGATAATTTTATTGGTGTGTGCACATAGATGGTTTAGTTATATATTTATTTTGAGTACAATCGAATGGAAGAGATATATAGCACCATAAAAAGAGAGAGAGCTTACAAGGAAAAATAATTATAGAGTCGATCCGAGAGAAAGAGAGGGAGGAAACGATTTCAATAAATAAATAAATAAGCAAAAAACATTTCAGTAGATAAATTAATTAAAATAAACAAATAAAATAATAAATTTTATCCGGAGAAATTTACATTAACTTTTTACCTGACATAAAAAATATACTAAGTTATATAATTTTCTTAGGCAGAATTTTAATAAACAATTGCATATTATTCTCTTGAATCAAACAAAAATTTATTTTAAATAATCAATTTTTACTCGATTTAAATTGCAGAGTCTTGAAATTTCTTTATAAATTTATTAAGGATTCTATTTTATTTGAATTTATAACGAGCTTTTAAAAAATGCTTCGGATGCTTTCCTAATTGAATTAGAAATATGAGTTTAATTTTAATCTAAATTAACAAAAAAAATTTTTTAATTAAGGAAGATAAACAAATATTAAATTCATTTGAAGATATATTATAATTTAATTTGAAACATTTATTGAATTTTCTTCGGAATTCCAATTGAAATCTTTGACCTTGCTGTTATAAAAAAGACGTGTTATGATTCGTTTTAAGATACATTTTTACCGAACTAAAAATATGGATTATTACGACTTTCGATATAAAAATACAATTTACTTGCATAATATTTAAATCGTCTGTATATTAATGATAAATTTTTTTAATATTCAATATAGCGATAAATTTTAATCTAAAAATAAATTTTTAAGTATTACTGAAAATGAACTCTTGTATTTTTATAATTTGTCCGAATAGTAATATAAATTTGTTTCATAATATTTATATCACAAATGCGTGTAATTTAAATAAATTCGAAACCACATTTATTAGTATTTATGACATTTTTATCTGAATTACTTTGCATTCTACAAAAAGATACTTTCAAAATAAAGTCAAAACATAAATTTGTCACATTTATCTTTATTCACTATTATTACGTACATCGCGCGTCTAAATTTATACATCACCGTGAATGATTAGCAGTTCATCATCTATTCGTGAGCATACATGTGTTTTGATTTATACTTATTGTTTTGAAAATTTCAACATCGTTTAATATTTTCCTAGGTTAAATAATGTAATTATTATATAATTAAATACAAAATGTAAGTTTCTTGCATGTAAGTTTAATATTAACTCTTTAAATTGATTTTTAAGTACGAGAGTAATTATAAGTTAATTTAAATTTCATAGTCGTCAATTGTATGATAAAATTTTTAATGTATAAGAAAATTCTTTTATTAATGATTTATCATTGGTTTGATAATAATTATTTTTAACACAATCTTTATTTGTGATATAAAATAGTGTCTAATAAATTTTATTTAAACATACACTTTTAGGTTAAGGTCGCAATAGAATTTATAATAAGCAATATAATCAGTTGGGTTGTTTACATTTGAAATATTATATCATCTTCAAAGAAAACTGTAAAAATTATAAATTTTTTAAATTTACGTATAAGTAATTTGTATATATACGAATATTAAGAATACTCGAAACAATTTCATCGCGAAGTAAATAAAAAAAATATTTTAAAAGAAATAAATATTTAAAGCTTTTTTCGAATATTTAAAAAATGTTTTCGTTATTTTTAGAATAACGTTTATCGTTTACTCTAACAATTTTCAAAAAATACTTACACATATTTAAAACGTTAAGTTTTATTATTTATTTACATTATATAGTACGTATTCTATTCATGTGACTAATACAAATTATTGCTCCACGGAAGAATAAACTTTTAAAACAATCGTTCGACACATTTTTCGATGTAAAAAATCTTGTAACTTTCACTGTTATAGTGTTTACTGAAAAGTTAGGAAACATACTTATAGCAAACAACTCGCTAAAACAGATTGTTTTTTCAGTGAAATATAAAACTGTTAATTAATTTAATATTAATAACACGAGAAATATATTTTTTTTATAATATTACGATTCGCTTGTTTACAAATTGTGACATGCAAAAATGTTAAAATTTAACGTTTTAATTACAAATAACCAACGCGTATGTTTTAAAATAAAAAATTCAAATATTATTATAATTTTAATCAGACTTATACTCGTTTAGCCTACTTCCTAAAATCTTAAACGAAACTTAAATTCGTACGAGCGATGCAAGACCTTATCAACAAATTAAGCACGGAATTATATTTGTTGAAGAGTAACGTAGTAGGTAAGGTTAAAAGGACTCGGTATCATCTTACGAAACGGTACTTAAAAACGGCGCTTCGTTAATAAAACCACGAATACGATTACCCGCGTAAAAACAAATGTGAAACTCGAAGCAACGTTGTCGAGCAGAGGTAACGAATGTGACCCGTTGATTCGCGTATTCGCTTACTCGCGTACTCGTATCGATGAAACGAAAATTCGAACCGCCCGAATTCGTACTGTGCTGTAATCTATCTGTGCAGGGAATCGCGAAAGAGACGCATCAGACACATGGGATTCCTCGGAAATTTCGAAGCGCTCCTCCTGTTTACGCGAGTCGCTTTTTCCGCTTCCCGATAATTTATTTTAACCCTCCCCAGGTCCCCGCGACGATCCCATTATTCGACATCTGTTTCTCCGACTCTCACGCACCTCGACGATGCACCAGTGCACCAACGATCCACAATGTATAATGTTTATTTCGTCCGATCCAGCCGGTGTCACGCGCGTATCTTTATTTTGCGCTTTTGCACGAGACTCTTTTCCGAAGACCCGAAGACCCGAAGACCCGCTTTTTCGAGAAAGAGCTTCATCGTTGATCAATATGTCAAAACTCATCGATTCTGAGCGCTCGGTCGGTTTGAGTCCCTTAACCGTTCGATAATTGCTTTGTTCATTCGAGGGAACTTTTCTGATAGTACTCGTCTAAATAATCGTTTTACTCTTCGTTCCAAAAGAGAGATGAGCTTCTAAGTACTCTCCATTTTTTGTTGACCGTTACGTAAATGTCGCTTGCGTACGTTGAGTATATATATATTTTTACGAATTAATTTATAATCTAATTTGAAATTGAGAAAGAGTCGGTTATATCGGTTTATATCGAGCTTTTATTATGCTAACTTTGTTCTAAGGTATCGTTGAAATTTAAGAGTTTTTTAACGAAACTGATTTTTTTATCGATTAACGTTCTTTAGTTATTAAACCTACTTCCTTTGTTACTATAATAATACATGGAATTTATTTAAGTGACAATTTGTAATTGTATTTTTTCATGCAAGCGCTATTGAAATAAAGCTAGATCAATTTTTTCTATACTTTCACTTTTTTAACGTAAGTCGCAGAATTTCGGAACCTAAGTTAAATTTTGTCGGAATTAAGTTCTGCGCGATGACGCGAAATATTTATAGGCGAAAAGCGACGAAGTAAAAGCTTAATAAATACTCGTAACAAATTCATTTTCCTTTTTGTCTGGGATCGTTTATTATATTTCAACTAATGGTCAACTAGTTTTTTCAAATACTGTTAAACGCTTTCAAAGTTCGTTAAAAAAATTTATTTTTATCGCATACCACTTTTTTGAGTATATTTTATTACTTTTTGTTTTACAATCATAAATATGATTTACAAATATTTATTTTTATAGTTAGCGATAATAATTTGAAAATTTACAAAACGTTACTTAAATATATTATTTTTCATAGTTATAATCAAATTAATTTATTAAACACAGGTTTTCGTAAAGCATTCGTTAAAAATTGTACAGAGTAATATTCTCGTTATTAGTTTACAGTTTATAAGTAATCGTATAATTTATTTTCTTATAAGTTATCTTATTTTGCTTTTTAGAATATTATGCTTTATTTACAATTTCTGTACTATCCTATGTTTTATATTTTATTCGCGGTAACGTTTAATCGTGATCATCGGTAAGTTTTATTCTTTAATGCGTTATTGTTAAAATAAATAATAGGAAAGAGAAAATTTCCAAGATTATTTATTATTTAAATCACCTTATGTATTTAAACATTTAATATTTTATATCGTCAACTTTAACGAATTAAGAATATGATAATCCACAAAGTGCAAAAATTTTAAATATAAACAATACTAATAAAAAATATAACTTTTCTTAAAAAACATTTTGACAAAGATAAATATAATATGCGAATGCTTTTGAAGACTCGGCAAGACTCGGGATGGAATTGTATTCGTTATTTATAAATATAATATTTTTTTGCAATCAGAAATCTCTATATTAACTCGGAGTAGGGACTCGGAATAGATTCTCGGAATATAGACTTCGCTTCTGATTATAAAACATGTAAAATAAGAAATGTTCTTTGAAAATGTGTATTATTCATAAGTCGATATACATTTGAAAATGCAAATCTCGAGTTTATAGTACTTATAGAATATTGTGCTCAGGCTGTGAAATAAAGGATGATGCTTAGAGTATGGAAAGTTTGACGTTACCCATGTATCGGTCTTTTCACCGCAATGCTCTCTCATTTTTTCTCCGGTATGTGTCAGAGCTGTGTGGCTTTGACTGGCCGCATTCGCGCATTTACATTACGAAAATTTCATAACAACCTAACGCCTGTTTTAGTCTATACCGGCACACACAATCCCACTTTTTACTCATGCACGCAGATATACGTCATTCCTCTCGACATTGCATTACTACGGCTATTAACTTCGCTCTAATACAAGACCGAGAATTCAGTCAAACTAAGTTAATTATACGCTCGCGCCTAGTACCGCTTTTATTCTCGAACACCAGCAGTGATTTTCTTCCGAAATTGCGTACGTTATTAGTTGCGTTAGTTATCGCGATTGATGGCTTGCACAAGTGGATTGTACAAGGTGTAAGTTGTACCAACTTAGACCTTCATCGATTTTGTTTGATTTGTAATATTGACGCGATGGATCGAGATATTTATCAACTTTGTGCTCAAAGATGTTCAAAACGCAACTTCGCTACGTTGTTTATTTTACATAAAAAAGTATTTAATTTGAAGATATATATATTTATAAAATGCGTTTTTATTATTTCGCATCCGTAAACTTTCTTTCGGCTTCTTACTTTCTTATCGAACTACTTTCTTAAATTGAGTAATAGCGTCCGATTCTTATGTTGGATTTCCATATTTTCTTTTATTTTTCGAACGTGTAAATATAAATTGATTTTCATGAAAGTGACTTTTATGTTCACCTTGAATCATGAAAGTGAAAAATTTAAAAATTTTATTATTGCATAATTTTTACTATGCTCGGTTCATGGAACGTGATATTTTTAAATTATATTTATTTTATCGATAATCAAATATGTAATTAAACGGTACATATAAACATTTTTAACCGTTACGTTTAATTAAAGATATTTTCTTTGTCATAATTTATATACGTAGCGTATGTAATAAAATTATATTATAATTTCAATTATTATAATATTCGTTTAAAGTATAAATGTATCAAATATATTTTGCTATCTGTATACATCGAATTTTCTTATGACGAGAGACACTGTAGAAGATTAAAGAATCCGAATAGATTTAACGCGTATTTTGTAAAGTGTTACAACATTTTTACAGGAATTTCATCGTAATTTTATTTTTGTTAAGAAACTAGATTTACCAGTTTAATTTTATTAGAGCGTGATCTTATATTCGATTGAAGAAAAAACATTTGTTATGGAATTTTTAAAAACTTTTATAGGCTACGCGTTTTATCGAATAAATGTAAAAACATTTTTTAATTAAATAATAGAATTTGAACTAAATTATGTCATAAAAACATTTTTATATATAAATTGTTATCAAACATAAAATCATTGGTTCTTTTATAATGTAATTATGAATTTAAATTTAAAATTTTTATCAGTATTGATACTTTTCAATAATTTTATAGTGTATACGCAAAGCTTTTATCACATAATATTATTAGTAATGAAATTAATTAGGAGTAATTTCAATAACTTTTTTGATTATTCTATTGTGTACTAAAATAAAAAGGATCCAAAACTAATATATAGCTTCATAGAATTTTATTAATCAATTTAAAAAATGCAAATTATTTAAAAAATTAATAATACAATGATAATTATCTACAAAAAATTAAAAAATTATACAATAAATGTTTAATGAAATATTTTATATATATATACTCCAAAAATCATTTGATCTTTCGAAGCTACTTGATCAATCATGTTTAAAAAATAATATGTAAAACCAATCTTGAAAAGATATTGTACATCGAAATCAGCTTATTCATTTTTTAGTTCTAACGAACGCACGATTGCATATATATATTTTTTAAATTTTCTTATATATCGCATTTTTTTTTATAAATAAAACGTATTTTCGATAATAGTGTTTTCAATTATTATATAGTTTTAAATGTATGTATTATACAATTAGTACGATTTTCCTTATGATTCTGGTTCAGCTTAAATAATATATGACCTTACTATTGTGAGTTTTTTTTTTATAAATTCTACTTAAAAAAATAGTAGAATAATTAATCAATTTACACAATCAATTATTCGATGTTTATTAAAATAGTAATGATTCATATTGAACACGATGTGATTATTTTATAAATATTTATCTCGAAGAGATTAGATTAGTTCTATGTTTTATAATTAAAATTTTTTATAAAAAAAGAACAATAATTAAGAAAATTATGTAGATAAAGTATCGGATTAAATTTTTTAGTTATATTATACTTCAGAATTTTTAATATCTTTAACTTTAAATTAATCAGAAAATTTTAGGAAATGATGTGACTATAATGAATCGATATACATTAAATATAATACGTAATATTTTGGTTATATTTATTATTTTTAATTCCTTTTTTTAATGAATATTATATTCGTATCATGATTATTTTATAGCATAAAATTGGGCAAATACTTTTAATGATTCGTTTCTTATATTTTCCTTTTGTTCCATTTCTGTACATTTATTACCAACACGACATATAATGCAAAATTTTGTTGCTTCGATACAACAATCATAATTACAATCAGCTTTAATCCGTTAAAATTATGTAATTGTATACTATAAAAATCAAAGCTCAGAAACATTCGTTTAAAATTTAAAAGGAACCTTAAAGTTTCGAAAAAAGCTTTATTAGAACGCGTCAAAATTTCTTTCGTTTATATTTGAAATAATCAGTATAATATATGACAATTTGAAAAATTAACATTTTCAATCAATTTCTTATAGAAACCGTTACGAAATAAGAAAGTATCGTAATATTAAACTCTGTGCAAAGAGATGCATCGAATCTCTCTTTTGACCCACGAAGTTCAAGTTGAGTAGGTGAATAGTATGTGTATATGTACATATATGTATATATATTCTTATCAAATTTTATAATATTCTAAATTTGAATTTTAGCCAACAAAATTCAGAATTTTTAGACAACGAATTCATATATTTTTTTTATTAAGTAGGTATTTTATTTTAAATCAAAATTATAAAGATCAATATTTTATAATTTAAATACGCATCTTTTAATTTCGAAGTGATCATTTTGCGATATGTTTAAAAACTATTATTTTGAACAAAAATTAGTATTTTTATCATAGATGGACGTTTTAATAAATTTAACCTCAATTTTATATTGCTTTAAATTAAAAAATCTTTATATTCGAAGCCTTTCAAGTTTATTAATAAAACCGTTAAGGTTACGCGAGTATTAAATACAAATTAACGATAAACTTTTCTACTTAAATAGACTCGATACATTAACAGCTATTAAACGACATAGTTAAGAATATTCCTTTTATTCTATTATTTTTGTATAATATATCGTAAAATATATACGGTAAAAAACAGCAAGATAATATATTTTGATATCGTACATTTCAATACAGTGAATCCTTTTAACTAATAATTTAAATTTTTATTAATAACAAAGTGTTAATCGAAGATTATTTTTATTATAATTTTATGCGTCTAATAATAACTATTTATTTTAATTATAATAAAACAGTGATATTATCAATGAACAAAAGATATTTGTGTAATTATGAAAAAAATACATTTAACGTTGCAATAAAACGATTTAAACAATCTAATAAAGATTTCCGCAATATTTCTAAAAAAAACTTGAAATTAATATTCTGTATTTAGAGAGTAAAAATAATGGAATAATATTTAAAAACTACGAGACGTACGTAAATTTGTTTTTAAACAAAGAAAACGAGAAATATACATTGTTTATTGGCTATAAACGTGGATAAGTTAATTGTACACATCGAAGTTCAAGCGGTAAGTCTTAATGGAAGCCAGTAAGAAGACCGTGAAAAGATGCGCGCAATTAACTTATTTCTAATTCGTAATTATGTCATGATTATTAAATACGGTTAATTATTAAACGCCATTAATAATTTTAAGCGTCGGAGTCATTACTAAAAAAACGTAAAGTACTACGTTAAAATTCCGGAACGAACCTCTTCGAGTAAAAATCTTACTTTGTATTTATTTTTTGAAAAGTTTGGATTATGTAATTGTCAGAGCGATGAATCCGATTTAAATTAATTGTATAACTTAACTTTACTCAAAATCTGGACCGTGATCTGTAACTTTCTCTCAGAGAAAGCAAAATGACTAATAATTTGGCAATCCGAATAAAGTTTAGCATAGATTATATCATTATGGAATAAAACTAGGAACACTATTCGTTAATTCGTTAATTACCCGTACATTTATAATGGTGCGTATTCGCACGAAGCCCAGTTTCGATAGGAAGTAAAAGTGGACGGCGAACTTCTCCGGATCGATCGACGATAAAGTCACGGCGAATCGGCTCCCGCTTAAAAAAGGACCGCGCGAAAAGTACGAAGGAGAAAATGGGGAGCTAGTTTGCGAAGGGTAGGAGTGCAACCGAACCGGAACAAACAAAGGATCGGCATTGGGTGTAATTTAATCGGAGGAAGGTTCCGTGCAAGGTTCCAGTCAAAGCAAGCGCCCAACTACCAAAAAAAAAACCCAAAAAAAAACCCAAAAAAAACCCAAAAAATCGCCCCGTCGATGTTTGTAATAACTGGCGTCGCGAGATTAAAAAGAAGTAAAAACCGGGAGAGAAAGAATGAAAGGAGGGAGGATACGCGCAGAAAAAGGGGCAGAAGAACGAACCTGGCTCACGGTCGGGTGCGGGTACACCAGGAGGCGGATGGAAAATATAAACGAGAAGCACCTCCCGGGATGAATGGACGTCGTCCGGTAGAGGAACGGGCGCAAAATGTTAAGTCGAGAGCGAGTAGTTGGAGTGGTCGACGGAGTCCTTCCGGCGGTGAGGTTCGCGGTACACTGAATCGGTCTTCGGACTGAATGAACGGGCCTCTTGGTCGAGAGGGCAAACTGCAACGGCAGCGGGGGACCGTCGATGCCCTGTCTAGTCTAGGCCACTGCGACCGAGCGCCTCGTCCTCGACGACGAGTGTCTTTCCGTTCCTTTACGCCATTTTCCCACTCGGTCCGATTCCTGATTTTCAAATTTTCATTTCCTTTCGATATCCTCGAGCGAGTCTCCGTCGACGATGACGCCCTTACTTCATTTTGGGAAGCGTTCTTTATCGTTCTGGCGACGAATCGTCCATCGTTTGTATTATTTTTGTTTTTTTACAAACCATTTGTTTACACCGCGTTTTTCGTGAACGTTTCCTAAACTTTCCAAAGATTCAGCTATCACATCACCTATCGTTTAATTATCGAATTCGAGTAACAATCGATCCGATTGATTTTTATGAATCGTCAACCTTTTTATTAACTTTAATAACTTTAAAAGCTTTATTTTTTAACGGAGATTCGTAGATAAGCGATGATTTATTTATCAACTTTTTCTATTTTTCATTTATATTTGACGAAACGACGTTTCGAATTGTTTATCGTTTTCGATAGATTCATTATTTTACAGCTTTTATACATTTTTCCCCTTTTCTTATCGCATTACTTATAACCTTATTCGATATTTATCGCGCTAGAGTATTTTATTTTGTTTTTTGTAACGAACAATGTATAATGCGATATAATATTATAAAACCATTGTATTAAGAAAGCAGTATTCGTTTGTTCGTTTATCCAAATGTTGATTACCTACTTTTCAAATTACCGTATATAAGTAAATAAGCGTAAAAAGATACATCTCGAAAAGCTCGTTATTATTTCCGAGAAGAGGAGAAAGATGACCAATAAATAACGTTAAAAAACATAATTATTATTGTTTTTGTTTTCCTTTATCGATCGAACGAAATATTAGAAAATGCAATTTTAAGATTATCGGATATTTTAAAACATATTCGGATGAAGAAGAAAATTTTTGAAACGAGTATCGTTCGAAGTAAGAGTACAATTTTTTTATGTAGATACGTAAAAATGTTTACTCTTATACCTATTACAATTTTTAAACTTGTATTTCATTATTGTAAACGCGTCGATAGGTATAAATCTTTAATCGGAATTTTGATTATTCAATTACTTATTTAAGTAATCGAAATTGCATCGGTTGAAAATATATTGACTAACTCCTGATCGTATACAATAATCCATGAAATTCACGACGATAAATTGCCTCTTGAAAGTCGTTTATAGACGATAATTTTGTATTTTTATTTTCTAGAATCTTATTATTTCGTGAATTTATTTCGAGTTTTGTATAAATTATAGATTTCCATAAACTGTCCAATCAAACGAAATACTCGATAAATTAAAATTCTTTCCGATGTCCTTAACCTAATTTTCGGTGAAAATTATTAAGTATGTGTATTTGTAATTGGCTTAATATTGAAGAATTGTTCACGGTGGTAGATTTAACGAGGTTGATAACCTTGATCCGAAACTTTCGATATGTAAGTAGCGTGTGATAAATAATAGCCTGCTAACGTTTTGATGAATTTATTCCAAGTTAACGAATATGAGTTGTCGTTACATGGTCGGTATGAAAAATTTAATGGTCAATTACGTTTTAAAGTTGCCAATCGGTGGAATAATTGATCGAATTTTTATTTTCGGTAGACATTCAAATGTACAATTTAGCATGTTCTTTATTACTTAATTGTACTTAATTTTTGTAAATAACGAGTCAATACATTATATTTGTAAATAAAACGAAGATCGTAAATATTATAAACAGTTAAATATTTAAAAATTTTATTATTTTTAATTTGATTATTCTGCCTTTAGATCACGTCACTGAGGTGATTGTTGATCGATAATCCTCGTCTACCAAAATCTTTTTGAGAAAGAGAGGCGATTAAAATTATTATTTATATTGTATGCGTTAGTCGATACAATATACTAATATTTTATTGCATATACTCATCTCATGTAGAAAATTAAATTTATCCAGCTCGAGCCGAAATTACGGATTGCGTACGATTGTTTATACTTTTATCTCGCTCGTTTCTAAAATTCGATGCAATTTTATTCACGCGATATGTACCGTTATCTTAAATTCAAAATATTTTTGATGAATACCCTTTTTACATCGATAAATTTGCAACTTCGTTCGATCGATTACGAAACGAACTTTTACGAAATATTCGTATTTGGAAGAAAAGAATAATAATAGTGCAATATCTAAATAACGTTGCGAAGTATAAAAAAAATTGAAGAGGAAATACCTGGACCAAGATTAACGCGAAAAATATCGGCACTCGATGCGCGTAAAATATGCAACGATAACGAATAAAATAAAAAGTAAGTTGCAATTTCATTACGACGGTATGACTTTGAACTCGCGATGTATGTAGGTAAACGTACGAGCTCGTTCTTGAAAACCATACACGTCGAAAGGTAAGTCATTTGTATCTCGGCGTAATCTCCCGAGCGCAACGTCGAAAAGGAAAATAGAAATGAAAAATGCATTTCGAACCGGTTTGCTCTTTCTAGCCGTGCGAGCTCGCAATTCCTTTCCACGAATAGTTTCCGATCTAAGAATCGAGCTTTTTTTTTTTTTAGTTACCGTTAAAAGAAAATTTTACCGAAGCATCGCCAAGTACGAATTTGGAACCGGTAGCCGTTCTAGCGATGATTACACGGAGATGCGATGCGTCGTTTCAAACAAGATCTGACTAGTGATTTCGTTTTTAAAACGAACGATAAGAGATCCAACGATTTGCGATCCATGCGACTATTAAATTAAATTTATATAAGTGTCCGTATCGATTCTGATGTTTTGTCGATAATTTCAATTTATAGGATAATATTACATTTGACATTTAATAACCGTAAAGTGTTGACTTAACGATTATATCGGTTGTAATTATATTTCTATATTTATACTAATTTATTTTCGATGTAACGGTGAATGTACTATTATAAACTGGAATACTATAAAAATATCTTATTTCATTGATACTTTCTACAGTGCATCGATTCGATAGTTAAACCGATTGGCTTTAAGTAAATTATTTTGAAATACCGAAGCATCTTTTAAATTTATTTATCTATTATGTTTCTGAATTTTTTTTATAATTAATTTTGCATTATTATTATTATGATATATGTAATAGTAAATGTTATTTTTTTAATATTTGAATACACTATTAATTAGAGAAATAGTTTTATTTCTGCTTTTTATCTTTGGAAAAACATAATTTAATAATTTTTTATAATAAATCTAGATAAATATTTTAAGCAAAAGAATTGTTTTATTTAACTTTGATGATATTTATAAATGTAAAATTATCCAAAATTTCTAAATTTATAAACATGCATTTAATTCTAAAAAAATAAAATCTACGAATTTATTAAAATTTTTTAATTTATTACCAAAAATAAATATAATTCAAAATATAAAAAATATGTTTTGATTCATTTTTATCATTATGTATAATTAATTTTAGTTACAATTATTATTATTATTTATCATGTAATTAATTGAATTTTTATATTCAAAATGATTTTGCATCGTGAACGTAAAAATACTTTGTTTTCCAATTATATTTATGCAAGATGTTTGACTATGACGTAGTTAAATTACAATTTACCGAAAGTATTTGTTCCTAGAAAAACTTTCAAGTTATTTATTTTCAATGCCATGATATTTTTAAATGAAAAATCCTACATACTGTTTCTTAATTTTTAAAAAATATATAGTTGCCCTTTTAACCCATCGTTATAAAAATAATTAAATAAATTATTTATTTGTAACTTCCAGTTTCCTGATTTTATCGTATCTAATAAATTTAAAAATTTTATTTTGAATATTAAAAAAAATAATATGTTTCATTCGTCTAAAATATTCGATGCTATAATTATTTTTATTTGTCTTATCAATTTTTGTGAATTTAATTGGCATTTTAACATTCGTGCATTAAGTAGTAATGTAATACACAACAATAATCTATATATATTTTGCTTTGATTATGTATTGCGTTAATAAAATGAAAAACTATATCTACCTTTGGAAAGATTTCGTAAATTATTGCATTTTAGTATCAAGTTGATAATGTTTGCATTTAGTTGCATTTAGTTTCTCGTTCACTTAATCTAATTCTGCTGGCTTCTCTACTTCTTAATTGTTATTTTCTTCCCACTGTAAACACTATAATTTGCATATTTTGGTACTTCATACATGTGATTCGTATTTAGTTTTATTACACCGTTATATATTTTTTATTCTATAATAAATTATATTAACAGTTATTTATATTAATTTATTAACATTTTAATATTTCTAAATTAATCAGAACAATATATTTTATTTTCATTTATAAATCTCAAATCATTCTTAAGGTTATATAATCGAAATATCGCTTCGTTAGATTACCATTTTTTTTAAATAAAAACATAAATAGACTTTGGATTTAATGCATCAATTAGAAATTGATAATCTTTGATATTTTAGAGAGCATCGTGTAAATAAAATAAGTATATGTTAAGAAAAAAATTCTCTTAATTTTATAATTATTTTATATATTTTCTTAGAATTAAACAAATAAGTTATTTTGTTCATATTATTTATTCTTTTATAAATAAAATTCATTCGTTCGTTGATCTTAAATCTTATTTTGTTCAATAATTTATAAAAAATAGTAGATAATTTTTTAAAATAAGTTAAATATAGAATTTAGCATTACTGTGTCATTGTATTTATTTTAGTTTAAAATTTAATATATTTTATTTCGCATAATTATTAAAAATTTTGCATTATGTTGATATGTTTGATAGTTTTATGCTCATTCCTATTTTCGTCTTATAATTTTTTTTATCGTTACTAATTAATATTTTATATAAAAACATTTTATTTAATACAAATGTCAATTTCAAGTTTAATATAAATTTAGTGAACTCAACTTTATCAATTACTAAAATCTGTTATATTGTTTTAATGTAAATTGAATAATTTCAACAAATTCTTTTACCAAAGACATAAAAGATTAGATTCAATTTTTGAGTCTATAAAATCCATTAATCAATTTTAATACGAGCGCCAATCACCGCCTAGTGATCAACGCTTCAGTGTTTTGTCCTAATTTCTACATAAGTTTAGCACAAATGATAACATTATTATCATTTGCTTAATAATAATACTATATATAGTATTATTACAATACATATATAATATACTCGATACTTAAGATGGTTAATTTTAAGGTTTAAAACTACAATTAAGTCTTTCTCTTATTTTTATAACTACATTTATCATGTAAAATTCATTTTAATAAATAGTTTATAAAGACAAAATCATATTTATAAAATAACTTCGATTCTCAAAATTTTTAATATTATTTGCAAGTGTAATTTCAAATAGCTAAAAATGTAGTTCGCACACATTATTGATTTTTATATTTTATTAAAAAAAATGAATCTTAACTTTTATTAAATAAAATTAAATTTTTTTTAAGGCTCGTTTATTTTATCTAATTAATAATACACTTTAGATTTTTTGTAATAGATTAAATTTAAAAATTTTATTTTGAAGAATATTTTACTAGTCTTGATATATTTTTGTTTTATATAGTTAACACGTATAGATATCATAGAAAGTATGCAATTAAATTTACAAAACGACCACATAAATTGAAATAATTTTAAAACTATAATTTATGATTAATTATAATTAGTAATTTTTAATTTTATAAGAAATCGATAATAAAATTTATTAAATTTTTTATACGACAAATATTTTAAAGCCTCTTTTTAAATGTAATAATGAAATAAAATGCTTGTTTTCAAAACAAGAATAGTCTTATTCTTTAGGTAAGTATTATCTCTTAACAATTTATTATTTACCCTTAAAAAAGTTCAAATATTGAAATGATCGATTGTAAATCTACAAAGTAAATCGATAAAATCAAATAATTTTTCAAATTCAATTGAGATTTAATTGTAATTATTTTAGATTTCAATACAGATAATCAATTTCTTAATTATTATTTTAAAAAAATATGATTGTCGATGTTTTATACGATAATTTTTTAATATTTTCAATCTATTTATTTATAAACATTATAAATAAAGCAAATAAGCACAGCTTCGATATAATTATATTTTTAGGAAGAAGCTAATCAGGATGTACATAAATATTAAAAAAAAATTAATTTTACTTTACGATGTATGTAATCAACATAATTCAGAATAAGCTGCTAAAAAAATGTGAACGGTTATATAGTATGATTTAATATATACTTAATTAAAGTTGAGGGACAATGGTAGATATAAATGTTTTAAAACGATCATAAATCGTAAAATATAAACAGGAAGTAATAACATTTAAAGTTTATCCTTAATATAATCAATTTTTCAGAATTCAATAATAAACATTGTAAGAGAAATAACTCTCGTTATTTTTACTTTAGAATTTAAATGTTTAGAAATAATCATAATCATAGTAATATTTACATATATGATTTTGTAATTATTAATCTATATACAAATGATTATTCATGAAGGAATTTTTTTAATTTTGATGACTACAAAATAAATAATTCAAATTTCAATACAATTAGAATTAATTAAAAAGTATAATTTGGAAAAGAAATTAATAAATAGGATAATTATTAAGTTAAATTCTGCACCTTTTAATTTTTTATATGTATTTTTTAGTTTTAATCGATTATAAAATGATAATTCAATAAATATTGACGAAAAAATGTAAATCATACTCGTAATGTTATCATAGGTTTAGTTTCCTAATTAAATTCAAATGTTTAATAATTTTGTACCAGTTCCACAATACATTCGTCGCTTAATTAAAGAATATAAAAATAATATGATAAACAAACTATATATACATATGCATACATCAATATTTAAGTATTAATATTCATAATAATCTGATAAAAATTTCTTTCAATAGTACATCAAGGATCAAATAATATTCAATAAAGCTTTTTTATAAATTTAGTATTATTAAAAATTAAATTAATTCACGATGATTGTGTTTATGATTAAAACGTTTTTATTACTAAAGTTTTTTGTAGTTTTATTAAAATAAATCTGAATACAATAATTTCAATCGATATGTATTGACGAATAACACTAACGATTAATTAGAAGAAGTATGAATCTATAATAAAATAAATATTATGAGATACGTAAATATAATAACAGTCTTTCGGAAATAAAATATACGTAAATTTTGGATTGATGAATATACGAGTAAATGATAAAATATGTAATTTTTAAAAAAATTAGAAAATTAAATAATATAAATAAAATAGTATTAAAAAAGTATTATGAAAATTAACAAAATTAAGGTAACTGCTAATAACAAGAATGAGAAAATATTTTGAATTAAAAAACAATAAGAAAAAAATCTTAACTATATTTGTATCTTTAGAAAATTCATAAGAAAAATATTTGTTTTAAATTCGATTAGAGAAAAGAATTTTTTAATAACTCAATAATTGTACATGTTTGTTTGAAAAATTTAAAAAAACTATTGAAAAATACAATAAAGCTGAATCTAACGGAGAGAGATTTAATATTATTCTATTTAATATTATTTTATTATGTAATAATAATTTAATACCGCATTATATATATTGGAAGGGTTTGCGAAAAATTTATATGATTTATTTCACGAATACAAATTAATTATGTCGAAGAAATTAAAATACCCGTTTGATTGTATTTTATTGAAATACTAAATTAAAAAAAAATTATTGCAATTTTACACATTCGGTTCTACACAAGAATAGAAAGATGTAAAATGAGTAGGACGTCATATTGTACGAATAAAAGTTTTCTAATTCGGAATTGCAGATATTGTTTGACGATTCATAATAGTGATCTTTGACAAGATTTATTAGTATTTCAATGACTGTGTGAAATGATTTATGAATTTTAGATATAATGTCAAATAGGTGGATGGTGATTTTACACCATCGATTTACTATAAACGATGTTTAAGATTGTAGCACCAAACGGAAGAAACGTAAACGACTGACTCTGAAATGTGCTTTAATGAATGATACTAAAAGGATAAGTAACTGTTAATTTCATGAGAAGTATATATATTTTCCAAGTCTATACACATAATATTTCTAAAGATTATATAGTGTAGGATATTGAATAATATAGGAATTATATATATATATATATAATATGTAAGAAATTAATTATTATTTGAGTTTTCAAAAATTGTCCTATTGGAATTAATGATATATAGTATTTTTTTAAAGTGAGAATAATAGTAGTATAAAAATATCATCTAATAACTAAAAAGATAATTTATTTAGATAATGAAAAATCTAAAAATTATTAAATATTATTCATAAAATTATTCATTATAGTAAATCTAAAAAAACACGAAAATAAATTAATACGGAGAATAAATTCAAGATAATTTTTTCATCTTAATTAATTTTTACTTCTTAGTTTTTACTTTTATCATTAATTTAACCATTAATGTTTATCACATCTTATAAGGATTACCATAACCTAATATATTCAGTCATAATACATAAAAATTGATAATTTACTTACGGAATACGAATTTGTAATTCGATTTAATCGCTGTAGTCGATAATAAAAGTTAAAACTTTATTTTAAAAATGTATCTATTATTTACGAATTCTGTCATTTATGTACAAAAATTAGACGTAATTTATTTGTAGAGCATGTGTACATGTGTAATTGAATGCAAAAAACACGCGTTTGAAATATGCTTTTAATTTATATTATAACCATATATTTTGGAGGGTCGTAAAAAAATTAAATTTAGAATTTAGTAATGAATTTATTAAATTTTTTTTTTATATATTTATTTACTTTTATAAAAGTATTAATAAATTAAAATAAAATAAAATAAAAATAAAATACTTGTATAAAAGTTAAAATAAATTTGAATAAATCTATTCATAGGCATCAACTCGAAGAAATTTATAAAATCTCAATGCACGTTAAACGATAACGAATTTTTTTAACATTTTAATTTAACGTATTTAATAAAATTATTCTTTCAAATCTTGATATCGTCATTTTTATTGTAGGTAATTTTTTTTTAATAAAACTGAATGTTTATTGTAATTTTATAATAAATATATTCGTATCATAACAAAAAATATTCATTTTTATTAAAAATTTTTAAAATATTAAAAAGTGCAGTGGGCATTTTTAATAAATTTAAATTAATTTTTTTCATTTCATCGAGGTATTTTGCGATCGGATGCAATATCAAACGTAATACCTGTAACCTGAGGTGAATATAAAAATTAATATCATCTTCCAATCATTGTAGGAATGGTACATACGAAGTATTCAAATAAAGTAATCGTAATAAAAAAAATATAATTTTGATCATTCGATGCCTGATATAAATAATGACGTATTTCTTTTACGATTCTAGGATAGCAAATTTTATAAGTACGTTGAATCCGAAAAAAAGAAAAGATTTCAAGTTTTTCGCGAAACTTTATTTTATACTAAAATATTTTCTGTACGCAATAAAGAATTAGCAACCAGGAAAATTTACATTCTAATAGAAGTAAACGATTAAATTTATAGAATAAATAATTCGCGTGTACGCAGAAGCAATGTGTGATATAAGTAAATAATAAAACAAAACAAAAACTTTACAGTTATCCGTTAATGAAATGAGATAAGGTATTAAAATGAAAAAAATTTTGCCTAACCTTTTCCCTAACCATTTAAACTTTTATCGACGATCGAAAACCATTGATAATGTATTTATGGTCGGTCTCGTTCGATTCCTGTTTTACCAACTAATAATAATAATCGAATAACGTACAAATATCGACGGAAATGGTAAAACCACGAGCAATATTCCAGTATTTGATACATAATTGTACCGTTGTAATCTCTTGGCACTCTAGGCGTATTTATACAAGTTACGTAAGTTGATAAAAACTCGTGCAATTTATTTCTTTTATAACATGATCATATGTTAAAAACCATTTCCTTATTTTTTGTACGACTTTCGTAAAAGTTTTTGTTATAAATTTAATTTAATAAACGCGTTGGCCTCCCGCGTAATTTTTAACATAAAATTCTTTCAACTTTTCTTTAATACATAGTTCTACTATTATGTATTCAAATTATTTGGTATATATATTTTTATTAAATCATACTTATATCGATTTATTGGTATAAAAGAACATTATTGACAAAGAAATCGAGTAAAGTTCACAGATTTTGTTAACGGTAAAATAGCAAAATGTAAGATGAGAATAGAAACATAGTTGAAGAGAGAGAGAGAGAGAGAGAGAGAGAGAGAGAGAGAGAGAGAGAGAAAGAGAAAGAGGATCGCGAGAATGAAATGTAACAGGGAAGATACGTAAAAACTAAACCAAATAAAAGCTAGCTGAATATTTGAGATAATTCGGTGTTGTAGGTTAGTAAAATTAATAGAAATCTAAATGGAGGATGAAACATACGCGATGAGAAAAAAGAAACGAAATGCAACAACTTTACCAAATGGGAAGTATTAGAAGTACCGAGAAGGAATTAAAAAGATTAATTTTAAGTAGAAGAATTCTAATTAAAATTACTTAAAAAATAAATTTTTAATTAGGTATACCTTGAAACTGAGGAAACCTTTAAAACTATAACGGAGTGAAGAAGGAATCGAATAATAAATTATATTTGTAGTAGACTAAAATGGAAGAACAATAGGATAATGTTACATAACGATTATTCGGAAAGAGGAAAAAGAAGCAATGAAAAAATTTCAAGATAGTACTACCAATAAAGATCGTAAAATATTGATAAAGGGTATTGGTGATAAGGAATGACTTTTGGATGCGATAGAGACAAAAAAGATAAACTATATTTGATAGATGTACGGCGAAAGCAAGGAACGTAAATGAAAAGAACGAGTAATACGCGAAATCAAGGAAACGAATTACATATCCATATACGCGTATTACAACTTACGCTATTTGATAATTAAGAAATAATCAAAGTGATAGAGGCAAAGACAAATAGTGCATTAGCTATTACAAGTGAATACACGAATTCAAGATCTTATAAGTAATAAATAAACAAATGAATATTTGTCACTCGGATTGAGAAAGATGCTTCAAATTTTTTTCAATACAGAAAGCCAAGATGGAGTCGAATACGAACCAATATCGAATAATTTTATCGATGAATCTGTAATCAATACAAAATAGTCTTCGAAATAGGGAGTTATCGAGTATAATTGCTACAATATACGTAACGACTTTAAAATCGATGTATTTTTTAGCTATTTCAAAATAGTCGACATCGTAAAAAATACAATGTTTATCCGAAAAATTTGCCAAACAAATTACTTGATTCAAAAAAACGATAGCAGATGAAATAATTATAAAATAAAAAGAAATTGTGGTGTACAAAAATATAAAGTTATTTTTATAACGTAGGAAGAGTAACGAAATGCTCCTAACGGAATTCCTCGTAATGTTTTTCTAACGAGGCATCAAACGTTCGTATGTAATATTATTTAAATGTATTTTCTTACAATTTTAGAAACTTAACAACGATGTTTTACATAATAAAAATATCTAACTTGCAAGATCAAAAAACAGCATCGAGGAAATTTTAAATTGATTCGAATTTACTAACGAGAAGATTGATTTTTCCGTTATTATTGAAAAAATATTACGTTTTGAAATAAATGCTCGGAAGATTCGAAAACAACAAATATCGTCCAAACGATTTAGTGTTAAATAAATATTATTTTGTTACAATGTACCAAATGTTTTTTTTGTCAGTCTTCCAACGCTTGGTTATAAATATTGATTAAGCTGTTTTTTTTGTACGAATACGATTCCGAGAGTATTTACATTTTTTTCCAGAATATAAAATATTTTTTTTATAAATATGTAATATTATAATGTTTATTATAACGATGAAATCCAATTTTATCGTGTCAAGTATCAATATTATAATATTATAATGATTCATCGACAAAGATAAAATTGTTTTTGGACTTTTGCATAATTTGTTTATACACAAATATACATTTTCACCTCGGATTTCGTGGATACATGCACATTAAAAATCCGAATACATCGTTTAAACGAACGCAAAAATCTTTTAATTTCCAAAGGTTTAAAACGGTCGTGGATTCAAAATAATTTCAACGATTAAAGTACAAGCTATAAAAAATGAGACGAAGATTATAGATTAAGGAATTTTATTCGCAACGAACAATATATACAATTATTTAATTATAAACCATTATAATCGTAAAATGACAAATATTATTATTATTTAAAATTTTACGATAAAAGCATCGTTACGATTTAATCGATCACTTTTTACGCGAGAACAACTTTGACAAAATATTTGCGAAGCGAATCTAATCCAAAATATATCGTCAAATTCGATATCCGGTGTATCACTCGCGACCGATCCTAAATTTTTATACCGTTTAACATTTCGCAACGCTAACATACAGAAATTTTTCCTCGATTCGTTTATCGGTAACTCGTTATTCCCGTGATAAAAGCCTCGCCGATCGCTCACCATCGGATGTTTCTATTTTTTTTTCTATTATCTATTTATATTTTGAACGTATTGTACCGACGGTTCGAAAGCTTCCAATGTTGCGTCGCTTTATAATCGCTTTGAATCGAGTGTTTAGGCAGTGTATCGTTACGTCACGGTAAACAAGTTATACAAATTTATATTAAATATAAATAAGAAAGGATCGTCGAAACGAAGCGCTGGAAATAAGCGAAAACATATCGAGAAAACGCAATTTTTTCGTTTGTTCGTTCGTACGATCGAGAAGGAAATTTTAAGACAAATTTTTGAAAACGAAGAGAAGAATAATTTCTCGTCGTAAAATGGAAAACATAAATTATTTACGCGCATAAACAACGCGCCGAGTTGAACGAAAGCGTAAGAGCGCGAAACTAAAATACGAGTCGCTCCGAGGATTGAGCGAAGCGTCGACGCCGAGACAACAAGGCTACATTTCCAATGAACTCGAGTCGCACCAACGCGTGCAGTTGTCGAAATTATAACGGAAAGAACCGCGTCGGGCATCTGGAATCCGACTTGCGCATTTCGATTGCTTCTTAACCAAAAACGAAAGTGACCCGGCGCATTTGAAAAAGTAAAGACGATGCGCGAACGCTGCAGTCGTTGTCCTACCCGTCGATGACTTTACCTTCCAACGTCGTTTTAATACAATTAAAGGTTATCATTAATCGCTACCTTCGTAGAAAATAATAAAAGAAAATAATCGAACTCCGACTCTAAACATTTACCGGATGCCTCCCCGGCAACGGACGCAACGCAAATCGCGGTATCCGTCGATCGCAACCGCGCGAGTCCCGTAAACGGTAAACAAGGCGAAACGCCGTTCGCGCGAGTTCCGAGGACTGCGAACCCAAGGAGACCGAGTCCGGAATGTCAGCGATCGCGACCTCGTTCCCTCCACGCGTATCCCGGAGTCCTTTCACCGACTCCGGAGGACTTGACGACGGCGATGCGCAACGTCGTTCGTTGGCCTTGGAAAGGACGGGGTTCCTTTGCTGGTCAACCCCGTGATCCCGGTGGATCGATCGAGTGCCTCCAATCCTCCATTCCAGTTCTACCATTTATCGTATGTGAGCCGTGTCGCCTTTAAAGTATTTCAATCGAAAACCTCGAGGCGATGATCGGGGATCGGCTTTCGAACCTTGGTCTCGATGTCACGAGCGATAAATTTACCCAAGAGAAAAATAGCGATTACCATCGAACAATCGACCGTATACTTATTCGTCTGATTAATATCTGATCTAACGTTCTTATAAATATATTAATTACTTCGCGATTATCTACTTTACTGATTTTATTACGGCGATGTGAATTTATCGATTTGAACAATTACGAGAAACAGGGTAACGAGATAAACGCTGAAATGGTTAAAAACTGTATCGAAGCATTTAATTCGTTGGATTTTTTTTAATAATGGCGTAAATCCAAATATAATTTATTTGGATAAAATTTATTTTTAAACGAATTTTTTAATCGACCGCAGCTCTACAATCGATAAACTCAGAATTTGACGATATTGCGAAGTATATTATTTAAAAATTTTTGCCCCTAGTTATTTAATTTTCATTTATATTGTTTCATGTTTCATTTCTTATTTTTTTAAATAACTATTAACTTTATTTGTTTCTCGACGTAAATAGAATGAGATGTTACGAGTTTATATTAAATTTAAAGAAAAATTTGATTAACTTATACTAAATATACAGTTTTAATTTTCTTTAAAGCTTAATTTAAAAAATCGTAATCATAGATATAAAAATATAATACAAATGAAACTCTTTCCTTACCAAATATGTAAGTTTATTCGAAGAAAGCTTTTAAACTGCTTTTTCGTAATTGTACATAATTTCTTGAATTGATTATATAATATTTAAAACTTTTTTTATTGCACAATTAAAGAGATCGATAAATAGTTTACATTATAACATTGGCTAACATTATTTATGTTTTTTTCTAAAAACAAAATAATATATTACTGTATACTTTTTAACAGATTAGTTATATTATTTTTATTATATTAAGACACCTTTAAAAGGAATTTTTTAAGTAAAAAACTGAAGCTTGCAAAGTATGTATTTAAAGTTACAATTGTGTACAGAATCATTTAAAATCCTTAACGCGCCATTAATTTTGTAAATCGGTTGTGCCGTCGAGTGTATTTAAAACATTTGTGTATTTTTAGTGAGGTTGATCTTTAAATATTCAGTATGCGAACGTACCCATCAACATATTATGCATCTCTCCGAATATTATCTTATTTTTACGAGACAATGTACAATAAATTATTCACTTTTACCCAATCGTAAAAATTGTTGTTTGTAAACAATTTTTATTATAGCGCATATTATACTTTAATATTTAATTAGCAATAAATGTTTTTATTATTTATACTTTAAAGTTAAATAGGATATATATGAATAAAATTAAGAGTACTATAAAGTATATTTATTTTCACTTATTTTTTAATTAAATTTTATTTATGACTCAAACAATAGATAATTTTAATACAACTATTTACAAAATCAAAAACATTATATTGAGAACTAGATAAACTAAAAACCAAAATTTTATTTCAATTTATAATGAATTTTTTAATACTATATTAGTTATACAATAATTAAATAAAAAGTTTTATTATAATATATGACTTTATAATTATAGTTTGATACTATAATATAAAATTATAATAAATACTAAGGCTATTGAAGTATACTGGATAAATAATTTTTATTTTTTGTAAATTATTAATTATTTTCTTCTAGAACTTTTGGGTAAGTACATATATTTTGTAATAAAAATATGAATAAATAATCAAAAAATTACAACCAAGGATCTGAAGTTCTTTAATTTTTCAATACTCAATTTTTTTTTTAATTTATCCTGCCCTATATTACTTTTTATCAAAATTTGTAACTTACAGTTTTAAAGAAAGTCAAGTTATTTTTTACAAAATTGCTAATAAACTTTATGTCAAATACCAAAGGTTTCTTTTTTCTTCGTAACTGCATCGACCACAGCTTAACAATTAATGTTCCCTTAGAACTTACTCACTGAACCTCGCCACAAAATCACTTTACTACACCGCAACAATCTGTATTTCAATAAAAGACAAATGACAATATTTTTAATATTATAAATGTATTATACAAATATTATAAAAAGGTATAATAAAAAAATTACTTTTAAATCTTTATTATTAAATGAAGAAAAAAGTATAATATCGATGTACTTAAATTGATATATATATTATATACTAGCAGTTTACAAATTGCTACTTTTTCAATTCGTTTTTATTCTATTTTGGGTCCTTTAGGTCAAAGAGAAAGTGGCATAAAAACTTTACATTAGAATTTTCCAGTACTTTCATTTACAGTCTATATATGTATATTATTAGTATGTGAAAAAATATCATAAATTATTTCTACTTACATTACAACGGAATTAACAAGATTTATAATGTAAATATAACAAAAATAAATGTAACTATATATATTTTTTACTAAAGTTTATCCACTTTATTTCTTTAAAATATTTGATGTTATTTCAAAATATTTAGTAAGTAATCGATTCCTTATTATATTATCCTTAATTATTTATTCTTAATCGGAGATAATGATTTTTCCACACTCGTTATATTTATTTGATATTCGCTTGCATAATATATTCATAAAATTTATTTTATAAGCATTTTTTATTTCAATTACAATTAAATATTTTTCTGAATGAAATATATATTATATCGGTGAAATTTTTTGTACCAAAGACTAAAAATTAGGATAATAAAATCAATGTTTATATTTTTAAACTTATAATAGAATCTTATTTAAACATTAAATCGTAAATTCACAAATTCAATTATATTAAAATTATTCTTCTTACGTATTTGTATATATTTATATATATTATTTTGCTGTAAAAATTATTGTAGTTTGTTTTTATTTATATATATTTAAAAATATATTTAGTTTCGATTGCGAATTAATTTTTATGGCATGCGTCAACTATATTATTATCATCGTCGTAAAACTTTTTAGTTTTTCATTTACAAGAAAGACCTCGTCAAATTTCATTTTTTTATGTCAATTTATCTTGTGAAGAAACGTGTAACGAGTTAAGTGAGATTTTTTTAAAGGAATAACATCAAAACTGAATAGTTTATTACGTACCATAATATTCATGCATTTACATAGTGAGTACTTTTACGCACAAAAATATCATTTAACTTTTGTAACATACATTTTAAAACTATGCTTTATTTAAATTTTAATCTCTCGTTAGATGAAATTATGAATAACTTAATAATTATTTTAATACATTTTTTTAAATAAATTTTTTTAACGATAACAATAAGGAGTTAAATAGAAATTTAACGTCGTAATTGCATAAACAAAAAATATATATATCGTAAAATAATAAAGTCGCAATCAGTATTCAGAAGAATGAAATATAATGAAACTTATTACAATAGAGTGTGAAATGCATATTTATTATATAAATACACATCGTACATTAGGAATCGGCATCAAAGAATTAACTCGTATCGAATGAAATACCGATACCTAGATAAATTTAACAAAAGGTCGTTTTGAATATTCTTTACAAACCAAAATCTGCTTAATTTAGATGCTTATGAAAAGGAAAAAGATACTTGTTATCTCAAGTTTGCATAATTTATGAGACTTTTTACAGTGTATAATAATTGTGCATGGATAATCAAACTTACAAATCGAATTCAATGTTTTGTTGCTTTTTCATTTTGAAATTTGTTATTGGACTACGGTACTTAACAAAACTTTTTTATGTAGTCGATATTTTATCTATTTACTATTATGCTTTATCTATTATTATTAAGTTTAAAATTTTAAATATATACATTTTCAATTCAAATATACATATACATATTTGTACGTACGCGTTTGTGTATATGTGTGTGTGTATTAAAGTATATTTATAGAAAATAAATAAGCGTTAAGTAATTTTTTACGTTTACCAGTGAAGTTCAAAGAACAACTTTTTAAAACATAAATTTCATAGAAAAGAGAAAGTTAAAAAATTACAGATCTTTGTTTGAAAACCTTTGTAATAATAAAGAAGTTTTCAAGATAATATCATAGAAACATATTTCTATAGATAAATAGCGAAAACAAGATATTTTTAGAAAATATCTGGACATTTGCATTTGCGTATGTTATGACTATCTTTTGTTATCATACAAAGCCATTGATCTACGATTAGAAGTTCAATGTTAAATTTATAAAATTAATATTTAAATTAAGATTTAAACATCGACAGTAAAAATATATATAAATCACTTAAGGAGTCTAATAAATACGCAAAGTTAATAAAGTAAATTGCTATCTTTCATCTCAATGGGTTTCGTTATTGTAACGACGATCGAGTATTTCGTATTACTTTAAATTATGTAAAATTAAAATTAATTTTAATTTCAATCGGTAATGAAATTAATAATTTGTAAAATAATTAGGTTCTTGTATGGTGAATCGTATACAATTATAGTCATTTATTTATTCAATTAAGGTCAAACATTGTATTTTTTATTCGTCATTATGTGACTCGTCGCCATTCTTTTATTTGTACACGTTACGTATTGTAAATAGTTTCTGAGATTATACTCTTTCTACGGTACAAAAAGATATTTCGAAAAATTTAATAATGCAGAAATTGTCGATCATTTCATATCATAATCTCAATAAAAGAATAAAAATTATTTTTATATAATTCTTTTGTATTCGTTCGCGATATAAATTGTATCGTATTTCCGTTACAGAAGCATAAATTAAAAATTTTAGAATTCTTTACGACAAATAACGTTTCGGTATACAAGTTAAAAATTAACGAAATTAAAAAAATTACCAGTATCGCATACTCGAATGTCATCTTTATACGACATTCGAGATTTTTAATTGAAATTTAAAAAAAATGTTCTTTTATTCATGATAATGTTTAGATAATAATATAATTGTTATTACAAAATAATTTTAAAATTAAAGTATCAGCGAATTACTAAAATGTTATAAATTGTAAAATTTTCATTTGCGTAAAATAAGCAATAATAATAAATACTAATATCGTCTATAAATATGTAAATTGAATTGCGAAATGTACAATTACGAGTAAAGTGAACGTAAATTTTAAGAGAATCTAGGTGTTCTAAATAAAATAAACATACATAATTTAAACTACTTTCAATTAATACCCGATTTACAGAAAATGCAATAAAATACGATGTATATTTCCAACTATTTAAACGATAGACAAATCGATGAATCAATTTTTATACGTGAAAATGAATATCACGGTATATTTTTGGATGTACGAAACTTACAATTGACAAGAATTATATTTTAGTTGGAAAATTTGAAGCGAAAGAAGCAATCGAAGAAATTCGAACGATGGAATAAAAATCCGTGAAACCGATGTAACATTCGATCGGTCGATCGATCGTTGCGATAGAAAGTTAGAATTTAGTTAGGATTTCACGTTTTGAATTACGCCAGCATCTATAAAAATGAAGAACGGAAATAAATTAAAAATAGTTAGCTTACAGAAATAATAAACAAGAGCGAAACCTCAGCTATTACATTAATTTGTAAGTTAAAGTTTTAAAAAGAAGAAAAAGGACGGACGGTTAAATATCCGTGTCCGGTCGAAAATCCTAGGTTTCATCGGAGCAGATAAGTTTGAAAGCGATAAAAAGTTGCGCAATGGCTCGCGAAATTTAATTGTCGCGCGAATCGAAGCGATCGATCGAAGGATTGGGGAGCGGCGATCGTGGCTTTTGAAGAAAAGTTGGGTTCGCGCAAGCCGACGACTTTTGCAATCGCTTTCTCGTTTTCCCGATTGACACTCGCGAGCGAGCGAACAATAGTCGCGTTTTATTACCAAAAACAAGAAGAATGAAGTGAAGTAGTGAATTATGAAGCGACTCGTTCCTCGCGTTTTTCGAGCTCGAGCGCTTAAATCGGGCCCAGCGAGGAAAGTCCTCGTGGAAGACGCTGAGCCACGGAGAGGGAGGGAGTGAGAGGGAGGGAGAGGGAGGGAAAGGGTAGGAGGTGGGGACAGAAGCAAGCGATTCCGAGGCACTCGATCCGATCCTCGAGCATCCGCTGCTCCGCGGACTTTCCAACTCCCCGGCGCTTTCACTCGACTGCTCTGCGGAGAAGGCGTGCACGAGTGTGACGAGCGTTTCCTGCCTCTTCCTCTCGCCGACACTCGTCGTACTCGGGCCGCGCTGGACGGTGATCAACCGTGCGACCGCGATGATTCCCCGGAACGTCTAAGCCGCCCCTTCGAGTGAACCGTCGTCTGCCCTGCCTTATCACCTTATCACCTTATCTCATCCTCGTTCCCTCGACCAATTTCCATCTACGATGTGCCGATCGAGTCCGCGCGAGAAAGCGATCGTCTAATCGTCCGAGAGGTGATACGCAAGTGCGCTCGCGCTCCGTTCGCTTCCCAGGATCAACTTTCTACGCCGCGAAAAATCTTTCTTCTATTGTTCTTCGATCGTTTTTCCATCTTTCTTCGACCTTTGTCCCCCGAACCGTCAACAAAACCGATACGCTCACTGTCCGCGGAAGCTTCCTCGAAGGAGACAAAACCGACAAAAATTCTCCTTGGACAGTCGCGTTGAACAAATTTGTCTTTTTCGGGTTCAACGAGACCCAAAACATCCAGTAAAAGCGCACCGGGATATATTTCTAAGAGCGTTGTTTCGTCTATGTAAATCGATCTCCGCGTTCCCGGAACAACTAGAAAGTGAACAAATACAGATATTTTTGTGCAGCGTTGCTCGGTTGTAATCGCGTCCAAATTTTGAAAGGTCGGCCGGAGAGAAAGAACAAGAAAACGGTCGAACTTGTTTTTATTCTAGGCGCGAGTACGTGAACCTCCGATGCGCGATTAGTATGCGTCGGTGCCGGTTCCGATAACGTAAGACGACACGATTGCATCTCATCTTCTCGAAACAGCGAAAAAAGTTGATAAAAATATTGTCCAACGTCGGCGACGAGATAAAAATAAAAAGGCGATAAAAACAAGCAGAATTTTACAAAAAATTGGATTATAGATTATTTTTGGCGTTATTTTTGGCGTTATTTTTGGCGTTATTGTTAACGAAACGGTTGAGCGTCGAGGCGCATTTATCGTTTTCGTTCCATTTTCGCGCTCCGATCGACGCTTTCGACGGTACGAACGCGAGCGAATAAAATTTGCCCCACCGAGTCGCGGTTTAAATAAGAAAAGAATACAGTTTTGGTTACAGTGCTCCAAGTACCGCCCGAGGATCCGCGAGGAGAAGAAAGATAACAACTCGGTGTAATGGATATCAGCGAGTTTTTCGCGATCGTTTACGATTTCGCGCTGTTCGCGGTGATGGCCGTCGTGTACACCGCGGAGTCCATGGTGTCGATGTTCATCCCGCGCCGATACAGAAGCAAGGATCTCAGCCCGGAGGTTGCCCTGGTTACGGGCGCTGCCGGTGGAATCGGTCGCCTGATCGCCATCAAGCTCGCCAAGCGCGGCTGCAACGTCGTTGTCTGGGATATTAACAAAACAGGTGAGCAGCTCTGCTTTCGTTGTCCGATCATTCGCCTCCGAGCGGATTCGGAATCCTTGGTCCTCGGTGACGGCGAACCGACCGGTAAAAAACGAGCGACGTTGCTCTTCCAAGAGGCGCTTTCCCTCGGCGACGACTACTTTCCTTATTTTATTTACTCCTCCATAAATCTTTTGTTACGTTTATCAGCGAGGGAGCGGTTTTTTCGAATACGCGTACGCAACCTGCGTATTTCGATCGCGAGTTATGGTCGAGAAGACGCCGTTTATAAAATAAACAATGCTGCGAAATGTTTTACGTATTATCGTAAATATTATAAAAATTTATAAAAACCTCCTATACTCTATTCTGTACTCCACGACACGTCGCATAAAAAGTAAAATAAAAATAATAATTTGTGCAACGTGTTACGTTATTTTGCATAAGAGATAAATCGATTTTATGACTTTTTTTTATGGAAAAATTTAAGAATATTCAAAAGCTTAAAAATAGTACGGGTAAGAAAATTCTTTGTATAAAATAAATTGATTTGCTATAATTTTAAATCGATTTAAAAAACTTGGGCTCTTTAACCTACTTCTTTCTTTCGATTACACTGTAACGTAAGATTTTTGAACATTTTATTGTAAATCGACAAAAGATATTTTATTAATTTTTATCGATAAAAATTACCGCGTAATTTAGAATATTCGTTGTATACCGTGAGATGCATTTTTTATATTTATTAAAATTTTATTTAATCTATTTAAGATAATTGTATTTCTAATTAAAAAATCTCAATAAATGAATCACGAGGGTGAAATTTGAGTAAAAAACAAAAGAGAGATTTCTAATTTTTTTCAAAATGTATATTATTTTTTGTTATTTTGTTTAGCTTTCCATTCCTTCTGTTCCGATATATTTTCAACTATGCTCTTCGAGAATGATTAAAAATGTAACAAAATCGAATTTTGTTAAAATTGAAAACGAGAATAATTTTGTCCTTTGATCGTCGAATCGAGTCGAATCAAATTCGTAGTCGAGACGCGACGAGTGTAAATATTTTAAAAAAATATTACAAGTGTTTTTTGAACAGCTTACAAGTACGGCATATGAATGAAGTAAGACATCACTCGCGTTACTCCATTCGAATACGCGTAATGTGGAAATAATCTTCGCTTGCGCATGCGACAAAAATACATTGATTTAAAACTATACAAGTTATTCAATTACAATTCTAACCAACATTGGAACTCTACGTTGATTCGTTGCGAAATTACGTTTAGCCGCAGGTATAATTATACGATCGTTCGTATCGATATTACTCGTAGTTTTTCAAAGTAAGTAGTGTATCGTGGTGAAAGATCTCCTCCGGAGTAAAACGGGACACCCTTTGCATATTACGGAGGCTCGCTCGAAGATTCTACGGTATTGCGAAGTACAAGAGGAAAGTACTTTCCAAGCAAATTAAAGTTTCTTCTACCGTGACTCAAAACTCGCGATTCTTTATTTAGAAAGCTAATCCTTAGAGTTCTCCTTCATTGATAAAACTATAATTAGATGATATTTTTATAAATATTTTCCTACGGAAAAGTAGTAACCGATTTCTATTTCCTTTGATTTTTTTTAAATGCTCCGTAGATTTTAAATAACGATAAAACAGTTACCTATCGTTTTTTTTAATTCAAATTTAGTGTATATTTATTATTATAATTGTTATATTCATTCATTTTATTTAATATACGAATATTAAAAATTTTTGTTTTGTCGATTGCTTAAATCTTATTCGTTGTTATACCATTTTATATTTATTACTATCAATAAACGCAGAGAAAATAAAAATTTAGTTTTTTAAAGAAACAACGTTAATTGTATATCCTTATTATATCGTTAACATTACAATTATTTATATAATATTTTTTAAAATAACGTAACGTTATGTGAAAAATAAATTTATTATAATATATCACGATTAACTATTCTAAGCTTACGATTAATTATATTTGTAGTAACGAATACGTAATTAGAATAATAAATAAGAAGCAGAACTTTTACTGCCTAAGTTAGAGAAGTAATACAATAATACGTGTGTTGTAGGTGTTGAAGAAACTGCGAAAATTATAGAAGAATCCGGAGGTAAATGTAGGGCCTATCATTGCGATATTACTGTAAGAGAAGAAGTTTACAAAACCGCTAAGGCCGTCAAACTCGAAGTAGGCAATGTGAGTTAGATTTTTCAATTATCTATATTTATAAATTTTTTCAGTTTTCCAAGTAAATCGTAGCGTATCCATGGAAATGATTAATAATTTTTTCTTATAAATTTTTCTATGGTGCTACGAAAATATTTCAAATTATGTTTCATTAATATTACGTTTATTTTGTAAAAGAAAAATGTTGAAAAATTGAAGACGCATCATCGTACATTTGTACAATTTGTAAAATAAATAGAAAACATCAATGGTTTAATAAATCGTAACTATATAACTACGATTAAACCTAAACTTAAGAAATGTATCGATTTACGTTATGCAAATAAAAGTTAAGCCTTTGGGTTATTTAAAAAAATATCGATACATTATCTTACAATTGAGTTATACTGTGTTTGTAGTAAATATGTAATTCTTATTTTAAATAAATTGTTATTTCTAAAATTGTTATTTTTAAGAAACATAAACAATTGTACTTATAAAATTTAACTAAACTAATATTAACTAAGAGCTTATATTTACCGTAAAATCATTACGTAGCTTATTTATAATTACTATTTATAATTTTAGGTAACAATACTGGTTAATAATGCAGGATACGTTTACGGTAAAACTTTATTAGACATTCCTGATGATGAAATTGAACGAACTTTTAAAGTAAACAGCATTTCGCATTATTGGGTTTGTATTTTTTATAATTGTATCGATATCTAGATTATAATGATCATAGTAACGAATAGTATAAAAATGACATTTAACTAAATTCAAATGTGTATTTTTTCTTTTCTTTCATATTTTCGCATTATTTTTAAATACCGATTTTTATAAAAATATAGCCAATCGGTATAAATGACGGATAAAAATTATTTTCATTAAATAAAACAAAAATAATTAATAATTTCATTATGTCGAAACATGATAGAATTTGGATACGATATCGTCATTTATATAATAGTTTCTTCGTACTACTATTGAAACTGCTTACGAAGTTATAATACGCAAAATTATAATTTTTCGTTAAAATAGATCGTAAAGTCATTTTTACAAGAAATGATGAAAGAAAATCATGGTCACATCGTCACGATTGCGAGCGTTGCTGGATTTTTAGGGACGTATAATTGCACAGATTATTCAGCAACGAAATTCGCAGCCATCGGATTTCACGAAAGCCTTTTCTGTGAATTAAAGGTAAAAGATCGATCGTCGTTACTTGTAAGAATTTATAATGGAAAAATTTACGTTTAAATTAAAATTATTATAAATCGCAGGCCCATGGTTACGATGGTATTAATACAACGTTGATTTGTCCATATTTTATCGATACAGGCATGTTTAGCGGAGTAAAACCAAGGTAAGGTTATTTATTATTATAATCACGTACAAGAGTTTTGAAAATTTTATTTGTTTTCTACGTTTATCGCGTGCTCTATCTATCTTTTTATTTAATTTCTACTTTATCTTTAAAGACTTAAACCTATGCTTCAACCAGAGTATGTTGCAAACGAAGTTGTAGCCGCAATATTAACTAATGAGATTTGCGTGATATTGCCAAGGATCATTCGATTCCTCTTACCACTCAAATTGTAATATAATAATCTTTATACATACGTACAAACTTTTTAAATTATATATACTTACAATAATATATTCGGATCTAATTATACTTTTTTTAACTTTTTAGTTTATTGCCAGCAAAACTATGTTGGATCGTGATGTATTACATTATTCAAGGACCGCAGACAATGATGACGTTGAAATCTCGAGATGTAGAAGAGATAAAATCGTGAATTATTATATACGTATTTTTTCACCGAAAGATATAATATTTGTATAATAATGTTTATTTCTTTATACAATTATATTTATTATATACTTGTACACAATGTCGTATTAGTTTCGTACATAAACAACAAAATCCCGTTTCCACGATCGATATCGAGCACAATCCATTTATGTAATTAATTTGTTTCGATAAGCCCAATAATAACACTTATTATATGTCATTCATATTTATTGTACGTTATTAAACATAAGAAGTACACTAACGAGTAAAAAATAATATAAATAATTGGAGGGATAATAAACGCTTGTTCTAAATACATATTACGAATCTTACCAAGTCGAAAAGCAAAGTTTGAAACGTTGACTTAGGTTGACTTAGGTTAATACTGGATTATTTAATATGCGTCACGGTATCACGTTTAATATATTCAGCGTTATACGTTATTTGATCATTTTAAGTTTACTTAATTCACCCGATTCACTTGCAACAATTTAATAACGATTGCGATGATTCCGCAACGATTATTTTTTATAAGAACGAATATGAACTAACGTAAAACTTAAATTTTTTATTTATATACTGATACTATCGGAGACTGTATACGATTCATAAAAGCGTAAGATATACTACAATAGATAATAAATTCTAGTCTTTTTTCTCTTTCCTCGTATCTCTTCTAATTTATATCGATAATTTATTTTTATTCTATAACTAATCCAACGATAAAAATGTAACTTTTAGCTTTTATAGTTTTTCAATGCAATGTTATCTTATTATTAAAGGCCCAATTCTATCATTCGGTAAAAAACATATTTATATATTACACGAAAAAGTTATATCACTGAAAATTTTTTGTTAAATATTTCTAAAAACTTACCGTGCGAGTATATTAATGTAAAGTTTATTAATACAGTAATTTTTTTATAATATAATCATCCTAAAAAATATTAAGTTGAATATGATTAACAAAGTATTTTATTACATACATATTATTTATAATTTTTCTGTTACGAATAAAAATAAAATTATACACTTTTGAAAGTTAATGATAAAATAGTTTGAATACTCTGAAAAGTAAAAAGGAATCTATCGTTAAAACACCTCAAACTATACATATATTGTAAACAATGTAAAAATAATAATTATATAAATGTATTTTAACCAAGCATTTTTTAATTTAAGACCATCTTTGAATTAAAAATAGTATAATACTTTTATAGTTATTTTTTCTCGATATTTTTTAGCAAGAAGATTTTAAAATATTGTTATTGTTTAATTTTGTTACTTTTTATTATATTATTCTTTTAGTATTATTTTTCATTTATTTATATTATATTTAAAAAAAATGTATGTAACACATTAAAGCGTTGTATTTGCGTTCTTTTTATGCACCTAAAAGAATATTTTTGAATTTATTACGAAATGAAATATAATGTATTAGTAGAAAAATAATTCACCATATAAAATAAAAAAAGATAAAAAATTTTCATACATTTTTTATACCTATTTGAATAGGTTATCTTTTGATAATTAAAGATTTAACAAATTATGATTGATTTATAAATATTTATTAATATACAATATTATTTTAGTAATTATTCAAGTTTATATATAATTAAAACGTTAAAATGAAATGTATTTTTATTTAAGATAAAAATAATTATTTTCGATTAATTACATTAGAATAAATTAAGTACTATGTGTATACTGGTAAATATGAAATTGTTCTTTTAATGGCATTTGATTCTTAATGTGACCAATTCGATAAATTACATTTTATAATTAATGTTAAAATTAATGCTGTTCCATAATATATTTTGTAGTTTATTACAAAGGTACATAAAATTCAATTATTTGCAAAAATATTGCTACATTTCAATTAACGTTTTATAAATAAATTATCTTTAAAAGTATTCTGTATATTTTATACTATTTTGAGTGATACTTTAATATTATTTTATTTGAATTTCTATTACATGTATTTAAAGCTTAGGCATTTGATTAGTAAATTATAATTTTTAATATATCTCTTTCGATTTTAAAATATTTTTATATTAAATTTATAAATACTTCACACGGCTTATGCATTTATTTAATTTATAATTGTAATCTTTTTATTATAATACTATCTAAGCCTACATTTATTATTGTTTAAGAATTTAAGCAATTCGATTTTTTGTAAAAGTTTATCTACAAAATAGATTTGTAAAATGAATTTAGTTTTTTATTTTATTTTAGAAAAATTTTTGGATAGATTTTAATAATAAAAAGCCATAAACGTTGTTCCATGGTAAATTTGAATGTCAAATTCTTGTTCAATACTTATTTTAAATTTTTATTGCAGTACAATTAATTTTTTAATCTTAAACAACGTATTAATTATTTCAATAATTTTAATAAAGCAAGATAAAATTAGTTTGAAAATATCCCAATTTCGTGAAATTTTGTTAAATATGTAAACTTGATATTTCAATTTTTTTAACATCTTGACAATAACTTTTCAAGAGTGGAATTGTAGAAGATACGTCAAATTGGTATTTTTTATATTTTATGTCTCTTATCGAATACCTGTATTTAATTTTCTAAATTTATCTTGTAATATAAGCTAACGTTTATTTTAATTAAATAACATAAACTTTTAACGTGTATATAAAATTCTCATAAAATGTCTCGATAAAAATAAGTTCATAATAAAATATTCTTTTGACTTTTATTTATATTTTTTTTAGTATTTCATACACAAGTAAATCACCCGAGTGCAGTTTAAATTAAAATTGAAGGTTTTTTAAATTGTATCAGTCGTAATTAGGTCGAAGTAGGAATTAGATAATAAAAAAGAAACAAATTTTTCATATTAAATCGATAAATGTTTTATGAAAATTAAAAAACACTAAATTTATTCATATATAAAATTTATCTACAATATATACAGCGTAATCATTTTTTTCGTTTACTTAAACTTTTACAAAAAATAAACAAGATTAGGTAAAATAATAAAGAAATATTTATATTTTCCATAAATAAATTGTAGTTATATAAATAGTCTTGGCTTCTTCCAAAGATGAACTGTTTCAATTGGTAACTGAAAAAATATCAAAGCAATACTTTTTTCAATCTTATAGATATTATTTCTGCAGAAGTAAATCATGTAGGTAATTGAATTTCAGAAATATTTTATGCGTTATTTTTTAATTGTTAATATGATGAGTTTACGGTAGATATAAATGCGGAATGTGGTCTCATAATGTCTTATTGGTCAAATGTGATTGCAATTCAACGAAGGAATTAAAAGATAACTAAAAGCTATCCGAAAGACGGAATATATTTGTGAACCAGGTGAAAAATCTTGTGAAAACGATACTTCGGAGTTCTATGATAATAACGCATTACAATAGCTTATCACACTTGAGTTTCATCCTTTATAAATGAATAAAATTAAAATGATTGCTGTTATTATAAATCTTATTATAGAAAATGAGAAATTCTATTCTCTTTATCCTATTTCTTTATTCGATTGTTCGATTTTGATCAAGAAGATCATATTACAATAAGTGCAAGCAATAATAAGCAATAAATGCGAACACATTATATCTCAACCTTTTAAATAAATATATATATATATTTTTTAAATAAACATAGTAGATTTGATAAAATTCTCTTTTACGTATTATAGAATTAAAAAATATAAAACGTAGATAAAAATAGTAAAGAATAGGATGGGAATAATAGTAGTTATATTGGGCTAGTAAAAACTCTTTTCCAAAATCGGATCAATCCGTCGATGATGAGTTATGGTGTACAATTTATGGAAATTGAATTTGCAACGATGAATGTCAACATGTTCCAAAAAATATAAATAAGTTCCGATGTAAAAGCTCGAATGGGATAGTAGAAACAGATAAGTGATCGATGGTTCTAATTTTCTATCGCTAGCGTCGTTTGAAAGACTGTAACTATGTATATTTTTAAGAATTTTAATATTCCGTTGATTAGCTGCATAAATATTACTACCTATTACTCCTCTATATAAGTCGTATAATTTTTTTCTTTCAAAAATACGTATATCACAGCCAATTTTAATTACGGTGGAACATTACTTGTTTTATAAAAATTAAACCGCTTTAATATCATTACATTATAATTAATTTAGTTTTGATAGTCATCTTTAGAATGAATGTAAATTTAATAAAAAAAGTAAATGTAATGAAAATATAAACTAGTTAAATAAAAATATTAAAGGAGTTTATCATTTCAAAGATTATATTAATATATTTATACAATTATATTTGATTTTATATAAAATCTTCCTAAACTTGTACGTATAGACGCTATGAATATACCCGTTTACATTTGTTTGTATAATCAATACATTTGATAAAAACAGATGGTAAAACTTTTTATAAATTGTGATTCAATTTAAAAAGCAAATATAATGGATTTAAACATTTTCAATGTAAAAGGTTTTGTTATATCTCTAATCAAAAACAAAAGAAATTTGATAAAATATCTAATATTAAAGGATACTCAATTTTTTACAAGAATACTACTCATCTCGCCACGTTACAAAATACGTTTGTGACTTGTCGATGAATAATTCATCTCGCGTGAAGCACGGCATTAAGCTCTTGGATAGCGAAAGATTTCATCTTTCCGGTAAGCGCTATGAGAGTGACATTTACGTCCTTGTTGGAAATAGATTCAAACTATATTTGATATAATCAAATATCTTTTAAGAGAAAAACCGATTACAAATGTTTTAAAATAAAAAAGCAGCCTCGCTTTTTACGTTTGTAATACCCTACTTCGATGATGCGAAAATTAGAAGTCTTGGAGATATTAAATGAGAAAAAATGTGCTTATATCATAAGTATCCATAAAGGATACGTCACACGTATAGTTAAAAAATTTATCATAATTTTACGATTAAAATTACAATAAATCAAAAAAGTAGGTCAATCCTTGTCCAATCTCCCAGATTGATATACCAGTATTTAATTCATGCGCAAGATCTAGCCTAGACATTATTGAATAAAGCGTAGGAAAGAAAACAAATCCACCATCATTGCTTCTGGAATAAAAATTTATAATTTAAAATCCAAATGTATTTTTATTTAACCTGTACATGTTTACTTACTTTACTTCAAAAAAATGTTCTTTGCTTTTGTCATCCCACTGGATTTTGCCTTTAAAACTTTCAAGAAGTTTTAAATATTGTGATTCTACAATGGGTCCACCACCGGTAGGTGTATAATGATAACCATAATAATTTAAACCCATTAATATTTGAGTTCTTTTTGGATCTTGAAAATCAGGAACAAGATTTTCGATACAAGTTCTTATCCACTCAATGGGTGCATTAGGTCCAGGATTTTGAACGCTCGAGAAATCATAAGTCATAAGTGAAAAATATCTTATGTGTGGTGCAAGCAAATCAAACGCTTTTTTGGTAAAAAGTTCATTATCCATTCTGTAAAGTAAAAATAATTTGATAATTATTTACAAAATTAATTTTTATTAAAAGAATTTAATAGTAATTAAATTATACCCTCTCTGAGGTGGAACAGCTAATATCGTATCTAGATTTTTTTTTCTTAATCCATCCGCTATAGAATTTATTAAAGATACAATCAAATTTTTTTTTGCTCCAGAAAATACAAACTGATTCCATATTTCTAAAACGTATCCATCAAATGGGTAAGCCTAGAATATTTAAATTTTATAAATTAAAATATAGGATTATTTGATGAATCCATACATCGAAACACATTCGTTGCATTTAAGATTATCGTAGAATTAGTTTTTAATAAATAAAGAATTTGGCGATCAAACCTTTAATTACAAAATTTATGTCCATATATTATAGTTAAGATGATCTTCGTAATTCAATGAATTATAGACATAAACTATACACTGTTTCAAAATATAAGCTTGAAAATTATTATAAATAGATTTAAGTCATTGAATGCGAATATAAAACAAAAGTATAAAACGGGAGTGTAAAAGAACAATATAAAATAAATTAGTAGCGAAGCGAATAAACGAGAATACCTCTAATACATTGGGCAATTGAAATTATAATAAAGAAATTTGAACAGATCCGTGTACAGCTTTGGTGACCCTTTATAAAAAAAGGAACTATCGAGTTTAAAGTCAAGCTAATTACTTAATTATAAAAAATAACGTGTACTTATCACTGGCAATTAAAATAGTGCCACTACAAAATATAGAATTGCAAAATAGGTAATTAAATCAATCAGTTTCTAAAAGATATATACATTTTTTTACGATAGAACTTTTTCAAACGATAATAAGTATAAATATATTAAATGTCGAGTTATACTCTTAAGAGAGATAGAATATATTTTTTTCGAATTTTCAAATCAATATTAAATAGTTATATAATATATATTATAAATTTCACTGTATAATATATTCTATTAATTTAAAAAATAAAAGATAAAAAGATTTATTTACCTCGGTAATATCACATAATACTCTAATTAATTTATCTCTTTTTTTAATATCACTGTAAAGCGTGATAACATCATCGTTAGACCAGCCTTCAAAAAGTACTCTTGGTAGAACTATAAAATGATAATATATATAAACAAAGATCCTAATAAAATAAAATGTTATAAAATACTTACTCTTAACGGTATGATTCTCGTTATCGGCAGATTTCATATCGTGTATCCACAGTTTTTGAATGTCGTGCGTAGGAATTTTTAAAAAATCTTTACTATTTATCGTGAACCACACTGGAGAAATCATATCAAATTTTCCATGAAACCTTTTTGCATTTTCATAGCCTCCGCCGTTCCACTATTAATTTAAAAATTATATCCTAAATGTATTCGTATTAAAGTACACTTATATTTTTATTATCAAAGTGAAGCATTAAATACGAAAAAATACTTATCTCTTATCCATATTATTATAATTTTTGTATCGAATCGACTATTCTTTGAAAATTAATCATTTAAAACGAGTATTAAAAAATACTCAAATTGTCATATAAATATATTTAAACAAATATTTATTTTAATTAGTTATTAATAGCAATAATAATATAAATTTATAAAATTTATAAAATAAAGAAATAAATTACGTTATTCAAATATGATTAATGTACACAATACCGTATAGTTTTGTAAACTCGACGTTCGATTCTGTTCGGTAAATTAAAAATAGTAATTACCGGTGTAATGTATCCGAGCACATCACCAGCCGTAAATCGTCTGCTGATTGTATTTTTACCATGAAGATTAGCTTCTCTTAAAATATCCTTAACTTTTGGTTCTTGTTTAACCAAATATCTTTGATAAACATCCTTATCGGTAGGCCCTATCTGGAAACAATAAAATTGTTGGTTAAGCAAAAACGCAATGTAAATTAATATAAATAATAAATTTAACCTATACTCATTTTTACTAAATAGCTCTTTCGATAAATAATATAGATGAAGATAATATTTAAATACGTTAAACGTTTATTTAAAATATTAATCTTCTTTTACAACCTACCTTTTTTACTTTTTCTTGTTTTTTTGTTTTTTTTCCCTGTTGAGGAGATAAAGTTCCATCGACTGCACCAAAGATAAGTAATAATTTGCATATTAACGCGAGTATATGCATTTCTTTAATTTATAAAATTAAAAATGAAACATCTACTGTAAAGCCATAAGAAGGATGAGAAGGATGACTTGTTTATCTTGGACATTCGACGAACCGAACCGGCAATGATACGGACGGCGTTTCTGCGCCTGCGCGTTTTTTTCTCATTCTTTAAACGATACCATTATTACATAAAAAGTACTTCAATTATTCGTCAATAACAAGAATATTTTTCGACACTCAAATACATTTTTAAATGTTGAAAATGGAATTCTTTTAGTGAAATTGTACATAATAATATCTTATGTTAGAATTTGATAAATAGAAATTCTTTGCAATAAAAAATAAATAGTTTTTACCGCAAGCTTCGAAGTATTTTTAAAATGTTGCATTGCTTAAATTAACAGTTGCAATGGATTAGTCGTATTGCGTCGTCGGTTTTTATACTTTGCAACAATCGTTTACGTGTACGCGTCTCGTTCATCGGTCGTATCGATACGTAATATGGAATTTTAATAGGTTTCTGAAACAAGTTTAATGCTTAGAAGCAATTTCGTTGAAAATAAAATAAGGAAACGTTTCTTTTCGAAATATTTTTTAATTTATTTTTGTTAAACTTTATTTATTTAAACTTTGGATTTCGCTAGCCATGTAATTCTATTCTGTTTAATATTTATTAAATTATATTATATTAAGTTATCTAGTTTTCGTATTCAAAGTTTCCTTCAAGTTTTCTTTTTAGATTTTACGAGGTTGAAAATATCTAAAGGGAGATTCGTAAAAATCGGTTGTTTATTTGGTGGCGCGATGTTTTGTCTTCGAAACAGAGACCGTTCGATTTATGTCGTACGTTGATTTAATAATTAAGTGTTTTAAGGGAGAAGCTTAAAGTTTCCATCGAAATATCAACTAATTCGTTACTTCTCGAACGAGGAGAACTATTGGGTAAGGGACGATCGAGTATCCTAGATACCAAGAAAACACTTTTTAGAGCGGAGCTAATAGATCGAGTCAAAGGTGCATTTATGGTAAGTTGTGGTAAGTTGTGGTAAGTTGTGGTAAGTTGTGGTAAGTTGTGGTAAGTTTTTTTTAGAAGAAGCAAACCTTCCGTTCGGATCGTTTCTTCCTCATCTCCGAAAAATTTGTTTAACGTTCGGATTTTTGGCTAGGACAATGGACGGAAAGGAATTGAACAACCCAGTTTTTCATTGAACAGGTTGCGATGTGAATTAATGGTTTTTGGCGGAGGAAATTGCGAATTAGAATAGTTAACGATTTTCGGTGGTGAATGCAGAGCTGTGCTTTACGTATACGTAGAAATTTAGAATATATATATTTTATACCGGCGATAACTTTTTTATCGTCGATGCAGAAAATTGACATCGAAGATTGGAAAAAAAGGTGGATTTCAGAGTCCCTATTTATTATAGTATGGGGGTATTTGTACGAGAATCGAAGAGTGGAGGGGTTAGGAGAGTAGGGGAAAAGAACTTTGGATTCAATGATTGCGAGTAGCGAATATTAACCGATAAGGGATGACGCAGGATACGTGATATATCGTTGATTGAAATGTGGAGGTGTCCGCGGTTAGAAGCGCGGTACTTGTCTTTCTCATTTGCGTAAATAAGTTTAGTCGATGAATCGTCTTTTAATCAGGTAGGCATGGTATGCTTTGGAGTATAGAAATGTAATTTCAAGTTTCTCGGTAATAATTTACCCTGTAAGTAAAACGTTGACAGCGTTTTTTATTTTTAAATTAAATATTTAGATCACCGCGAGTACGTAATTATGTTTTTTGATCGGGGAAGGAAGACTAAAGATAAACTTTTGATATGACATTTAAATATATACAAAATGTTTTACATTGATATACATCAAGTTTTTTTAAATAAGTTTAAACGTTTTGGTATGTTTGAACGTTTTAGCAAATAAATTTTTTTTATATATGTTCGATAAAATTTTTCATAAAAATTTTGTATATTGCATTATATATTTGATTAATTAAAAACTAATTAAATGTATCAGAAAATATATTACAAGGTTCGTAAAATTGTTAACGAAACTAATTTTACGTCTTTAAATTTAAATAATATTGGCATAGTAAGTTGTCCATAAAATCGCAAGTAATGTTAAATAAGTAAATTTCGCGGAAACGATTATATTCAACGTACATTATACGAGAGTATGATTTATACGTATAAATGTGCAAAGTTTGACGGTATTAATAATGATTTATGCATAATCATATTACATTAAACTTATAGGAAGAACTCAGATTTCTATTATTTTAATTTACTAGAAATTTAATCTTCAATTTTTTTTAATACATGTTAAAAAGTATAATGAAGCACTTGTAACAAAAATAAATTGAATATAACTGTTTCTAATTTCTTCTTAGTACTACTGTTTGCAAAATACTAAAGAATACTTTGTTTATTACTATGTTTATTCAATCTAATTAGATTTAGTAAAAATTATATTATTACAAAAATAATGATATGCTTAAGTATTTCAATATCGCTGAACTTCCTCGTTCCGTTTTCACATAATATTGTATAACATAATATAATTGTTAAAGATTTTACTCCATGATAGTATAAAATCAAAATTATCGCCGTATAGAAAAAAAGTAGTTTTTGTAGAATTCCATTGATTTATAAATAATTTGCCTAACAAATATATGATTTTATCAACATTATTTTTAATAAAATAAATTTAATTAATATATATTGTTTTATGTGATACGAAACTAAATTATTTAATCTAGACTATATACTTTACTAATGATAATTGTTATGTAATATAATATTATAATTATTATAAAATTTTTTTTTCATATATTTTTGTATATTATTTTTATTTATTTGACTATATAGTATTTTTAATAAAGCAAAGTGTTTTTTTTAAATACAACCATTATCTATTTCAATTATATTTATATTATATAAAATTACATTAAAATAAGTTTCTTTAAAACGTAATGATTATAATTCAAATAATATTACCATAACTGCATAATAGATTATTATTAGTATATCTTTTAAAATTCAAAATATAATTAGTTTAAATTTTCTTCCGCATAACTAATTCTAGTTTAAAAGGAAATTTACGGTTAGAACTTATTTAAAATTATTTTTTGGAACACGTAATTTCAAGAAAATTTTTCTACACGCGTACACACCAAATTTTTGGAATATTCTTATAATATAATATTTTCCCTTCATTATTAAAACAAATTATCATTTAATTTGGAAATATTTATCGCTATAATTTTAATAGTTATTATATCGCGTGCGTCAATATGTATATTTATAAAAGAAAAAATTTGTTTGAATTAAAATATCCTCTTATAAAGTATTAATTATAAAAGGCTATATAGTTTAATTAAGATTTTTATAAGTTAGAATGTTACGTGTAAAAATATTGATATACTTTAAGCAAATCGGTAAAATTATTAAATTATTAAAAGATATATTATACTATATATCGTTAATCGAAAACTTAATAAATGATATTTTGATAAATTTCGATCATCGTTTTGTTTATGAAAAGCATAAAAAGACAAAAAATATTTCTACAACGTAAAATTCGGTAAGTAATAACGTTAAATTAATTGCTCGCATATAAATTTCAAGTTTTTTAACACTGATAAATTTTATTTGCTTACGAAAACTATGATTCCAATACGATATTCATTTACAGCGACAAAACTAGGAGCTATTAAATATATAATTTTATGCAATTTGCACGTGATTACAAAAAATATTAAAATGTACTCGGAAAACGAAAAACTCAACGAGATATCGTTTTAAAAATTGTAAAAACGTCACAATATTTAGTACGGAAGATCGAGTTCATTTCTTTGAAATGAAATTTTAGGTCGGTTGAAAATACTCGAAAAAATATATTATCGCAATCAATAAATTATCGGCATAAACTAAACTATTTAACGATAAAAGTTGAGTGGGCAATCGATTAACACGGAGGCTGATTAAACTTGTAATTTAGAAATCGATTTGGTTTGCCGTTAGATAAGAGATGGATACATAAGGAAATGTACGGAGAGAAACTTGTCGAAAATGCTTAAGAGTCGCGGTAACATTTTTGGCGACTACGCGATTTGAAAATAGCTTTAAATGCAACCGCGTGATGAAAGAGAAGCAAATAAAAGGGACGAATATGCATAAATGTTTAACAGAAGCGAAGTTTTTGACTTTAACTTTTTTTAAGAAGGATGGGAAGCCGCGAAGGAGCTCACGAATCGATATAGCCGTGGTCGTCGCCTCGGTCGTCGCCTCGGTCGTCGCCTCGGTCGTCGCCTCGGTCGTCGTCTCGATCGTCGTCGCGGTCGTCACCGTAGTCATCGCCTCGGTCGGCGTCGCGGTCGTCGTCGCGGTCTTCGCGGTCCTCTCGGTCATCCCGGCGAGCGAAAGACTAGATTTCGGTGGGGGACTCTCGGCGGTGGTTCGAAAGTGCGAGCTCCGAGTCCGCTCCCGCGTGAAAACTCGGCACTCCGCGGACGCGGCTGCGCCTCTCTTGAGAACTTTCCTTCTCGTGCGTGCGAGTACTTCCGAGTCTCTCGATTCCTCGCGGAGGTTTTTACGTCAGCTCGGTGCGAGTGCTTGGACGAGATGTCGCGTTCCTGGTCGCGTTCCTGGTCGCGTTCCTGCTCCTTCCTGGTTGTTCTTCTCGTCCTGCTGTGCGACCAAACTTTTGGTGAGATATCTAGTTTGTAAGCGAGGCCTTGCCGGGCTTTTTGTTCTCGGTGTCAGCGATAGGCGCATTGCTCGGGAGATGGGAAACTTCCAGTTTTCGTCTATTCTATTTTATCTCTTTTTAAAATTCCTAGTTTAAAAAAATTGCTTTATACCGCTCCGCGTTCGTTTCTTCGTCTTTGAATTCGTTTACCTGTATTCATATTGTTCGCGGCATTCTTGCTTCAATTTCACCGATGATTAAAATTGATAAAGACTTGCTCGTTATAGACTTCATAATTTTGTTTCGACCGAGTTTCTCCGTTTCTTCTGAGCCTTTACGCGTGATATATTTATTGATTTCGTGTACCATCGGTATTTTTACGCGTTAAAATAATTCTTATTCGATCGATGAAAAATTTTACTCTAATTTTAATCGTTGCGAGATTCATAATTTTAGAATTAAACGTAGGTGAATTTTCTGTACATTTCGGATGCGTTATTTTTAAGAGAATTGGATAATTAAATAAATAATTATTAAATTGCTTCGCGAATCGATAAGAGCGTGTAATTTTTATCCTTAAATTTTATTAATATGATTAGCTGAAAATGTTTAAATAATCTTATGTATCGTGTAAATATCCGTAAAACGAGAATAAAATTACTTTCGTATTTTATATGAAAGTAAATTTTTGATTAAATTAAAAATAATCGCGATAAGAGCTTTTTAAATAAGTTCTTAAACGATATAATTACGTGAAAAAATTTTTTCCGATAAAATAAATGTACGGCAAAGAAAGCTTTGGAAAGTATATTAGCGGGTATAATTTAAAAAATAATTTTTATAGTAAAAAATTTTAACTACAAAATTATATACGTAAAACGAGTAAACATATTTTTAAATTCATTTTTCTTTGATATTGAGATGTAAAAAATATTAATCTATACGTTAGCTTACATTCGCTGCAATATAATCATAAATATTATTACAAACTTATTCGCGTTCGTTGATTCAATATTTTTAAAAACAATATTTATGGATTTGATATTTGCAAATATAACAAAATTAATACATTATCTACGCAAAGTAGTTAAATAATTCTGTCGATACTTTATCTAAGCAATTAAAAATACGATCTTTAATGTTATATATATCTTGAATTTATGTAATAATTAAATAAATTATACGGCATAATGATAAATAATATATAATAATAATAATATAATAAAAATTAATATATATAGTAATATATAACCGAGTACATTTTTAACATTATTATACTTAAGATAAAAGTGTATATAGTAATTAGGATAAAAGTAAAAATTACTCGAATCTTATAAACGAATGTGTAATTAAACTTTATTTTTCGACAATAAACTACAATGTAAAAATTGACCAGTTAAAATTTATATTTTATAAAATTTATTACCTAATTTTTCAAGTCCTAAAATCATTTTTTTTTACGCAAATATAATAATAATTTATAGTATAACATTATTAGGAATATAAAGTTAAAAATAATTACATACCTTGCACGATAAATTTACAAATATAATATTCTTGTATTAAGAATTTAAACCTAAATTTAACCCTAAAAGGCTAATTAATAATTTCTATAAATAAAATAAAATATATTGGTGAATTTTAAAGAATAATGTATATACGTTCGTGTATTACTCACAATTTCCTACATAGATGGAGATGCCTTTTAAATAAGACTATAATACTGTTGTACGTAACCAAATTTTTATTATATTCAAAATATTTAAATTCTTTAAATATGTTATTTACGAATAGATCATACTTATATTAAAACTAAAATTAATTAATTGACTTTTACTTTAAAGAAATTAAAGTACTCTTGATTTGCATCAAATACATATTTTATACACAGTTATTTATATTATATCTGTCTGATTCAAATTATTATTCAATGATCGTTTTATGAAATTACTAAAGTAACATGGAATTTCCATATGTTTTGAAAGTAACAAACAATTTTAAAAAAAATTGAAATATGAAAATATTTGATTTAATAGCTAAAAAATAATCAAATCGAAAAAAATATTTAATAAAGAAATTAAAAGCTTCGATAAGTCTTTCCAAAATAAGTTTAACAAGCCTTGACCCACTGAGTAAGTTCGAGGTCAATGCTTCGCAGATAGAAAGTAGACAAGTCTTGTTTTCAAGTGAGAATTGTTCTTTTTTTTTATTGATGCTTAAACATAAAATAGTAATAATGTATAGATCACACCGGTGAAATGAAAAAATTCAGGTGAAATGTTTGTAAAAAATGAAAGTTTTTCAACCGTAAAAAAGATATTAATCTAATAATACGAATAAAATTATAAAAATAGAGTTACAAAGTGATTTTTGCTAAATAATTTTTACTAATTTATACATTTTATTTATCAACGTTATTTTTTATTATTAAATTTAATTGTAATTATTAATTTATCGACGTAAATATATAAAAAAAACTTGTATTTAACGTTAGTTGTATAACAAACTTTTTCCAATAATTAATTTGATATTTTAAGAATTGTCTCACTCGATGAACAAACGATGCATTAAAATATAAAAAATAAAATTGAAAGCAGGAACAAATTTATATTCGTTCGGTCAATGGTATTTTACTAACGTATTATTTTCTATTTTCTATTTTCTATTTTTTATTCTTACGGAATCATAGCGAGAATCATATCGTTGAAGACATACGAATTTCTCACTAAAGCACTTTTCATCGGTTGTTGCATCGACCGATACGTCAGAATCAGCAATGAGACGCGAACTCGTTCGATGCAATTGCCGGAAGTGAAATTTTCTTCTCGTTGGCCTCGCGCTACCAGAAAAGTCGTATAAAAACTCGCACGCGGATAACGCGTGTATAAATAAGAGTGCATTAGATATAAATTAAGGAAGCAAATTATTATTATTGCGATAGTTGAAAAGCAACTGCTGGTATATATCTTGATTTGTGTTTCATTGTTTGAATATATTTTCACTCCGATCGTAAATATATGCGTTAAATATTCAATTATTATAAACCTCAAATATTTTTAAGCAAATATCAAAATTAATGCTATTTTATAATATTTATATAATTATGTGTGTTCGAAGTAATGAATCAAGTTGATTTAACTATACATTATGTTTGTTTCACGTTTTATTACGTACGAATCACTTTATTTAAAATATTATATCCATAAATATTGTATATTAATTACAGTAAAATTAAGTTTTATATTAATGTCGAAAATTTGATATTTTTAGACTATTGATGTGTATTGTCCTCTTAGATAAATACTTTCTTTAAAAATAGTTTCTAGTAAATTTCAAACTTTCCTTTCATTGTCTCGCATAGCTGTTATTATTTATTTTTTAGTTCAGTCGTAAAACATTATTCAAACAAAGTGCTTATTCTCATTTGCTTAACGAATTGAAGCAAAAAATTAATATCCTCTTTAGTTACGAAGGATATAAAGTATATTATTATAAAAAATATTTTTTTCATGTAACATCTCTGGACTGATTAATTTAAATTGATATTCAGTTTAATCATTGTTATACAATAAATGAAAAATAATTATCATAAGATTAAAATTATATTAAAATTCTTTAAAGTTTAACTAACCAACATTTTGTATTTTAGCGATTTAGATTGATTTCAATAAACTACTTTTTGAGTAATAATATACATGATATAATAATTAATGATAATTAATGATAATCAAATAAAAATTTTTTCTTAATTTATTCATTACATATTTCGAAAGATTTTAAATAAACCTTACGTTTATTGGAAACGAAAGTAATGTATACAATTTAATTAAATTTAGATTTATATACTTTGTTTTTATAATAAATAAATTTTGATGAAAATAAAAGGATACATTCTATTTTAATATATTTAATTAATTAATAATAATAATAATAATAAAATAACAAGTGTCATACAATTTTCATAAATAATTATTTTTTATAACTTTAATTGTGTTATAAAATTAAATTTTGATATATAGATGATTCAATATTAAAAAGTAAAATCTTTTATAATATAAATACAAAATCACAATAACATTCTTTATAAATTGATGTTCTTACATCTATGTTAATTGTATTAATTTTTATTATTACATTTACTCAATCTTTAATTTTCGGTACTTTTACATTAAATTTTATTTTGATTTTAAATAGTTTTAAATAAATATCATAATTATTCATATTGTTTACATTCAAATGAAAATATTCATCGTTAGTGATTTTTTTAATCGCATATTCGTAAATATTACATATTATTTTCTTATACAATTTGTATACAATTTTATAATTTTTCCAATAGAGAGAAAGTTACAAGAGAAATTTATAATTTATAAATTATCATAATGAAATAAAATTCTTTAAATAACTTTTTATTTCGGTATTTCAAAAAAATTAAATAAATCAATAATTATTTACTAGTTATAAAAAAAAGTTTCTCAAATTATATTTCTTATATTTTTATTTTAAATATATTTTACAACAATTATATTTACATTTCAATTCAAAACATTTTATTATTACAAAATTAAAAACTGGTTAGTTAACTTCTATTTTATATTATATCGAATTCTTGTAACGTATTGATTAATTACAGTAGTAAAATAAAAATAAGTATATTTTTAAATTTAAAATACAAACTTTAATTTTCTTTACTTAAGTATTCGATTAAACTAAATAATTTTTAATCTGATTTTTATACTAAGTTATTTGCTTTTTTAAAGAATATTTTAAACGTTTAAAAATACTGATGAATAATTTTATTAAAATCTGTAACAAATATTAATTTTTGTATTTTTTTAATTTTCATAATTTAATTAATTCATGGCAAAAATTTAGTAGAATATAAAGATTTTCATCCAATATAAACATGTTACGTATTATAAAATTGAATTTATCAATTATTATGTATTGCAAGACTAATGAGTTCTAGTTTTTCAATTTAAAGATCTTTCAATTTATAAAGTCGGATCCTTTCTTAAGTATATAATATTTATAAAATATACAATATATATAAGAATATGTATTATTAATAATTAACGATAAGCTTTACAATTTTTAAACAAAATTTTGTATTATCGAAGATTTAATAATATTTATTTTTATATATGGTAATTTACAAAAAATTAGTTCATTTATAATAAAATTAAATTATAGAAATTGTAATTTTATATTCGGCGTACAATAGATAAATCAGATAAACTATTCTTTTTAATGTAGATTTAATGTTTATTAATTAGATTAATATTATACGATATATGTGATTCTTTTAAAGAAATATATTTTTATTGAAATTATTTTATAAAATTTTTAAGATAGTTATATTTTTATTAACTAAATTTAAAATATATTAATCTTGTTTATAATTCTTAAAATTTATTACCAGTACCTAAAACGATACTAAAAATAAATTAAGTTGAATTATAGCTTATATTCTTATCCGCTTCACATAATTTATCATAAATTAGTAATTAATATTTTTTGTTTCTAATTTTAAAATATTTGATAATCAAAATTAGTTAAAATCATATTACACTATAAAATGACGTTTTCATAAAAAATAATTTCCAAAAGTATAAAGCTATAAAACTCAATCGAGGTTAATTATTATAATCAAATTATGAAAAGCTATAATTTTAAAATAAAAATTATATACCTAATTAAGCGTGACTAGAATAAAAGTTATTATGAAGCAAATTATAGTTTTTTATAATAAGTATTTTATAAATTATTTACATCTATTTTCTACAAGTAATTTAAAAAAAAAGATCACTATCAACTTAAATATTATTACCGCATTCTTGATATAAGTAATTTGTTATTAAATTTCTGTTAAAATAGTCTTATAAGAAAACGCATTAAATTAAATTAAAAATGAAAGGTATTTCAATGTAATTAAAAGATATTATTATTATTATTATTATTATTACTATTATTAAATGCTAGATTAAAAATAGGTTTTTATTTATAATCTCGAATGTTTTAAATATTCCTGGTTATCGGTTTGCTTTCTTTTATAGCAGTAGTATTTTTATTTATCGATTCATCGAAAAGCTAAAATCCTAATGATTAATCTCTTTTCGTCTCGTAAATCGTTGACGCGTTTTTATACTCTTGACCTTTGTATACGAGCGAGTAACAGACAAGTGTATAAAATTTGTAATATTTTAAAACTTGATAAATTAAGAAAGTTCGCGACGATCGTTAATAAATAGCCATTGGTTAGGACAGTATACAATAATAAATAATTATTAATAGGTGTTTGTTCGATACGTGCGTTCGATTATACATATAATTTTCTTTTACTTTGACACGGTTGAAGAGTGATATCGATATGGAAATAAATGTAGGAAGTATAGCTTGGCTAACATAAAAGCATCCATAGCATTAAATCGAAAGTATGATTTAGAAAAAAGTGCTACACAATTCCGAGGATACTTTCGAATGGGAGAGCATTAAAACAATGATATATTGAATTTCAGCGAGTAAGGTGAGCTCGAGGGAGTCTTCGGCTCAGGCTCCGTGTCTTGATGATAACAAGTTCTTCAGGAATCCAAAAACACCGACTCATTCCGTATGGACACCAGGCGAATGCGCAAAGTATTACCTTTGCCTCGGTGAGTGATCGCGGATTGCTCGTTCGAATATTCTCGTTGCGATCGACTTTAGTCCAAAGTGTCTTTAATGGTAGCCTTCATTAATTGGACCGTTAAGTAAAAATTCTTTTCCAACCATCGCGGCTTCTTTTTTATTTGTTTACTTGATTTTTACGCGCGTTTCTAAAATAATTATAAGCCTTAAAAAAGAAACTTCAATGCATGAGAAATCTACGGACCGTCATTCATCGTAGAAATAAATTTTTTATAGTGCACGTTATGCGTAATTTACTTTTATTATTCATTATTGTGTTGTAATAATAACTTTCGAGTATTAAATATATAAGAAATGCGAAATTCATCTTCGTCGCCGTCATCACTCTTATTTATGAATTTAGGATCACAACTACGTATATTATTTTTTGCATTGAAAATAAATATTGATATCAAAGTCTAATGTTTAAAAGTGATTATTTTATTGATTATTTCATGAATTAAGTTATATTTAAATTTATAAGAACTTTAGAATTTTTCTATTTTTTTTCGTTGCAACTCACGAGTTTTTTCTTTATTATTTGTACGGGGCATATTTATTTTAAAATAACATTTATATATTTTTTTAACAGAGAAAAGTATTGAAAAATAATTTGACACTTGTTTAATTTTGCTCGATTATAAAAATTAATGTCCCATGAATTTTAATTTATTAATTTTTTCATTTTGTTTTATAATTCCATCGTTAAATGGTTCTTACCTAGATATTTTAAAATGAAAAATTTTGTTTTCTAGATCCGGGTTTATTTTATTGTCACGAGTACTGGAATACAGTTCTTCCAATATTGATTTATTACATATAAAAAAAGCATTTAATTAAACCAATGAACGTTTTTTCAATCATAATTTATATTTATATATTCTATACTAAATTAATATACAATCTTAAATGATACCGATTCTATATTTAAATATTGCTCTATTTAATTCTCGTAAGTTAAATTTTACTCCTCACATTTAATGCAACTACAATAATAATTATTATTCTATTTATTAATTAAATATTAAATTTATTAATTAAATATTTACATTTATAAAGACTATCCTAAATTTATAATTGTCATAAAACATTAATTTATTCTTTTATTAATATAAATATAATGTCAATTTTATAAATATTCGTTAAAAATATAAATATTTGGATATTGCATAATTTATTATTCAATATAATTTTATTATTTTCTTGGAGAGAATTCAATTATACCTAAAAATAACACAGATAAAACACAGTTTTGTTGATAAAATACGAAAATATGTCGTTCCGTAAAACACGTTCCAATTACGCGATATGGCGATGCTCAAGCTAATATCTTCGATCGGAGAAGAACGAGAAAGTCTTGGAAAAGTGCGAAACTTGTGCTTAGATTTGGAGAGGTTATATAACTCAACTCACATGAGGCAATTTTCTTATGTATGCACTTGCACATGCTACACGATAAATTTTGTTCGTAATTTTCAAAAGCCAAAGTACCATTTTCGTGAGCATTTTATGCAGTGAATTTCGTCAATGATAATATAATTTCATAATTTTTTTAATTTTAATTTTTAACAAAATACGAATCATCCGATTTACTCGATATATAAAATTTTTTATTTTCAAATTATATTTAATTTGATTCATTTACTTAATAATATATTGAAAATTTTTACATTAATTTTATGTTCAGCACTTAAACAATAAATTAAAAAAGAATATATATATATATATATTTATTTAAATTAAGTTATTGCATAATTTATATAAATTTTTTTCATATTTTTTATTTTTTCAACGATTACATAAAAATCGTATAATTTACATTATATTCGTAAAAATAATTTAAAAGTGAATATCATATTCAGTTTTGTTTCTTTATTGATTCTAGTTATTCAAAACTACGTTCGAAACAAAATAAAAAAAAACGTTAAAAATTATTTAACGAATTTTTTTCACGCACATATTTAATTATAGTTTTAACAAAATCATATAATATATAAACATAAATATTTATATTTATGTTTAATTTCTTAATTCGAAGTATTCAAAGCGATGATAAGTTATTGATTTTAATTATAATTAAGTGCGTAAAAGATATTGTAAAGCAGGTCGGAAATAATAAGACAATCGATAATTTGATGAAATTGTTTTGTATATAAATAGCTTTTGTATAGTAAACGTGACGCTATAATATAAAGTATAAAAAATAATTTTTATATTTCTTTTATAATAACGATAGCTCTTTGAATAAGACACGAGACTATATTTTTGTCGCGCACAGATAACGAAGTCTTTGAGTTTAAGTGTTCGCATGGATTGTTGTTCGATGTGACCAGACAAATTTGTGATTTCAAAGCCAACGTCGACAACTGCGATGTGATTTTAGGTAAACACAGTCTATAAATTATAAAACTCTAATGTAAATACATAGCGTGAAATCGGGTAAAGCTTGAAAAGATGATTTCAGAAGAGGAGCCGCCGAAGCCATTATTAAAAAATGGGAATTGCGACGAAGGAAGTTTAGCTTGCGGCGACGGGAATTGCCTTTCAGCCCATTATTTTTGCGATGGAAGTCCCGATTGTTCGGATGGCTCGGATGAAGCATGGTGTGGTAACGTTTCCTATTCTTACAGTATTATACCTTATATTTTTTACTTTCGACAAACCTGTTCTTTTTTTTATCAGAGCAATTTTATCCGTAACGTGACAATGGAACTGTAAAACTAATTTTTTAACCCGCGTATATATTTAATGACATATCTTCAAATTTATTCCTGATAAAAATCATTTCAAACTTTATTCGTTAGTTCTTTAATTACTTTTTCGTGCATACGATCGAATATTTGCGGTAATATATTCTTTTTAAAATACTGGAAAGCGTAAAAGCAAAAATTATTCCTAAACTGTAAAACGTATTTAAACCTAATTAGTTTAATCTCTTATATCGAATTTTATTTCTACTAAAACAAGAATTTCGTTGATGCATAAGCTAAATAATTTCTTTATGATAAAAATAGCTATTGGAAAAGCGTTGACAATTATTACATAAATAAAATTTTGAGCTCAGTATTTATATGTAATATATATAATGCTCTTTTTAAAGATTCTCAAAATGATGTAAATGCTGCTTTACCATGTGACAAGACTCAATGTCAACTTCCACAATGCTGGTGTTCCTTGGATGGAACGGATATACCAGGAAACCTTTCTTCGCCTGTAATACCTCAAATGATAATGGTCACGTTCGAAGATGCCATTAATTCGGAAAATTTTGAATTATTTACCAGTAAATAAATAATATACGATAATTTTATCGATAAATTTTGATTCGATATTAATTACTTAAATGTTATAAATAAATACGAGTATTCAAATTTTTTTTAATTTTTAAAATATGTTTCATTTTTATATACTATCGAGTGTTTAACTTATTTTATTAAATACTTAAAAAATAAAACAAATTTACGGTAATAATCCATTTTAAATTATTTTAGAAATGTTTAATGAGGAAAAGAAGAATCCAAATGGTTGTCCCATTAGGGCGACTTTTTTTGTAAGTCACGAGAATACGAATTATAGAGATGTTCAACATTTATGGAATCTTGGTCACGAAATCGCGATACATTCCGTAACGTAAGTTAGTGCAATAAAATTAAATTTTTCTTTATTTTAGTTGTTTCCATAACGCTATTTCAAACTTGTAGTCATCGGGAACCCTACGACTGGTGGATGCAAAATGCAACGGTTGAAGATTGGTTCGATGAAATGGTTGGCGAAGCAAATATTATCAACAGATTTGCGGGAATAAGAATGCAAGACATAAAAGGTTAATATTTTAAATGAAAAAAAAAAAGAATGTAAAATAATTAAGGTAACTTAATTTATAATTTAGGTATGAGAGTTCCATTTCTTCGCGTTGGCTGGAATCGTCAATTTCTCATGATGTCGGAATTTGGTTTTGTGTACGATTCTAGTATTATAGCCCCGGTATCGAATCCTCCAATTTGGCCTTATACTCTTGATTATCAAACTCCTCATGGATGCACAGTAGCTGGTCAAATGTGTCCCACGAGATCCTATCCAGGAATTTGGGAAATTCCCATTAATCCACTTCTCGTATCGGTAAATATAAATTAATCGATCATAAGTTTATAAAAATTTTTAAAAAAACACGTAATAAATAAACAATTAATATAATTATATTTTTTTAAAATAAATATTACCGAAGGATCAGAACTGTCAAACATTAGAGATATGCCCATTAAATCTTACCGATGAAGAAATTTACGGTGCGTTAATGAATAATTTTAAAATACATTATTCGAGTAATAGAGCTCCGTTGGGATTACATTTTCAAACTTCATGGATTCAAACGCCTTCTAATTTCTTAGCACTTTCCGTAAGTATATCCTTGAAATTCGAAAACAAAAATTTTATACAATTATGTATCGAAACGTACAAGTGTGTGTAACGTTCGATCGATATAAACATTGAAGCATTAAAATGAATAACTCTCTTAACTCTCTAAATAACTCTCTTTACAGAAATTTATCGATGACGTTCTCCGTTTGTCAGATGTGTATCTTATTTCTAATCAAGATGTACTCGAATGGATGAGAAACCCAACACCTCTCGAAACTCTTCGCTCGTTCTCACCCTGGCATTGCTTTGATAAAAAATTCGATTCCCATGAAATAGCCTGCGACTCACCAAATTCGTGTAAATTACCGAGTCGAGTACTTAAATCTCATCGGTATTTAAATACTTGTTTCGATTGTCCAAATCAATACCCCTGGTTACGCAATGAGTTTGGGCACGATTGAGCCATTATAGTTTAATTTTTTAATCGTTTAACGATTAAATTTATTTTAAGAAACCATCGAATACTTTACATTATTTTCATAAATTACTGAGATTTCAGTAATAGTATTAAGATGACTGAGTACCTTATATAGATCTAGAACAAATTTTTTACTTTATATATTGTGTAAATTGTATTATATGTATACACGTGTAAACACTCATATTGACACCTACACGTGCATTTTAAATAATCAATTATTGAGTAAGATTAATAATTTATTTTTACCGACAGAACTAGAACATGTAAAACAATTTTTAAGAGAATTTACATTATATACTCAAAATATAAACTAAATTTTGAAAAATTGAAATAAATACCTCCAATTTTTACATATAAAACCATTTACTTTTTCTTACATTCTATTTTTCTTACACAGATTTATGTACATTTATTTTATTACAATTCATTTCATAAAAATATTTAAAAATAGACACAATTGTAAATTATGTAAAAGGTTACAAATATAAATAAAAAGGCGTATCACCCAAAATCAACCATCTTGTTGCACAAACGGATTTGGAATGGATTCCATACCATCGACTGGACAAATAAGTACTACCGAAGTTCCTCGACAAACAACGAGACCTAATAGTCTAGTATCCTGAATTAATTTATACGGATCATCAGGATCTGTTAAAAATATTCTACAGTTATAATTTGAATAGGAAAATATAAATAATCAAAATATAATATTGACCTCTGAGATATTCAGTAGTATTGTCTAATACAAGATTAAGTAGTGGATCGTATCCCTTTAAGATTCCCGATGCTTCTCTACCACCAGCAAATTTAACTCTGATATTTTTTTCTAAATATTTTGACAAATCCAAAATACTTTCTTTTCTTTTCTTTTCCTTTTGATCATTTTGGATATTTTGCTGTTAATTAATAAATAAATATAAAAAATAATTCATCATATTTTAATTTACAAAAAAAAGAAATTTTAGGTTAATTTTTGTTTTAATTGTTTGAATGTACCTGCGGTTTTCCTGCCTAAAATATAAAATGAAACATTAATACATTGTTATAAATAAATTATTTTCGGATATTGATATTTAAATATTTTATATACTTACAGACATGTTTTTGTTAAAATTTTGCCGATCTAAAATAAAACGTAAATATAACTAAACAAACCCGTTGGTTTATACACGCTTGCGCAGTTTTAAAAACATAACCTATTTTCATGAAAAATTATAATAAAAAAAATTTATTTATTACATAGGCTGTAATAAAGATTTTTATAAACTTATAATTTAGTATAATTTAAGATATATATGAACTAATAATTGAATTATTATTACTACGAGTTATTATTATTAAGTTTATAATTTGAATATTTAATACGTAATCGTATGTAATCATTTTTAAATCAACCAAATAAGTCAATTTATACCGGTTTTTCGATGTAATGTTTTATAATCTTTTTAGTAAAAATAAAATAATTTTAATTTATTTTATTTACCATGTATTTTTACATATTTGAATTTTTACATATTATTTAATTCAAAAATTGTGATATAAAAAATCTGCAATATTATTTGTTACTTTGGTATCTTATTTTTAATCGAAGATTAAATCAATTTTAAAATAAAAAATTAAAAAAAAAATTTTTTAATTGAAAGTAAAGATTGAATATATTTTTGCCTTTGTAAAATATAGATTAAAAAATCTTATTTATTTATTTATATATGTGACCTTTAAAAGCTTTATCACGATCAATTTAATTGATTTCAATAAAAATATTTTTTAAAGAATAAAGTTTTATAATAACAATTAATGAAATGGTTATTATTAATATTTAAGTTAAAGCATGATTAAAACATACGTGTAAATGTTAAATGTAAAATATTTTTTTAGTTTGAATAAAATTTATCAGAACTATAAATTAATATTTTTATATGTGTAATAAAATATATATTAGTTTTATAAAACAGCTATAATTTGTAAAATAATTTAATTTACACATTTATTGTATTTTAAAATATTCTTAAAATTACAAAAGAAGAAAAATAGCAAAAGAATGTTGTAATTTTTAGTCGAATACAATCGCGGATCTTAAAATTAGCAATATTATAAACGAAACAAAAATAATTTTTGATAAAAGCTTTTATTTATTTTTACTTGTGTTATAAAAAATACATGCTAGTACACGAAGACGTGCTTAGTACCATGAATTTTGAAATCCGCATCTCTTAACAATTCTGCAATACTCATGTTTTCAATTTATTTCGTTTAGTTTTAAGGCTCTTCGCATATAAATATAATGGTATTATCGCAGTTGTCATTTTTGAATCGAGAAAGTTTTTTTTAAAATTTATTGTGCGCTGCTCCGTACAATTAATAAATAATTATTATTTGTATGCTTTGCTTTTATCTTTATAAATTAATTTAAATCTGTTAGAAGTATCTAATTTGCAAAATCTTGGTTCTTCTAATAATAAAGCTTATTTATAATTTAAACAAATTTAAACATAATTTCATGGAATGCAAGTATTAACTTTAAATAATATTTATCGTTTAGATTTTAAATTATTATAAAAGTAATATGATTTAGTTGCACTTAAAAATCTTAAACATAAATGTTTGCATATGTATTTATAATACATAATATGTATAAATAATTACTTATAAATGAAAGAACACGATTAATCCTTGAAATACTATCGTAAAATACATATAATGAAATTTTTTTACCTTTATACTTGAATTTAAATAAAAATATTTATTTATCAATGGAATCAAAAACTTAGTTTCGCGAATTAATAAAAATAAAGGAAAAAAATATAATAATTGATTATTGAATATAAGCTTTGTCATTTCAAAAAATAGTGTAATACAGAATACGAAAATTAAAGAAGCGAGAGCCTTAAATTAATTGTTGACTATTTCATTGATAACTTAGATTAAGTTAGTATATTTTATGTACGTAAGCCTGAAATTTTCCTTTTTTTACGGACGATATTTTTGTTCGTATATATATCGAACACTTTGAACTTACTGTGTAGTGTATAGGATAATTAAAATTAACTAGACTTACAAACGCTGGATGCGTTTAGATTTTATTTCATATTTCATTATATATATATATGTATATGTATATATATATATATATATATATATATATTATAAGTATCGTATTGGTGATTACAATAAAATTGATTTTTTTTCATAAAATTATAAGTGTAAATTCACTGACAATCATTACTGAACATTAAAATTTATTATTTGCACTCACAATTTAAAAATCGGTAATATTAGTATTAGTGTTAATTGTTTATTTTTTGTTCCTCGTAATTAAATTTATATTTATTTATCTATTTCTGAACGGCTATTTACTGGTTGGACGATTATTTTTAATTTTGTAAACTATCTATATTGTAATTGAGATTAGTCGAACATTTTCGAACTGATTTAATATTAGTTATTCAAATTAAGTTTAGTACAATTGACATAAGCAATTTTGATGTTTTCGTTTCTGTGTATTTTAGTAAGTGATATATTTAAGTTTCTTTTTAAACTGAAGATAAAATGATTTTATCATTAGAAAATTTTTTAATGTATATGTTGTTAATGTAATTTTTTATAACAAAAATTTCACTGGCCAAGAATTTTATTTATAAATTTAATTTGGTATACTTCTAATATTGATTCAATATGTATATAAATTTTATGATTTAATAATGTTATTGAATTGTTTCATTATTCTTAACAAATGTAACAAAGTAATATATTTATAGGAATTTGTTTTAAAATAACAATAACAAACAATTAAAATTTCTTTAATTTAATAGTAGTAACGGTAGTATTAGTAATAATAATAATGATAATAATAATATTATTAATAATAATAATGTAAATAATGATATTTATATGAATTAAAATTCATCGACATATTAATAATAACAACAATATTTTCTGATAAGAATATTAAAACATAATCATTAGAATAAATAATTGTTACTCAAAAAATCAAATTGATCAATGCTGCTCTTTATATTATTAAACATTAAATCACTAGATTATAGTTTAATAATATTTATTGTTGTACATAGCCTTGAGGTATTACAGTATTCTTAGCAAGTGCAATTTTTTTCTTAATAATTGAAGTATAAATTGAAATTGACGCAGATTAATACATCAACACATGGTGAACTTGACGAATAAACGTATACGATATATAGACTGACGATTACGAATATAATAAATAGATAGAAAGATATTTAGAAGATAGTGTCAAAGATTAACTTAAAACTTCTTTACTATATTAATAAACAAAAACATTTTATACATTTTTATTTATAATATTTTCGATATATCGATCGATTATATATAATAGAGATATCTATTCATATATAATGAGTATTTTAATTTTATAAAAAGTATTTTTTAACATAAAAACATTGCCGAAAATAATATCAATAAATCTAATTGAATATAAATGGTTTTTATATTCTTATACAATTTAAGTATGATATTTTGCAATTTTTTAATTTATTTAAATTTTAATTCGACTATACTCTGAAAAAAGAGTTAATTTATTTATTGAATTTTGCATTTTTTTATAATGTACAGTTTTATATGTTCTACCTAAAAGTAATATCTATGCATTAAATTCAGAATATTTTATTATTTATTCAAGTAGATAAAAACAACGATGTTAATCCGAAGCGATTAAGAGATATACACTAGATTTTATTGAAACATTTTTATTTTTTCGATGCTCCGATCACGAGGCGAATGTGTGAGTCCAACACATTTTCTTCGTCCCTTTTCAGTCTATTTTTATTAACGATATCTATTTTTAGATAATATTTTGATGTGTATACGTTTATAAGCTTCGACATTTAAAATGCGATTTTTCTGGCTCCATTTCCTTCTCTTGACACAAAAAATAACGTCACTGTTTATTTACAATGCTAATGATCCACTTATAAGTATTCGTAAAACACCTCGCTGAATTTTTGTTTTTATAATTTTATAAATCTATTTCTTTTCAACTAAAGGCGTTTTTCGAATTTATACATCGTATTAAATTAAAATTAAATATTTCTTTAAACCATACTTTATTAATTAATAATTTTAATTAATTTCTTTTAATACAAATAATAATTGCAAGAAAAAGTTTTAAGTTATTCCGTTTTTACATTATCAATAAAAAAATTTTCTTTTAATTAATAATTTTTTTAATTTTAATTTTATAACTAAATCATTTATTTAATAAAATGTTCAACTATACTTAACGAATATAAATAATGATTTTTAAATAATAAAATTTTGGCAACGTTACAATTATTGAATATACTATATCATTTTTTGATTTTTATGCATGTAACACGTACGTATTAAAAAAAATGATTTACTCTTTCTTTACCTAATCGTAAATTGTAATATTAAAATCGGCACTTTATAATATTTTTTTGGTCTTGTATTAGCATTTCATCAAAGGATAAACAATATAAAATTCTATTACTAAATATGATAAGATAGTGTTTTTTATAAAAATTATTCATTATTCAACAACACTAAATTTGACTAAAACATTTACAATTAATAACAATAAATTTCACACAAGGACTGCAAAAAATTAAAACAATTCGAATAAATAAATAAATAACATTTAACACTCTAATTTAATTACTAACATACAAAATTTATTAAAAACTCGAGGAAAATCCAGCGAGGTATTTTCAATCGGGTATCTAATAATTTCTAAGTAAATAATTTATAAGGCCACATTAAGCCTTTCTGAAAATTCCTTTAAATGCAGCTTTATATTTTTGTTTTCAATTTTCAGAAACATTTTCATGAAATATGTTAATATATAAGGAATATTCAGAGCAGAAATATGCTTTAATTTAATATATAAAAAAAATATCATAATTTAATTATCTTAACTTTTATTTTTAAATTGAGTCTTTTAGACTGAATATTATCTATACAATGACATTTTTTTTAAATAGTTAAAATAAGAAAATGTTAATCATAATTTAAAATTAAAACTTTACACAAAAAATAATTTTTATGAAAAGAATAAGAGAATATATTTTATATAATCTAAATTCATCTTCAAACTAATTTACACAAATTGTTTAAAAAAAATAATTTTTAAGTATAGATTTATGTTTTATTACAATAAAATTTAAAGCTTAATATTTGAGAAATATCCGTTCTTAAAGTTAACTACCATAATTCAATCATAAAAGGAATATAAATTATTGATATAATTTTCTTTTTATATTTCAGAAATAATATTTAAAAACCGTATATTTTCGAAATAATTTTATAAAAATTAAATTTCTGCTTCTGAATCATTAAAATACTTATTCATAAAAAGCAGAATTGCTTGCAGTGACAAATTCAACATAAAACATCACAATTTATTAACGCTAGAATGCAATGCTTTCATTTTTTTATTTGTGCATCATACGAGAAAAAAGAAGTAAACTCTAAAATACAGCGATGTAATTGAGTATTAAGAATGTCTAAAGTATATAAAATTATTAGGACAATACCTAATAATATAATTAAGACTATAATTACACTATAATTTTAATAACAACGTACATCTACTTAAAATATCCTAATGCTTTAGTTTCTTTAAAACGGTATGATAAAAATAGATACTTTGACCTGTAATTGCTTTAATTCAATAGTAACAATATTTATTTCAGTCCTAATAGTCGAAATTGTATCGTTATTGAAACTCACAACCTTTTTTTATTCGCTGCAAAATCGCTGCATTATTCCAAGTAAACTTCTTTCTCCCACAGTGAAACCAGAGATGGGCGTTTATTTTACGTTATAATTATACAATATAATTAAATACATCGATACATTATAAATCGAGTAAATAATAAAAAAAAGAGGAACGATTTTCTCCACAGAATAAAATACAGAATAAAATAATATAAGAGTGCGAAAAGCAAAAACTAAAGTTAAAAATATTTCATAGGTCGGAGAATGTGAAATCGCGGATCTCTAATCATTTGAAAATATTTTTGTTAAAAAGGACACTTATTTTGATATATGGGTGTATCGCGAAGGGAACCCATCTTTGGTCACCGCTTTAAAAAATCCTAAGCAATCCTGCATTTCCGTAATCGCCACCCGTGGTTACCGCGTACCTGACGGTGACTACCTACGTATCGCGTCTACGATTAAAATTTGAAAAAGTCTATTATGATACGTTGATGATTTCCTTATAAAAGTGATCCAGGGTTCGAGGGTGGTAAAGTGAGCTTGGCCACCGGGTAATCGCGTCCTGAAGCTGTCCCTGTCCATAAAGATCCGCGAAGATCCAGAGTGACTCCGGAGCGAGCACCGCTACCGGGATGACCCAGGTAAGGTCGAGACTCGTCGAGGGTTGTCAATCAGACATTCTCCGGACCGTTGGCGTGCTCGGTCTCGTCCTGCTCGGCGAGCAGCAAGGGTACCGCCTGCTGCCTGTTGCCGGCTTCGGTGTCGCCGCGATGATGGTGGAGATGGTGGTGGTGGTGGTGATGGTGGTGCCCGTGGAGGCCGGCGACGGGACCCGCGGCCCCGGAGGGCGTCGTCGGCGCCGAGCGCGAGAGCCAGGACCTCGCCGACTTGGCGGACCGCGGGGGAGGCGGACCGACCGAGACGTACGTTTTCCCGCGGGTGCGTTTCGTGCGGGCGACTACAAGACCGCTACCCGATTGCTCGTCGACCGGGGGACTCGTCGAGCGATGCGTCCCCGGATGCTGGCACAAACCCAGCGAGAAAAGCGCTTGGGGTCGGTTCTGCTGCGAGGCCGGAAGCTGGGGCAGCTGTTGGATCTTGTCCAGGAGCTCGCGTAGCTGTAAACATCCATTTCGGTTTTAGATCGCTTGATTCTTTCGCGTTACAAATTCTCGTTCCCCTAAATTCTTTTCGATTACATCGCGCTGCTAGAGTTTTCAATAACTCGAAGAAATAATTTACGATAGACGATAATTTATAAAACTTTAATTGTTTTATCGACTCGTAATCATACGTTTATACAATATATAAATTTCAATGTTGAAGAAACAATCGATAGCCTGTAAGCGTTTTAATTTTAATCGTAAAGATTTACCAGATTAACAGAATATAGAAAATAAATTAATTATTTAAACGAATGTATATTCATAAGTATTTAGAAAAATACTATTTGTGCTAAGTTGATAATATCGTATCGCTTGCGAGAATACGCAAAATATATGTTCTTGCTATAATACGACTAAACATTTTTTACATTTCAATTTCTAGTATTCGTGTTAATGGCTGTTTAACTTTATAATAATATAAATAATAATTAAAATAGCATAGCAATATTTATACCGATGATCGATTGAAAATAAAATAAATAATTTTCTTTTGCATATCACACTAATAAATATGTTTTTAATTGTAAAACTTTGGATAATTGTATTTTATTATTTTATTATTAAATCCTCTTGACGTAATGTAAAAAGAAATTGAATCGATACGCCAATTTAAAGAATCCGCGATCTATTCAAACTTTTGATTTAAATGCAAAATTTGGTTAAAGCCTTATATACATATATTAAATTATAAGTAAAGTTATTAACCTCTATTGTGGGGCTGGTCGCCCTAGGAGGTGACAGTGGTGATTGAGCCGCTAAGCTTGAGACGTCGGAGATAGTTCGATGATTAGCCAAAGAAGCCAACGACCCCTCGCCAAAATTCGTGGGCCGTTCGTAAGCTCCGCCGATCGCACCAACCTGATTGAAATGAATACAATATGTATTCGATTCTTCAAAAATTTTATAATTTCAATTATAAAACTAGTTTTTTAAAAGCATAAAGCAGTTATAAATCTTTTGATGATTCGATTACTTTTGATAATTATTCGTTCGTTTATTTATTATTAATAAAAGTTTTCCGGTACATCATAATTAAGCGATCGATTCAAATCGATTTTTAGCAAATAAAGCATGATTAAAAGGGTCCAGTCTGATTTAAAGGACCATTTTGAAAACTATAGGTAAGCATCCTAATAGTAATTTATCATAGAAAATTATAAAAAAGAAGTAATCTTATAATTAAAAGTTACCGGTAATTTTTTCTCGTTCGAGCCTTTGAACGGTATAATATTTTTAATGGACAAATATGACAGCTTAAGAAATTAAATATCTTTTAAATAATCTTAAAATTTTATTTTAAAAATAGCTATGTATAGAAGATTTTGATTAAATATTTATTATCAATAATTAATCTAATAGAGTATTTAACATTATTACATCATTGCACATATATATAACCGATAAGATAATTATAAGAATGTCAAACGAAGATATTTATTGCTTCGAGTAATTTTAAGTTTTGTAAAAATCTATATAAATTATTGTAATTCTTAAATTAATTAAGAGTTCATGGAAAAGTTTAATATAAATATGTAATTATATATAACTAAATTTCGGTAAAAATTTTTTATCTAAATTTAATAGTAACTATTATTGCAATTATTAGAGAATTACGATTAAATATCTAATTAAATTTTTCAAATGTATAAAACTATCGATTTAATTTGATGTAAATTATATTTTGAATTATTTAAAATTATATTTCATTTTAATATTCTAAATTTTTTTAAATAATATTTCTATATAAATAGAATACATCAAAGTATTATATTTTGTTGAAATAAATATGACGAAACAAATAACATTTTAATCTACAAAGTTTTTACAATAATAATTATATTAAAAATATTTATAGAAATACGGTATTTAAAATCTAGACGTTTATGGAATCATATAAATTAATAATATATAATTAGGCAATAATAAAATTGATTTAATTTCTAATTTTAAAAAAAATGTAATAAATATACAAATATGCCTAAAATTATTTTATGTAATCTAAATGTCAATATAATAGATCTGTAACCGACTATTATTTATTATATAATTTACATAATTTTTTGAAAGTTATAATTTTAATAAATTAAGAATTTTTAAAATTTGATTGAAATATTGAAATATTTTATATGTACAATATAAGAGAAATATTTATAATTATATATATTTCCAGAATTAGAAAGTACTAAATTATTAATATAAACCTTACTGACAACAATTCATAACCTGCTTTAGTTTTTAGTTAAGCGGTTGGTGTTTTAATTCCTTAAATTACAATAATACTTGGTACATAAATTTTGTAATATCCTATTCTATATAAAACAAATATATATTAATTGTAATATAAACGTAATATAATATTTAATAACGATAATATTAATAATAATGTTCTTCCCAAGAAAGCTTAACAAATAAAAATTAATATAAATAAAGGAATGAGGAATCATATGAAATTATACATAGTTCATTTTGTTATAATTTATAGAAGATTTAAACAGCGCTAAGAACGAAGAAAACTTAATTATTTTATTTAACGAGTATAATTGTACAACAGGAATTATTTTTAATTATTCGTTTAATATCTATAAAAAGTCATTGTAATAGTGTAAAAATATAAAATTTTCTTTAAAAATAAATATAAAATAAATTTTTCAGAATTATATTCTTTTTCTTTCTAATTATTTACAAACTATTAAAATCTAGTTACACATTTTGAAGGTTAAAATTTATCAAACAATAATAATTAGGATAGTTGATAATTATAAGATCGTAAAATACGAACAAGAAGGCTTTTACAAATGCAAAGAAAACAAATTCATAGCATTAGAAAGTTAAGTACTTAGGAAAATATTTAAAATAAATCATGTAGAGAAAAACACATTATACAGAAAATGATGTGATCTTGGAATATCGAAACTTTCCATTCAGCATCATTAAATAAGAGCAATTAAATATCTAAAAATAAAGAAAAATAGAAATAAAATAGAAAAAAATACTGTAACTAATTTTAACGATCTGATTAAAAAATTAGGTTATGTTAATAGATTAAAAAAAAGACGATGATTAAAGATGGAAACGATGACATTACTTTGCTTTTAAAAAACTTAAATTATGATAAAATATTCCGTATATATTTAAATAAAACTAAAGATAATAGATATTTTTTATTACAATGGTATTCTTAAAAAAATTCAATTAATTTTAATGTAAAAATTACAGAAACATTTATTTAATATTTTATAGTATTCTATAAAAAAGCAACTAAATTAAAAATTTTATTATATCAATTATATCGAGGAAGGTATGGTTCAAATAATTAAATGACTTGAATTGTTGAATTTTTATATCAAGTTGTTGTATCAATGAATTAAGTGTAAAAAAGACATTAAAGTACTACAACAGTAATTGAAATTATTGCTAAAATCATAAACACGTTCGCGTTATTATTATTATTATTATTAGTATTAATAATATATCTATTAAAATAGTTGCAGTTGAAACGGCGACTATCGGCATAAATCATTTACGATCTACACAAGAAATATACTCGGGACGAAAACGGGTTGGTAAAAAAATCATCGTAAACAAACCAAAGAAGTGCCACCAGCGCCGACCGACGACAGTTCGTCGATGCTGTTGTTGCAAGAATACGGAGGTGGTATGATCGTGTTGGCTTCGTTGACGACGTTGCACATGAAGCTCGAACTAAGGGAGTCGAGGGTACTCGCATGCGACAACGACCTGAAGTAGCGCATCACCAAACCCGAGGCTCCTTTTCCAAAGCCGTCGTCGTAGCCGATCACCAGCGGGTATAAATCTGGTTTTGCCGTCACCTGAAACAATTACATTTAATTACAAGGATTTCTCTTCCAATGTTTATTCCTGTTATTTTTATGAGATGTATTTGTGCTCTTTATAAATCTAAATGGTAAAAATAGTCAATAATTATTCCATTCCCGTTTAAAAGTAGGTTGATTTATGATACGAAATCAAACGAGGTAAGCCAAATAATTTTTATTTATCGAATATGTGATTTATTACACTTTCAAATTGAAATATTCGATAGAATTAACTTAATTTTTTATTTAAATTTTATTATTAGAATATTTAAATATGGATATTTTATATAAACTGATACTAGAGAATATCTTAAAAATATATTTTTTACATATTTTTTCAGATTATTTTCAAAGCAAAAATCTTAACTTATTTTCTTTAAAGAATAAAAAAGAATTATCGTTCAAAAGAAATAATTTAGGTGTTGAATTAGATTTCTATAATAGTTGACAATATCAGAAATTATTAAAATATTTCGCAAATGAAAATAACTACATATAAAAAATTTCACAAATACACTTTAATTTTATCTAATTTTATTAGTATTGTAAATCTTCATGACGCACCATTATTATTATTATCGTTGTGTTATATCATAATAAAATATGGCAAAATTTTAACATAATGTTGGTCAAACAACATAATTGCTGATTTCAAAATCTTTTGCTTCCGTACATCTATTAAACGACAACTAACGAATATTCGAAAAACATTAATTTGTTAAAAGTATACGTCTAACTGTGTAATGTACAAAGCGAGCCACAACTACATTATGCAGAAAGCGAATGTGCGCAAAAGAATAATGAAGGGTGAGCAAATATTAACCTCGTTATAAGGTGGCGGCATCGCTTGGACTATGGAACTGCATCGACTGTAATGAGGTGGAAGATAACAGGAACCAGTGGATGCACGATCCGAAATCGTTCCATCTTCCAACGTATTTGCGTTTCTCCTGCGACAAAGCCAACATCCGCAGGCGGCGGCGATCAGTAAGCCAACGAGTACTGCGATCCTGACATAAAATAATAAAAGTACTCGTTACTTTTATTTCATGGGTCACAAACGATGAAACCTAACGCTTTTAATATTTTTTCTATATTTTTTTAACGATTCTAATATTACATTTTCTTTTTATCAATTAGCAGAATTTCAATTATCAGAAATCAGAGTAGTTTTATCAAGACATAAATTTGGCTTCCTTGGCTTTTATAACTTAATATAGCGTTGACCATCCGATATTTATCGAAGGAAACAAGTAAACGATTCATTTTACAATCGAATATTTGATGTATTTGAACAATGGTAGCATGTATCAATAATAATTTTATGTTAAAAATAGATGCGTCATAGTTTTCGTTAAACCTAAAATTGTTGTAAAATAAACTTTACGCAACTAGTATAACGAATTAAATTTTTTTTGGAATTTTGCAATGAAAATCACCGCAGATATTTATTTAGGTTAAATAAAACGATGATAATGTAAAGAAAGAGATAAATTCAATGTATAAAAAATGTTATATTGGATAATGTACGTACCACAGATACCAATAGTACCAAAAAAGGAATTTGAGCATTTCCGTGACAGAGTTTCCGATCTGAGGAAACGTTGAATAACTACAGCAACCCAAGCTGCAGCATTCTTTTGGGAATGTGCACCTGCAAAATCATTGTACCGATAAGTTTTATTATATTTAATGTTTTAATGAAATATTCAGCATCTGCGTCTTAGTCTTTATCTTCTCTTTATAAATGAATTTTCTAAAATTTAAACACGGATAAATTTCTCTTTACGTTAATTAGCTTCGTATTACAATCATAATTGCATAATTTGAACGTATTTAGAACATATTTTTTAAGCTAACGATACGCTATATTATATGCTAAAAGAAAGCTCGTATCATCAATGTACTTACACGTGACCTCCATCACAAAGCTTCGCCGAGACCTTAAAAGAAAATGTAATTATGAAAAATTTATAAGGGATTATTTGCATTTATATATTAATTTATTTAGCATTCTTAGTTTTACAATATAATACTATTATGTAATGTATCGAGATTTTATATTAGAAAGTGATCGAGACTTACGTTAAAAGGTTCGCGAAAAAGATTTCAATAAAAAATATAATAAATTATTTATTTATTTAAACATTTTAAAATCAAATGTAATTGATAAAAGCTGGAAGCTAACGATGTTTTCATTGTATTTGACCATACTACATTAGATTTTTATAATAATTTAACGTAGCACGATACACGAATAACGAAATGTTAAATAACGTAAGCCTTGATATTTGAATATTAATGGTTGCAGTCTATTAAGTATGCATGGGTGCGTGCATACGCTCGTGCATGTGTGCCTGCATGTGTGCGCGTGCGTGTGTGTGAGTGCGTGTGTTTTTATGCTTAGAATGCCATTACTCGTGAAAATTTTTTTAAAGTAAAGAAACGGATACGCAAAGAAGATTTGAAGCTTAATAAAGTAAAAAAAAGACACCCTGATATCGATAATGATGATACAATCGGATCCAATCGTGATACAATTATTCACCGATATGAAAAAAAAGTGTCCGTAAAATAAGAAAATATCGCGTGAAATTATAATAACGAAAAAATTTAATCGAAGCGGTAAATCAATGAATCGTATAACACTTTTTTTAAAAAAAAAGAAAACCACTATATGATTTATCACTTGTCTAGAAACAAACATATATTTCTCAAACACTAAAAAAATTTAGGAGGAACCACGAGCGCCAAAGTTCGAGGCCAAAACATTCGCGAGCTATAGGAGAGCTTAAGGCCACCAAAACCCAAAACAGTTTTGTAAAACGTTCCCCGAACACTCAGCGAAGGTCCGGGTGAAAGAGAACGAGGCGACGCAAAGCACGTACTAACGAAAAAGGAAGGTAATGAGAAATCGTACATTTTGATCGAATCCCACATCAATTTCCATGACGAAGACGTAGTCTCATCGTGGAAGTGAACTTTCTTCGGCTCCCTCGACGAAACTCGCACTCGCGACGATAAATCGAAGCCCACGCGAGACTGACGCAAACCGCGTCGACGCGCAGCTTCTCAAGCTGATCTCGGAGGTGCCAAACGAGAAAGGAAGGAGAGGGAAGAGTGGACGATCGTCGTCGGAGCATCCGCGCGAATGTGCGGGAGAATGGAGAGGTGGAAAGAAGGAAAGGGTGTGCGCGACGTTGGGGTGGATCTCAGGGAGAAAGGCTCGACGTTCACCGATTGGTGCGTCGCTTTTCGCGCTATCGTTCGAACCGATAACTCGACTTTCGGGAGGAAAGGGCTTTTTTCTCGTTAGCCCCGTTTCCCCCGTTTCTCCCGTTTCTCCCGTTTCCCTCGTTTCTCCCGTATCAGGCGGAGCTTTCGTCTCGTTCTTTGAGCTCTTGGTCCTTCAGACCTGCAATCGGGGGATGGTTTTATCGGTGGGATCCTTTGCGCGATAAAATTAGACTATACGCGTTTAGAAAAAACACCTCTGTAATATTTAGTACACATAAAATGTTTTCAACATTTTCAAAATTCATGGCAAACAATTCTATTTCTAGCAAAAAATTATATTTAGCAATGTTCTAAAAATAAGTGTCTTTATTCAAAATTAAAAATATAAAAAATAGTAGACATAAAATACAAAACTTTGATATATGAAATTCGACATTTCTGCAATAATGTAAAATTTTGTTGATACTCGAGTTGTCCGATCGTGAACATATGATTACATTCGGAGAAAAGTGTAGTTTATAAATAAGTGAAACATATTTGATAACAACAAAGTATTTTGTTATATATTTTATTTAGTTTTGATTTATTCGTTTAAACAAGTTATACGTTTCAACATCAAATCTATATTTTTACATCACGGTTGTTGTTTTAAAGCCTACGGTCTACGAGACCACCATAAAGATGAAAAGTTTCGTTTTTTAGCACGAGCAAATAGATTTTTATGTTTGATCGAAAACTGTTTCTCGGAGGTGTAATAGCTTTCTTCCAAGTAACCAATCGTTTAGTTTACCTTTTTATAAAAATTTAAGAATTCTTTTAAATAGAAATCTTTTTCTTGTTAAATTATATTTTTATACAAAGTGCAATACTATTTTGAAAATTTTAATGGGCAAAAATATCAATGTACAAAAAAATAATGATTATACGTATTGTTCCCTTATACGAATATTATTATATAAAAAATAACCATAATCTAACTCTTCGTTAAATCGAAACCCCGAAAAATCGTTTATTTAAAAATCGTTAACTCAGGATGATAAGATCAATAATTTGGTAATAAAAATCAATTTCTTATACCTTATCGAAACTCATATTTTACAAATTTATATTTTCTTTGTCAAAATATAATTTATCATTCACTTACCGACACTTACAAGTCTGGAAAGCTCAAAAGCTTCATAAATTGTACAAACGAAGGGAAGTATAAAGCGAGTACTAAAATTAGCGCAAGATGAAAATGCCATCGATCAAATACGTAAAATAATACGATTATCCTCGACGGAAAAATAAAACTCTCGATCCTTTCAGAGATAACCTCCAAAAGCGCTCGAATCAATGATCGAAGGACGGGATTCCGTAATTCACGAGTTGAAAAGAAATAAGAAGCAAGAAAAAACGGGAGTCGCGTGAGTCGTTCGATCGCGAGGTATCGTCCCAAAAACAACTTCGGGCAGTGGAAAGTACTCGGGGCTGTCGTACACAGTCGACGAAGGCGTCGCGCGAAAGATGCGTTGCGTGTTCCCGAGTTCCGTTCGCGTATCGATCGCTACGTAGCCTCGCTTATCGCGAGCGAACGTTCGCGAACCGGGGATGAGAACCTGGTGAAGCAGCTCCCGGCGATAAAGTAAAATGCGCGAGACGAACGGAGCGAGGTTGAGGGTGAGGGTGAGGGTGAGGCGGTGGGTGAATATAAGAAAGAGAGAGCCAGAGAGAGAGCCAGAGAGAGCCAGAGAGAGAGAGAGAGAGGGAAGCAAGTGTGCAATCGTGCACTGTGCGCTTGGTCGGCTTACTTGAGCTGCGGAGAAGAAGACGAGCTGCAGGACAAGTTGGGCCGCGCTCCGTAGCTTTCGGAGCCACGGCATCGTCTGCGGCTCTGCTCCCGACTCCCGCGGGTTTCCACCGGACACCGTCTGCGCGCGCACTTCCGTGCCCAAGGCGAGCCACCCCTCGTTCCTCCAGGGGATACTACCCTCCTTTACCCGACACCACGTGGGCTGCGCATTTTCGTTGCGACTTTTACGACTTTTACGACGAGAGGGTTGCCACCTTATCGCTCTCCTCCTCTACCTCTTTACGGGCCCGCTCTTCCTCTTCTACAAAATTCGTAAACATTTCTGATAACAACGTACGCGTGCCTACGAATCTAGCCTCTGCATTCGCATCGCCGACTCTCCCAGCGTTCGTTTATAACGATGATTTTTCATAAATTCTCGGTCTTTGGTCATCTTTTTCTACGATCTTACAATCGGTGATGCTTTTTGCGATTCGTACGATGATTGCGTACGTCTTCGAATTTCGGGTATTCTTCAATCTCCGAGGCGTTATCCGGGAAAAAACTCTCGCGATTGGAGATTGCGTAGCTACGCAGACGCGTGATTCTGCGTTAGACTTATTTTCGAATTGCGCGAATTTTAACGAAAACGTCGCGAGAGATTTTTAAAGTTTATGCTATCGCGCGGATTCGAAACTCGATCGGCGGTGATTTACGCTATTGGGAGTAATCCGCATAAGGGTAAGAAATTCGACGCAACGATTTGAAAAATTTTCGCCATCCTCCTCATCGCGTGTATAAGTTGTAAATTCTGGATTATTTTTCTTCGGATGTATCAAATCGTTTGTATGTATGTGGGTATTGCTACGATAAGTTTGAAAAGATTCGTAAGTCGAAGGAGTTTATTTACGTTTGTGGAAGGTCTCTGGATTTCTATTATTGTAATTTCGTACAGAAACATCCTAACGTAAACTTTCGAATTTTCTTTGTGTTTCATTCGCGCTATTTGAAGCCTAATGGCGTGACGAGTAACGCGGTGATTCTATCGATCGATTTATGATATCGATAAGGATACCGAATCCACTGCATGTTTCGCTTTTTATCGCGAAAGATAAATTATGAATAAATTTATAGCGGTAGAGTTTTTTTATGGAGAAAACATAAAAATTAATAAATTGCCTCCTGAGGTCGATTGCGATTGTCGCGTTGAAATAGATATTATCGGAATGCTACTCGAATATCTTAATTACCTACGAATATGTAAATAGAACGTTTTATTCTTTTTTAAATAAATATGTTTTAACTCGGATGGCGTTTACTAATGAATTTGGACTGTGCGCGCGCGCGCGTGTGTGTATGTATGTAACTTTGAAGAATCGTTTTTTTTTCATAAATAAAATCGATTGGATATACGATTAATCTAGATTTTAAACGATAATTTGCAATGCTTTCGCTCTAGTCCATTAATTAACAATTAGAATTTTATCGTTGTCGCTTATATAAAACTTATATTTTTACTCAATGTAAAGAATAAAAGAAAATAATATTTCAAAGTGGCTATAAAAATAAATACCGGTTTTAAAACGATAATTTGTACACTTTTCTTAAATATAGTTTATGATCAAATTATACGATATTTATTTAATTAAAGAAATCTTTTAAACTTTATAATATTAATTCTTTTAAAATTCTTTTTTAACAGTTTAAACGATAGAGGTTAATTTTATTCGTAGGTAAGATTTTATTTAAGCACAGATAAATTTTCAATGTAATAAATCATACATTATGAACCTCGAAAGTAACTTAAAAAATTAAAAATTAAATTCTATAAAAAACTATACGCTGAATGAATAATTTATTCATCGATAATATTGGATATCTCACTTATAAATACTAAATTATTAACTATATAAAAAAAACGTGTAAAAAAATTTTAATACTGATTTTAATATTTTATATTAATAATTATAATAAAAAAAAGAAAAATATGAAAAATGTTATTTTTATAAGTTTGAATCGGATATAAATATATTTAATAAATCCGTTAATCTTAAATACGTAAAATTATAAAAGATAATTGATTAGAATACATATTAAAAAAGGACTAAATGATTAAATAAATAAGATAGAATATTTCTAAAGAATTAAAATCATAATTCCTACGGAAATTTGTTTGATGCTACGGAGAATTTCAGAAAAAATACGACTCGACTTATTTGACAGAATTATCTACCAAACTTTTATAATGAAAAATCAAAATTTATACGTCAGATATATATATATATATTTAAATTAATTAAAAATTTAACCGTGTCGAACTTGTAGCGTTTTATAGTCCGGCAAAAAAAGAATTTATAAAATTTTCGAACCTTGAAAATTACGTGCATTCATCAAAAATTACAACATTATTTTTCCGAAATTGATAAAGATAATTATTACGAAAGTGGTAACTTGGCTATTAACTTAGATAAATGAAAAAATTTCGTGTATTCGACATATACGATGTATAATTTATAATGCATTAGTCGTAAATCGTTGAATCACGACAATTGAAAATGTATTTAGAAACTTAGCTTTAATATTTTGTTTTATAGTCGGTATAAATTTATAACAATTTTCTAACGGATCAACCGGTTAAAAAAATGATGCTCTTAAAAAATATCGCTTGGAAAGATTCTAAGAGTCTACGAAAGTAGTCTCGAGTTTATGAAAGTACTCGATGGAAATCCGAGCCGGGCCTTAAAAACAAATACGAAACAGGGTCGAACATTGTTGGACAACTGGCAACGTTTACCCAAAAGGTGTAGTTGTTTTGTACTTGATTTTCGAAAAACACCTTAATATGATACACCTTGATAACCGAGTTTAAGCGGAATCAGGGCCGGTATCCCGTAACGTCCCCTTCAAATTTCCTTTCAAAATTTCGAAAGGAAGGATCAATCTAACTCGAAAGCTCTCGCGATAAACAAAGCAAGTAAATTGATAAATGGAGTCGAGCGCGGGCAGCCATGACGGGATTTTCCAATGCGAAAGGCGCGTATCGAAATACTCAAAGATATTCGAAAAGTAACGGAAAGAGAAATTTGCCGTGGGAAGGGAAATGGCTCCCGTCGGTGGCCGATCACGCGTCGGTTAAATGTCCGTAAAAAACGAGAACACGTGCTCGGTAAATTGGAAGAGCTGATAAAAGCTTGAAAGCAGCTGTGCTCGCGTGGCGGTGGAAGTTGGCGGTGGAAGTTGGCGGTGGAAGTTGGCGGTGGAAGTTGGCAGAGCTCAGTGCGACGCCGCAATTCGTTGGAGCGATTCGTTGGAGCGATTCGTCGGAGCGATTCGTCGGTGCGATTCGTCCGAGCGATTCTTCGAGCTGCTGCGCTCTTTTTCTGCTCAAACTACTCGCACGCTAACCAAAACCATGTTTATCGCGCGCGTCGCGTTATAATAGGTCAGTCACGGGGAAAACGCTTTTTGCGGGTTAAAAGAGCGGTGCGTCGGCGGGAGACGATACCGAAGGAGTTGGCCTATCCTTGGTTGGTTCTTTAGCCTTGTGTCGGGCACGATAAAGACCATCGCTAAAATACCGAAACGTGCTATGCTCGTGGTGTCGCGCTTCAGGAGAAAATGAGGTTAACGTCGGCATGTCTCTGGCTACTGTGCGTCTCCTGCTGTTGCACGAGCCTCGCCGTCGCCTGGGACAACGAGGAACTCGAGGTCTTCGACGTCGTCGAGGAGGTTAACAAGAACTTTTACGAGCTCCTCGGCGTCCCTCAGGTAAAAAAAGGCTTTGTTGACAACTCGGATTTGGATCTGGCTTCTGCTCCTGTATTCGTTGGAAAAAAATAAACAAAAATAAAAGAAAATTTACCGCCGGAGTTTCTTTCGTAGTTTCTCGAGCTTGATAAATTAATCCCTTGCGAGTTATTCCTACGACTTTTTTTTATTCGTCGATCACCGATTCGTCCATCACCGATTCTTCCAGCGGTTTTATTTTCTTTACTTTTTATTGCTTTCATAGTGTTTTATCGAAAAGTCGATAATCAATTTGCCCCGCTTAAATCATTTTTTGTATTTCGTATCCATTCAAATTTAAATCTGGCCGATATTTCATAATAATGGCTTGATATGATATGTGGTTCCACGAAAGGAAACATATGGTTAACAACAACTAAATTTTCAACTACCTTAAATGTTTCATTAATTATTTATTTTAATTTACAAACAGAAAAGAGTCTCGAATAGTTAATGCATAAATATTAAAATCTAAAACTATGATTTTAAATACAAAATATAATATGAAAATTAATGGAATATTAAGCGAGGTAATAAATTACAAATTTTAAAAGCACATTGGTGATAAGTGTTTGGTGCGCTAGTAATAAATTATTTTATGTTCTAACGGCTTCTTCGATATTTTATTTCTATTGCTAATGTTATGTGTATCGTTGATAATAATTTCGATACCGATATCGATACCGTAATAGTAGAAATCGATGCTGTTATAAAACACACATTTAATTCCAATTGTCAGAAATTCTTTAAATAAGTAAATATTAGAGTCGACGCTATTTATTTTATAATAATATAATTTAATTAATACTATTATATATTTGTACTCTACTTTGACATTTAATTTCAGAATGCCAATTCCTCGGAAATTAAAAAAGCTTTTCGTAAGCTATCGCTGCAGCTGCATCCCGACAAAAATAGTGCCGAGGATGCGGAAGTTCAATTTAGAAATGTAATATTAATTTTAAATATATTTTAGCATCATGAATTTATATTATTTGATTTTAATGCCCTTTATTTTAATGTTACTTATAGTTAGTATCGGTTTACGATATTCTTAAAGACTCAAAAAAACGAGAACACTATGATAATGTTCTCGTTAATGGACTGCCTAATTGGCGGTCCGCTGTATATTACTATCGACATGTACGAAAAATGGGTTTATTGGAGCTCACCGTTATTCTTTTCATTGTTATAACTATTGGCCAGTATTTAGTATCGTGGGCAGCGTACGTCGAAAAAAGATATACATGTGTAAGTTCTTTTTATCTATTACGTATATATTTGTGTAAGATTAAAATAATCTGTTTTTCAGTTATTTATTTTTTATTTTAAAAATATTAAAGTTTAATAAATAAATTTTTTAGGAACAAGTACTGGGAAGTAAATTACAAAAATTACAGAAGAAGAATCGTAAGGGTAAAATGGATGTTCCAGATTTAGCAGAAATCTTGGAAAAGATTCCAACCCCTACCGTATGGGATACACTTCCGTTTCAATTGCCAAAGTGGACATACACTTCCATTGTTGGTATTCCATCTACGATTCGTAGTATATATAGAATTTTAGAAGAGCGAAAGCAAAGGAAAAAACAAGAAGAAGAAGAAGCTCTGTTAGTTTTTAGAAAGCATGCTCAATTTTTACTATTATTTTATTGTTCAGCCATCTCAGTAAAACTACCACACTACCTGAAAATTACAAAAAAAAATACAATACATTTAAAGTCAATTTATTATCGTTAATGATAACTTAAAAATTTTAAAATATTATAGTTAAATATATGAAACCAATTTTTCAACTATTTATGTTCAAATTTTATATTTTTGTAACTTTTCGTAAGAAATGTAAGAGTAGATAGAATAATATTAAAAGCATCGTATAGATGAATGATATTAAAAGAAAAAATTATATATACACTAAAAAAAGAATCTGTGTTAAAATCTAAATAAATCATAAACCGTCATTAGTAGTATGAATTCGTAAATTTTTAATGATGGTTTTATTTAATTTACACCTTGTTTATCAATAATATTTTTACGATTTGTTTATCGAATGAATATTTGGTAGCGCTCAAGAAGAAGAGTATGAAGCAGAACCAGTGCCTCGTGGACCAAGAAGACGACGACAAGGCTTCATGCCACCTGAACGTGGTGACCGAGCTACTAAAGAGAATTACAGAAAATCCAACAATGAAACGGTGGATCACCATATTCCAGAGAAACAAAAAGTCAGTGGTGGTCTTTGGACGGATGACGATATACTCGAATTGATTAAATTAGTGAAAAAATTTCCGACTGGAACTACGAATCGATGGGAAAAAATTGCCGATATGATGAATCGCACTGTCAATGAAGTAACTCACATGGCGAAAAAGGTTTTGTGTTTTATAATTTATTTCGAGTAAAAAACTAAAAATATTTCTTTATAAAAACATTTTAAATATGTTAATAAAGTCTAATATAAAGAGAAAATTATTTAAACATATAATTTATTAATATTGTGTCAAAATACATTTAAATTATTATTTTAATTTTAATAAATCAATGTCAAATTATTTAAACAAATAAGAATTAAATATTTCTGTATAATACTGTAAATAAAATTTTATAAACTCTGCATGCATAGGTCAAGGATGAAGGTTTAAAACCTAATCAAATAAAAGATGATACTCCAATTGAAGAACTACCTAAAAAAGTCAAAACTCGTGCTGAATCTATCGAAATTACATCCGAATGGAGTCAAGAGCAACAAAAAGCTCTTGAAGTTGCGCTTTTAAAATATCCGAAAGGTTGTTCCGTGGATAGATGGGAAAAAATATCAGCTTGTATCGAAGACAAAACGAAGGTTTGTGTTTTGTTTAAAAAATAAATTAAATAATTTGTAAAAAACAAAAATGTAAGTTAACTATAACAATTTATTACAGGAAGAGTGCCAAGCACGTTATCGATATTTGGTAGACATTGTGAAAAAAAAACATACACAGTGATTGTGACAGGTTCTTTTAAACTATTTTGAACTAAACAAGTGAAAAACTGGTGCTGTCAACAGTGGATTGTGTTACCAAATACCTGTCAAAAAATGTTAGGTATTCTTTAATACGATGACATTTTGTTATACAAATACCTGTTGGTGATGTATTTATTAAATATAAATTTAATAATTTAAAAAAAAAAATATATATATATTATCGTAATTTGTAAAAATTTAAACTTATATAAGTACAAAAAACTTATAAGTAAATTTATTATAAATCTACATAGTGTTGCGATTAATTTTTACACCAAGTATAATTTATTTTTTTATTTTTTAATTCAATTAAAATTTCAATAAACCGATGAACAGCTTTCACAAGAACATTTTGCAGGTACATTAAGAACTTTTCTGAATTTTTCTCCATCTTCGCATATTAATTGTACAGAAATCTCTTTATTATCTAATGGTTTACAGCATTTACAATTAACTATTTGATTCCAGTTTTCTATAATTAAAAACAAATATAATTTTTTAAATAATTTACAATAAAAAATCGTTGTAATATAAATATTATTACATACCAGTATTAAAATATGTTGAAGAATTACAATGGCCATGGCATTCTGTTAAGCCATTGATAGGTTCAAAATTTTTACAAATTCCATGAACAACATTATTTTCTACAAGCAACCCAATTGTTTTTTCAAATTCAATAACTTCCGCAGCACATGGTTCTGTAAAAATTATAAAAAAATATTTAATATATTCGCTATTAAAATAGATTTGTAATTTATTTATACCTACGTTCTATAACTTTATTATCATTTGTAAAATTACACCTTTTGCAACAACCATCAAAATACATAAATTCTTGTAAACAATTTAACTCTGGACAAACTGGTAAACTTGTACTTATAACTAGCTAAAAATCATTAATGAAATTAGTTTATAGTTTTGTTAAATATTATGAAATTCAGTTTAAAAGTTTATATTTATAAATTTTCTATACTTATTTGTTATATTAGTATACTTGTTTTTTTTTATTTATATATTAATACGCAACCATAAAATAGCATAATGTTAAATGAGTCGAATAAAAGTTTTTAACTTTAACATTGATTTACAATATTTCCTAATTAAATATTGAATAGTTTATATTAAAGTTAATATTTAAAAAAATTATTTTAAAGTTACTAAAAACTAAATTATATATTTGTACACGTTTAAACAAATGTGAATCAAGTAAAGACAGTGATAGAGATTAAAATCAACCCATATAATCGATTGATTAAAAAATATAAAATTTTTAAAATTATTATTCAATAAGTTACGCAAATAATTAATTTTTTTAATTAGTGTATATAAAATAACTGACATTTGAAAAACGATTATTGATTAACTTTAAATTTTTTTGTAAAAATTATATCGTAACAACAGAATATTGATGTGCCACATATGTATATAAAATTAAAATAATAATTTAATTTAATAAACTTTGACGATATTCGACTATTAAACATTTTAAATAAATATTTCTAATAAAATTTAACATTCTTCTAGTTTATCACTTAAAGCATTTAAGAGTTTACTTTTAATCAGTCCATTTTAATTTTCTTTAATAATTGAAAAATGGAGAAAACGGTATAATTTATAATAAGAAAAACCCAACATAATAAAAATGTTTATAAATAACATGAGATTTTGTCGAATACATCGAAATTACTCTTGTAATTATATATGGTGCACATATATAATATATACCTGATCTTGTTGTTGAATACACGAATAAGAAGTACAATTATCATCGGAATACCACATTTTTCCGGGTTCAAATAGCATATCGTCATTAACACAATAAATTTGTTTACATTCTCCACAACAATTTCCATATTCCGATTTTTGATATATCCAACCCTGAAAAATTATTTATTAAATCAGGTAATGGTAAGCTTTATACATAAAAAAAATTTTCAAACCTTTGGACAATCTGTATTACAAGTCTTAGTTTCCACCTGCTTTATAATATTTCCATCATCTGTTTTCAAACACGATTCTAAAATACAATCATCGGTCGGAGATTTCCAAGTTTCTCCAGGCTCATAAAATTTACCATTACTTGAACAAGCTGTCCTTATAATTTCAAGGCAACATTTACCATATACTTTTTGCATTTCTATTTTATAATTATTTTCCTCCGATGCATCAATGGTTACACATGTTTCTGTTGAAATTTGTGTATGAAGCTTAAAATAATAATAACAGTTTTAACTTCAGTTATAGAATGATATATATTTTAATAATATTTAAAAATTTATAGCGTGAAAAAATTCTTTTATTATTATGAATATATTAATATTTATTACTCGTTAATTTTATCTACAAAAATTTTTTATTGCAATTTTCTAACTAATAATTCTTGACGTAAAATATACAATGGATATATAATCTAATAAACTATAATAAAAGAAAAAGAAATAAATTGATTATATGATAAGCTGTTACTTATAAAGCATGAGATAGTTGTTAAAAATGTAATAAATAACCTATTTAACGAATGTGATTGTGGAATAATATAATGAAAATGGAATATAAAAAATTAGAATATTCCTTATATTATTTAGTAATTTAAAAAATTTTATATATATTTATGTATATAAAATTACCGATCCATTAGACGATATGCATGAACTCATGAGGCAATGATCATCTGAGTACCAGATTTCTCCAGGGGCTTTTAATTGTCCATCGTAAACGCAACCTATAGCCACGCATTCACCGCAACAAGTAACGCTTTTATCGAGGGATGGTCGATATTCGTATCCAAAATCGCAAGTTTCCACGCAATCTTGAATTATCATTTTTTGTGCAACCCCATTCGTGTCTATAGAGCACTCCTTTATTGTACACATGTCATTTGGATTTGGATACCATTTATCTCCAATCTGAATAGTCACAAGTTTAAACATTTTAAAAGGTTAATGATTTTAAAAGATAATAATTTTAGAATTTTAAATATTTATTTTTAATTCAACATATTTTCTGTTTCTTTTATTCTATTTAACTTTATGGAATATAAATCTTTTTAAAATTCTGATACTGGAAAAAGAAAAAACACGAGAAAAATAATAAGTAACGAACTCTTAAAATCAAAATAATCATTCTATTTTCTTCAATGAATTTGAATATTGAAAATACTAAATAAATATTTTTAATTAATTAACGTTAATATTCTATGTATAAAGATTACCTAAAATAAAATAGTTGAAACAACTTATAATAAATTAAGTAATTTTTTTAAATGAAAAAATTTGAATGGAATTATAATCATAATTTTAAAAAAAACTACTTTGAATGTATGCAAAGTATTGATTGTATCGAAAAATCTGCAATTACATTACAAAAAGTCTAGTACGATGTCGTTATATCATTCAATATGTAACGTCAATCAAATAACGCTTCTATAAGTGAATTTATAAAAAATTTATATATACTAATTTTGATAAATTATTAAAATTGATCGATCGATAATGTTGAATCTTATGTAGAATACAAAAATCATAATACATTTTCTCTTTAATGTATACAAAATTAATTATACTATCCCTTTTACGATATAACTGTACTCATTATCCTAGTCAGATAAAAGTAATCGTCTGATTTTTAAAATTCGTTTTATACACACAAATTACTAATAAGGAATCTTTATTATAATAATAAAAAATTTTAGTTTATATAAATTTTTATTCAACCCACTTGATAAATAAGATCGGCATATTTGCACGCCACTCTTTCGAAATTTGGACAGCATTGCTCATCGAGTTGAACTTCATTTAATACGTAATCGTAAGTATCAGGATGATTGTCGATATTGATACATTCTTTTATAGTACAACTGAAAGTTGGCGTTCCTTCTTTAAACTCGCAAGAACATATCTTGCATTTTCCATCTTCCCATGTCTCTCCAATTTTCTTTGCCACGAGAATCGGTGCGAAACTCAATTCGTTAGTCGAGTACATGTTGTAAAGACATAAATCATTCGGAGGTTCTACGAAAAAAATTTATCTTTGATCAAATAAAAAAATTTGATTGCAGAACACTTATTAATTAATTTTGAAGGTATAAATAAACTTACCACATACAGTTTCAGGGCAGCAAGAATTTGGATTTGTTTTTGTAACAGGAACATAATATTGTTGACAGTTTAAGTCTCGAGGACAAGTTTCTGGTTTACAAACTCTTGTGGTTCTTGGACAGCATCCAGATACATTTGTTACCGTTACGTATCCTGGCTCTAAGATTAAATCATTCGTTGTAAAATCACTATCTTGTAATAAACATTCCTCTTCGGGTATACATTCTGCAAAATAAATAATTTAATTTAGTATTATTCTAAGCTACAAACGTGAAATTATTTATATAAACAATGTTCGTTGTAATAAAATAAAATTTAATAAGATAAATGTATGTATCGTTAATTTAAATATTTCATTTAAAAATAAATGTTTAGAGTATATCGTCTGTATTACTTTTTGGACAAATTTAATTTTTAGATGCGTTCAATGCTTTTCTTAAAGTAGCGTGATATACTTACGGCACATAAACTTCTGACAGCCATTCGAATCAACCGTAGCCTTTAATATTTGAGCGAATCCACATTCGGGCTGCTGCGTTTCAACACAGATCGATGTCGGTGTTATATTCGGAACTATAATATTAATATGAAAATTAAGGTATGGTCAAGCGTTTCAATTTCATATTAATAAAATACTATAATCACTGTTGATATAATATTCAATATTTATTTGAAATATTATCTATACTAAGAGGGAGAAAATGATATTACAATTATTTTTCTTTAACGAAAAGTTACTTTATAGAAAATTTGAATAGAGCAGCATTAAAATTACGTACCACAAAGGTATTTTTGACAGCAATCTTCCTCAGTGTTGGGTACAACGATTGGATTCGAATTCACGTCGCAAATGGTTCCAACAGCGGGACAAGTCGTCTCCTGGCATTTAACGACCTTCTTCTCACAGAAGCAATGCGTGCATTTGTCCTTCTGCCAGACATCGCCTTCGATATGGCCCTCGTCGTCGCAAACGAAGCAATCGCGCTTAGGTACGCAAGTGTCGTTGTGCCAAATATAATCCGGTGAGCAGAAGCAGCCTTCAACGGGGTTCGCTGTACACTTGACCGGACCGACCTTCTCCAGGGTTTCGCAATTCTCCGGACAACCGGGATTGCACGCTCGATACTCCAAATCTACCGTTAAAACGCGAATACATTTTTATGATATTCATTTTACGTGTGTACAAATTTAATTCGACATTCGTGCGACTTCAATTTTTTATCCAGACAACGATAGCATACTAATTATTCGAAACTTACAAGGTGGACACTGATAAGGACACAAGTCCATCGTACGCCAACTGATGCAGATACCGCTCAACGAACACATTCTCGCATAAGATTCGAAGTCGTTACAGGTATTGCCGTCTCGACATATCGTATCTTTGCAAGCTAGATAATAAGGGGTAGGATCAACGATGTAGTGGCATCGTAAAAATGCTTCGTCCTGCAGAATCTTTTCGCAGTGATTATTCGGTGTTGGACCCTCGGTACAGTTTTTCTTCGGAGAACTTGCGCAGTGTTCATCGTTGAGATTTAATTCGCTTGGAAGATTTTGAGCTTGCCAACTTTTACCAAATTCTTGTACGTTCTTGGTTGTCTGAAAAGTAGAAAAGTTTATGCATATAATTTTAATTCAATCGTTTTATCGTTATTGTTTTATAAATTCATTTTAAATTTGGAATAATGAAAAATGAATGCGTTAGCGTGTAAATAATTATTTTTATTAGATGAAGGATTGCTACAGTTTTTATCTTTATACTAATTCAAAATGAAACAAAAATGTGTGAAAATTTCTTATAAAATTAATTACTTTTCATATTCATTTAATATTACGATTAATTTTTTAATAAATGTTAAAATTTGTAGAAAAGTTTAAAATTCACGCATTTAATAAATGTGATTAAACTTTGATTATTCTTGATAAATCGATATGACCGTTTTTATCGAGCTATGTTTTATTTAATCCCACGATAATCGATAAAAAAGTAAACTTTTTAACTATAGATTGTATAACGTTATTATAAAAGATTACCTGTCCATCTTGTTTCTTAAAATCGTCCTCTTGAATACCATTACAATTACCGCAAAGACCTTCCATAATTCCACCAAAAGTGTGCGATGGTAATCGAAGCATAAAAGCAAAGGTATGTTCGTAACTGATAAGTTCTAATTGAATTTCAATTATGAGAAGTTTTATGTCGTGAGTCGGTGTTTTTTCAACGTATATCCAAGAATCTTTGTAGGGATAACTAATAATTACCTGATTATCGACGATACTCACGAGCTAAAAGTTATTAAAATGAATATAATAAAAACATATATCGTTATAAAAATATTTTATAAGTTATTAAAAAATTTCTATAATGTATATTTATCTATCCTTGAATGTAATTTTATAATTTATATGAATATTGCTTTAATCGGACCATCGTTCGATGTATCGTATACGATTCGCGTATAAAATGTAATTTAATTATTATATTATATTATAAAATGTACCTCGTGTAGTGAATTTTCTTTCCTTATTTGAACAATGTGTTCTTGATATATCACTGTGATTGCTTCGGTACAAATACCTAAATCGCAAACCTCATTACTGACTAATACCTATAAATAATATGAAAATAGATAAATTTTTAATTGTTAATTACTTCCATCAATTTTCCTATGTTATTTTGAATTACTAATAAAATATTAAAACTTAGAAACTAAGTTATCGATCGTCGTAAAAAAGTTGAATATATCGTAGAATATTATCCATTTTTTAAATATTTAATTTATCAAATATAGATTCCAATCTTACATTTCAAAAAATTATTTTTATACGAATATTTATAGACAGAGATTATACAATTGAATAAAAATAATAGTAAAGTATTCGTTGGATATTTATCCGTAACTATTTATATTTATAATCAATTATCTAATAGACGCTATCTTCCAATGTGATCATTGAACTAAACAATTGTAAACTCTTAATAGTAACAACATACTTTGATATAAAAAATAGTTTAATGTTATTTTATTAAATAATATTAAATCGGTTTCTATAAAAATTATAAATTGTTAAAAAAGAAATCTAAAACGCGTTCGAAAAAAAACTCAATACCATAAAAAGTATATATTGGATGCAATAGTTGTATAATTTTGTAAAAATCACAGTATTAAATATTTACTCGCAAACGTATTTACCTCGTAAGCGTGCTTACTATCCCCGGTGACAACCACGTCTCTGGACAGGACATAAGTGCAGTTACCATCGAAGAGTACGTCGCTCTTGTCGAAGGTGATGTACCTGGCGTTACCAAAGCCGTCGCAAGCGCAATCGCGACATTCCGTGGGTGGCACGCAATCGTCGCCACTTTGCACAAGACCGTCGGGACAGAAGCAGCCGGACACGCAAAGACCCTCCGACGCCGGGCAAGGATTGATTTTTCGCAAATTTTCGCAGCTCATCTCACACTTGTTTCTTAAACACAAAATATGCGTTAGAAATTGAAAGGTCGTACTCTCGACTCTGCGTCCGAATGAATTGGAAGAGCTTTCGCGTAATAAAATATGAAAAAGAAACTACGACTACGTAATTTATAGACTACGTAATTATAGATACCTGAAGCAATCCTTGTGAACCAGTGGAGCATCGCATACAGCTGGACACTCGTAAATGGATCTCCAAGTGGACAAGTCGATGCTCCTGTCAGCGGCCAAACAATCCGTAACAAAGGATGCCAGAGCTTTGCAACGACAATCTTGAGTCGTTGAATTTCCGAGACAGGCGCAGCTACTCTCCAAACAGCTCGACGTGAATTTCTCTCTGTCGAGTACTTTATCGCAAATCTCGAAGGTCGCATCCTTTACCAAACTGCATATCTTCCAGGATTCCTTGTGAGATTCGCGTGGACAGACCTGCGGAAGTCGATGTTGGAAATAGTTTTCTCTTTTCAAACATGGTATTCATTTTTGAAGAATGACACCCACGATTGAAAAGTATATAAATGTTTATCGTCTCTTACATAAATCCGTATAAATTTTTATATCGAGGTTGTAAAATTAAATAAAATTTTTTAAGAAGATACCAGCAGTTTAGTTTAATAACAATTCTTGACTAAATCTTATAAATAAACTACGTATTTCGCGGAATTTATTTTTGAAAATATTTTAAAATATCTTAAATTTAAAAACTATAAATGTTTAATTTATTAATTTAAATAAGTTAATACTATACTTTCAATATAATAAATCGCATCGACTAGTTATCGAAACTAATTTTTATATTTAATATATACATTTAAAACAAAAATTTACAATTTATAATTACAAAATGCGATACCGACTAGTTTATTCGGTCGATCAAAATTTTGTTGTCTTTTTATTTATAGATTTATAGATAATTAAATAAATCAACTCCAAATTAAATTTTTAATCGAATCGTTTAAAAGTATAGAGAAATTTGTAAGTATTACACATAAATAAATTAGAATTATAAATTATTACGTATTTTGATCGTGCAAAACGATTCGATCGATTCACATATTTGTCGATAGAATAAAAATCGAGCAACGAACTTGGACTGACCTCCAGTTTACATTCGGGACTATCCAAAAGCTTCCAACTGTCCCCGAATTCTTGGGTGCTTTGAGCCAATTTGCCGTCGGGCATCTGCTGATCATTTTCGGAAAGACCATCCAAGTATCCACACAATCCATCGACGTGTTCGGATAACTCCTCCGAGATGCTAATTTTTAAGCAATCGAACGAATCCAACAGAACCCAGAAAGGATAATGTCGAGATTCGAAACGAAGTGCCTCACCGACGCGCGACAACTTCATCCAGTTATTCGTGTCGCTCAGACGTTTCACCTCGCTCGAACTGTACTGATTTCCATCGACTTCGACACACATGTCCGTATGGAGCACAACCGTGTGCCCATCCACGCTGATCAGCAATTTTTTCTCGCACGTGTCTTCGTCGTTCTCACAAACTTTTTCCACTAAAACAGAGTATTATCAAACCTTAAACTTTTTGCCAAGTATTTACGTACGCATTTTATTACATAAGTTTAACCAACGCTGCTTGTTTCCATTTGAAAACTTTTTTTATCTTATCTTTGTAATTAAACGTTGCAGCTATAAATATTAACGGTACTATATTTTATTCTAATAAAAAGTTATCGATCGAAAGTTATTTACATATCGTGAGAAACGTACGAAGTTGTTAAAAAACATCAACCAAAACAATAAATTTTATTTTTAAATTAAACTGTTTCAATTCTAATAATTTTAATAAAAAAAAAGTTAATTTTGACGATATAACACTATGACGCATCAATGCATAACTATTGTATTATATTAGTAATAACGTTAAACTTACTGACTATGTACCAATTATTGGCATCTCGATCTCTTGCTAAAATATGGTTGCAAATATCATATTTGTATTTGAAGTTGTCGAAGGTAGCGAATGTTCTTCCAACATTTTTGCAAAATCTTTCTTTAGATGGAATCGGGACACACGTATTATCGCACTCGCTGGTTTTACGGTAACTCTTCGACTGATCATATTTGGGTTGGAAACCTTCTGGACATTCGATTTTCCGACACGGACCACCAGCGTCGTTTTGTTCGCGATCAGTGGGTATACATAATAGTTTTGGACAAAGTAGATCGCTAAGATCGGAACCTCCCAAACGACTCTGAATTGGATTTGCGGGTGGTAACTTTGATCTAAATAAAAGTATAAATAATTCGGAAAATATCGAATACTGCGTTGTACGTATTGCAATGATTTTTGTATTAAAAATTAAAAAATTTTTTTTTCTTCCAATCCATATATTGATTTATAATTTTTTTCCCCATATAATCACAATACTAATGATAAAATTTTACGCGTCAAAATAAAAAATACCTATTGTATCGCAAGAAAAGTTCAATGGTAACTGAAAGATCGTTTTACGCGTATTCAATTTTTTTCAAATTTAGTAAAATTACAAATTACTTAATTATAGAAATGTTATTAATTTATTTTATAAGCTGTATAAATAAGACTATTATCTTAAAATCTTTTTACGCTACTTTAAAAATAATCCGTATCATTTATTTGACGATTCAGATGTTTCTTATTTTTTTGTGTATATATTTTTATATAATTTGATAGATAATTAGAAGAAATAAAAATGTAACTTACTTCAACTTTTCTTTATAAATTTGTTGCGTATACTTAATGGACTGGGTATTTTGTATGGAAAAACTAAAGTTTGAATAAGAATTTGTAAAATCAGAATGATTTATATCGGTTTCTTCGACCGCGACAAAACCCGGTGGACAGGCAGTGTGACATTTTATACCTGAAAAAATAGACCGCATTAGTTTATATTATTTATTACAGAAAAATCATATTATAATAATAATTATCAAAACTATAATTTTAAAAAATACGGATGCTCAATGAGTATGTAATAAACCGAGTAAATTATTCGAATCTTCTTTTCGATAGATTTAGTCAACGAACATTTAATTCAATTGTTTATTTAGTAATTTAATGACCTATAATGATTTTAAAACTCGTAAAGTTGCATATTATACGTACATTTGGGACCAAAGATAATAAAAATGATATCAATTAACGTACACTATTATACGACTAATGTACGAAATACGAGCCTTTTTATTTTTATTTTAATAAAAACTAAACGAAAATGTAACGATATTAATGGTATATTAATTTTGAAATAAGGATCGTTAAAATAAAAATAAAAATCTAATTATAATAAAAAGTAGAAAAAAATAAATTAAACCTCTAGGAAATGAGAGTAGACCTAAATTGTGTATATTTAAATCCGAGAACGAGAAGTCACTCGAGCTTATTTTAAAATTAGTGATATTTCGCACTCGTCAAACTACACTATTTGTATTTGGATAAACTACCCAAGACACAAGACTCGTACTCGAGGTTACGGAAGCTACGAGAGAACTCGACGTACTTATGGTCGTTTCCTTATCGATAGTGGTATTAGTGCTGGCAATGAGGCTACAGCCGGTCTCATCGTCGGGACAGTCCTGGACTCCGTCGCACCACTTGGCCTCGTCTATGCAGGTATCGCTCGTGGAGCAGAGCAATTGCCCGCTCGGGCAGGGTTTGCAGATGCACGTGCAGAGCTCGACGAGGACGGGTCTCGAGGTAGGTTCGCTGCAAGCCGGACAGATCTTGGGTTGGCAGACGGAGTTGCCCCCAAGGGTACACAAGCAGTGTTGACAGTCCGGAGTTTCGTAGCTCGATCCTACGGGGTATCTGTCCAACGAAACGCTTTCTTACCTTTTTACCCCTTCTTTACTTGGGTATATTTCTTACTCCTAATTGTATTCGCCGATCATATACGTTCGATGTAAAATTTGATAATTATTCGCGTTTTGCATCAAAGGATGTTGAATCAATGTTTTTTCGTCCTCTTTTGCTTAAATTTAAAATATTTCAAAATTTGGATATTTCGTTCGTCTTTCTAGAAAAATTTCTTGAGAAATAAAAAATTCTTAAACGTCTTCAGAGATATCGATTCAAAATTTACAACAGAGATTTTTTAAATTAAAAACTGAAGCATAACCGTGTTATCTAATTTACAGACGTATTTTGTCTTTATAAAAGTTGAGTTTTGATTCCGCTTAAACTTACGGCACGTGTCCGACGATACAAGGACACTCTTGCTTGGTAACGCAGAATTTTCCATCCCACCATAAAGATCCTTCGCATCTACAATTTTGTGCCTCGTCGGACATAATTCCGTTACAAACGTTACAATCCGATGGCATTGGTGATGGAACCGGAGTAGTCGCTTCTATCGTTGCTAAATTAACATTTATAGTAATCGTATAAGATCTTCTATTTCTTTAATTTATACAGTGTTACGTATAATTCGTAGGATAAAAATATAAATTACGGTAAGGTTCGTAGCAGCCATGAATTTCTACTTTGAGTCCAATGTGCCGATGCCACTTCGTTGGAAAAATCCTTAATAATTTTGCTCGAAGAGGTCTTTTGAAATAATTCATTTTACTACTGTGATCGTCGACGTTTCCTAGATATTCCCGTTCAGTTCCCGTATCGTCCATCACGGGATTCCATGTTTTTCCATCGATACTGTACCGAACTTTATAAGCGGTTGTCCAGGTATCGTTGCCGCCTTTCGTCTCGACGCCCGTGAGATTTCGGGGTTCCAAAAAGTCGAATTGTACGTATTGATCGGGATTGTCCAACTGTGGACGCCAAGCTTCGAAAGACGAAAGTCGAAGATTGGGAATATTATTTCGAGACGATGAAGAAACTAGTACTTGTTGGTCCGACATGAGTCGATCGTCATAGCCCATTTTATCGTCGCATACTGAAAGAAAATTATATAATTACATATAATTATAAGTCATATCATGACTATGTAGAGAATTTTGATATTCAATTAAAAATATGTTATTCTATTTTCATCGTTTTAAATTAAATTATTAACGTTTAAAGTAAATAAATCTAAGTGCAGTTGTATTTAACGAGGAAAATTTTAATTTGCAAAAGTGAGGTGATTAAAAATTCGTTAAAAAAACATTTGAGTTAATCAGAAAGGATTTTCTTCCTTATTCGTATTTATTCCATTTTACATTTAAATATTATATAATATTTTATAATTATTTTATTAAAATTATATAATAATATAATCGATACGTTTAGTATTAAATAAAATATAATACGCCTAAAAAAAAAAGAATCATACATTTGATTATTCTTCCAGATATATCGTATTAAATATTTATTATACAATATATTTCTCGTTAAAAAGAAATTAACCTAACGCAAGCTAATTATATCATTATAAATCAGTACAACGATTGTTCACGATTTAAAAAAAAATTTTCCCTTTATCGATTATAACTAATAAACAATATATGTATTTCAATTGCATCGATGTTTTTAAACGTCAAATCAAATTTTATTACGCGCATGGAAAATAGAAACTCGAAGTTACGTTAGTTACATAGGCGGAAAGGGAGAGGGGAAAAACAATAGAGGGACTACTTTAATATATCGATAGGTAAATGATCGTCTGGTTTTTAGAAGTAAAATTTAATAAAGTTGATTTTTGGAAGCGAACGTTTCAAAAAAGCGCTACACGGTCAATTTCCTACGCTTACAAAAAATAGGAACTTTAAAAACAATAGTTGCAAAAAGGAGAATAGAAAGAACGATTAAAAAATTAAAAGAGTACGTGTCACGTGGTCTTGAGCCGTTACAAAGTAGTTGAGCGATCGATCGAATACGCGGAGTGAAAATGGGAATTTTGGAAGTGATCGTTGGACCAAGGGCGGCGAAGAGGGAGGAGAAGATAGAAAAAACCATTTAAATATTAAAAGAGAGTGGATCACATGATCTGTAGATGTAAATAAGTATCCCGAGAATTAGGGCAAGCAAAAGCGACGATTGGTCGTGGGGAAAGGGAAGAAAGAGGGGGAAGACGAAAAGAACAATTTGATTTATCGATAGAGAAATGTCGTTCTCGCAAAAGTAAGGAAGAAACGGTAGAGTGCGAACGACAGCGGATGACAAGAGGAGACGAAGAAAAAATGGATAGACGACGAGATCTCGATGTACGTGTGGTACCGGCAAGTAAACGTACGTTGCATCTGCAGCGTTGATAAGTGAAAAGTAATATTTCTAACGATGTTTCATCGAGTTTCACACTCGTTACTCTATTGGACAATCGTTTTTTACTTCATTTTTACTTAACTCCGAGTAACGAGTCGTCGTTTTTTTAGTTTTTTATTTCTCGATATTTTTTTACTTTTGGATTAAATATATGCGCTCTAATCGAAAAGTTACTTTACTCGACATTTAAGGTACAGCTGCTTCGTTAGAATAATTGATTTGAATAATTGGTTAAATAATTAAACAATATACAGATGTAACGTATTGCAATTCGCGTTCCAACGAAATGCGAGCGGAAAGAATAAATACGCGTTAGGGTCAAATTTTTTCGAGAAGGGAATCGGTCGTTACAATTTACTAAAAATGAATTAAGCAAGAAGAGAAGATTAAAAGCGAGCACTATACTTGCCAGGTTCGATAATCGTTTCCGTAATTACAGTTGTCGTGATAATCGGTGCAGGTGTTATCGACGCGACCGTCGTCGTTATCGTCGCTTCCGTCGTCGTTGTTTTTTCCACTCTCGCGTCCTCTTCACTACCGCATCCGATGATCTCGATTTGCATAGCGATACCTTTGTGCCACGTTAACGGATTGAATCTCACGACTTTAGCTTCTATCGGTGGATGGAATATTTGGCTTACCGGCGTTGAACTTTCAACCGGTCCTCTGAATACCCTCGGAACTTGGCCTTGTCCTGTAAAGAGAATGCGAAGAATTCTTTATTTTTTTTCTCGAACATTTAAGATTTTCGATGTAAACGTAAAATAAAAGATCGATTTATATAACAAAAATTTTTGTAATACGTGAAGTGTATTCGACATTTATAAAAACAAAAAGGTACTTTATAAAATTTTTAATCGATATGTAAAATTAAATTTCTTAATCGCGAGAAGATGAAAAAAATTTAACTAATAACGTTGCACAAATTTACTATAATACACATATATCCGATGCCTTTTCATACTTATTATATAAAATTTTACTCTTTTGCGTGGTTTTGTGGATATCCATAGACGTATATCGCTTCATCGCTCCAAATTTAATCGTATTTACATGTACAAAATATAATATTTACTAAAATGTTTTTTCAATTATCCAAGTAATAATTATATACGATCTTATAATATTTTTATTAAATTGACGCTGCAGTTTAAGTTTGACGGTATTTGTTTAAATTATGTACGTAATATGCATATTGTATAAATGAAATTGGTATCGCTTATTCGATCAAATATTTGGAAAGATATACGAATTGTATTTTGTAATCAAGTGGTATTTCAAGTTTTTTCGATCGAATGAAATTTTAAAAAATTTACGTTACAACATTCGTGCAAGTTATAACTTAAATTATTTATTCGAATTTCGTCGTAGCTTCAATAAAAGATAATTAGCTCAAAGTTAAAAATATATTTAAAAGTTATATATTTAGAGGCGTATAGTTACCGATATTTGTAACGTATGAGAATGCTTGCCCGTTCTCCGAAAAAAGAACGTTGTAGCTCGTTACGAACATGTCCTGGACGATGTCACCTTTCACGATGACTCCATACATTGGCTTAGGACTTTTAAATATCACTTCGATCCACTGATTTTCGTTGTCGATCATCGGTCTCCAGCTTCCAGTCGATTCTAAACGCACCAGCCTCGCCGAATCCGGACTAAAATCGGGCGAGGCGCTACTGCTCGCAACGAAAGTTACCTCTATGGGTACACTCTCGATAAGCCACATTAAATTTTCCTCTTTGCAATCTTTAGGCGGTGTTAACACGTGCGGAATAATGATCGTTTCTTTCGTACCGTTGATACTGTTTTTAAATAATTTTTGAATTTTAAACGTTGATTCAAATTATATTTTGCTCGCTTGAAAATTTTGCGAGAACGGAAAAGAAACAAAAAATCATACGATACTTATAACATCTAAATATACTAAATTATGTAATAATATGGAAATAAATGGATAAAATAATCTAGTTTATAATTTAAAGTCCGTCTTATATCTGCGAGCTATTTAATATAGTTATAGTTATTTCATTCGTTTACTTAATTCGATCAAAGTTTTAAGATAGTTTGGATGAATTTAGTTTCCAATGTGGTAAATATAAGATACCGTACAGTAAAGTTTATACAAATGTTTAAGGATATATTTTAAAATTTGAGCATCGTTAAAAATTTGAATAATTCGAAAGTCGTCTGCACTTACCGTGTAATATTAGTTACAGTGACAACATCGATCGTATCGACATCGTTTGTCTGGCAGTTCGATTCATCGCACGCGTAAAAGTTGTTGATGCACTGACAGACTTTGCACTGTGAGACTTTGATCATTGTTCCAGGCGATACCGGCTCTCCATCGCTGGACTTACATACGCAATGCGAGCGATCGACGCACGTTAATCGGTCCCTCCACAAATAATTGTTCGACTGACACTCGACTCTCGTGTTTGGAACACAACCGGGGATGCAGTCGATGTTCTTGCTGCATGTTCCTTCCATTTTAAGAACGTGATTGAAGTATTCGCACGTTCTATTGCATTCGATTGCGCATTCGTGCCAATATTCTCCCGGCAGACACGACGCTAAAAAATCCAATCATTTTCGAGTTGAAAGCTTAAAATGTAGCATGATTATTGATTTGAAGAAAAAACTATTTAGTATTAATGTTTAATATGAATAAGTATAATAATATTATAAGAATAACAATATAAGTAGTTACAAAAGTGATTAATGTTTATCGCAATGATTTTTATAAAAAAGAAAAATAAGCATAAAAATAAATTATGGTATTTAATTTACTGCGTAAATTTGTAGGACTTCTTATACGTCTTATGTGTAATAAGACTAATGCATGGTCTGCAAAAAATGAAAGTTTTTTTGTGAGATTGAATAATCTAAATAATACTGATTAAAGCCTACATAATAACGTTATATATATATATATATGTACATACACGTTCAATTTTACGGATGCATAGAAAAAAAACTTATTTTGAATCAATACGCGAATTTATTATGAGCCAAAAGAAATAAAGTATCCCCACAAATCATTTTCGAGCCTGACAACACTCGATTAATTCTACTTAATATATATTTTACTCGTTATATCTTAAAGTGTATCATTCGGACAAATAAATATAGAAATATTATCTTCGAAAAAAATTTATCCTATAAGCAGAAGATTTATAATTTCAATAAAGCATCGATCACCTTTCCAATCGTGTCCGTTGTCAATTTCGTTAGTGTTATTTGTGATGTCTACAATGTCTCGAACTGCACATTCGGGCCTTAAAACAGCGACGTTGGTCGGCCAGTCGCAAATCTGTAGCTTCGCGTTGAACATCATATCTTGTCCACAGGTCTTGTTAACCCATTGGTTGCCGTTTAAACCGGGACCACATTGAAGAAAGTCGTGGCAATTCGTCGGAGCGATTCGATAGGGTTCGTCGAGTTGACAAATGTCGACGATCGTTGGAGTGAATTCGTTCTCGCACTGGCAAAGTACGCTGATCTCGAAATCAGGACAGGTTTGATTCGTTTGTATCGATGGTTCGCAGAGTAAGCCATTACTCAAGCTACACTCTACGTTTAATCCAACCTACGAACGAGGAAATGAATGCATTATATTCGTTAAATCTATGTATTTAGAAAAAATATAGTTATTATATAGTATAAATCGTTTTTTATCAATGCGCCTACATTTCGATGATAAAGCAAACGTGGCAATACGATTAGATATTTAAAGAAGGATTTTTTCAACGGACAAAATATAAAAACTTAAATATCGACGCACTTGTTTATACGATATCTTCGTATCGGTGGTTCGACATTGAATGTCGACCATTTTTTCCTTTTCGCAAATCGGTGATCCCTCGTCGTTCAACATTTCGACAACCGATGGTAATTCTTCGATTTCGCTTCTAAATCCTTGATCTTTTGGTAAATCTCTGTTTAGCCACTTGGTCCATCCACTGGTACACTTCTTTGCTTCTTCGCTATCAGGTATATTAAAATAAATACAATATTCATTGCAAGAAAAAAACGATAATGCAAATAAAATGTATTAAAAATCAGCCTCGAGCAACGTAAGATGATTTTAGTATGTTTCTCATCGATCAACATAAAAAATACATTATATATATATATATATTTTTTTTTTAATTTTATCTGTACGTTGTTGTAATATTTCAGAATTAAGAAAACTAGATGCACGTATATTTCTAAAGTTTTTAGTCACAAAATTTGAGTATCATGCTAATCGTATCGATAGCGTAAGAAATGTAACCTATTTTGAAAATGATGAAAAATGCGTTTGAAATAAAAATATATAAAAATACATAAAAATGACTTCTATTCACTGCTCGGCGATTATTCGCACACCCCGTAAATATGGAAAAAATCTCACTTCATCTGCTTATTCTCGGGCGTCGGGACGATGTTCGGGATGGTGGCCGTAGGTAAGGGAACTGCGCAAGGTTCGCCGTTGCACACGAGCTTCCCTCTGCTGCAGAAACACGAGTGACACTCGTCCCCGCGAACCTTGTCGCCTTCGAAGAAGTCCAGGCCGTTTATGGTCGCGCAGGGAGTCTTGCACTCGAGTCGAGGTACGCACTCGCCGTAAGACCCGTTGCGGTAGACTTGACCCTCGGGACAGGGTTTCGGGAGACAACCCTCGATGCAGGTGTCCTGCTCGCACAAGTGCAGCGAGTCGTCGCGCGTAGCCAGGTTATCGCAGGTCTCCCTGGGGCAGGTGGACACGCACGGAGAATACGAGGAGCAGGATTCGTCGCATTGCAAGGGGCAGAGCTTTTGGCTGCGCCACTGGAATAATTCACGTAATAATTTATGTAGTTCAAACGATTCGATCGAATCGACGCTATCGATCGAATCACGATCGATGCTACTAAAATACAAATATTACACAAATATACATCCCTTCGAAATCGATACGTCCTCCTTACTCACCTGGACGGGTACACCTCTCGTGTTGCAGTCGTGCGCGTAGGCTGCGATGGCGGTGCAAAGACACTCGCAGTCCCCGCCCTCGTCGCAACCGCAGGCGTCGTACAGGCACCTCTCGATGTAAGTATCGGGGGCGAGCTCGAGGTGACAGGCCTCGAACGCGCTGGACTTGATGATGCGGCAGCGCTGCAGAGCCCAGAGTTTGCGCTCGGGGCGAAGGGTGCAGGTGTCGACCCGGGCGTCCGCTGGTTCCGCGCAGAGCTCGCTGAGCTTCCAAGAGTCGCCGAAGAGCTCGGCCGAGGCCTCGGCGATGCCGCCCGCCGGTGTCTTGAAGTCGTCCGCGGCGTCGTCGTTGTAGTCCCCGCACAGACCGCGGGTGTGGCTCTTCCATTTGGGGTCGACCCGCACGTACACGCGAGTACCTTCGTCCCACTGCACGACGAGCCCCAGGTCCGGCACGTCCAAGAAGACGAACAGTCCGGCCCGTCTCGGAACTATTCTTCCTGTATTTTTTTTGTTTTTCCATGTATTTATAAGCGTTAATATGTTTATATGTTTTTTTCTCGAGCGGTGCTGCCTTCGCTCGATAAACATCTAAACATCGCTTACCGAGATCTTTGAAGGTTTCCACGGTCGAGCGCTTTCCGCGCGTCAAAGTTACACTTTCTTGATTAGCCGAATTGGTTTTTCCAACGGTCAAGGAGAGGGATTTCGAACACGTAACGCCGGTTGTGCCGCAGGCGACGTTACGAATCGTCACCTCGAACGACTCGTCCTCGCTCAATTTTCCCTTGGCCAGAACGTAGTCGCAGACACCTTGGAAATCGAACGGCCGATCGTCGAACGTCTTGAAATGCGAATCGCCCCACACGGAACATACACCTTTGGAACGAAAGCAATCAACGATCTTACATCGTAGATAATCGAGATGTAAGGTGCAATATGGGAGTAAAGGAGCAAATACCGGGGCAAACGATATCGGTGCAGTTCCACTTGCCAGCGCTGCATCGACAGGTATTGCACTCCTCCTGCATAACGGCACCTTCGTTGTAGCTACGACCTCCGTGATAGCAAGGACATTTAGACTCCTCGACGCATTCTCCGCTCGGTGCGTCGAGGACGTAACCGGGTTTACAGACGCAGCCCGGATGACAGATCGCGGGAGTCTGGTCAACAGCTCGACGCATGTTGCGACAAGTGCGCGGTTCTTCGGGTTCGCAGGTTGTCACTTCCAGGTGCTTGATCGCGCTGCAGACGCTCTTCAGCTGGTTTATCGCTGGATACCGTTGAATTTCCTCGGTTGTGGCAGCGCGACAGTTCCATATTCCACCTGTAACGTTCGCATTTTATTTGTTACCCTCGACTTAAAACTAACTCCGTATTCCGACATGCGATATTTTTTGTGCAGCCGGAACACCGAAACTTTCGGTGTTTGCTTAATTATGTACAATCGTTCCTCGCACTTTTTAAAATTGTAAAAATTCTGATATTTTTACTGCATGTTACAATTTTCTTATTACATATAAAAATTTTACTTTTTATAAACGATAAATTTATTATCACGTGAAATATAATAATCGTAAAAAAATAATACTCGTTACTCTATTTTTGTATACTTCGATAGAATTTTAAAAACGATGAAGAACTCTAATTAATTTAACGTTAACCACTAACTATATTTATAGCGTGTGTCACTGATTTGATATATTTTAAAAGTATCACCTGCGCAAGTGCATAGCTCTTGGCTTTTAGTGCCAGGCCTCGCTTCTCTGTAACCAGCTAGAAACTCTAGTCCAGCGTACGTACAAGGACATTGACCAATGGGAATACATTCGCCGTTAACGTCCAAGGTGTATCCTTCGGGACAATTGCAACCCTCTACGCATTCCTCGTTGCAATTGTGATGAAAACTGATATCGGCGCAAGATCTGATTTTACATTTATTTATAATCAATATTAAAATACTCTATAACTTTGCTGTGTTTTTTATTTATAATAATGACGTATATCTGTATTACTTTTCTAACGATTACATTTATATTTAATATTTCTATTTCAATTGTAATTATATAAAAAAATCCGTTCTTCTTTGTATTTTAATAATGGTGAAAGAAATTTAAAGTAAAATTTTTTTTATATATTTTCCGTTATATTTAATTATTTTATTAATTATTTTTTGTTCGGATAGCTCGAATGTAATAGTGGCCAATATAAACGCTACCGATGTTTATTGCTTACCGATTGTACGCGCGAGGCTCGAGAAGGAAATTTAAAAAATTTTTGATCGCTTCAACTTGTGCCTATGAGACGAATTAAATTATGACGAATTTATATTTATTGTACGCGTGTGGGTGCACCTTATATTTTAAAAGATTTTTTAATATTGCGAGGAATCGTTTATCTAAAATGCGAAATTATTATTAACGCTTAAAACTCGACAAGAAACTACGATGCAATAACGTTGTGCCACAAAACCAATGGAAATTACACGCTATTAAAAATTTAATTTCGTTAGGAACGCTTATTAAATTTCTTTATTAGCTTCCTTCGCGAAGGATATGTTTTAAAGGTAAAAATCGTCTACCTCGTGCAGCTGTTGCCGCACATCTGATACTCCTGATCACCCGGGCAATGGATTCGACACTCCGGAACCTCCTGACGCCATGCAACGACCGCTCCGAGTTGGGCACATTCTTTAGAATAAGCGGACAAAGTGGGACAAAGGCATCTCTCGACGTTCGATTCGCAGGCACACATATCGTACAAGCAATCTTTGTAGAAAGGTTCAGGATCGGCATGCCAGTGGCAATCTGCGACGAAAGTAGTAAGCGAATAATTTCATACAATTATCTTTTTTATGTCAGTCTAAGCTTGACTCGAATTAATCCGTATCTTAAACATTTTCTCTTACTTAAAAACAGCTTTTTGTTCAGAACAGAGCAGTACTTTTCAGCGGCAGATCGTTTTTGTGGATTCAAATCGCACGGATGATCCGATTCTCTTTTCACGTCCTCGCATTGTTCTTTGGTTTTCCATTTATTGGCGAAGGCAGCAACAGTTTGTTCCACGTCCCCGTCGGGTGTTAAGAAATCATCTTTTTGATTTGACGTGAAAGTTCCGCACAAACCCTTTGTATTTCCTAAGAAATTGATCGAATGTATACAAATTATTTTAAAATCCGTATGCTATTAAAATGAATTCGTAAATAGCTACTAATTCCTATAATTACGTACACTAAACTATTTAATTTAATGAAATTAATTTTTTCAAGCTTATTAGAACATTTTCAGTCATTTTTCATAAATTTTTGCCGATACTTACGATGCACTGATAATCGAGTATCGCCTTAAATCATAAAATAAATATACATCGAAGAAAAGAACACTCGAGGATCTGACGAATATAATTTAGAAACATAGCATTGTAAGATATGTATTCGTGTGCTATAATAAAAAATAAATGAATATACGAATAATCTGAAACAAAGATTCGAGTTGAATCGATGTACGAGTCTCTTATTTTTCAACAAGATTGCAAGAAAAAAAATTAAAAGCGAAGAGTCATTTATTTTTATAACCATTTAAAATAAATTTAGAGCTTTTTAGAAAATGTAATATCGTAAGTATCCCTATTCTTAAATTAATAATATAATAAATTAATACCTATAAATACGTTACAAATATTAATATTTATTATTTTATTATTATATCGTAAAATGAAAGAAAGCACGTTTTTTAGATTATCTTTATATAAGCGTGTAAATGTATTAAATTTATTAAAGGAACGATTTGAAAAATAAACCGACCTCGGTAACCAGCTGGTGCATTGATGTACACTCGAGAAACTCCATCCCATAAAATATCGATACCGTTGGGTAGATCAACGCGAATAAAAATACTGCTCACGATACGAATTTTTGCACCTCCGGCAAAGGTAGGAAGCGTAGTTACGTCCTCGCCGTTCACCAAAATCTGTCGATTTTGTTTCAGTTTGATCGCGGTATCGTTCAAACGAATCGTGACGGTTTTGGTACACGATGGATCACCGTCTTGGAAGGTTGGTTCGAAACCCATGATCTGTAAAATAGAATTTATGAAATATTTACGTAGCGTATACATCGGTATTTTTATCGTAAAAGAAATTTGTAAAAATGTTTGTAAGACGTACGCGATACATCGCATAAAGCGAAAATAAATTAAAAGTTTTCTTCTTCGAGCGTTTGATTGAGCAACCGCGAATGTACAAATTTGATAAGATAAAAGATCTTTTAAAAGCGTCGAATATACTTTACAAAATTTATTCAAAGGTATTAAGAATTCACGTATTAATTAATGTATAAGTAATTAATCTTTATCGTATAAAGAGAATCCCTAACTTAAATAAATATCCTCCATGTTTATACGCGAATTATTTCATAGTGTTATTTTACGGTTATAATACATTTGTAATATATTTGTAGCCCGATAAATTTGATCGATCGTTGATCAGCATCAAAGAAGCCAGCGAAATTCTTTCAGAGTTCATTTATCAATTCGTTTATCAATTTGACAAGCAAGGAAGGAAAGGAAGAAGCGAGGAAAAAAATATATAGTGGCGCAGATACCTGGGATATGGCACTGGTGCAAGCCGCGTTCTCCGCCTCGACGCAGTAGTCGTCGCCCTTGATAAGGTAGTAGCTGCACTTGCCCATGAAGTCGTAGCGTTTCCCGTCGAAGGTCGTATAATGGGGATCACCGACAGCCGAACACCTCGCCGCGCATTTGGCTTCGGTGCAGATCCACCGTCCGGATGTGCAGACGCAAGTGTTGCATTCCTTGGGAACGCTCGAGCCCGGTGTGAAGGACTTGCCGCGAAGACGACACGGACATTCCTCGGGGATGACGCAGTGGCCTTCGTGGAGGACAGTACCAGACGGACAGAAGCAACCCTCCTCGCAGTCGGTGGCTTCGCTCGCGCTTATATCTTCTTGATTCGCGTGATCCGCGCCACAAGATGCTTGGATCTTGGGTCCGCAAGCCATGTAGATTTTCCCGTCGGTGCATCGCATCGCTGACATTTGAAACGACTTTTACTTTTTTAATCGAGAGGGCTTTGTTTCACTTTTGATTCACTTTTGTTGCGCTTTTCAACGACGCTTTTCGAGCGCTGAACCGCTTTTTTCAAGGTATTATACTTACGGAACTATTTATGTTTACGAACTTCATTTATCGAATCGATAACTTAAGAATTTTTTTAAGGAGTGGCATATTTTTTCTTTTTTATTTTGGGACATTAGTTTTTATTATAAAAAATGCACCAATGTTCTTACGAGACTGTTACAAGCTCACGTTGATTTATGATTCAGTTAAAGTTTCGATCGTTTCGTAAACTTATAATTATATTTTGATAATTTAAAGAAAACATTACAATTTTACGTGGAAGTTTGTTGAATAATTCCATGAAGAAGTTTGTCACGAATCGAAAGATTTCAAGTGCGATAATTCGACACTCTCTTAAATTTTTTTGTTACTGAAAAAGAAACTTACGATTTTGACTTTACTTTCACAAGCGAAGATAAAACAATGGTGTAAAAGAATGGTGTAAGATCGAATTATAATTTTATGAAAAAGGTAATCGATCGAATATCTATCGTCGAATCATTTCGTTTTTTTCAACGATATTTAGATCAAAATTTTGGCAAAATAATGAAGTATAGCGATAAAGTACTTACGGCAAACGTTAGTGTCTCTCCAAGCTGAAACGGAAACGATTCCCTTGTGGGCGCATTGACGCACGTATACGGCCATAGTTTCGCAAGCGCATTTTTTTCGATCGTCCTCTCCGCAAGAGCAATAATCCCATTGACAAGTCGATTCGAACTCCGCGGGATTGATTAATTTATCGCAACTTTTGTATCTCGAATCGGATAACAGTTTTGCGCAGAATTTCTTCGCCTCGTTCGTTTTCTCGAAGTTCGAGGTGCACGAATGCTCGTAATTCGGAGACTCTTCGCACTTTTCTGAAATTTCGTTCAAATAATTAGGTAACGCATTTCTTGAAAAAGTGTAATATGAAGATTCGCGCAAAATGAAGGAGAAAAAAAAATAGTCGTACCTCCGATCCCGTTGATCTTCCATTCGTTCGCCAGATGTTTGATATTGGAAACCGGACCCGGGCCGAAGTCGTCCTCGCGGAGTCCGTTCAGGGTACCGCAAAGACCGGCTGTTCTGTTCCAGAGCGATTCTGCGGCCTCGAGTTGCAGCATCGTCGCCCCGTCCCATCGGATGGTCAGACCCACGGGGTCGAGGTAGGCGACGAGCGCCTGGCCACCCGAGGCCGGTTCCACCCGCAGATGCGCCAACTGTGTCGGGATCGGTAGCAGCTTCCCCGCGCTGCGGAATTCGGGGAGGCCACTCTCCCCCACGGATAACGTGTATTCCTTGCCTTGGACGTACATGCAGATGATGCGTCGGCAGAAGGACGAACCGCTCCGGCATTTGGGGTCGTTTTGCACGCTGACGGTGAAGAGGCCGTCGCGGGCCTCTTTCAGCAAAGTGTAAGCGCAGCTGCTTTCTAAGTTCAAAAGTTACTTTCTAAAATTAATTCAGTTTCGGTTTTTTATAGCGAGTAGTTATTAACGATCTCGGCGCTGTAACCGTAACGGATGGACAAGTTTTGGGATACGAAAGAAATTATAAAAGGGTCGTTTCAAATAATTTATCTACAAAACTTTCGTATAGTTGATCAAACGCGCTCAAAAAATTGTTGTAGCTAGTAAAGATACCATTGTCCCTTACCAAAACTATAAATTCGTCCATCAAATGTTTTGTAATGAGTGCCGGCCCACGTGAAGCAAGATCCAGGCTCCGGTCTTCGGTCGACGTAACTATCGAGTTGCTGTTTTATAAAATTACCATTGATACCGCCATTGAGGGTATCGATCCTCTCCGTATCGCTCCCTCCGTTACCATTCGGATAGAAGTTAAAGTTGTTGTAATTGTTGCTACTTGCATCTCCGTAGTTGCTGTTGTCGTACCCGTAATTTCCAAATCCACCACCGACACCACCACCAAAACCATAGCTGCTACTACTGCTACTGGCGCTACTGCTTCCACCCCCGTAGCTGCTACTACTGCTACTGGAACTACTGCTTCCATCCCCGTAGCTGCTGCTGCTGGCGCTGCTGCTGCTACTGCTGCTGGCGCTGTTACCTCCATCCGCTTGGCTATTAGCGGTGGCGTCGGCGTAACTACCCGAGAAGCCCATTAGAAGCGAGTTCAACTGAGAGGCATCGTAGCCGTTGCTTTCGTGCATGGTCCAAGAATAATTGGAGATCCTCTGATAAGACGTCTGCGCATCTCCGTGAATGGGATCGAGACAACGCGGCACCGGTTGAGGCTGGTAAGTCCCGTATTCGTATCTGCAAACGTACATTTGCGCCGGCTGGTACTCGAAAATCAAACCGTCCGGGCAACTCAATTCGCATCCGTAAGAGTGTTCGTCCAAACTGCTGCAGTGATAGGCACCGTTGAAACCGAGCTTTTCGTCCGAACACGCATCCTCGCCTAGGACCGACGTATATATTATATTTACGCTTGCATACGACGATAAATATTGGTAAATTGATAACCGAAAAGAAATATTATACGTATTTATATTTCTATTAAACGTGCAATAATAAAAATTTTTCGTGAAACAAATTTCAAATGTATATCGCAAAATGATCACATAATTAAATAAAATTAAAAATTAAACTAATTGTCATCTTAATTATATTTTTCGTAGTCTTCGTTTAAACGTAATTTTATCTGCAGAGTTTCTTGAATTAAATTACTTTTACTTTATAAATCGATTATGATAGATATTTTAATGTTTTAATTGATTTAAAAATCTTCTCATCGATTATAGAATTTTTTCTGAATTGATAGAATTGTCATAAATGATGAATACCAACTAAAATTATATTCGTATTCACGAATAGAAAAATTTATTGATTCTCTACAATTTGTTTGATGTAGTATTGAATAATTTTATAAATTATTTAAACAAAATCTTTGGCATTTTTATGATATTTATTTTTATTTAAGTAAGAAATATGAAAAATTTTAGAATTTTAAACGTAAATCTTATATTACGTATAAAATAAATAATTAAATCCAAATTACATATATATATATATATATATATGTATATTTGGGATAGTTTGAGAGGAATATAATATTTTAAAAATCTGAATTGGAAAATTTCTTACGATATTGACACTGCGGCCCTCGAAAATCTTTTGGACATTGACACATGTCTAAGGAAAGACAAATTCCTTCATTTTGACAAGGTGGATCGCAAACAGCTAAAAATAATAATTATAAATTATAAAATTTTAAAATAAAAATGAGTTGAAATGTGTTCTAAAGAATTCTTTTACGTTGACAATCTGGAACAGAAACCCAATCGCTTCTTGTTGGTTCCCAATTCCCATGTTTACATTTCAAATTTGCAACGGATGAACCATCGGGAAAAACGAAATGATGTAGACAAGTTATTGTACAAGTTCTATAAAATGTATATATAACAAATTATTCATCATAATTTTATTATAAAAATTTATATAAGATAATATTATGGTTAAATTAATTTCATATTTTCTTACTTTGAATTACACTTTCTTTGAGCATTGGTAATCAGTGGTGGCAAATTTAGACATGGTTTATTTTCAAATTGGCATTGTGGTCCAGAAAAATTTTCTGGACAATTGCACTGATTTGGCCCAATACAAATTCCCTTGTTTTGACATTCGGGTAAACAAATCGCTAAAAATTAGATTATTTATTTCTTATAAAAAAATATGTAAATTAAAATTAAACTTATGCTAAGAGTAGAGACGGTAAATTATTAGTTTTTTATTGAAATTTTTGATAATAATTCCAATCGATTATTACAATTTTATTAAAAAGTACTGTTAAATTATGAAATATTTTAATAAAAATATTTAATTTTATAATATAGTATAAAATGTGTATCAGTTTTAGAATGCAATATTTTATCGCGTTAACTTCCTTAAAATACTTTTAATTTATAATGATTATTACTTAATACAGATAAATATTTTATACTTTTAAAAAATTTAGTATAAGAATTAAAAAAAATAATTTTTCAAATTGAATAAATATCGGCATTTAATTAGCGTATTTATAAAACTGATGAATTTGTTAGCGTATCACATTAATAGTTCGTTAAAATGAAGAAAAAATATATTTATGAATAAACGCTCTATTTTTCATTATCTTATTATATTTTCTTATTCTATTTTAGAATAAAAGATGCCTCTTCTAAAGTTTTTTTATTCTTCATTTTATTATATTATTAAATTAAAAAAGTTTATTAAAATAAAAAATGCTCGCATACTCTTATCGTATCACTTTTGATCTACATATTATCTTTTTATCCCTTAAATTAAAGAAAATATCATTTTTTATTGCAATATACATATTGTTTAATCGGTTATTCGACGAAATTACGGTGAAATTTAAATTGTTTAAAATTCATTAGCAAAATATATTACAAAGAAATTAATAACTATAATATTCGATATCTTACATCGCTAGAACAATTCATATATGATTTATTTTGAATCGAACACAAATTTCCACTTACGTTCACAATGTGGAATTAAAATATAATCGGCGCCAAGAATTTTCCATTCTTGTTCACGACATATAATCGCGAGCTCTTGTTCTCCATTCGGAAATCTATGCGACTCCATACAAACTGCACGACAATCACTGCGAGCAATATTTTAAATAAATTTGTATATTAAAAATATGGATATTATCGTATATTAAATATATTTTATTCATAATATTAATTGAGATTTAAAAATAAAAAATTTTGCTATTATTTACTACGTTATTTTATATAATAATTTAAAGTTACATACCTCTCCGATGAACAACTCAAATTGCCATTGATGGGAACATCGGGAGGTGATGCACAGCCTCCCGAATAATCACTGTCTATATTTTTTAATTTAGAAAACGTCTGATGTTTTCTAGAATTATTTGTCAATATGTAATAATTAGTTTATATTAAATTAAAAATTAAATTTGATTGTAATACTTGTTTTATATTTTAAGTTTCGTTGGATGAATTAATATTTCTTTATTAAAACTTATTGCTAAATTTAGAATTAACATACGCAGAATAGAATCTTAACTATAATATAGAATGATAAACTATAATTAATTTTGTCAAATATAATAAATACATAAGTATTATTTTTAAACAAATAAACCGATAAAACATAAATTAAATTAATGGATATATTTTTTAAATCTTACGTATCCGATACACGTTGAGGTTGAAAATAGCTCACGGTAAGGGCAATTTTAGTAAGGAAAATTACACATATAAAAACATGTGCAAAATGTAGTTCGCGCGACATGATTAAATAAACTCAGTTTTCAATGTTTAAAATTAATAATCAGGACTTCATTTCCTTGGAAAAATGTCTGTTCGTCTTATGTTCAATTACTGGTAAAAAATTAAGAACGAATTTGAATTTATACTTCAACATTTTTACAGGAAGTATTGATAATAAATTTAGGTTATTCTACAAAGATATATTTGCCCATTCCATTAAATCTGCTATCAATAAACTCTTAGTGGACAGAAAAAAAAATTAGGGCACTTACATACAGGAGGCGGAAAATCTGTTCTTGCCGCAAAAATTTTTGACTCTTGTTAATTAGCACAGAATCAACAGGATACGGAAGTTAAAATTTTGAAATCTTTAACAAAACGCGTTCGATACTTGATAACATATCCGGAACAATTAATTTAATCATAAAAGGTTAATGAACTTTTATATACGTATAGAAAATGTTTTTTGATTTTAAAAACATTTAATTTATTATATAATTATACAATATTTTAAATTAGTTTAATTTATAAAACTTAGTTGCGTTAAACAATCGTTTTAAATTTTTGTTTTATCAAAACAATTTTTTTGAAAATTGTATATAATTAAATTTTATTCGATTGAAGTGTATAGATTAATTTTATTACGTTAAGGATACGTTTAAATATAAATACAAGAATGTATATGAATTTATATTTACCGACAATTATAGAACAAATCAATAAATTTTCTATAAAAATTCAAAAGTATATTTTTTCTATGCTATTTTTTACAATTTGTTTTTTCTTCAATATTATACTATTCGCTTTTTTTTGTTACTATAAGATCAAAATAATTTTTCAATTCACAAATTATTACCAAAATAAATCCGGAAGCATATTGAATTTATATTGTTCATCAAGCATTTAAGAAAAGTAAGAGTTCATTTTTGATATAAATAAATATGAAAGAATATTTATGGAATAAATAAAAAAGAAAATTATTTAAAAACATTTTAAAAATAACTGTTGTACTATTAATAACATAATTTTGAAATAACTTTCCTAACTATTCAGATTAATTTGTTTATTCTATAAAAAAAATAATTCTTTACAAATTATTCGATTTAAATATCTCTTTAATTTAAAATTAATATAAATAATGTGCAATATTTACGATATCTTATACACTTTACTTATCCTTAATTTTATTATACTTCATCTATTTTATTTAATAGTTTGCAGATAAATTATTCAATTTGTATATATAATAGAAAAATGACAAATTTATGTAATATAAAATAATATAATCAAGAAAATAAATAACGTCTTTGAGTAGTTCTAAAGTATGTATAGATAATAATGTTTTATATTACCATTTTAACATCATTATTGTATTCAAAATGAAACACTGGATTAATTGAAAATTTATATTGTACAGATTTCCTAACAAGAAAATTACATTACAATTTAATTCCTCGAATCATTCTTTATTTTTATATAATATTTTTTACCTAACTAGATTGAATTTTATTATTCATGTACAAAAACTTTTGTTATATTATATTATATTATATTATATTATATATATAGTTATATGTTGTATTATAAAAAACTTAAGTTTACATACATTGCAAAGCTCTTATAAAAATAATAAAAAATGTAAACAAATATTGTGTGCAATTACCATATTCTTCAAAAGAATTTATAATTTTTACATATAAAAAATATTACTTTACTATTTAAATATAATAACGCTAAAAATGTCTCAATTATTCTTCTATAAAATCTTTCGAGATTATAAATTTGAAGTTTTGATTTTAAGAAAAAATAATTATTAATTACACATAATCGCATATTAGATATGCCGAAAATTGTATACCGCGATATAGATAATGAATTTTAATTAACTTTCAATAATTTAAAAATTATTTTTACCTAATCTACCATTACAATTTTTAAAATTACTCAAAATTTTACTAAAATTTTTAAAGAAAACATTGATTACGTCTTATTGATTATTAATTTTCAAAGTATTTGAAAATGTCTTTCTTAAAATGAGGCAAATTTATATTAGAGTTTAAAGTTTTATGTTTTAAATATATAATTTTTCATGATTGTTTACGCATTTGTATATTTAAAAATTTTCTATTACAATATTTTTACTTATATTTCTCTTAACATTAATATAGTTTTTAAACATTGAAATCTCTAGTTTTTTTAAATCTCCGTAAAATTTATATCAAATTGAATAAATTGTACAGAAAATGATTTCTAAATTTATTATACTTATATTTTTCAAATAAAATGTGAATATAGATATATTGAAATAAATACGATTTACTAAATTATTTTTGAAAACTTGTCTAATATTATAATAAAATTGTATAATTGAACAATTTACAAGTATGCATGATTTTTTATACTGATATTAAACGATTAAATTGTAATTATTTATAAATAATCATCCCTGAAATTTTTATTTTTAACTATACATATTTATATAAGCTACTACTTCCGTCGACTAAATTTTATAACATGTGTATATCTGAAAAGGGAATCTTATAGTAAGAAACTTGACCCAATATGAACTATGAATCATAAATTACTGAATTTGCTAAGCGTTTAAAAAATCGATAAGATAAATTTACTTAATACTAATTGGAAAAGATATGTTTACTTTGAACTCAATTATATGATATTTTTATGTAAAGTAATTTTAGCAGCCCAGACAACAGTTATATTTGAAAAATAATATAAATCATTTTAAAATAAAGGAAATAAAGAAATATATTTTATAAATAAAAATTAACACAAATTTAAATGTAATATTATATAAATATAATTTATTAAGTTATTACATATAAAAACAATACATTAAAGTAGTTAAAAAGACTTTTAATATATATATATATATATATAGTATACTAATCTATAGTTGATGTTTTAGATATTTCAGTTTGTAATTCATAAGTGTCTAAAAACGATTTTAGTACTTTTGGCATTTTACGAAATTTCATTGCTATAAATTGCTCTGGCTCTGAGTATTTTGTTCTCCAAATTTGGAAATATTCATCACTTGAAATATCTCCCATGACCGTTAAATTAAATTCTTCGCGCAATGCCGATTTCCATACCTATAAATGAAATGTATAAATAACATTTGATAAAAAAACACAAAATAAAAAGATTTTAAATATAGTTTTAAAATTTTTAACTGAAAATGTAGCAACTGTATATTGTTTTTAATTTATACAATAATTTATATTTACTAAATTTTACAAACTTTCTATTATAAAATAAAAAAAGTGAAAGATAAATTACTTCATTATCAGGAATAGGCGTTGGAGCTGGTCTATTTCCATACATTCCTCCTTTAAAAATACGCAATTGATACAGTATGTAATTTATTGTTCGTATTTTATCAGTCTCTCCAATATTAAAAGTCACTGTCGAATTTGAACAACATTCAGATCCTGGTTGATAAAGTGCTCGAGTATAATAATTTCCAAGCCTAGCGAGATCCAATTGTAATGTGTTTAACGAGAATCCATGAAAAGTTCCTCGCTGCTTTGAATCTCTTGTATCTAATGGACGAATTCCAAGTGACATAAGATGTTTCCCTAAAAATAATAATAAACAAAAAAATAATTATTCAACTAATAAATATCGAAAAATAAAAAACTATAAAATTCTTATTAATATTTAAATAAAAACAATAACACCATCATTAGTAGTAATTATGGTAGTAGTAATGATAGTAATAATAATAAAATAATAATAATGTTATTGACTTTTTTTGATAAACTATTTTTTGGATTTATTGATCAATATATTAATTAAAATAAAAAATAAAAAAATATGAATTTTATAAAAAATTAAAGTTATCGATAATAACTTTTAATGTAAATATTTATAAATTATATTTATTTTTCACACCTAAATAATAATCTTCCATTTTCCAATATTTTCCACCAGCGGCACATTTTTTTGAAGTATCAAATATTTTCATTAACCGACGCATTACTTCGTAACTAAGTACATATCCAGCCTGAGCTATATTGTAAGGTAGACCCCAAAGAACAACGGCATGTCCTAAATAATAAGGTTCTCTAAAATCAAGCGGTGCTAACATGTAACGTAGATTCTCTGGAATAACAATTGTATCATCTTTTACAAAAATAATCCAGTTTAAAGAAATTTCATTGCTTCTTTTCCAAATATAATTCATCGCTTCGCATAGTAGTTGCCACGAAGAAGTATACTTGATTCCAAAATTGATCACAGATAAATTAAAGTCGGTAAGCTTCTGAGAAAAGAATAAAAGATGATTGCAGTGCTTTCCCCATGTATCTTTGATTGTAGCAGCGAGTTTCAGTTTTTCCACAAACACGATGCAGGTGATCGGTACTTTGCTCTTTAACCATTCAGATTCCAAAATGATTTTATCATTTTCTATTGAAAAAAGAAAAAGAATAGATAAAGTAAAGAAACGTCAACCTCTAAAAATATTTATATATATTTTAGTAAAACAATAATTTCAATGTGTCGATTATTACAATGAAAACTTATTATTTTAATTACATATTTTCTATAAAATAGTCATGAATTTTACTCAATAATTAGGTTTAAATTAATCAAAAGAAATAAAGAAGTTTAATTTATTTAAGGTATTGTTTAATAATTTCTACCATTAAATGTTAATTATTAATAAATGATTTAACATAATTGAGCAATGTGTACTTACTATTGTTTTTATACGATTGGGGACCATAAAAAAATGCATCAGCATCGATTTTTGAGATTAGAATATTTTGATTTTGACACCATGTTTTATAGTTCTCTGAATTTTGTGACCAATTTTTAACGATATTCCATGTATTTTCAAGTGGATCATTATAATATCTTGGTGTTTTAAAAATATGACTAATATATTCGGATAAAAATACAGTTATAAAACCAATAACAAATCCAACTATAAATACTGATAGTTGTCGAAAGAAGAATATATTCATCTTACAGACTGAACTGAATCATAACTGTACATAATGGTTTATTTTTCTGCAAGGAAGAACCAATTATTGAAATTGATTGATCCCATTAACTCATTAAACATGGATGTAAAAACGACAGATATTTAACAATGATGTATCATAAAAAATATCAAATATTTCATAATACTTACAAGATTTATAAAACAATATATATTCCTTGTAAAATGTTATACTATAAATTATAGGTTAATTTATACAAAGGACAAATAAAACGGGATGTAAAATAAAAATAATTAATCAACATTATAGCAACCATTTTAAACTTAATTATATTATTTAAACTATTTTTATAATATTTTGAAAAATTGTATTAGTATGGTCATTTCTACCGATAATGCCGTAATCAACCTGTAAAGGACATAAGACACCTGTTAGTTTTAACATTCTAAACTACTATACAATTGTGAGTTCACAAATGGAGAACAAATCGCTGTGACAAGTATCTAGATGATTATCTAAGAGAGATATTAAAATAATCTTTTACAATAACCCATAACAGATAAAGTAGTACGACTGCACCAACTTTAAATAAGTGATACAAGGCATAGGCCATTAAAAAGTTCTTGAGTTTATTTTGTTCTAAAGACATTTTTTTTCGTGACTTATAGTTAAAGATATGTTAAAATATAGAATTTGACAATAATATTTAAAAATAGAGACTAGTCCTTAATATAGGTTCGTTGAATTTTGCCGGAAAAATTCAAAAGCTGATTTTTCCGCGAATTTTAAAAAACCCTAACCCAATGCGATTATGAACTAAAGAGCCTATACCGATATAATTTTCTATAATAATAGGATTTTCAAGTACACGACAATGTTCGGATAACAAATCTCTTAGTGCTGCATAAAGAGTATGTACATTGTATTTTGATTTATCGGAATCTGATCCTGAAATAAAATTATTGGTATTTTAATATCCGTATTAAATTTTTTAGTATAGAATATTAGATACCATTAAGCACATAACTATAAAAAATTAAATTAAATTTAGTTGCATTTATTATTTATTTATTCAAATTTTCTTTTATGAATGGTAATAAAAAAATTTTATACATAAATTAATTTTCAAATTAATTAATAAAAAATTCACAAAGATAATGTAATATTTAAGAAAAATTTTAAAAAATAGCGGAAGTTTTTTTATGCATTTTTTATACTTTTATTATTTATAATTTTTAATTAATATATATAGATTGGAATAAATAAATATTTATAAAAAATACCTTTAAAAATAATTTATACGAAAATTTTCTCATAAATAATTTAAGATAACTTATTTGATAGCTTAGAAAACATTTAGAATAAGAAATATTATGTATACCTTTGTGCCAATAAAGAGGATGACTTGTGAAAGTAAACCATGGAATATTTTTAGCAAAAGGATTCCATTTTTTATCCATGGACAATGGTTGACCTTTATTCCACATTAATCTTACACCAAACATATTTCTACTCCTATATGAATGTTCACATTAATTTTTTATATTAGATTATAAGAAGATCGTTAATTATGCTGTATATAAATAAAAAATCTAGCGTAATAAAAGAATTACTTAGAACTTTTAAATTAAACACACAGAAGCAAACGTTTAATTAAAAAAATGAATATTTCATTAAATAAATTTAAGCAATTATTGGAACAAGACTTTCTCGTTATATTGTATGTTATCAGTTCCAAATACAACAAAACCAAAAATACTATTTCAAACACAGACAATGAACTAACAAATAATAAAAATGAAATGAACGACGATAAGGAAAAGGCAACATGTAATGGTACCTAGATACAAACTCAGTTGTGCCTGAGAATGAAGTAAACGAAGACCATTCTTGATGTACGGCACTGTGAATAAGAGAAGTAACACCTTCTGCCAACCCATTTAAGCGTCTATGAATAATGGGGTTTGAACAAACATAGTTATAATATTAATAATAAAACGATGGTTAGTATTAAAACTTGAAATACAAACTATTATAAAAAATTTAAATACTTACGGTAATAATGACGTTGGTGGATAGATAAGTTCTCCTGAAATTAGTGTATCAACTTCCGATAAACAAACTCTGTCGTATTCTAAAATCTTCAAAGATATCAGATCATATTTGACAGAATAAAGAACATTTTTTGTTAACAAAATCAGCCTTTCTTTTTCAGTGTCCCATAAACTTATTCTAAAATAAAGATAAATATCACTGTAATTATTTTTAAGGGTTTAAATTAAAAAAATTAAAAAAAGATTATTAAAAACTTTAATGGTAACAATTATAACTAATCTGTTTTATAAAAAGTAGCGGATGGTCTTTAAAAATATTTATTTATCTGTATACTTTAAATAAAACAAAATTTAATTGTAAAATTTAATTTTTGTTTTATAAAATATGAAATGTAGTTTTATAAAGTATTAGTAATTTTGTACTTTATGATATAATTTTACAATTTTGTAATTCATACATATGTATAATAAAATAATTTTTTTTAACAACAAAAAATGCAACTAAGATTCTTTTTCAAATCTACTCGTGACACAGTATTTTTACTAAACTAATATTGGTTTCAAAATAATATAAAGATTATATACTCGGTCAATAGCCATGTTCCGATCAGTTCATCTTCTTCGGTACAACTAAGAAGATCCCTTTGACAATCTGCCAGAGCTCTTTCTACAACTTCATTTCTGTAGGAAAAAAATGTATGACAATCAATTCTGGTGTAGGGAATACTAAGAACTTTACATTCAGAAGCTTCTGCTGATGCATTATCAAGTACATTTTTGCTACTTTTTAAATCTATATTACAAAACAAAAATAAAAATTATATGAAAATTATTGCACAAATAATTTTGGTTTCGCATTTAAATTATAACAGAGGGACCTACTTTGTGAGTTAAGCAAATCATTGCTTTCATTTTTAATTTCCAAAGTAGCCTTGTCAAAAGTTGGCCCTTCATCCTGTAAAAAGGTATCGTCCATTTTTTTTATAGGTTAGATCAAATATTGCTCTAATAAAATTTACAAATACACCAGCCCTGTTAGTTTCACAATGATTAACAGTCTACGTAAAATAAAATATATACGTAAAGAAATTCTTACTGCAGCCTGTTACTTATCAATAAGCCAACGTCAAAGTCAACTTAGAGTTAAGAACAATATGTTGATCGATCGATCGCTCTTTGATATTCCTTCATTCCTTTTAATGTTCTTAGGTCCTCGCACAAGCGCACTTCAAATGTGCGTATTAGTTTTATATTTCCCGCTGGTAATATGTTTAATAAGATATTAAATATATGTGCACGTGAAAATGTATTTTTTGCGTATAAAAAAATAATTTACAAGTATCAATTTATTTTCAAAAAGTTGAAATCTAATTGTTAATTTTATAGTTTCATCTATAGAAACATGATCTTTTTATACAGGGTTAATTTTACAATTAAATATACTAATAAATTTCTAAGTAATGAAAGAAATAGCATAATACATAATATTTTTGATATAAAGAAACTAAATTATGTGTCCATTTTATCAACTACAAATTTATGATTTTTTTTAAACAATATAATAATATTTTATAATTTAGTCGGAAAAGATAATATAATCCCATTGATTTGTTTTTATTTAATAAATCCATATTCTTAATTTAAAAAAATAAAAATCTAGTTCTAAGTTTTGTTATAAGTAACATTTATATATATATGTATATATGTATATATAAATCATAAAAAATATACCGACCTTTATATTTTTTGAAAATTTCAACTTCTTGAACCATTTTTCAAAAATAATAAAAAAATTTTCAATTTGCTAAATTTAAAACTGATTTAAATCGTCGAATACTTTTATTTATTATATTACAATAAATTATTTTATATTATATAAACATAAAATAAAATTGTAACAAATATTTCATAGATATTTAGTTTGGAATTCTTTTTATCTAATTTACAAATAACAATTTCAAAAAACGAGGGAAAAATCAACTTATAATTAATATGAATGAACAGTTTTTTTTATTAAAAGATTTTTTTAATTTACAGTACAACAAAAATATCAATCGCATCATCTTATTAACAATGTTGATTCTTTTTAAAATATAAATTTACATACTTTGTATTTACACTTCAAATTATACAGTGAAAATGTGAGAGAAAAAGAAATACTGTGTCAGTAAGATGTACACAATTTAAATAACTTTGGTGTTGTAGCATAACGACAATTGTTGAGGTACTTTAAGTAAGATAGATAAGACATCTTGCATTTATAATTCTTTCAAAGACCATTGCACCGAACTGTACAATATATACATTAATCCCATTTATCAATCATTCATATAGATCAAAAACGCATACATTTGGATAAAAAAAATGGCACTAAAAAAATTCTTGTGATACTTATTGCTTGTTTATAGCATCAGTCTTGTAACGAATTATTTAAATTTGAAACTTAAGTAGATAGAATATTCTGAATTCCCTTTATCATGATCGTTTTTTTAATATTCTTGAAAAATACCACGGATTGCTTTTGCAGTGATACATAAAATAGATTTGACTCAAATAAAATTATCGATTAACCTATTTATTTGTAAATTTGAATGTCATCGAGTATGTTGTCAGAAGACATTAAAGTTAAGCGTCGTTCATCGTGCATTCCTTTAGCATAATTTATCTGTCGTGAAACCTGTAATAAATCAATATAATGATCAAACATTGGAATACAAAAATAATTATAGTAGTGCTTTCTATAATATTTAAATTTGTACATAATATGAAGACAAAATAATTTAATAAAAAATAATTTAAATAAAAAATTAATTATCTCTAATATATAAAGATTTTATATTTGTTCAAAATTTGTTTTCAAAATACAAAAATGTCTGTTCTTAACGAATCGGTATTGTTTAAATTTCATTCATATGTAAAAATATATACAAATTTTAATCTTATATTATATTAAATATCACTCTAAATATGAAAAAGTCTAATTTATTTATTTACTATTATTCGTTATCACATACATAAACTTTACTATTTTACTAACTTACTAAATATTAAAACTCTGAATTTGATTATTTTATAATAAAAAATCCATTTCTATAATTTATGTTCTCGCGATAAATAAAATTCTTCTTGCATACCGATCGATAGTTTAAAGCAAAGAATAAATTAATCGTACCCATTTAGCAATATCTTCACTATCGCACCGTACTCTGGGTTTCCTTAAAAACTCGGGTCCGTCGAAAGGTACTGCGCTAACGGAATCCGCCCTTGATGTCAGTTCGATGTAAAACAACGTCGTGCCGTTACTTTCGAGACGATGAGTGGGTTGACAATGCAACAAGTCCGCCAGACTGACCTCGGTCACGATCCCTTTACTGCCTCCGGATATAACTATTACCCGCTCGTGCGATACTAGAACCTTGAGATTGTCGGTTCCACTGCGCAAACACTCGTACGCTACGAACAGCTCCGAATAATCTCGATTGTTGATGCTATAAAGCAACTCTTGACCTTCGGTTTGTTGAGAATTGTAAGGAGGTAACAAGCCAGCGGGTCCACTGGCTACTCGTGGATGTCTATCTCGCTTTGGTATTTGTCTATGGGCGCTGTAATTAAAATTCAAATATTGGAATATTTAATAAAATATTTAATAACTATTTAATAAATACTAAAGAAAATTTCGCTAAATTTTAAATCAGTTTTGCTGCTAAATCTTAGCAACTTTTATTACATTTGAAAACATTTCTTTTTTTTTAAATTCACTTTGATATAAAATTTATAATATATTTATACATTTTTCATTAAAAATTACAAAATGTAGTTAGAGTTATTCGTTATACATAAAACACGAAAAAATAAAAATTGTTTTAACTATCTTGGTTTTTATCAAAACTTTTAATTCCGAAAGAAGGTTGAAAAAAGTACAGTAAAAGTATAGTATAAAATTATTTATATCTATAAATTTATTATTTCGTATATAAAAAGAAATAAAACGATAAAAGGACTTGTACGTTACCTTCTGCTACTCTCTCTGAGCGCTGTAGCGCTTTCCGTGGCAAAATCTAATATTCCAACAGCTGGTTTGGTAATTGTCCCTACGACACCTTTACCGAGTCCAGCGAAGAATCCCTATAAAAATAATTATAAATGATATTCGTATGAGTCTTAAATCGAGAATATATAATTTTTGCTGCTATAAATTACGTCGTAAAGAGAGAAAACATGTGAAATCAGGGTAATCGTATAGAATTAAAAATGGAATTATCATTTCTTAAAAAATCTTACCGGAAATCCTTCGTTTGCAGCACCATCGTAAGTTTGTTTAAATATACTGGTCATACCACCAAGTATTCCAAATCCTAATCCCTTAAATCCAGCTACCAAATGATCTTTACTTCCTGCCGTGTTAGCTCGAATTTTTTGTCTCGTTTCTTCGTGCCTTTCATCCATAATAACTCTACCAAATCCGTCGGACAGAGATTCGGTTAATTTAGCCGCGGAACTCGAAAACCCGTACGTAACGTTTTTTACGAGTGTTTTCACGTTGCCTTCGTTAAAAAAACTTGATACTCCTTCGGTCACATCGTTCATAAATCCAAGCGGACTTCCCAAAAAGTCAACAGAGCCTAAAATTACAGCTGCTTGCCATTTAAGTTCCTAGCAAAATAAAATTAACTTTCACTTTATAAACTAACCGAAAAGAAAAAGAAAAGAAGAGAAAAGAAAAAAAATAAAATTTTAATTCGTAATTGAAATGATTCATTAAAATTAGTAACAATGATAATAATTTCTTAAAAATAGCTGAAATCGGTCGAATCAAAATGTTTGAAAAAAAAATTCAAAAGGTAATTAACAAATATAAAGGTATATATAATAAAAAAATATAAAAAAATATATAAAAAAGGTAATAAAAAATATAAACGTTTTAAAAATAAAAGGTTTAAAGTTTAACAAAACACCAATGATAATATTTGTACATCAAATATAAAAAAAATTGGTATTCGTATACGATAAATACGAAAATAATAAAATGCACTTACATCCTTGTAATGTTTGATGATAGAATGCATCAAGAATTGGCTACTCTCGAAGGGATGTTTCCTTATAAAAGGTTCCAACTCGATGGTTGCATCCTCGAATTTGATAAGCGTAAGGCCAAGTTTGCGTTTGACGGCCTGAAGATGCGGAGGTAACTTCGTCGTCGTAAGGACGCTTAGCTCGACTTGACTGGGCATAAGTTTCAGGGCTCCAAAGTAGTACCTTTTGGCGTGTGCCGCCGATACATTCGAGATGAAACGTTGGGCGTTGAAGTCGTTTTCGTCAACGGAAGGTTCTTGCTCGAGAAAACCAGCGCCGACGAAGGCAGCGAGTTTCAGGATGAGTCGTTCCTCCAAATGAACGCAGACTGGTTTAACGCTCAATATCAGATTCTTGTAGATCTCCGCGTTTTGATTCTTCGAAGGCAATTTTTCCGCGGTTACGTGTACAGCGGGTCTTGTATCGTTGTCGGATCGTAAATTCCTGTTTCAAATTTATTATTTATTACGCTCGTTGGTAATTATTTAATTTTCTTAGTTTTTTTATCAAAGATTGAAAGATAATTCTTTAAAAGTCTTTTTAACCATATTAAAAATGATATCGGTACTTTTGAATCGGTAAAATTTTACCGATTGAACGTAAATCGAATAAGTAAGTTGCGATATATTTATTATATATTAATTACATATTTGTAACATATTTATTATACATTTATTGTATATTATTATTTATTTATTGTATATTATTATTTATTTATTGTATATTATTATATATTTATTATATATTTATTATTACCGATAAAATATTCACTGAAAAACAAACGTACGATTGTAACCGTACCGTAAAAATAGATACGAATTAGCTCTCTCCCCACCTCGAAGGGTTTTATCTCGATGTAACCCTTCCCCCCTTGCCACAAAGTTCCATCTTTTGCACACTCGTGTTCCTCGTTCTTTTTCATCCGCTCAAAAACTGTACTACTATACCCTTTTTATTTTGTTCCTAAATCATGAACCATCCGTACAAACTACGACATTTTCTAACTCAAGATTAAACAAACTGCGATGTCTTATCCAATGCCCAGAGTTTGCAAAAATCAGTTTCAAGCCTCGTTCGTTTGTATATTTAGTCCTTAAAATTGCGTTAAAATATATTTAGGGACAAGAAAAATACGGAGTATTTTACGAAATATCAAATAAGAATAATGTAATGGAAACATATTTTATAAACATAAAAATGCGCGTCGTTACATAAATACTCGCGGCGTTCGCCTTTCTCACCGAAAAATCCGAAAAATCCTCGTTCGACGCGAGTAATGCCAGTTGCAAGGGAGTTTCCTTATCTTGAGTTTTAACATCGCTATTTGAAAAACGATGTACATAAAATAAGATATCGAAACAAAGGGTTCGACTCGTTTACCTGGATATGTAGAGCACCGAAGTGCATTGAGCTTCGAAAAGCTGATTATCGATTTGCACGTCGCGCACGCTTAGATCAAGCCTCTTGTTGGTTGGCGTGTCAACGAAGTCCAAGGTGATGCCGGCAAAGCGCGAAAAGAGCAGCTCCTCGGCAGGACGACAAGAAACGATCGATAGCCCTAATCCCGCGGGCAGAGTAACGCTCAGGTGAAGCTCACGAGCATCGATGTTGTGAAGATCCGCATGGATTTGAGTTGGACGTTGAGCCAAAGAAATGTTCGACCAATCTCGTTCCTCTAGCAATGCGAACGTTTTTTTCTAAGCCAAGAAAAGACAAAAGGGTAGAAAGTCAATTGTAAAGTTACGTTTATAATTAACAAGAGACAATATTTCAACATCGGGAATACGCGATTATTTTTTTATCGTTTACTTTTTTTATTAGGTACATTTTATAATTATTGAATAAAATCTTATAAAATAAGATTCGATTAAATATCTTGTATTCAAATTTGTTATCCTTGATCGAATTTCTCGCGCGATAACGAATCATATTTGATATCAGCTATATATATATATTTGATAACATTATATATGCGTAAAAAATAAAAATTAGTTTTACCCTCTCTTTGATGTCTAGAACTTGCAGGACTCTGGTTGGCCCATCGGTGGTTACTCGCACCGACAAATACCCTGAACCCGGTCGAAGACGTTGCCTACCAACTCTCTGTTCGATCGGTGGAGGGCTACAATGCGTTTGAGGTCCCAAAACTGCTTCGCTCCCTAAAAACAATTGGTTAGTCTTAGTCGCGAAATTCAGCTAAAATACATTTTTACAAGAATTATTTTGTCGTGTACTAAAACTGTGAATCAATCTCCAGATTGCAACACATTTTTTTCTTTTTTTCGATACGATAATGTAGAATCATTTTATTTATCGACTAATTTCGTTATTATAGAAAAATACATCCTTTTAAACTTTCGAGCTTTACCCGTATTTACAAATTCTAATAAATTAAAAATTTTTCTTACTATCAAAATATTTAATAATTTGTCAGTGTTGTAGAGAAATAATAAAAATGTAGATTGGTGAAAATTTTTAAATATTATTAAATGGGTATTGGTGTGAATATGTATTCCAGAATCCGATAACAATATTTTATCTAATGCACTACAAATATATCTTGAATATATTATAAATACTTTTTAACTGTAACTATTTTCTCTACAATTATTGAATTTATTAATATAAAACATACGATTTAAAAAATACTTTTCATTCTATTTTTATTTTCTTATACTACTGTTTTAAAATAATATGGCTCGAGTATTTTCATTAGTATTAAATTTTTTTCTTTAAACTCTATATGTGTGTATGCATACATATGTGTATATATGTGTATATATATGTATAAGCTCATTAAATTTCTTACAAGTAGAAAATAGAATATAGTAGCATCAGAAAGATCCTTAAAATTATAGAAAAATTAACTGATCCTACTTTTAATACTGAATTTTTTAAAAATAAATTTGATACTAATTTTACTATAATATTTTCATATTTTACTAAGCCATATATATATATATAGATTGATTATTTAAGGTTATCAAATTATTAATTTTATTCTAACTTCAATTGCTATTATCACTTATCGATAATATTTAAAATTTTTAAAATTATTGTATATTCAACGTTAAAAATTTATTAAAAAATGTTTGTGAAGTTAAATTAATAATATATTTTTTAATTCATGTTTATTAATTTACGATACATTTAAGAAAAAGAATTCTTATTTTAAATTTTTTATTTCGAATTATTATTGCTATCTGGAAGTCTAATTGTTACATTATAACAATTTATACAAAATGCTCCAAAAACTCTATATTTTTAAATAACTTTAAACTTTATAGTTGTAAATTTAAAAGCGATAAATATTAATATTATTCCATAAAAATAAAAAATATATACGGAAATATTTTTTATTCGTGATTTGATTTTATATCATATTCAAATTAGGATCATATTTTTTTAAAAAGTAATATTCATTAATTATTCTAAAGTAATATTATTCTAGATTTTTACAGTTATATTGTCTTTCATATATTTTCTTAAATTGTATGATATTGAATTTACCTAGTTAGGCACATATTTTACCAAGTATTAGATTAAATATTAGATAGAAGCTGCTCAGTTACATTTTTATCTAATTACATGCCATTTTAATAATTTTTGTGTTAAAAATTATCACATGAAAATCAATATAACTAATAAGATAAAAGTCATTTTTAAGTATTATAATTAAAATAAAAAATTAACTTCCAATAAATTTTAATTTAATTATAGATAAACATCTAAACTACCAAATAAATATTACTTTTTAAAAATAAATTTACAATAGAATTTGTTTATATTAAATATTGTTAAGTATTGATCTTTTGAAACGTTCTGTATGTGATTTAACAAATATAAAAGCGATAAAATAGATCTAGATGTATAATTTTTAGCAAAAGTTAAAAGTGTTTTGTATTTATGAAATGTGGTAAGCACATCAAAGGTTTCGTGTAGATAAATGAAAAAATTTTGCTAATAATTTAGAAAGATAAAAGCGTATAAGGTTTAGTACGTTATACTTAGACGTATTAGTTTCATAAATAATTGAAGGAACAAAAAGATGTAATATAGCACGAGAGTGCTGCGAATTCCGTAAATATACGTACACATTTGCCAACGAGCAACTCTGCCGCCTGTAAAATTGGATAGTAGTTTTAAATTTTTATGAAGTTTCTTTATAAGATCGATAAAAGTATAATTATGATATAGGAAATAAATGTGATAGATATTCTTGTGAAAGCTAATTTGTAAAAAAACCGTTTAATCGAACATCGGTATTAGAATAAATAATTAATTTATAAATGAAAATGGGATGAAAAAAAAAACATTTACTTGCAATAAAATTATTACTTTATAGTAGATTAACCTCGATTCACCGGTAAAAAGAAGAATGTTCAAACATGATTTTATTTTAGAACAATGTGAGAATTTCGCTGCCCAAAATTATGTCAGTTGAACTAAATATTTCTACATAATCAAAGCGTAAGCGATTGCAGTATCGGTAAATATCGATCAAAAGAGAATAATTTTACACTTTCTTTATTATAAGGATATTTAAAATTAAATTTTTGTATAGAACTGTATCGATAAATTATAAAATATTATAAAAAATAATTTGCATTAAAACATTTACTGTTACGTTAAGCTACGTTCATCATAAGTGATAAAAAATTAAAATTTAAAATTAAAATAAACAGTAAAATAACAAACGCATTTACGATAATTTAAATATCAGGTTATCGAATATATTTCTTATTACAATTATAAAATCTAACCTTCTTGCAATCCCATAAAACCATCCTTGGATTGGACACACATGTTTGCATGTACGCAACACAGACGTCCATCGTCCGTGAAACGCCAAGTCTGGGTTGATCTGCGCCTAGAATCAGGCCTCCTTAAAGCCAAAGGACAATAAGTAAAGGGTTGAGGAGCGGTACCAGCAATATCAAGAACCAGAACTGTATCTGGAGTTCGACTATGTTTATCTCTCGGTGGACTGGATCCTAAAAATTAAATACAGGAGAAATCAATTTTATTTTCAAGCATAGTCGAATTTAAGTTTTAATTAAAATTTTTCTTTTTAGTAGATATAAAGAAAGAGTATTTAATGTTTTATCGTTTACAAGATATTTAAAAAAATTATGTCTTGACTTATTATGTAAAACTTTTGTTATTTTTTTATTTATCAATATTTATTACATATGATTCTTTATAAATAAAAAAATTGATATAGAAATTAGTAATTTTATGCTTTAAGATAATAATATTTTTATTAAATTGACTAAAATATTTTTATAGTATTATTTTATTGATATTAATTTTTTAATGTCACTTTTAAGTCTCGATTTAAAATAAATAGAGTAGTTAATAATTGAGAAACTAATTTTTTCATATTGGTATAATGTTCATATTGAAAAAAATTAAGGTAAAATCTTATTAAAATATAAACCTTCGTGTTGCAATTGACCATCTCCGGTCATTCGCCAAAGCTGCGATCTTTCTCCAAATTGTTTTCTACGAAGTGCAACCCAACCGCTAGGCCCAGCTTCTAATACCAATCGCTGAGTTTCAACATCTAATGGATCCAAACTATTTTCTCCGGTTCCGAGATCGCCGTCTGTTTTGAAGGTTCCTGAAAGGTAATTAATTTTATAAAAAATAAATTATAAAAGCATACAGTTTTCTTATTTATTATCGATTTTTATTTTTACTGCATTTTTACCTGTAAATGCGATGTATATAAAATTTTCGTAAGTCAATCCTCTACACTCTCCGAGAATATTGAGATCGTACGATGCGGTTACTCCTCCCGGTGCAGTTACCACCAAACCAGCTGGTAAGGTTGGTTCATCAAGGGCATATGGAAATGTACAATGCGGTCGCACCGACCATTGCAAGCCATCTAGCACCGCTGTCTAAAAATATATATCATTTTAATTTATTAAACTTATCGAATGATCGATCGAAAGAAAAAAATGATTAAATTATTACCGATACGAAAATAAAATTTTAATATTGGAACAAATATATTTGAGCGAATAAAAATTATGCTTCATCGGATTAATTATTACCTGATTAATCATTAGTGAAACTTCTGAAAAATTGTCGACTCTGATAGGAGGTGGCATTGTGTCGGCATCCGTGAAAACGATAAAATAGGTGCTTTCTTGCAGCACAACGTCAATTCGCAGAAAATACATTTGACCAGATGTATCCCTAACATTTATCGTAAGCGAATGGTTTCCATGCAGTTTTATTCCTCCAGACCACATACAATTTGGAACATTCATAATACGAACGCAGAGTAATTGATCCTTATCTAAACGCGGCCAGTGAAAGGTCATATGACAATTTGGCATTGCTTTTATGTACGTTGCTTGAGCATCCGGATGAGTCTGAAAGGGTAGAAAAATTAAAGCACGAACGTATCATAACTTTATTAGATTTTTATAAGGGAAGAATTTTTAGAACGGAAAAACTTATAAAATAAATTGAACTTACAACCGTGGTCGTGAAGCACTTTTGAGCAAGTTCTAAGGTACACGAGGATTTGTTGTGCAGTTGATACCTTGTCGAGAGCGTTACAACGGTCGTCGCTCGGTATCTTCCTCTGGCAGCTCTTGTGGCAATCCCGATCGCATAAACGATGTCGGGTCTACCGTCGCGTAACGTTACCCTTAGTCGTTGTACCTGAAGTTACCAAATAGTTTTTTTCAACAGTCAAGTTATACACTTGAAACTGCTCGCTGTAACCCGATAAATATATAATACGTAAAGATGAAATTTAAGCAAAACTTTTTAAACGCTTTAAAAAATAATATCGATATTATCATACATTTTATCATTCACTTCATTTTAATTAAAATGAAAGCGACCATTTTTTATTTCGTTACAAATATTAAAAAATTGTTTCGTGCGAGTCACTTTTTATTTAAATACGTTAAATATCGAATTTTTATTGCAAGTACTACAAGTAACCCAAATGATATCCTCCGTGGAATTCAAGTTATATATTATAAAAAAAAAATAATAATAATAATAATAATACGTAAGTACCTGTATTCCGGGCTGTAGATGAAAGTGCTGACACCACTGAGGAATTCCTGTAGGATGTACACCGGTACCGACGCGTACAGAAAGTACATCGGTCATCTCTTCGTCGTTGAACGAGAAGAGTAACGGCGCGACCATTCGAGCCTTTTCGTGTTCTTCGAATTGACCAGCGAATTCCGTATTCGCACCCTCTTGTTTGAAAACTAAAGGCAAACCTGTCTTGTTGATAATCCAGTAGGGTGCCGTTATATTTATTCGCACCGCTGAACCTTTTTCTACTATCACCGTCGCGTGAATGATGAGAATGCGACCGGATGAGTCCGAGAGGCGCATCCTGCCGGTAAACGAGCCACTATTTTGCGGGAGTATCAGCTAAAAACGATTTTTTATTATCAATGTCTTTGTGCATTTCTGCATTTCAATTTAGTCGAATGGATAAATAATTTAATCGATAAAGTTTAATTTTTTTTAACGAATGTCGATCGTATTTAGATATAAATATCGATACAAGTAATAAATTATAAATATTGTATTTTTTAAAAAATATTATCCATGTCAATATTTATTTGTATATCGTTATTTATTCGTTGAAATGTCTTTATAAATTTACCGTTCCAGCTCCTGGATATCCGTCCAGCTGCACGGTAATCTCTAACTGGTCATTGATGTTTGGACTGATAAGATCAGATGATTCTCCTGGTAAAATTTGACCATTTTCCGCGCCCGCGGAATATAGTAATTCGTGCGGAAGCAAATTTGTAATAGTCATTGGGGCAAGAATTGAAATTGTATGACCTGGTAACATTTGCGAGGTGTCCGAAGGATAATTATCCCTTCGTATTGCTACGCACATTCTGAAAATATTTTGTTGGTTGGTTCTACAGGTAGTTTGAACTTCTACGACTTCGGAGAGCTTTTTCACTAATGACCAATCTATAGATTCCATACAATATTGATATGAACCGTTTGGATGCACAGGCTTTAAATACATTTGTACGTCCGTATGAGTCAATGGAATTGATATTCTTGACTGAGCTGGTACTTGCAAAATTCTACTACCAAGTGTAGACGAATATTTGGATGAATCTTTAAAATTATTACACACATATATAAATTCAATAATAATTCAGTACAAAAACATATTTATTACATTCCGGTATTTAAAATTTTTAAAATACTTTTAAAATATTTTAAAAACTGACGAGGAATTTTAAATTATACTTTTGATAACGAAGTTAAAAAATTTTTTATCACAAAAATTAAATTAAATGTGTTTTAAATATCGTTAATAAAATTTATATTATCGCGCTTAAATATAATAAATACTATTTTTCTATACTTACAACCATGGTAACTCAAAGATTTCTCTAATTTTAAATCAACTTTGTAGCACAACTTATTTACAACTTGCAAAGCCGACCTAACGGTAACCAATTTTCGCGCCGATCCTTCTAATTCAACATTGAATACAATCCTTGCTTTGGTTGATATTAACTAAAAATTATGAAATTGCATTTGATTAAAAGCAAGAAATATAAAAATACAATATCTATTTTTTAATTAATATATTTTTGAATTTATTACTATAATTATAAATTAACGAATAAAAAAGTTTCGATAAATTATTTAAATTTTAGAATGGCGTCGATCTAATTTACCTCGGAAGTCTTAAAGTCAGAAAGAGCATGCCGAAAATAAATGCCAACTCTGTCGACGGTAACAGGATCCACGACTTTCCATCCTTCAACGATTACCGCAACTTGATGTCTTCTGGCTATATGAGTAGAATGATGTCTAAGTTTTCCTCTATTCTCAAAAGTAAACGGTATCGTATCATCGACAGCAACTTCAAACCACGTTTCATCCCGTTGCAATGCATTACTCTTCAGCAAATCTCTATCCACAATTTTATCATCCTCAGCTGTAGCAAGTAGTGTCTTGAACCAAATCTTCGATCCAGTTTCGTTCCTGAGGGCGAAAGGTACGAAGGGAGAACGTCTTCTATAGTTCTTATTATTTCCTGTAATAAAAAAAATTTATACATTTTTTTACTAAACTTAAATATATCTTTAGCAATATTCTAATCTTAATCCATTTAATTGAACAATAATTACGTTTGATATTAAAATAAACTAATTTATGTATACGGTAAACGTTTGATATGAAATAAAATACATCGTAGTTATATATTACAGTTAAAATTAATTAAAATTTATACTTAAACGCGATCTCGTTATTCGAGTCGTTCGACGAAAAAAATCCCGAATCTCGCAATTCCTAACATCTGTAAAAGTTTTTCCTATATAATTACATTATTTTTAATCGTTATTTTAAATATCGCATCGTTTCATAAAAAAAAATAATTCGATAATAAAAGACCGACGAACCGTTATTTGTTTTCGGCATAAGTCTTAATAATAAATATATTTCTATATATTTATAAATTTAAAAATATGAATTAACTAACGAATAGTTTCAAATGATATAAAATAAGCGTCTGTAACCTTTATTATAATCGCTAAGCAAATAATAATCCTGCGTCCAGTTCTCCTTGACAAGGGTGACAAGCTCGACGAAAGTGGAAGTGACGTTGACGTTGACAGAGTCTGGGGAATCTACCCGAATCCTCAACCGCTTCGGACTCAGGGAACTGGAAAGAGTTTGCTCCCAGTGCATAGAGGCGCGCCATTGTTCAACGACTGGTTCCCAGCCACTGAGCACGCGGTTGTAATAGTCAACACCAAAGGTAGCGGACACGTCGCCAGGGCCACAGTACTCTTGATTCAAAGACAAATCGAAGAGCGTCATTTCCAGCAGAGGTACGTCCGCGTCCCTGCAGTCGTCGATTATGCAAATCTTTAAGCAAGCTGTTTCCAGTGCTATCACCTGCGGAGAATCACGCGTGTTAATTTATTTGTCGCGCGTCGACGCGTCAAGTAGAAGAATGAGTTTTGTAATGGTTATATCGCCAACTAAGAATAATTTTTTATACAGAATTACTACATTTTATGTGATTTCAAAATTTTAATATTTACAGAGATAATCGTTGATTCGATCGTTATGTTTGTCGTGATATCCCTTTTATTTTAGTAAAACGTTAAAATCAAAGTATTATTGTATTAGAATGTTACATAATTAAAGTATACGATTACTATAAATTTTTGTAAAGCGATCGATTCGTAAATAAAATCTGAACGAATGAAAAATAAACTTCTTATTATTATTATAATAAAAATTTCCCAGGAGTATTCTATTTTATCGTATATTTCTACCGTAAGGATATAATTGCATTTACACAGATTGTACACGTATGAAAAGATAAACTTTCAAACGAGGATGATTCAAGGAGAAAAACGCAAGATCGATAAAAAAAAACGTCGAGTGTAACCTCGAGTGTAACCTCGAGTGGATAAGCGTAAGAAAAAAAACTAATGATTTTTTAACCTTCAACGGGAAATCGTCGTTGCCAAGTTCCAGTTCCGCGTTGGGCACGGCGTTTTGAGTCAGCCAAAGGGCGGCATCGTCCAAGTGTCCGTTACACTTGCGAAGGGCGGTTTCGCAATCAACCTCGGCAAAACCAAGCGCCAACAATTTGATCACGTGGCTTTTGGCGTTCGCGGGTGGACGACCATCCGAAAGCTTTTGCTTCGCCAGCAGGGTTTGCTTCGGTAGAGAACTGAGCATACGCGAGAACATATTCACGTCGTGGTAACTGAGTCTCACGCTCAATGGTTGCAGATGGATTTCCAGGCACTTGTTCGTGGTAAGCTCGAGACTCGCTCCGACCGGATCAATGATAGACAAGGCGGTTTCCTCCTCTGTTCGATTCGATCAAATTTTTCATTAAAAACGCGCGATTACTTCGATACAAGAATATAATAAAGACAAGATCATAATAAATGTCGATAAAATTATTATTTTAAAAATTAGTTTCGAGATAATTAGTTTGATAAAACGTTGGGATTCAAATCGAGTTTTCGGAGACCGGCCAATGTGTTATTCAGTCGATGGATAAGCAACGGCCCCTAGACGAGAATCAAAAATGAAAAAAAGAAGTAAATTTGTACGAGCTTACCCAAACCCAGAATACAAGAAAAGAGTTCGCAGTGCGAGAGATTGCAGCTCATAGGTTTTTCGCCGTTTTGCGACTTGGATCTGTAGGCCAGTACCGCCGTGCACTTGAGTATGACCGCGTTGGTGTCCCATATGGAAGTGTTCTCGACGAATACGAGCTCGGAATCGGTTATGTTCAATTTGAGTTCGAAGGGCAGAGCGGCGGCAGCGTTGGTGGGATTGTCGCTCTCGGGGGAGATTGGCAGGGGTGTCGTCCACGGTTGGACGGGTTCCGGTTCCGGTGCGTTAAGCACGAGAAAGTCTCTGATCGCCTCCCACCAATCGAGTATCGCGGTGAGTCGCATGCTGTGCAGCAATATCGTCGTTGCCGAGGAGTTCTTGCGTTTTCGATGATGCACCTCGGCCTGTACGCGATCCTCGGACGCCGAGCTCACCCTCAGCGGTTGCAGTATACTGGTAAATACGTTGGATCGACGATTAACGGGCTCGTCCTGGAACCTCGTGTCGGTGACGAGGATCTCCCTGGAGACGAGATCGATGTCCTGCGAGCCGTCGGTCAGCGAGTCGAGTATCAGTCCGGACTTGATGAAATTGACGCAAGCGAGCGCCGGCAAACCATGACGGGGATGCAGCTTGAGAGTGACGTTTACCAACTCAAGACTCACGTAAGACGAGGTCCAGACCTTACCGTCCGCGTCGTCTTTGGGCATCGAATGCTCGACGGTGTCGAGGATGAAGGCGCGCAGGTCGTCCAGGTTCTCGCCTATGTTGTAAGAGAGCAGACCGCGAATTAGCATGTACTGGGAAGGATCGAGGGCGCAGTCCATGGTCGAGAGGGTTCCGTGCACGCTCAAATCGGGTATCTCGCGACTGAGATAGCAGTCCAAATTTCTCTCCACCCGGAGGCTCAATCGACACTTCTCCGTGAGCAGCGAAGGTCCGGTCTTCTTAACTACGAAGCCTCCGACGGAGAGGCAGTTCTCGGCCTCGTCCGGCCTCGCGGCGTCGCTGGCGCTGAGCCTCTTCGCTGCGTGCACGTCCATGTTGACGAGCTCGAGGTTCATGATATCGAGGAGACACTCGCTCTTCGCGTTAGAGGGAACGAAGCTGTTGCGCGCCGAGAGCTCGCCCAGGTCCAGCAGTATCATCTCCTCGGAGCGCGAGCTTACCGGCAGGAGAATTACGGGCGCACCCGCGTGCAACTCTAGCGACAACCTTACGCTGCGTTTGTTCCTGGGATCGACGAACGCGTCGCCGGTCCTAAGGTTGGCCATGATCGCCCGCAACCGCGAGAAGTGGGCGAAGAACGTCTGGAGCTCGGCGACGAATCGCTGAGTGTGGACGTAGTGCACGGCTGACATCTGCAAGCTGAGCCGAGCGTCGTAGGCTCGCTTCTCGGAATTCTCGTAGCTCGAGTACTGAAAGTTGAGGGCCTTTCTGCCGGAAGATAGGAACCTTTCCCGGTAGAAGCGTCCGTGGGCGGTGAGATCCAGGAGGGACATAGAGCCGAGCGATCCCGACACCTTGCAGGTACCGTCGCTTTTCAAGATGTGCATCGTGGCGTTGGAGACGTTAGCGCGCGCGACCTCGCGCTCCGGTTGGGTCAGCACGAGCGTCAACGAGTTGATCTCGATGTCGATCTCCGAGTCGACCGGCAACTGTTCCGTGATCTCGGGAAAGTCGGTTTGATCGGGAGCGCAGTTGGGCGGCACGTCCGGCTGGAGGACGGTCTCGGGTCCGGGTGTACCGATGCCGAGAAAGTCGAGGACGACCATCCACGACTCGACGCTCACGATCAGATCGAGGCAATTGAAGTCGACGCCAATGGTCTTGCGCCTTACGCGGAGCCTGGCTTCGTTCTTCGTCTCGTTCTCCGCCACGTTCTGCGCCTCGTACTCGTGCTGATGCTCGTACTCGTGCTCGTGCCGGGGCTCGGGCTCGGGCTCGTTCATGGTTATACTGATGAGCACGAGATTTTCCTCGGTACTGATGGCACCCGGTGAAGGGGGTGGAGTGTTCGGAGCCCCTCCGACCGACGCCGCCTCGTCGCGCCAATGCGCGGGCACGGAGCCGTAAAGTTTGTCCGTCCCGAGCCTGTCCGGTAAGCTACCCCTCGCTGCCGAGAATCCTCGGAGAAAAAATGTGTGCACGAGGTCGGGACAGGATCTGGATACCCCTGTTGAACCAACGTTTCATTTTTAAAAAAATCGATCGTTTTACTTGGTATCAAAATTATATTAAAATCATTTTAAAGGTATTCGTGGTCGAACGATACAAGCGATTGTAACGGAAAGATTTTCACCCTCGTTCGCGGTTGTAAATCGTCGATAAATTTTTCGTCGACACGAACAACATTTTCCCACTGAAAATTATTCGCCCAACTCTCTTTTTCTCTTTTTCGATCATCCTCACGTAATGTGAAATGAAATTTTAAACGCCAATTCAAATGCCTGTAAACCGATTATCGGAAAAATTTATTCTTGATTTCGTAGCTAAAATTATTCGAACGATCGAACGCACCTGCCAAAAGTCTGGCTCTGGAAGGTGCGGAGGATTGCATCATGTAACGATGACGCGAACCCACGGGACACAATAAATCCTCCATGAGCAAGGATCGAAGAGCGACTTGAGTCGTGGATTCTCCTCGCTGTAACTTCTCGTACTTGGCGCATAATTCCCGCATCGAAAGTTCGACGAGCGGTTGCTCGAGCCTGCCTTCTTGCTTTAGCTCGATACTGAGATTGGGTAATTCGAACAAAACCTTTATAGGTACGTCAAACTTATCGCTGTAGGAGACGTTGTCGATTCTACAAATAAAATGTGTGCAAAAGTTTAGTAAATATTCAAGTAACTAAACTATTCTTATTCTGAAAATTAACGTTGGTTTAAAATTATTATTAAATAAATAAATTTACGAAATTTTTATGGCTTTGTATATTGCCGTATACGCAAACAGAAATAATTTCTAACTATTGTTTTATACGATTGGTTATTAACAAAATAAGCAAATATTTGTCTTGCGTTGTTTTAGACGACAATAAGCCTTGTTTATATTTTATTATAGGTTTAATTGTATGCTTGTTTAATTAAGTTAAATCAATAGTGTTGATCGCAATTTTCAATTATGTAGTAAATGAGTTCGTGACGATTGAAACATCGTTAATTGCTTAGTTATCCAATAATACGTATTAATGACAACTAAAATAATCGTATTTAATATAATAATATATTAAAAATAAATTAGAAAGCGTAACTTTATTTCTACAACATAAGATACATCATAAGATGCAATCAAAATGAATTCAATCAAATCCGATAATAATAAAAATTTAAAAATATTAACGCTAACGTGCAACAAGCTTCGTTACCTGGGACTAGTAACGTACGTTGAATTCTTCGAGTTTGTCCGTTCTTTGGGAACGACTGACTCAGCCATGGAAGCAGGTACGGAAAAGAGTCTGTGTACGGTATCCAAAAGCTGCTCGTACTGGCCACGCGATAAGGAAACTTTGAGCGGAGTAACGACTATTCCACGAACTTCTATCGTTCCACGCGTATTATCGATTTCGAGTGGAAAACCCGGACTTTGGCAACAGCTTCCAATATCTCGCTCCAAGGTTACGCGTAACAAAGTATCGTGCAGTATGGGCTTACCGCCGTCTTTGCACGAGTACATATCTTCCGCTCTAAGGGGTAAATTACCCTGACTCATCTGCAAAGGATAGCATCTTACGTTTTTATTCGTTCCAAAGTACCGCCAAACCACAAAGTCTCTATTTTGTAATTTTTTCTAACCAAATGAACACAAAATATTAATTACGCGCTCTTTCGCGTAAATCTTTCGATCGACATGCTTGTATTATAAGCTTATATAATAAGCTAATTTTGTAACCTGATTAATCTTCTCGGAAATGTCGAGTGAGTGCAGATTCATATCTTTGACCTCGAGATTGATTTTCTGGCGAGTGGAACCGGAGTTGGGCGGCTCGTGTTGCAGGGACATGGTGCCGAGGTGAGCGACGAAGACCTGGGCACTCTGCGAGGACCTGGGTATGACCAGAACCGGGCTGTCGAGTACGAGGTCGAACTTGAGCAGGGGATTGGTGGGGATATCGACGCCGTCCAAGGAGAAGCTCGGCAAGCGCTTGCGCTGAGGTATGGACCAATCCTCGGCGTTCACGAGGCCGATGGCCATGTCCGTGGCCGCGGCCCCGATCTGACGCGCGAGGTTGCTCAGGTACTGCTTGAACTCGTCGGCGCAGGAACGCAACTCCGAGATGAGATGAGGGGCGTGGGTGTACCAGACGCTACCGATTCGCACGCTGATGTCTACCAGGGTCTCGGGGCCGTCGGCGTCGGAGCTTTGACGGGAGCTGCGGCTCGCGAGGAAACGAAAGGCCTCGAGCTGATCGCCGGTGTCCGGTTGGTGCTGCCGTTGCTGGACGGGTTCGGCCAAGGGGTCGCGACCGACGCTGATTATTCGCTGGTGGATCTTACCGATTAGGGTCTGGTCGAGGATCTGCAAGCCACCGAGCGAACCCGAAATCGAATTGTCCGAGGCGAGGGTCGCTTGGATTCGGGCGTCGGACATCGTAGCCGTCGCGATCTTCTGTCCCACCTTCGTTTTCAAATAACCAATAACAAATTTTATTCGATTGCTTCTTTTGTCTTATTATTAACAAATTTATTGACAAATATCGATAATAACGTGGATGATTTATAATTTATTTTAATTATTAATTACAAATATTAATATACCGTTGATTGATAAGCGTAGACAAACTGATTTAATCGATATTTCAATAGAGAATTAAACTTATCATTTATATAAATTTTTTCATTTCTCTATCGCATTAATTTAACATAACTTTTTAATTCCACGCAAACTTTGTAAACTAACGATATTTGTTTAAAATACGTAAAAATTTTTTTTAATAAAAATTTGCGTAAATATATTTTACTAACGAATACTTTAATTTATAAAAATCTAGTCGATCGATTATCAATTAAATACTTGATTCGCTTTAAAAAAATTTACGAGATAAAAACGGTTGATATGTCGACAACGATCCGAATTTCGTAAACTTACGAGATGACTGTCCTGCATAACAGCTCGTAGCAGCAGTACATTGAGTCTGTGAAAATCGAAGGCAATCTCAGTTCTCGTCGGCTTACCCTCGGACGTTAAACTTGTCACGGACTCATATCTCTGCATCCTTCTCGATTTACTCTTTTTTGACGGAAATAGTCTCCTCGCGAATCCCATAAGCTCCACTATCGTTTCCTGATTCGCGATGATATCAAGATTGTTGAATTGTATATTGGCGACTCTGAGACTTTCAAGGGGCTCGTCCACGAACATCACCTCGACAACGATCAGAGCTTCGGAATCAAGATGCTCTATACCGACGCTAGAGGTTTCCCTCGGTGCCAGCGAATTTTTATTATCGTGATGAGCGAGGTTGAACAAAGCATGCGAGAGGGCGACAGGAGATGTCTGGCGACGAGATAAGGCTGGATCGGGAGAACCTGGTGAAACGGGTGACACGGGCGAGGTTGGTTCGGAATCTCGTAAACTACCCGAAACACTATCCATTCCCACATGCTTGTGACTGGCCACGAGAAGCTCGAAATCCGGTCCAAATTCTTGGAGCGCGTCCACGAGCAAGAGACCGTGTACCGAGAGGGAGGCACTCAAATCCGCTGGACGTTTGCTCAACGCTGCTCGCACTCCCGAGACCTGCAAATGCATTCACGTCAAATCGATACTGTTATATTGTTCTTGAAATCTTAACTTTTTTTGTTTTTTTTTAAAAACAATCTTTTTATTTATAAATTTATGCACGAAAAGCGAAAAATATATATATATAAAACTCGCTTACCTGAAGTTCGGCAACGCTCCTACCTCTCGACTGCAGCTCAAACGTCATCTGATCAATGATAAACTGAATCATCATAGCGTGATTGAGAGTTCGATCGATGTTTTCGTCCTTTTTTGGACTCTCCGGCTCTTCGCTTTCGTATATTCCATTACTTTTAGTGAATATCGGCGAGTTGCTCGACAAACTCCACAACAAATGATACATCGATCTTATCGAGTCGACTTTCTGTTCGTTGACGTGAACCACGAGTCTTGGCAAATTACCAGAGATCGTGACCGAGGGAAAGTGCGGATCGCTAGTCGTGACGACCCTCCTTTCGATCTGCAGCGATATATTGAACCTGCGAACGAAATATAAATTTAAGAAATGTCATCGTATTTGTCGAGATGGCGGATGATTTCGCTGTCGGTGTAAAAGAATTCCAGCCTAATTTAACGCGAGCTTCTCCACAAGCTGATCGTAAATACAAAGTAAATAAAAAGTAATTGGAAACGAACAAACCTTTCTAATACGTGAAGACTAGACATGCCTCTCGTTCTAGCGTGTTTCCAGTTGTCTTTAACTTTGCCTACGAGAACTTGCAAGTCCGCGAGGTCGATGCTGTAGTGATCGTAGAGTTTCTTATGAAGAGCGGACTCGGATAGTCCTTGTTGTAGATCGCAGATGGAACCGTTTTCCTGGCTACCTGGCGGCGTCGAACAAGGCGTTTCGAATCTTTCATCTTCGTCGTCCTCGTTGTCCTCCTCGATCTCCGTTGTTTGCTCCATTTCACTCGTCGGTGACACAAGATTTTGAGGATTCATGCTCGCGAGACTCGACTCTATATTATTCGACAAATGTAGCCGGCCGAAATCTACGACGACCACGGCCGCATTCGCGTCGGTAAACTTTTCAACCAGCAGAATCTGCGGAGCCGAGATGTTGAGTCGAAGGTCCCAAGAGGATCGATAAGCCGAGTCGCCCTCGAGTATCTGTTCCCAGTTCTTCATGAGTTGCCGTCTCGTTCTACGTTTCATCGCTTGAAGCCGTTGATTGTTGGAGCTGTCGGCTCTGTGAGGCTCGCAAACGAAGTCCAGCAGCCAACGAATGGCCAGTGGATTGTAAACGACGTCGAGAGAACGCGAGTTGACGTGCAGCAAATGATCGACGTTGATGTGCAAAGGTTTCTTCTCGTAAACAAGCTCGAAAAGCGACTGTGATGTTTGGACGGTCAACTTCTCGGAGGAGTTGCGCACGCGTGAGAAGGAACCACTGGAGCCGACCGTTTGGGGTTGAACGAGGATCGGAAAGGTCGAGTTATCGGTGAAATGGTCGTGTAAGTACAGAGCACCCAAACTTATCGAAAATTTATGCGAGCCCGAACGCGGACGAGATTCGTAACTGAGGTGGACGCGTTCGAACTGCAATTCCATTATGGTCTTGGTTTCCACGGTATTAATTCCTTCAATTAAAAAAATGAAAAAGTAATATATAAATCTGTATGTACCCTTTGCCATTGTAAATATTATATAATAGCCAATATTTGTTACGAAGTTACGTACTAGTTTCGACGATGACAACCTCTTAAAAGTTAAGGTCGGTACGTTAACAAATTTTTTTTTAAAAAGTTTGTACCGTATCGAAACGTTATTCTTATATCTAAAATATTTAAAATATTTCTGTTTTCTTTAAAATAAAAAATATACGATTGTTCGATACGAATCAAATAAAATTTTGATGCTTAGCAATGGATTGGTCTCTTGAATAAAAATAAAAAAAAAAGGAATCTACCAATATTGAATATCTCACCTGACTGATTTTTCGAAACAGTGCAAAGCGATATCGCACCCTTCGACAGAGCAAAATTAAAGAGACCGAATACGGTATCGCGCCTCAGAAGCGTATCGTCGTCGATGGTATCCGCCAGTACATCGAGCAGCTCTCCATCGAAAGTCGAGCCCGTCGTCGTTGAGCTATTATTATTGGATGCCTTAGAGGATTGCCAACCCCACCATTGTGGGAACCATTGGACTAGCATACCTTGAGCCTGCGGTGAAGTCGAAGCATTTGAAACGCTTTGGATTGGTTTTGGCGGTCTAACTTTCATCATCGCTGCAATAATTATTATACGTAGGATCGATTCATATTCATTTTAAAGATGCGCGTATATCTACGGTTTTTGTTTTTTTGTTTCGATTTATTGCTATATTTCGTTAAAAGAAGCTTTTTTATTTTCTTCCTTTTAATTTTCAAAATTTAGGTTTCAAAATTATTTACAATCGTTTGCATTTTTTCCAGGCAACGGAATTTGTTCATTTTTTTTTATAATTATTAAGAATCGTAAACGTATCGAAAATGTTAAGAATTTAAATTCTATTTATAAAAGTATAGGAGAAACTGGTGTATATTACTGCTAGTATATATTAATTATAATCCGTGAGTGCGCGCGCGTAATTTATACGAGAGTATTTAAAATATTGACATATTAATGAAGCAGAAAGGGTTATAGATAATTGTTTAAAAAATTAAGGTATTTTTAATAAGTGTATTTAATGTATTTAAATTAAATTAAATGACTTAAGTATTAATCTTCGTTATTTGTAACTCATTGTTATATAATAAACTCGATAAATAAATATGTTAAATTAACTATTTAACGCAAAATTAATCTTTTGCGAACACCACTAACTATTGACGATTAAGTTAAACTGTTCTTAAATACCTATTTCCCGCAGGACTCTTAATTCGTCGAAACTAAGATAAACTTCCATTTGATCCTTCAGTTTCTTTATATCTGGTGATAAACTCGATGTTGGATTTGATAGTAATTTTGCACAAGCTTCTACATAAATAACATTATTTTTTCCAAGAATAAGAATATCATTCCACGTTTTTTTTGGAGAGAGAGTTTTTCTTCCAATATAGCATCGAGCCGCGTACCTCCACCATTCCTTTGGGGCTTCACTGATAGTCGCGTTAGGTCGGCATCTTCTTTGTCGTCGTTGTCTGTCGATTTCATCTAGTCCTTTAATGCATTTTACAATTTGCTCGTATTGAACCTAAAAATATTAATTGATTATTTAACATGCGATATTATAAAAGTATAATTATGATTATAATGCAAATTATAACTGATTTTTTATAAATTAATATAACATAAAGGTTTGCCAATGTAAAAATATGTGGAGATCCATTTTTTTTTACGAAAAAGGTCTTTTTGTATTTTATAAGTCAACTTATTTTTTTTAGAAATTTTGTAAAAGGTCTGCATATTAAAAATATTTTTCACATTTTGGTAATTATACCAATTTTTATTAATATTTTTTTAAATAATCATTTATTTTATTTATTTAGTTAGAAAATTATCTTATTTGACCTACATATATGTACACACACATATATATTGCCATACAATGATAAATAAAAAACAAATCGACGCAATAATATATATCCAATACAATGAGTTAAATAAAAAACCAATTAAAAATAATTCAATTTGTTTAAAAATCTTAAACTTTATTTAAAAATAACTTATCTTTTAACTAATTTTTATAAAATATTTAAAAATTTATTTTTTTAATTCCATATGAAATTTATTCAAGTTTAAATTTCAACCAAGCACATTACTTATATTGGTATTAATTTGATTTATAATTATATGGCAGGCATAAATGGTAAAATATGTATTAAACATAAATAAGTTATGAGCGAGATGCAAATTATAATGGATTTTAAAAAATGGAATTTTAAATTAAAATTTTAAACGCACGTCTGTGATTGACAAAGGTACTTGATCTAAAGAAAGATCTAGTACTATTCTTGGTTTATTTGGTGAACGTAAAGGTCTTTCAGATCTATCTCTTTTTACATGAGCTCTAGCACCAACCGGAGAAAGGATATAACATCTGTTTTGTTTTTTTGATTCGCTCATAGCAATCTAAAAACATTATTCATCTTTTATTAAATAAAATAAATATATTAAATATAATTATAGCATTTATAATGTATTTACTGCCAAATCTCCAAGACTTAAATTGTGAAACATTTGCTCCTTTTTCATCTCATTCCAATATACGGAAAGACTATCTAATTCCATCAACTTAAACGATGCATCGGTTAAATTCCAAGATGTAGACCCAGGAATCCAACTTGCATCACAACTTTGTGCCGTTAAGCCACTAATTGTAATACCCAAAGCTATCCCATTTCCTTTAGAAGAATTTCAAACGATAATTATTACTAATTTAAAAAGAATTATATACATAATTGAATTGATAAAACTTTCTTACTTATTTAAATTAATTAATTAATTCATGTATATATTTGTACAAACCATTTGAAAGTGTTACTGTATCTTCGTATCGTAAATGAACATCTTTAATATTGAGTTGTAAATTTTCTATAATATTTGTGACTAGGGAGGTACCATAATTTACCCATGTACTATAACTCGTAGCATAATATCCAGGACCTTGTTCTGATTCAGCTCGCCATCTAGCTTCTAAAGCTTCGAGGCGGCTTAATTTATAATCAACTATCGCATGTTCTTCTGCTTCACTGTCGTACTAAAAATAAAAAATGAAACAAATTAAAATTTTATTCCGTTTATTTTAAAAGTATATATCTGTATATAAATATCATACTCTAACGATATAAAATTACCTCGTCTAAATTTATAGGTCCTGCAACTAAGTAAAGTTGTTCTATACCTATAACCCATGATGCTGTTCTTATTTGTGTAACAGGAATTTGTAATCGTACTTTTCCAATGAAACCAGCTTTAATTTCAACGGGTAAACCAATATGTCTTAAAGCTTCGCGTTTTAGAGGTAAATTTTCAAGTTCAACTGCTCCTAAAAAATAAAATTTAATATATTTAATAAATATCATCTTAACATAAATAATTTATTTATAATTATATAATTTAGTAGAAAAGATAAAACAAGATAAAGTTGACGTTAGAAATATGTATAAAAGTTGATTGTTATCGAATTTCTTTATAAGCTATATATCATTTAATTTACTATGTCTTATTACTTGTTTCTGGATAAAAAGAAGATATACTTAGAATGATATCACGAACGATTATTTTTTCAAAAATATAATACAAATAGTCGCATTGTATGTTTTAATATACCGCGCTAATAAGTAAACTTATTCTTTAACGAAAAGCACATAATATCGTTATAATTTTGTAAGATTACAAAGATTAAGAATTATACGGCTTAGATAATGCATAACGATATCGTTCGAATAGATAAAATTTCATTTGGTTTAAACAATATTACTGTAAAATTTGGTTAACATAACGTTAATTAAATTTTTATTTTAAAAACTTACTCTTAATTTAAATGTTATTAAGATAAATATTAAAGATTAAAGATAATCATTTATTTAAGTTTTTTAAACATTAATTATTTTGGTCATTTAAAAATAAACCTAATAAAATGATGTCCGAATCGTGTACAAATATAATAAATAAACAAAATATTGCTTCTAATTTTAAATATAAAATTTTATAATATTAATATAAATGTATATTATTTGTAAATAATGATTAATTATTATTTATTAATGTTAAAATACATCGTCAATGTATCTACGTAAATATCAATTGAAAATTCTAATATTTAAAATCAGATTAGCACGATGATACAATACACAAAATGTTGTACCTGATAAAAGTGCGATGCTTAATTGATCTGTGTTGAGGTTCTCGACGTACTTGCCCAGGTAATTATTTAACACCCAGGCAACGAGACCCTCAAGCATCTTGACGAATACGGCGCAATTGTAAAACTTTTGCAATAATAATATACATGTATAGAACTATAAATGGTTAAAATAAAAGAATGTAACATAGGGTTAGAATTAAAAAAGAAATTTAAAATCACTAAATTCTTTTGAAATGTGATAACAGCATTCTCGCGCTATCTCTCCACGTGGATAACATGTAGTAGGAACTTCTCGTACATTTGTTTCACTCACGCATGCATTTCATTACAATGCATTTAAGAAATCTACAATCGTGCACAATACATACATTATACCTGCAGGTTAATAGCGCGAATTTTTCTCTAAATTACCGATCGAGCTTTTCAATATTTTATATATTATTATACAAGAGCTTATGTTTACGCGTCTGTACAGACATTATTTAACTTTGACGTCAACAACAATGTCAACACTAAAAGTAGAAAAATATCAATTTCGTAAACTAAAATAATAACACATGGCTGTATCCAAAATACAAAGAGAAGGAACTGAGAATGCCTTAGCGTTACAACATCCCTACTTTTCCAAGCAATATTCAACACGTGTATATATATATATATAATGTATTATATAAAAATTAATTTTAACGATGACTCAAATGGAATATCATCGTGACAAATGTAATTTTTTAATTATAATTTTAAATACACCTTTTTTTAACTCCTCGTTTTATACCTATATTAATTTATAATTATAAACAAATATTGAATTTAAAAATATAAAAAATTAGCTGTTTCAAAAGTTTAAAATTAAATTTTTTAATTTTTAATATTTATTGATAAATTTAACTTATTGAGTCAGCAGTTATAAAAATAAATATTTTATTAAATATTTACATCAAAGATTATTATATTATTTAACGAATTAATACTCGAAGTTTTGAGAAAAATGCTAACATTCAATTCTTAATTTATCGAGTAGATTGTGACAACTGTATGTTTATCTTTTTAAACTAATAATGTAAGTTGTATGGTTACAAATTTGTAGATTAAAATTTATATCTTTATTAAAATTAGTTTTAAGATACCAATAACGATATAAGGAAATAATTATTTTTGGAATAAATTTGAAATAAATCCTTTTAAAATGTATATAATTTATTTCTTATTCCAGTCGATTTTTGGCATTTACATACATAAAAATATATAAATATATGTGTAAATACATATGTACAAATATTCATGATTCCTTAAATACTACAAATCACAAATTTGCAAGATTTTTTTGCTTTTAAATTTTGCAAACACTTTTTTAAGTAAAAAAATTTTTTATCATATAACTTTTTGAAATATTATATTAATAGAGATGATTTCATCTCTGATAATAATAATTCTTCGTTTGATTTGCTACTTGGAAATATGATGAATAATGCTAGTTGAAATCCACTCAGAATGCATCCAAGAAAATTTGGTATTTGAATAAAAAAATCATTAATGATGTAACCATAAAAAAACCATTGAAACGACGTAATAAAAGAAGCTACGATCACTGGAAATGGTAAACTGTCGGCACTTTTCATTTTTATAACATGAGCCTATAAAAAAACAATAATTAATCAAAAATATTACATTTACCTAAAGAATTTCTTGATTTCTATATAAATTATTTGGCAATTGAATATTAAAATAAATTTATAAGTATACAAAATTTAAATAACTTTGGATTAATAATAATACAATTGTTTATACAAATAGGAATTTAATTAAAACTTAATATCTTTATTTATTATAATTAAATTTAAAAACTTACAAGCATAGTTAATGGTGAAGCAAAAAATAAAATTGTTAATGCACAACTTAAAAAACCAACTCTTTTAATAACAAGCGTTACATCTTCCGTAACGAACCAATATAAGTACATCAAACCAATAAATGTAAATGCAATTAATATCTGTTTCACTATAATTTTCTTTTTGACAGTGTAGGTATAATAAACAAATGCATAAAAAAATTGTAAGGATGAACCAAAAAAATTCACGATTATAACAAATCTATCACGAATCAATATTCCATACAAGAGCCATAAACTGCATCTAAAATAAATAATATTAGAGTCTGATTAAAATCTAATTAGAATTGTCTAAAATTTTATACTCACGACATAAAACAAGTAACAAATGCTAATCCAGAAGTATCGCCGGTTGATTTGTTTTTGATAAATTTTTTACAAACCAATCTGAAAATATAATAATAAAATATAGATTTAATATAATTAAATATATATTTATATTGCACACAGAAAACTATTATATGTGTCTAATTCAAAATTTATTTACATTCCTGCTAAAAATTGTAGAATTGTACACATCGATGCAGTACTGGCCAAAATATCTTTAAACATTATTAAATTCATTATAACAAATTAAAAATGTTCATGTCTTTTTACTATAATAATAATAATAGTTGAATAGAAATAAAGTTTTTAAATTCAATAAACATATTTTATAAATTAACGTTTTCTCATAGGATTTCTGATTTTGCTTTCATATTGTTTTGAATTATGTCATAAGGACAGGTTAGAGAGTGTTTAATTTACTTACGAAAATAATACGTTGGCAACTCTATCGATAAAAACGATTCTGATACTTTTACATTTATTAAAACAAATTATTTTTAAATAAAAAAGATATAATTATAATAAATTAAGGAATAAATTATAAATTTTACAGATTTACATCAATAATAATTTTTTATACCATTATACAAATAAATTAAAAAAGCATGATGTATTCGATAAAAATTTATATTAAATTTAACAAACGAACTATATTTACTCGGTCAACGTTAACGAATAAATGAGTGACAAGTCTCTTGTTTAAAAGTTAAACACCTCCGTTTTTGTGGTAGCAAATCCGTTAATAGCAATGTGAATACAATATCTTGAAAAGTGTAACTTGATAATAATAACAATGGCATAATTCTTCATTAATTAGACACAACTATTTTTTACTATAATTTGCAATTTACAATGTGTTTTTAATATAATTGAAATTTTTAATATAAATGAAACATTTGAAGTATTTTAAAATTATATATTTTATAAATTTTTACAAAAAATTTGTATTGAATATTAAAAGTAATACAATATGATTTAATATTTTTTTATTTACTTAATTTTAAAAACTATCTATAAATATTATCTATATATATATATATATATATATTTAATATTTAAAATTAAAAATTTATTATTGAATCGATACAATAATTTTAATAAAATTATTCTAATTATAAAACTTAGTTATTAAATGTTTCTAAAGTTATTTATCGATGATTCTATTTTAAGATCCATTTACCGATATAACTTTATAAAGATTTATTCTTAAAAATAAAACTTCAGAATAGGAATGTAATTTCATTGCAGAACTTACTTTGTAGGTTGAGAAGTTGATTGATTTGCATTTTTGTTTGCTGCGTTGTACATTAAATTTGAGTTTTATTGTATACTTTTTCATTTTATTCAGCTGAAAGTAGTTCGTATTTTGACACTTTCATCTCGACACAACTATCTTAAAGAACTTACGCTTCTCGACTATCACATTCTAATGTGTTGAATAATTATAGTTTCATATTAATCTACAATTACGCTTAAATTTTATCACATTTTAATATTTTAAAATTATTTTTATTATAATATAAATTATTCCAATTTTTCATTAATTTTTTTAACGCATGTCTGGAATTTTCTCACCTTGAATACTTTGCAAATTTATAACAATATGCAAAATTAAGTTTAAAAAAATGTATGCATACATATATTTATTTAATTATTTATTTACTTATTACCGAGAACATTACGCGAAATACTTTAATCTTTAATCTATTATAACAATAATGATTTATATATCGAATGTTTATTTTAAGAAATGCATTTATAAATTCTCTCAACACCACAATTTGAATTTTTTTTAAACTCAATCATTGACGCTTTTTTACAATTAGAACGCTGAAGTAACCTACTTGTATTGTTATCGGCTGTTTAATCTTTTACCGTTTATTGATTTTTTAAACATCTGTAATGGCTTTCCAGCGATTTCTTTAAATAACCGATATATCTGTATTTGTTACACTCTTAAAATTTGATTTTCCGTTAATTTTGGAAGTGCAATATTACAGGAATTTACTTTATTATCTTCTGATAAATATTCTTTTTCTATCTCACGCTTATCCTTCCAGTTAGTTATATACCCAAATACATTAATATTTGATTTGATCATTTACAGACATTGCGATAAATATTAGAGATGAAATAGGATTATATATATCTGCCACTTATTTTGTAGACATAATATAGATTATTGATCGCGAAATTATGTTATCGAGGTCTACTTTCAAATCAAGATATGACCAGAGACGAAAAATTTAAAAATAAGATCGGTAATGAAATTATTAGCTGATGATTATCGTCTAAGGCATTACTTTAAAAAAAAATATTTATCACGTATATCTGATAAAATTTTAAATTACCAATACAATTATTTTATAATTTTTAAAAGTATAAAAATTTTCCAAAAATAATATTTTTTCTCGATAAATATTTTTTATAATTTTGTAAAGTAATCGTAACGATGTGTTGAACGCGTTCAAAAGTAACTTGTCATTGTTTAAAATCAAATTTAACGTTAAAATATAAATTATACGTCGTTAAAAGTCAACAGCTTAATTCGATTAAAATATCACAGTATACTTTTAATTCTCTTGCTAGCTAGATTAAAAGAAAAGAGCAACGATAAAATAAATATTCGACTATCGTTCGTAATAATTTCACTTAAATATTGTCGATGATTCGCTTTCATAAATCACTTGAATATAAAATTTATCATAGCGCGCATATCGTAACCTTAGGCTTCATTTACAACATCGTAAGTACTTGGCGTATTCAATTCTTTTTTAACGTAAATCAATTTTATCTACTATTTCGTACGGCGTAGTACATTAGAACGCGTTCAAAGTATTTTTGCCTACAATAAAAATAAATGAATTTTTTATTCGCTTTCTTTCGAAGCGTTGATGGAATTATAAATTATAAATTTGTATACTTTGTGCCAAAACATAGCGGTAATTTTACGTTAAAAGAAAGTTATAATTTATCGTGAATTACGATTCAAACGGATACGCGAAGAGGCATCGATTTATTCGTAAAACTTTTAAAAATTCTACATCGTTTTTATCGCATAAACGAAAGAAAGAACGAGGATTTAACTCGACGAAAAAAAATCACGATTCACCGTATTATTGAAAAAGAAAAAAGAAAGAAGGAAAAAAGCCGAACTATTATAGAAAGTGCACCATTGCAGTGCGAGCTCAAAGTGAAAATCCAGATAGAAAAGGAATAAGATAGACATAGGAGTTATATTATTCTTGAAAGATTGTCTTTCCTTGTCTCTTTCTCTCTTTCATTCTTTCACTCCTGCTCTCTTTCTCTCTTTCTCTCTTTCTCTGGTAGTTGATACGTTCTGGCTCGCGCGCACCCATACACATCCCTCACCGAGTACACGGAGTCAACGACGTTCGCACACAGAGGCAACGAGAGTCCGAAAATTCGCAGATGCACATCGGCGGGCACAGCGCGAGGAGGCGGTGAAATTCCTGGTCCTCCGATTTCCATCGATCGTATTTATAGTGTCGCGGTTTATTTTTACGTCCTCTCGCTCTCTCGTCTCTCGCGCGGTGTGTCGCCGTATCCTCTCTTCTCTTCTCGCTTGTGTGTCGTCCGAAACGTTCGACGGTCGCGAGTACGATAGGAAGGAACGACGAGGACGTTGACGACGACGACGACGACGACGACGACGACAACGACGACGACGACGGCGACTACGACGACGACGACGGCGACGGCGACGACGACCGCGACGACGACGAGGACGACGAGGATAACGACGTCGACGACAACAACAACGACGACGACGACGACGACGACGACGACGACGACGACGACCGACGACGACGAGGTCGAGGACGAGGACGAGTTCCTCGGCCGAAGCTGTGCGTTATAATAGTGTAGTGTGGAGAAAAATAAGAGGAAAAGGAAGAGGAGGAAGCGAGCGATGTGTTTCCGCGGGTGAAGGAGGGACGGGAAAAATCGTCATGCTGCCTGTCGCCGGTTAGAAAGGAGAGGAAGAGAAAAGTGGAAAAGGGGGAGGAAAAAGAGGAGGAAAAGGAGGAGGAGGCGGAGGCGGAGGCGGTGGAGTAAGGAGAAGAGAAGCATATATAACCTCGTCACGTCGCCCATCCTCGTGAGTGTTCTTCCTCTTTCTATCTTTGTCTGTTTCTCTTTTGCTCCTGCGTACACCCTCGACTATCCATGTCCTCGCCGCGTCCACGTGGATGCTTTTGCGCTACGTGCTGCGATTACCGTTTAAGAGGGGACTCTAAAAAAATCTAATAAAAATACGGGTCTCCATTTTTTTTTTTCTTAACCTTTTTTACTATACGCAAACAACTTTCCTTGGAAGCTGCTGCGATTCCGCTCCTCTTTTTTTCCTTCCTACTCCGTACTCTCGCACAGGTGAGCAACGGTAGCGAGAGATTTTCCTCGAATGCGAGCTTTATTTGGCAGTCGTTCTCTGTCTTTCTCTTACAGTCTGTCTCCGTCTTGTAACCCCGGTACATTTCTTGCCTCTCCCCCCCCTCTCCATCTCTCTCTTACTCTCCATCCTTTTCGATGTTCCTAATACAGACGAGAAAAAAAACGAGGTTCTCGCGCTCAATTGAACTTAATGAGTCGACACCTTGTTTTTTTTTATCTCCTGGTACGAGAACGCGACGCTGCTACGCGTATCGAATTAACGATGATTTACACCTTTTATCGATCTCTGGCTTATCTTACCATTCATTTTACTATTTTGCTAGCATTAATCACCACTGATAAGAATTTCCAATTGTTGCAATTTTCTGAATGCTTCGTCTTTTGCTTACCCAATTCAAAATCGTTATCGTGGGATTGTTTATTTGCTTAACAACAATTTTTGCGTCTTAATAATAAGTGGAAGGCTGTCTTATTATGTCATTTTCCTATTTGTATGGTAATCTGGTAAACTATTTGGGGCTTCATGTTTGTGTTCGTCGTTAGTGTGCTGTCCAGCAATGGTATGACAGAAGCGCGCTGCTTCGCGAGACAAGTTTGTCCCATTGTTTGGTAAAAAAAGGTGGAGGAAAAATTAGCAGTGAACTTCAAATTGTATGAGAATGGAGACATCGGTGGCAGGACGAAGACGAACTGCCACTAGGCATTCGGCGGAAGATCAAGCTCTAGATCAAATCGCCAAAGAGGTACATTATTCAATCTTTAGGATTGTCTTATATTTATCGTTTGTTTTCCTTATATAAAATACAAGCTTCGTGCGTGTCTTGATTTTGTTATACTATGTTACGTTACATTATGTTTTTGTATTCTGTTTTTTTTTTATCGACAGTTTCGTTTAATTATATAGTTATATAAATTTTTTTTGGTACATTTCGAAGACAAAAGTACCTGTGGAATTAGTTTATTAAAACATTGTGCGTACTCGTAGGCAGAGGCAAGGTTAGCCGCGAGAAGACAAGCTAGAGCCGAAGCACGTGAAATTCGAATGAGAGAGTTGGAAAGGCAACAGAAGGAAGCCGAAGAGAACGCGGATAGAGTTTTTGATATGTGCACTGGTAAGTAAAAATGATCGACGATGACATTTTTAAATTGATTATTTTTAAAAACATATATCGCAGAATGTAGCTTAAAAAAGTCTTGCCCAAAAATACAGTTGTAGTCGTCTAAAATTAAATAATTTTAATTATGTATTTTTAAGGTTCGGAAGGCTTTTCAACGCTTAAAATTTATTGCATTAGTCTAAATTAATTAAGAGTTGATTTAATTTATAACGTTGTTCATCTAAATAGCATTTAGATTAAAATTTATTGCATTTTAATTATTTTAAAATAAATTATTTTCCGTATTCTTTTAAGGTAAGAGATGCTTTTATATTTTAAATATTGTTTTACAGCTGATACAAACAGAGCCATGAGGGTAACACCGGATCCTATTCGGGCTTCTCGACTTCTCGCAAATACCAACAACTTTCAATCCAGTCGTAGATCTTCCGAGGATTCTTTGGAAGATGCTGGACTTGGGAGAGATCTTCGAGTATGCATTTTTCTTGATTTAATATTCGTTTCATTTAGAGATATATTTAAAATTACTCGATTATACATCTTTTTATTAATTATATTTTGTAATAAATGTAATATAAATTATACTTTAAAGCTGAAAAATGAATAATTTTATTATTATTCATTTTTAATTTTAATGCTCCTATTCTAAATTGATATTTTAGATAGAATTAAAGGAATTCGAAGAAAAGTTTAGAAAAGCTATGATAGCGAATGCTCAATTAGATAACGAGAAGTCTTCCTATGGATACCAAGTTGATTTATTAAAAGATAAGCTAGAAGAATTGGAAGAAATGACTGCCCAATTACGTCGTGAACTCAGGGAAAAAAATCGCGAAGCGGATCAATCCAAGCGCCTTAGTCAGAGATTAAAAGAAGATTTAGATATTTGCAGAGCGCAGCTTTTAGAAAGAGATACTCTTATACAAGAAAATGGATTGGTTATAGTCGAAGATGAAAGCAGCGAGAACGAAGAAGTACAGAAAGAAAATGGACCTGTTTATCGAAAGCGAGTGCTAGTCAGTACAGAAGCTGCAGAATTATTACAAAATGCTGGAGAGGGATCTTTAGGTTTGTAAAAATTCATTTAACAGCTTATAAAGCGTACTTAGTTTTACTAATTACAATTTTTCTTTTTTATATTTCAATTCTTTTAAGTTACTATTTAATCGTATAATAATAAAATTATTGTATAAATTGATAGAGTCAAGTATTTTAGAAATTAATTTTATAAAATCTTTGTTTATACAGATGTTCGGCTGAGGAAGTTTGCATCGGAAAAAAAAGAACTGCAAGATGAGATTAGGCATCTCAGGTTAGAATTGGAAGAAGCAAGAAATCGAATGAGGCCAGAACGATCCTCTGGCTCTTTGTTAGGTAAATAATTAGTATTAAATTTTATTGCTTATTTTATTACACATAAAATTTTGTTTTTATAATTAATTGTAAAATTGTTATTTAGGTTTGTCAGATTCAGAAGATGCTCAAAGGGAAGCTAACAAGCTTTTAGCAGATTATAAGTTTAAATTACAGAAAGCAGAACAAGACATGTCGACTCTTCAAGCAACCGTAGCTAGGCTAGAAAGTCAAGTAATTCGCTACAAGTCAGCAGCCGAGGCTTCTGAAAAGGCTGAGGATGAGTTAAAGGTTGAAAAGAGGAAATTACAAAGAGAGGTAATTAGATGGAAACTAATGCCATGATATTTCTATTATTTTACAATATAAATTCTAAAAAAAATTTTATATTTTTTAAATTTGTAAATTTGTAAATTAGTACTTTTTTTGTTACTTAGTTTTTGTTATTAATGATATTTTGGTATTTAAATAAATTTTTTTAATGAATATACTGTTTAAAAAGTCAAATTACTATAAAATCAGTTATCGAGATTTACATAAATCATTTAAGAGACAACTATAATTTTTTATTATTAATTAAATCTTAAAGTAAATATTTCATTCAAATTTTAACAACTAAAATAAAAAATTATTAAAAATAATAAGTAATAAATACGATTTTAATGGTACATTTAAAACTTTTTTGTTTATACATAATTAAAAATTAATGGTTTTTATTAAATTATAGTCGACGTTTTAGGTTTAAATTTTAATGATATTTGTAGTTATTGAAATTTTAATAATATTGTATATTTTATTCAAGTAAGAAGTAATATAATAAAAAAGGATATTTAAAATCCTTAGAATTTTATTTATTTTTTATATAAATTTTATGAAAAAAAAACTTTCTTTTTTAAACTTTATTTTTGCAATGTCGTTTAAAATGTTAAGATTTACTAAAAACGATAATGTGTTAGAAATCGTCACAGCTTTATCTATTATCTGAATTTAATATTTAATTTTTAAGATAGTGGTTGACATGGTCTTTCAGTTTAAGTTATTTTATAAATTAAATTAATTGTTAAACTTGTATATTTCATTTTTTTCAAAAATTTTAAGAAATTCGATTACCTATAATTTATTTTGATTACATTATTGTAATAATAAATACTGTATTTTAAAACAATTATAAATATAATTATAAAAATATAAAGGGAATAGAAAAAATTAACGATGATTCTTTATAAAAGTATTTGCAGAGTACCAATTATTAAAATATACTTATAATGTTGAGAAATTCTCTACTTTTTACACTTATAATTCTAGATTATTTATTTATAAGTAAGTGTATATTATTATTTACAGGTGAGGGAATCACAGGGTCGAGTTGAGGAATTGGAAACGGCCAATTCACATTTGCAGCGACGTTTGGATAAGCTGAAAAATGCTAAATCAGCTCTCTTGAAGGAACTTTGATAGTTTCATGTGTTCGCACGACGATTTTATATATTTCGAAAAGCGTAACGTGTAAATATTTAAATGGAAAAAAGCACATACTTAGCAGAAAGATGTGTGAGCTTAGTGATCGTCTCGTGTTCACGTGGGAAAGCGAAACAAAGAAAATCTTTCTCTCTCCAAGACTAACTGCGAATTTAATCCTGATTTTCCCGTTTCTTATCTATTCTTTATCTTTATTTTCATTACTGCGCTGATACTGTTTTAAAAATAATTTTATAGATTTATTTATTAAAGAAAAAGACGACTGCATGTTTGCAATATTTGAAAAACAGGAAAGAAGACTTTGCATTGTTAGCTTTTTGCTTCGTCTCGATCATCGTTATAATTGTTATTTTGCAACACAAATTAATAACTAATAAAATAAAATAAAATGGAAAAAAATACAAGTTAATTGAAGTGGTTGCGACGATTATCGAGGTCGAGCCCAGCAGCATTTGTTCAAACGAAATTCCATCCAATGGCATATTTTACATTTCGAGCTAAAGTTCCATTCTCGCCATTCGGCTTAAAACGTGGTACTACGCCAGGAACCATATTATTAACGCAGGCAAGACTATAATTTAATTCTTTTACTTGTAATTATATCTTTGTAGGCATTAACTTAAAATTAATAACCATAATTGTATTTTGATTATTGGTGATATTTTGTTTTTCACCAAGTATCTGTTTCTGAGAAAAATAATATTTAATGTATTTCGTCTGTATTATAAGATGTTTCTGTAATATAATGCGAATGCGTGTGTGTACGACTTATATCCGACTAACGCGTTTTACCACGATGTAAAGTGTACATCTCCTCCCTTCCCGCATGGAACAGTTGACGACAGATACAAGGTGTTTGTTTTGTAAGTCTTAATCATTGTTTAAAGCATGAAAAATATATGTATATCTTGTTTTTAAAAAAGTTCTCGTGAAAATTTCAGCCACGCATCAAATTGCATTTGTTGAAGCTAATGAAATCATGTTATAAATCTCTTTATTAAACAATTCATATTTACTAAAAAAATTGACAAATTCTTTTTATACGATGAAAATTTTCATATATTTAAATAATACACATTTATACTAGAAATCAAAGCTATATCTTTTTTTTATATATATATATCAGTTACTATTTTACGTAACATGAATTATACGTTGCGTAACATACAAATTTTCTTTCGCTAAAAACTAGTAAGAACAGAGTAGAAAAATCTCTGATTGTCAATGTGTCGATCCTTTTCGTTTCGCCCATGCTGGACTATGAGCATCGGTCAGCGGCTTGTTCGATTTTGCAATGCTCATTGGTCTGTAAATGGGCATTGGTCTCGCTTTGATTTCGGTCATTTTTCTTAATTCTAATTTCTGTGCCTTTTCTTTTGCTATTCTTTGCTCTTCTTCCCTCCTTCTCATCTCTTTTTCTTCCATTTCCTTCTTCTTGATCTGATCATCGAATTCTTTTCGCTGTTTTGCTCGTTTATCCGTATTGAGCTCTGTTAGTATGGAAACGGATTTTTGAGAAAATTTACATTTGGGCTCCAGAATTTTAGGTATTGTATGGTGACTTCGATTTTCTTGATTCTCGACATTCATCGACGGTGAAATGCTTTTTTTCGGTGCTACGAACGGAATCGACATTGGCTTTTTAATAAGATTTTTATGTTTCAATGCTAAGTTTTCTTGCGACTTTTTCAGAGTATTATCCATCTTTTTATTATTATAACTTACATTCTGCAATTTCAACGATAAGTTCTCTTGTGATTTTTTTAACAAATTATCTCTCGATCTTCCTTTGATCAACACTGGTTTAAATTCGGGAACTTTTTGAGCTTTGAAGGTGCGAGCCTTTTTTTCTTCTTCCAATAATTGTTTGATTTTTTCATCTTTCTTTATTTGTAATTTTTTATGTCTTTCCTCAAAACTCAAAGATCGGGTAATTGTAATTTTTGGTTTGCCGATGGAAATCTCTTTTTGAAGTTTATTAAGGGGTGTTTTTACAGCAACCGGAACCGGTCGAGCATGAAATTCAGGTTTATTTTTTTGTTCCATTTCCAACATTATTTTTAACTTTTCTTGTTTTTTCATATACATTTCTTTATAACGAGCTTCAAAGCTGAATGGCATAACTTTGGTATTCTTCTTTTTTGTTTTGCATGGCTCCAATGGAATACCAAAGTGTAAAACTTCTTCATCCTAAGTGTAAAAATAAGTATTTGTTAAAAATTATACATATTTACAAAATAAAGAAACTAAATTTTCAAAATTATAATTTTATTCAAATAATTTTTCATACGATAAAAATTGAGCATATATATTATTTTTAGATTAGTAACCTACAAACTTAATTAATATTTAGTTTTTAAATAAACTACTTTTTTTTTTATATTTGTATCGTAGCAATTGTTACAATATTTATTATATTATATATTTGTAGATTATATATTGTAAATTTTTATCAGATTATTTTTAGATATTTTGTATATCTAAGTTTTATACATAAAGTTTAAAGTTAACATTAAGATAAAATACAAGAATAATTTTAGTGTAAATGTAAAAATTTTTACCTTGACGATAACTCCTTTGTCGTCGGTACTAACGATAGAAGGTACAGTTTTCATCCGATGAATACGTTTAATTTCTTGATTTTGTTGAGATTTGTGAAGAAGTTGACCCTTTTTCGTTTTGGTTAAATGAAATGGTTCTGGATGGGTGACCATTTTTTTCTCAACTTTCTTTAGAGGAGCGGGTTTTCTCAAAATATTTTTACGAACTGGATTAGCTTTAATTTGATTCTGACGTATCTTTTCCAATTCTAATTGCTCTTGTTCTTCCCTACTTAGTACTGTAATGGGTCTACTTCTGTTCTTACACATAAGTGCTGGTGACATTGCTCGGGTTAATTTAAATGATGTTCTTCTTAAATTTTCTGTTTTTGTAGTTTTAACAGTAGTTGAATGGAATCTTTGCGGTGTAACCCTATGAAAATTTGTAACAGCTTCTGCCATACTTATATATTTCTTTTGTACCAAAGGTTTAGTAATACTTAATTGACGTTGGTTTGTAATACTCATACGACGTTTTATCTGTCTGTGCCATGCATTTCCAGTTAACGCTGTTACCTTTTTTTTTAAACCATTTCCAGAGCCAAATGATTGAGTAGAAAACGATGTAACAATTTTACTTTTCGGTATTTCTTGTTTACTACTTTGAACTTCCTCCTTATGGTCTTGTTCAAGTTCTGATTCAGACTTTTCAGAAGAAATTTCATGCTCTGTACTACTGGAAGTAACTTCAAGATTTATTTGTGATATTTGCTGTTTTATTTGACTTTTATGTTTTTCAATATTAATATTTTCTTCGTTTTCATTATTATTTTTTAAATATTCCTGTTTATTAATTTTAGCAGGTTTTTCATGTATAGATGTAAAACATTGAGACTCTTTTAAATTATGATTAGGAGTCATACTAGCCTGTGCGCACATTGATCTAGTAATTCTTTTAATCGGTGTTTTAAATGCAGGTGAATCTATTAAACATGATTTATTAAAAGATTTATCACCCAGTTGGTTCTTAAACGATAACTGTAAATTGCTCATTGCTTCCATCAATACATTTTCATACGTTGTTTCTTTCACGTTATTTTTTCTACAGCTCGAACTTTTGGTGCCTTTATTCAAGCACTTTGTTCTCACTGGTGTTTTATATATAGTACTTTCATTTAAACATTGCTTATTTATATCAACTTTTTTAACAGAAATATTAGGCGAATCGGAATCCACCGAATCGGATTTTTCTCTGTATTCATGATCAACATGTTTTCGCATAAAATAATCATCCAATGAAATCTGTGGACTAGGGGCTATGAAATCAGCCCACTGTGGTGCATCTAAATTATCCATCGAGCTTATAGAAATATTTCTTAATTCTACAAGCTTAGAAAAAGTCTTTGTAAACTTATTCCTTTTAAGTTCTTGGGACTGTTTTTCATTTATCACTTCCGATTCATCGGACGTATCAACATAATCTGAAAAATATGAATTTTAACTAACGAAAATTTTTTTTATTTTATAATATAAGAATATACCTGTTCAATTAAACTTTACATATTCAAATTATTATAAAATTTAACTACCTAAATTCTTGAATTAAATACACATCTATTTAATATTTTTTAGAATATTAGAACTTTACATTTATACTAATTAAAAAATAATTTTAAAAGAAATTTTTATTATAACAAGTTTTAATAACATTTTTTTATATGTATAATTTCGGTTTAAAAAATAAATTAAAACTCCTTATTTACGAAATACGATACACGATTAAAGTGCAATAAATACAAACTGTTCGATACTAATCACTCTTCAACATAATTTCCAATGTTCTGGAATACGTATGAACAAAAGATAAACATAATAAGTGATTTATCGAAGAATTATTGAAATTCAACTCACCGCTTACTGTGTCTTCAATCGATTTAGCCAGATACGACCCCACGATGGTAATTATTATTAAAAACTGTGTCAAACGAGAAAATATCGGTTAAACTTCATAAATTCCAAGGAATTGCATTGAAAATTAAAGCAAGCCAAATACCTTGGTATAATCCCAGTGAGCAAATGTATATATTACGTACGAATACAATTGTCAGCACAGTAACCGCCTTATACGAATAAACCGACGTAACCGACTTCAAATTCAAATCGAGAGGTGGTTATTCATTGGTTAATCAAGGTAACTATAACAAGGTTAGGAAACCTATATTTTTTACAATTTTTAATCACTAGATTCAATATGGCTACTTTAACACAAAATAATTGAACAAAAAATAATTGAACAATGACAATTTAAATTTAATACGAGATCATTTGGAAATATTATTAAAAAATAATTAATGATAAATTCATTTTATATGTGTATATTTTATATTCTATTTTATTTACATCATTTTTGTTAATTTTAAATTAAAATGCTAATCATACTATTTTTTAATTCAAATAAATTATTTTTATATATTTATACAAGCAAATATTATAAATAATATGTAAAGAAATTTAAACAATGGAATAATTATAAATCAAATAATTCGGTTTTGTATTTAAATTTCTTCAAAAATATACTTTAATATGTATGATTTTTGATTTCTTAAGTTCAATTATAATACTAAATTCTAATCAAATAGTATGTAATTATAGTATACAAGATTTTTTAATACTTTTAGATGATTTTTTTTCCTAGAAATTTAATGAATACGTGTCTTTCTACGATGAAAGAGAGAGAGAGAGAGTAAGGTATTTAATATATATATACTAAGCGATGCGATTAGTTATAACTATGTCAGTATTATAAAAAGACCCTAGCTAAGTGAAAAATGTTCCTATTTTAAAAGATTGAAAACAGTCGTCTGTATATTTTCGTTGATGACCAAATAACTAATATATTCCTAATTTAAAATTATAATTAACACTAGAATATCATTTTTATGTACCAATGTAATTATAGAATATGATAATTATAGGGTGAGTACGATTATTTAATCTTGGTTAGGATGACGATTGATTCGAGAATATCATCGACAGGATACTTTTATAGTTCTTATTTACTCTATTGGAAATTAGAGCTCTTATAATAAATTTTTTGATAATTCACCAATGGAAATAGCTTTCTCTCTCTCTCTCTCTCTTACCAATTTTACTTTTAAAAAGAGGACACGAATGCATCGTAAGCTGCTTACAATCGAAAATGCAAATTAACTTTCCGATAACGAATTTCGCGAGCGATCGGGAAAAGAACGAACACAATACGAATCAAATGATCAAAGATAAAGAGTACATTTATTAAAAATTTAATCGATTTCGCAAAAAATTGGATGCGATTACTTTAAATATCCGTGCTTAATATCATAGTCGTTATTTCCAAGGTTTGGATTGCAGTCACCGAGAAAAGCAACGCTAAAAATTGCGCAAGGAATGAACAAGAGATTAAATCAGCGGTCAAATCAACGATAAGCAATCATTACTTCGTTAATTCGTACGTGAAGATAACATTCGATACTATTTAGCGGTTTGGTTCAAACGTCTTTTGCCTCTGTTCGCTCTTTCATTTTTTGTAAATTAGTACTGTGGTTTTAATTCATAGCTCACCGAAACACCGACGACACTGTTTCATTCATTTAAATTCAACGATTTTGAGGAGAGCACAGGAGAAAAGATGATTCGAAACCGTAGACTCTGATATTCTTTCGATGTAACTCAATTATAACAAAAATTTTAAATTAAAATAATATTTGGTTTACTTAAACAAATTATTTCAAAAATATTATTTATAGCGATATCAAGATTCAACGATTATTAAATAAAAAAATGAAAATTTTATAAAGTTTAAATTTATTGCCGAGTTAAAGGGAACACACGGTACATAAATCAATCAAATTTAATGTTATTACAAATGATAAAATTTTGGTACAAGTCCAGTTGATTTTCTAGCGACCGGTGATCCCATTTTCCTACCCGTTTCAAAAAGCACACTTTTAACAGCGACTTAATGCAAAGCTCTCGCAGAACAAATTATAAATGTTATAATTTAATGTCGCGAGTCTCGGTCTCCGTATCTCGTACGATCGACATCATCGAGTAATTCGTAACTTCGTTAAATACATTCGAAAGCTCCAAGTGTAATTTCTACGTTAATCTTTACCATCGGTTCTCCACAAGCATTGAACTTTTTAAATTATTAAATTGAAATATCGAATCTAGGACATGCCGTGCATTATTGTATAACTTTTACATTCACCGCATTTTATTATTATTTACGAGGTCTTGAGTTATATTCGTAGAAAATGTGTAGGGTGCAATTTTTTAAAAATAGTAGTCTCCCGTAAATTTATATTTATGTCAACGTGTTATGTTTTATGTAGCAATCGAGTACGAAATGGCATTTTTGTTCGAAAACGCGAAAGAGTTGAAATTAGAAATGAAAATATTTACCGAAGACACAATTTAAAATACATGGATGAATATTGTTTTTATTCCAAATATCAACAGTTCGTAGATTATTGCGAGAACCTCGTTGTATTGTGTAATACGTAGTAGCAGTAGCATACAAACAGCTGATTTAATTCTCCCACCCTAAAATCAACTCTGTTCGTCTATTTTCTTCTTTAAATTTGTTTCTGTCTCTTTTTGTTTGCTACGTAAAGTCGCGAACAAGGGTTAGGACACAAAACGCGTATAGGTACAAGATAAAAGATCGACCAACGAGACGCGATGTTTTAAGAGTAACTACTTATTTGTTACAGCAAGCTTATCCGTGATTGGATGATTTTGTAATCTATCGGAGTATAAAACGAGACCCTAATTGTCATTATCGCACGTATATCTTGTTCGAGGTATGCTTTGATGCGATTGCTTTGTTTCTTCGACAACAAACAAAGCCACGATTTGCGATTTGATTGCCAAGCATACATTTTACCAAATGTTCGTAGTACTGTGCCGTCCGTTTAAATGCGTTGAGCGAAAAGTACCGTTTTATCGTAACTCGAGAATAAAATAATAAATTACTGCCCAAAGGCAACCGAGGAGTGAATTAAGTACTTCCAAGAGTAAAATTTAATAAAGGAGGTTTCGAAGAGAGATCGTCGGATAAGGAGAAGCTATCTAAATTCAAGATGTGGAAGCCCTTTGAACCTGGAAGCTCTCCGATAGATTGGTGCGAAGGAAATTACAATATATCACCTAGTATAGCTGAATTTATGAATACGGTAGGTTTTATTTAACATTTATATCGAGTATTCAAACTATGGAAATTTATTTAAAATACGTAGTTCGTTAAAGCGATAAATGCGCCGAGGTCGTTCAGAGTATTATTTTTAAGAAAATACTCGATATTGGACGATACGAAATTTGCTGATAATTGTATGTCGCTTCAAATTCTTTCGTAGAATTTAAATAACTTTGTTTACTTTTTCTATTTATTTGCTTCTATCTATATTATATCCTATATCTTTGAGTCATCGTATTACTCATAGAGATTAATTGTTATTTTATAAATTTGTTTTCTCGATGATTCGTAAGTTGCTTACAAATTTTTTTTACAAGTTAGGAATCACTTAATTTTTTAAAATTACTTTTCAATTTAATTTTAAATTTAAATTTTATGTTTAGCTAAGTAATGCCGTCTTCCTTTTAATGCCACCGGTACTGATGCATCTTTTTCGAGATTATGGTAGATTCGTAAATCCAGGAATCCACGTTATATGGGTTCTTTTGATGGTCGTTGGTATCAGCAGTGCATATTTTCACGCGACTCTTTCTTTAGTCGGTAAGAATTATTATAAGTTTTAATTATTTTACTTTATCGTTAATAATATAGAAAATAATAACTTAATTTTTCTTTTCGACCTCTAGGCCAACTTCTTGATGAATTGACTATTTTATGGGTTTATATGGCAGGATTTTGTATGTTTTTCCCTCGAAGGTTCTTCCCTACGGTAGTTAAGAATAATCGTAAAAGATTTTCAATTTTTCTGATTCTCCCGACGTTGATTGCTACTGTATTAGTGATGTTTCATCCAGCGATTAACGCGTTTGCATTGATGACTCTTGGGATACCAGCTTTTGTATTTATGACTCTCGAGCTCAAGAGGTAAGATTTAAATTTTTAAATTATTTTTCGTAGATTTAATTTTAAATTTTAAGAAGAGAAAAAGAAAATTAAAATGCTACGATGGCTAAGTATAAAATTTTGACAAAGAAGTATATATAATTAAAAAAATCAGTATAATAATTAGTATTTTAATTTGTAGGACCGATTCAGCGAGAGTTTATAGATTGGGACTTCGATGCGGAGCTGTGTGGATCTTAGCAGTTACTTGCTGGTTAAATGATCGATTATTTTGCGACACATGGCTTAATTTGAATTTTCCGTATCTTCATGCTTTATGGCATCTTTTTATTTTTATCGCAAGTTACACAGCTGCTGTATTATTTGCTTACTTTTCAGTAAAGGAAGAAAGACCTCAACAATCACCAATGTTAAAATATTGGCCAAGAGATGATTTTGAACTTGGCATTCCATACGTTACGATCAAGTGTTATATCAAAGTTGATAATAACACAAATATATAAAACTAATTTATAAATTCGATTTGTATAAAAGTGAAAAGGTTGAAGATAGATAAATGTTCTAAAGAATTTGTGGTGGATTGTGCAATTGAGACTGAGTCAAGTATTTGATATCGATTTTACAAATAAAAATAGAAATATAAGTAAAAATATCAATCTGAAATATAATATGATAAATATTTACTACGTGTTAGGTAAAAAACAAATTTATGACTATATTTATGAAAAAATCTTAGATACCAAATGTATTAATTAAATTAATACCAATTATGTGCTATATCGAATTAGATAATTAACATATTTAATATTAAAATAATTATACTCAAACTACATGTGATATTTAAGCATATATATTGTTAGTGGTTTGTAAAAATATATGAATTTTAAATGAACATAGCCAATACCAGAAATCCTAAGTGCATATATTGAGAAATAGACGCGGGAATATCGTAATTTATACAATATGAATATTTAAATATTTAATATTATTGAACTTGGTCAAATTTGATCATTATTTACTCAGAGATCAACAATCGAGTGTTACTATTTTATTAAACTCAAAACTAGCCCATTAATAATAGTTTAGGATGAATTTTATAAATAATTGTTTATTTTATTAATAAAATTTATAATATAATACTTTTTACTTGATGTTAAAAAACATTTTAGAATATCATTTATCTAATAAAAGCATTTTTAATGTAAAAGGAAATACTTCTTTTAATTTTATATCATCGATTCTAACACCTACTATGGTTATTATATTTTTTAATTAAACAATATCTATATACAATAAAACAGTTTGACAGTTTTTCCATTGCTATTATTTAATTATTCCAACAATTTTATATTAAATATAAAGTTTTTCTTATAAAATATTTTTGGAAATATTTTTATATTTTCTAAAAGAGTGATATTAAATATCAGTTCGATAATAGATAGAAAAAATTATGTAATTATTTATAAATTATTTATCTTTAAAATATTTAATATAGAAATATCGATTATTCATTTTTTTACTAGTGCATGCATTTGAAAAAATACTTAAGCGTTTAGAAATATTTAAATATAAATTTAAATAACGTGTGCTAGGGATACAATTTATTACAAATTAATTGTATTTAAATTTAAAGTTTATTATGGAACATAAAATAAATCTGTGTTGTATAAAAATATATTAACAATTACTTTGTTTCTCCTCTGTAAATGACTATATTGTTATTCGTTTCATAAATTTTAACTTCATAAAGTAATTCAGGCTTAGGTAATAGTTTTTTAATTTCATTAAAGACGTATATAGCAACATTTTCAGTGGTGGACACGGTATTATTAAAGTACGGTACATCTCTATCTAAATTTTTATGATCAAGTTGGTCCATTATAACTTTTTTCATATAAACTTTCAAATCAGAAATATTCATAACCATTCCAGTTGTTGAGTCAACGGGTCCCCTTACTGTAATTTCAACTGCAATTAAAAAATAAATATATATATATTATAAAGTTATCGATAAATGGATAAAACGATAAATAAATGAAATTAGAAACTTGTATAGTTTAAATATCAAAAGTTTTTAAAATAATAAGCTGAAAATTTTATATTTTGATCACTTGTAAATAATTTGTTGCATTATTTTAATTTTGTTTTTCATATAAATATTTCAATATAAAACTTTTTTTTAAATGTTTCAAATATGAATAATTACTTATATAATTATGTCCATGGCCCCAAATATGATTGCACTTTCCATAAATTTTTTTGTTATCTTCATTGCTGAGCTGATAACTGTAAAAATGAATAAAAAAGAATTAAAATTATAAATATTTTATTTCATTTTATTATAAAGAAAGACAATATAAAACGATAAATAGACAAGTTTCCTTTAACAGGTTCGTTATGTAAACTGAAAAGTGACAAAGTATAAAATTATATTTATTAACTATAATTAATAAAAATTAAATTATTTAAAAACCTGTGAAGTCTATGACTAGCCGAAATAGACTCCCTTCTAGTTAAATAAGCAATAAAATTAGGCATTCTTCAGTTTTATAAGGTAGATAGAAGTAATGAATGTAATCGACCACCTTAAAAACTTTAGAAATCAAACTGAACTTCAAGATTCATTTCTTTAGGTATCATTGGAAAAATATAGATTTACCGTAAACACGATACGTACAACGCACATACTTTGCATGCGTGTGCGCGTGTGTGCGCGTGCGTTATGCGCGCTATCAGAAAAGAGAGATTGGCCATGCATCAAGGATTATTTAGCCCAAGGTTGACCATTGCAACGTAAGTCAACGTAAGTCAACGCAAGTCGTTCTTGCCCGCTCATTTTTAAACTAATTGTAAATCCTTTCAAGCGATGTCTTTTCACGAAACGTTTTCATCCTTCGATATTTTTACCAAAGGAAATACCACCTGTAGCTTAATTATTGTATCTACTTACACTTTTATTTGAGGGAACGTTCGGTTATTTTTAGATAATTCACGAATCGATCGATCGACTGCTTACGTTTGCCGCATATATTTTATGTAACATTATTAAAAGAATAATATTAAAAGAAAAATAGCTAAATATGTTTCATGATGTAACATTGAAGTAGAATCGATTATTTTCTTTTAACAAATACTTCAATTTTCTTTCAAAATACTCGAACGATCCTTAATGTTTTCTTTTTTGTATAATTATTTTATTGTGATTTAAAGCCAAGTCATTTATACCGTTTACCTTTTTCTTTCAATTTCTCGATACTACTTTTATTGAACAGTGTTTAAAAATTTGTTATTATAGTTCTTTTTAATCGTTTCACAAATATACCTGAATATTTTACTTGTTGGCACTGCCACGTTTAAAATATTTTAAATAATTTCATAGATGAATAGAACGTACATCGATGAAAAAAATGAAGAAAAAAATGAAATATTTCAATAAATTATTCATTAACGGTTTAAATGTACTTATTTTGTTATTCCGAATTTTACATTTTTCAATTATCTGTGAACATTCTTAGGTGCACGAATCCTCTTTTTATCTTAAAATATTTATTATTAGTAAACGCGTGTATAAAATATTCAATTTAATATACGGTATGAACGCGTATGTTTATAGATTAAAAAAAAGATGAAAATATAAAGTGTTTGATAAAAAACATGAGCGAAGGTAATAATTTTGAACTTTTTTCCACGTTGAGTTGCGATACCCGGACCAATGTGATAGACCAATGCGTAGGCGACGGTCACCCTAAGAAGGACGGATTAGAGTTTCATTGAGTGACAGGAATTTTTGTAAGGAAGAATTGTTTTCCTTGCCGAGTTATTAAAAGATGTGGTTATGATTTGTCTGGCTCCGTTTCTCCTTTTCTTCGCAACTGGTTTTATTTGCATTTTGGTCGAATCACGAATATACCGATCCAGCTCACCTTTTCTTTTCTCTTTTATTTACACGAGATAAATTTTATAAATGCTTACCTGAATCCATAGGAATGAAAGAAGCAAGAAAAAAAAAAATTTGTCTCCTGTTATTATTATTTATCAAAAGTAGTTGTATAAAAATTAAAAATCTTGTTTACTAAGTTTATAAATTATAAATTTTATATGTTGTAAATATTATAAAGACAATTATAATCATAGCCATATATTTAAGATTGTATTATAGATACAATTTTACAATCTGAAATTTTCTTACAAAAATAAAACATATTTAACGTTTTAAAACGATATTGAATGTTTTTCGTCGTAGTTTATTACTATTTTCAGTAGTAAATATTTTAAAATTATTGGATTTATAGATCTATTAATTTTATAAATATGAAAAATATTAAAAATTTTTTAAATAACAATTTAATTTTTTATGTGTAATCACAATAATTTTGATCTATCGATTCAAAATTTTTTTTTTTATTGGTTATAAATTTATAACATCTTACTCGAGTCATCTGGTAAATTTAACGATTAACTTTATATTTCAAACTATCTCAAAATAATATTTATTTATATTAAATTAAGATTGTTTTTTTAAAATATTTTTATAACTATATTATATTAATAATATTATAATTTAAAAAATATAGCGACATTTGAACAATAGTAATACTTAACTTCATAAGACATCGTCAACATAATTTTGATATTTACCAAATAAAAAATGTAACAGAAAAAGATTTATTCCGTTTTCTTAAAAAAGTCATAATTATTATATATTTACAATATACTATTAAATTTTATGTATAAATGAGCCTAGTAGTAATTGGTGAAACTAGTCAGACATTTAAATGAGTTCGCAACTTACATCGTGCGATAATTCATTTTTATTTTAAGGTACTTCCACGATTCCACGAGTCGACAAAAAGTAAATATTTTAAAAAATATTTATATTCTTTACTACAGGCATTTCTTCTAACATAAAAATTCTAATAACTAGTACAAACTTTATTAACTCGTTGAAAGCATCAGAGTAAAGCAGATCGTTATAAAATAAATGTTATCGGTATTGCGTACAGCGTAAATTATACTTTAAAGTAAATTTAATTGATAATATATATAAAAGTGATAATATAAAATAAAAATTAATTGATTTTTTAATCAATGATAATCATATTAGAATAAAAGATCCAAATTTCTTTTAAAAATTAAAAAAAGTTAAACATATAAACAAATTGTTAATGTAAACATAGTCGTGGAAAAATATTAAAAATTAAATCTAATAATCCAATTAAAATATTTTTCATGCAACTAATTTTTTTCTAATTTCTAAAAATATATTCAGATCTACGAGACTCGAATAAAATAACTGCAACAACAAGTGATGTAACTTTTTTAATCAGGATGTAAAATAATACATTAATGAATTTATTATCGTTTGAAATATAAATCCGTTACGATTTATTTAATATCGATCATCGAAAAGTGTGAAAAAATTTTTCGATTTTAAAAAAGAAACGTACGTTGCTTACAAATAGACGTTTACCGAATATAATCGCAACAGCGATAATATTAATTATCAATAATAATAATAATAATGGGCAGATACAAGCGAAAGGTTTTAAGGTTTAGTTTTTATCGCGCGGGATTCGTTAAATAAAAAGAACGACAAGCGTAAGGCTTCTCTGTGTTTATTTCCCCGCACAAAGTTTCAGCTTAAAAGCGCGACGAAAGGTGAAAAGAGTTCGCGACCCGAGAAATAAAATAATCGCGCAATGTTCAAAGTCCCGCGTGGTAAAATTAAAAGCGAAGAGTAAGGGAAGCGGTTGCTCGGTCGGTAACACAGATAGGCGATACGCGCGAAGAGAACGAGATGAAGAGGTCGGATGAACTCGGCGATCCATCGAGAAGGGAAGCAGTGATTACCGAGCAGCGGAGACGGAGAGATGACCGTGAACGCGAGCGCCGAAGAGGCACCAAAGTGTTATCTGCTACTCGACGATGGCACCGTCTTCACCGGCAGGAGCTTCGGCGCTTTCAAGGAGACCGACGGCGAGATCGGTGAGTCTCCCTCTAGTCACGCACCTTCCTCGTTCCGTTTATTGCCACCTCGTCGTCCGCCGATCCCGTCCGCCGATCCCGTCCTCCAATTCCGTTCTCCGATCTCGTTCTCCGATCCCGTTCTCCGATCCCGACGTCGTTCGCGTACCGGCGAATCAACACGTGGTCCGCGCGCCGCCGGAGCTCCATTTTTCTAGCCCTTCCTCCTCCTCTTCCTCTACTTCCTTCTCAATTTCCTCCTCTACTTCCTCCTCTACTTCCTCCTCTGCTTCCTCCTCTGCTTCCTCCTCTGCTTCCTCCTCTACTTCCTCCTCTACTTCCTCCTCTACTTCCTCCTCTACTTCCTCCTCTACTTCCTGCCCTACTTCCTTCTCTACTTCCTCCTCTGCTTCCTCTTCTACTTCCTCCTCGTCTTGGATCGCTTCGACACCGATCGTTGTTCCCGGGCTTGTCCGCGATCTCTCCCATCCTCTCGGAATCTCGTTCGATGGACTCCTTGGTGGGGTCTGATTTTTGAATGCCACCCACGGCGACGTGCGACCGTTGGAATAAATTTTAAATATACGCTAGGGTAAACAAAGCTTCGTTGAATCTCATTGTTTACCTTGTTACGGGTAGAATAGTTGGACTCATCGATCGGTCTTTCGCTATCATTTTACATTTTTAATGCTTGCTTCGAATTTTTTCTTTTTTTACTATTTGCAAAGGCCGTTTTTTATTTTATCTTTTTAAACTTCGAACTAGCGTGTATCGAGTCATATTTGCGAACCAAAGAGAAAAATACCCAACGCATCTTTTTCGACGATACATTTATTATTATTGTTGTTGTTATTATTGTTATTATTATTGTTATTGTTATTGTTAGCTAGACATCCTACGAACTTTTTAACAAACGATTTTCTAAAAATATTTTCTAACGTTTAGAACTTATAATTTAGTCTTGCATTGTTGTAGTTCGGTACAAGAAGATTACACTAAACTTAAATAAATTTTAATATATTTAAAAACTATACGACTATCGTTATAAATGCACGATCGAAACATTTAAATAAATAAAATTTAACAATGTTTTACCTAGAACTACTTATTTCATTCTATTTTAGAGGTTAGGGATAAGCAGAAAATATATATTTGAATTTCATAATTTATTATCTTTATTCGTTTAGAATAATCACCGGAAACATTTTCTCACCACAGCTTATTGTTTTGAACGTATCAAGTTCTAGTATTTCTATTTCAAATTCAATATTATAGAAAGAATTAATTGGTATAATTCTGCATCTGTCAATATTTGTTTAAATATAACCGATGATAAAAAAAAACTTTAAATTGCGTACTGTTCGTAATTAAATAAAATGGGTAATTATTAACTGACTGTGTAATTCGTCGTTCTATTTGTAATAATAATAACTCTTGTTGCGAACTTATTTGATACTATATTAAATAAAGAAATTATATTATTCGATTGGTATTCGAATATAAATAAAGGTGGTATTGTGTTAAATTCATTACAAAATTACCAAAAATGATTAAACGAAGTAAACGTATCTTTAAGTGGAATGGATAATTTTATTCTTTATTCAAAGGATTATAGAAAGCTATTTTAACAGTATTTTCAATCAATTTAATATGTTATAATTTACATTTACATTGTTAATTATTGTTAATCCATTTTTTAAAAGCGCGTTAATTTTATTGTTCGATTAATTATCTTAAAGTTGTAAAAAGCTCCAAATGATTCAATATATATATTTGTATGGTTATCGATCGATATTAGATTATTAGGAAATCGCTTGTACGTACGCATATATATGTATAATAATACAAAATGACTGGTGATTTTAATGTGCCATTCGTAATATATTAAAATTAATATAAAAATATTTTCAAACGCTCATAAATTAAAAAATAATGCAATATTTTTTATAGTTCTCTATTAGCTATCTTTTTTATAATATTTCCAATCAGTTTTTAAAAATGAAAATATTATACTTTAAAAATGCAGGTACATTAATATAAATTTTAATTTTATTATCATTGAAGATAAAATTTATCATTTATATCTTATATATTATTATGTCATAATAATGATAATTTCGTATTATGAATTCAATTAAAAAAATTTCATTCTATATTTTATTTTCAAATATCGCTTTGATAATTTACGTCATCTAATATATTTTTTATAATTAAAATTAATTATTAATTTAAACTCCAAAGTAGATAAAATTACGAATTTGCTTACCTGAATACTTTTTAAAACTGTATTATATATCAAATCCATGATAAGACTACAATAAAATACTTGAAATTTGTATCAAATAAATTTGAAATAGTTTCTTTATTAATTTATAGAATCATAACTGAATTACTGCAATAATTGTATATTTTGTTAAGACAAGGAAATGTTGTAATTTCATGAAAATAAAAAATTATGTCGTTCACCCATTGATTTCATAATAATTTTTTTTTAAAAAACAATATTAACAATAATTAAAGATAAATTTTCGCTATTATAATTTCTGAGATTAAAATATATGATTGATATATAATGATTCGGTATTTTTCTGTTTCAATGAGGGTAATTCCTTAATTAAAAAAACTTTAATTAGAAATATTAGAAAAAAATATATGATATGATAGTAAACAATACAAGATTGTAAATGTAAAATATTTTAATGTATGCTAATGTTTTAAATAAAAAAATAAATAATATTAAAAAAGAAATATATATAAAAAATTTATTTTATTTAAAATATATTTCTTTAAAATTAGCCAAGAATTTTCAAATAAACTTTTTTTAAATGTTTTTGGAACTTAGTCTAAGTAATTTGTATAAATTATAGTTTCCTAATTATACAATTTATAAACCTTCCATTAAAAAGTCTGATAATATAAAACTAGAAATAAAAAAGAAGCTCCAGTAGTGAAATTGATAAACGTACAAAAAAGAAATTGAAAACATTTAAGTTGTTGAGAAAAATTGTGTTTAAAATTTCTAAAATTAAATTAAAATAATATGTGAAAATGTTTTTTAGCAAATAAATTAGTTTTAACATTTCGTAAATATTATTAAAAAAAGTTTTTACAAATATTCAGTTTTAACAGATTAAATTTCCATATGCAATAATTTATGAATTGCAATTGCTTATCAAAAAATTCTTCCATTAAGCAATTATTCAGATAAAATTTAAGTTTTAGATATAATTTCTCTCGGGGATTAAGCATCATCTTTACAATATTCGTATTTCATTTATTTTTCAGAATTATTATATATTTCAATAATATTAAAATACTTTATAGTTTCTTTTTCAAAAATGATATTAAATTTATATAATAATTGTAGAGAATGAAGTTTGAATATTTAGTTTTTGTAAGTAGTAAATTAACTCTTAATTTTTTATTTATTTAATTGTTATTATTATTATAATTAAGATAGATAAAATATTGGTTAATATTAATCTTTTATTTATTTATGAAGTTAACTAAAAATCGATACATCAAATTTTTGTAGTAACATATCTTTATTTTGAATACTGTTAAAAGAATGCGGTTTAAAAATATTTTATTTTAGATTCATAATTTATAGTTTTAAATCATCAATAAAGTAATTAATAAACTAGATTTTTTAAATCTAAATTATCCTAAATTTCAATATTTATTAGATAATTACGGTTGTTTAAGTTACACTGATTCAAACTTGTATTATCAAGTTTTACATTCATACTATTATTTGTTCTAATGTTCCTAAAAATGAATTTGTTATTTTAAATTCATTTATTGTTTATTCGTTTTAAAGTTTTGTGGATTTTTTTGACCAATAAAGTAAATAATATATGTTGTAAAGTATTTATCGACACTTTAATATTTATATTTTTTTAAATGTTATAACATTTTAAAATCTTAAAAAAATATGTAATAAAAATTTTTACTTAATATTTCTCTAAATACCCATATCTACTTTTTCTGATGAAGAATTAAAAATTTATATGTGTAAATATGGGATAGTTTGTATTTTTGCCGAATAAGAAGTATTTATGTTTTAATGCTTTGATGCGCAAAACTTATCTTCTTTCATATTACAGTTTTTCAAACGGGAATGGTTGGATATACAGAATCGCTGACCGATCCATCTTACTGCGAGCAAATTCTTGTGCTCACATATCCACTGATCGGAAATTATGGTGTACCAAACAATGAGACAGATGAACATAACATTCCTAAGTAATTTATTAATAATTTATTAATATAATAATATAAAATAAATAGTTCTTATTTTATATTTTTGTTACAAATATATTATTATTTCTTTTAACTATTTGTATAAATATCAAATGTAAACATTTTCACTTAAATTTTTTTTTAATAAATTGTAGATGAAATTTTTAAGTAAATATTTATCTATTTTCTAAAAGAAGAATAAAAAAAATATAAAATATTTCCTATTTTATTAAAATTATTTCAATATATAATATTTTAATACCTAATAATAAATGACAAGTATTCATTATTTCTTATTCGATATAAATAATTTTAGTAAATTAGTTATTTTTTTTTAAATTTATTAAAAATTTTATATATATATATATATATATATATATATATATATACATTTAAAACCATATATTTAATATCTTAAAATAATCTTTAAATACTAGATTTTTTATAATGTTAGCTTTCACTTTTGAATTTCACTTTGTTTTTAATAAACGTATTTTTTCTCACTTAAAATATATTTTACTGTTAATATTTTTGTATGTTTTTTCTCTATTTTTTTTTCATTTCTTTTTATTTATTTTATTATTTCGTTTTACGAAGGTTTCTTTCATTTTTTGTCGTTTTTCTGACGCTTATATGTTGTAATCCACAGTTTCGATTTCTCTTTCTGCTTTTTTCCTTACGTCTGACTTAAATCTTCTATCATTTATTTTTCACCCAATCGATCTTTTTCAGTTATTTCTTTAATTATATGCGTTTTTTTTTATATATTTTCAACTAATCTTTTATCATCTACCTTTACTTATGGTACGATTTTGAATATATTATTAGTTTTTAATATAAAATTTCGATTCAACGTAACATAATATATTGAGCTAACTTATATTTTTTAATAGAAATTTTTTTTGTGATTTTTTTAATTACATAGTAAGAATATACTACTTATGTAAAAACGAAGTTTTTTTTATTAAAGGTCACTTAACTTTCCCTATGAAAGTATATCAAACTAGTATACAGAAATTTTTATAATAATTTAATAATATGAAAAAAAAAATTTAAGCAAATTAGTTTAACTAGATAATTCTGTTTAATAATAAAAAGAAATTTGTAATATATTATTTCTTAAAATTAAAAGATATGAATAACATATTACTAATAACATATTAATATATCCTTCCTTTTTGACATTTTTGTAATTATTCTATATTCGACGGTATGTTTTAATAAATTTATATCGTATTTGTGTTATTAGTACTCATTATTATATTATTAGCAAACATATGTTAATTTTTAACGTTTTAGATATATATTTATAAACATGAAATTTGATTGTTATTTTTTTCTTCTGTTTAATTTTGATTACATTTTTTATAGTTTTATTTTAATGAAAAAATTTTGTTTTATATTTTATTTTAAAATACGAATGTTTTTTATGTACTTCTTATTTTTTAATAATTTTATTTTTTAAATAATATATTTTTGAAATTTGTTTTTATACAGATTTTTTTAAATATTATGTAGATAAAATATAACATATCTTTAATGTTATAATCATCTAATTTCTTTTAATTCTTTATTATAAAATCTCATTATGTTTTGATGATTTTAATAATTGGCAATTTTTTAATTTGAAAATTTGAGTTATCTGATATTCAATTTTTAAATATTTTAAATATTTTTAAAAGTTTTATATCATGATTTTAATAATAAATCATTGAATAATATGTGTTTAAATATTTATGTAATGTAATCAAATACTTTTTTTTACTATTTATACTTATTATTAAATCACCTAAACATAAATGCTATTTCTAATTTATTATATAAATAATAACGACCAACCATACAATATTATCATAAAATTATAATCGTCGATCACAATTACTTAAAATGAAAATGACTTATTTTTGTTAAATTTGAAATAAAGTTTAATTATATATACTTCAGTTTAAAACTATTATGTTTATAACCTTTACAACTATATACGGATTGCATGTTTGATCATTATAAAGTAATCTATTTATCCATTATTTGATTTAAAAAGATGTTTATACAAGTAAATATATATTATATGTTTTCTTTGCTGAAAATATTAAAATTTTTCTAAACTTAATTTTCACAGATGGTTCGAATCACATAAAATCTGGGTGGCTGGTTTGGTGGTGAGCGAACACTGCTACACACCGAGTCACTGGCGACAAAGCAAATCTCTTTCTGATTGGATGAAAAATGAAAGTATACCTGGCATAGAAAAAATCGACACAAGAGCTCTGACAAAAATTATTCGTACCAGGGGTACAATTTTAGGTAGAATCGTTCACAATCTACCTGCCAACCTCGATTTGATGTCACCTATCGTTGATCCCAACACTGAGAATCTCGTTGCCAAAGTTTCCATAGTAAGATAAGAAGCAAATTAAAAAATTAATCTAATCATTTTATGATACTTTGAATATTTTTTACTTATTTTGACTAATTTTTGATATTAAGATTAATTTCTTTTTCAATATTGATAAAAGAAGATTTAGAATTTCTATATTCATTTTTAATTAAAAATTAACATGTTTACAAAAATGAATTTTACTAAATTAATATCTGTTTATCAGAGTAGAAGAGAAAAGGACCGACTTCGATAAAGAATTGATAAACAATTTTTTAATATTAAAATTGCAAAAAATAAATTAAAGCAAAAATGTTTGAGAGATTTACAAGCATATTTCACACGCGCAAGTATCGATTTTGTTATAAGATTATTTATTTAAAAAATATTACATTGCGACGTTAGAAGATATAATAACTGAAACTTTTCAATCTTGGTATTAAAGTAAAATAATGTAAAAATAGAAAATAATCGAAGATAATTTCTGAATAATATTTACACGTATATTTTTATTATAAGATTTAAAGTCAATTAAAATAATATATATATATTTTATTATTTCGAATAATGAACAATAAAAGTTATAAATTTTTATTAATATTACAGAAATCAAAAACAACGTTCAATATAAACGGTTCTCCGTGTATATGCGTGATAGATTGCGGTTTAAAAAACAATCAATTAAGATGTCTGATATCGCGCGGTGCACGAGTCAATGTTCTTCCATGGAATCACAAAATACAGGATGAGCAGTTCGATGGTTTATTTTTAAGCAATGGCCCGGGAGATCCTGGTATGTGCAACGAGACTATTGAAAATCTCAAGAAAGTCCTTGATGGACCTATCAAGAAGCCTATTTTTGGCATCTGTCTCGGACATCAACTTCTATCTCTTACGGCTGGCTGTAAAAGCTATAAAATGAGGTAATTTAAATATTTTTTTATTTAAAATACCGTTGGTAAGTTATAATTATTATTTAAAATATTGTTTCATAAGAATCAATCGATTTAAAAAGTTTAAGTTGTTTGAATAATCTTAAAAACAAATTCAATGTATCTGAATTCTAATTAGAAAGATTTTGTATCCAAAGTAATTTTCTTATTTACTTAAATTGATTAAGGAATTGTGTCATCGTATTATATATCGTTACCTTTTAATTATTTTATTATAAAATTTTAATTAATTTACTTCAGATATGGCAACCGAGGACACAATCAGCCGGCAATGCATCACGGTTCCAAGCGCTGTTACATGACCTCGCAAAACCATGGCTTCGCTATCGATGCGACAAGCCTCCCCAAGGATTGGAACGTCCTCTTCACGAACGCCAACGATCAAAGTAACGAGGGCATCGTTCATTCAACCCTACCGTATTTTTCGGTACAGTTTCATCCTGAACACACGGCCGGACCACAGGACCTGGAGTGCCTCTTCGATGTATTCCTGGAGGCGGTGAGGGAGAACCTCGCTGGAAAGACCATAACGACGGTAAAGGATCGACTTCAACGAGCGCTGCAACAACCACCGAAGGAGTTCTACGTAGCTAGTCGACCGAAAAAAGTGCTTATTTTAGGCTCGGGCGGACTGAGTATTGGACAGGCGGGTGAGTTTGATTACTCGGGCTCGCAGGCAATCAAGGCGCTGAGGGAAGAGAACATCGAGACTGTCCTTATCAACCCGAATATTGCAACCGTGCAAACATCCAAAGGAATGGCCGACAAAGTTTATTTTCTACCCATTTTACCCGATTATGTTGAACAGGTTGGATTCTAAAAATTATGTAATTGTTAATATTTGGCGAACGGTTAATCATCGACTCGTATAATTTTTTCTATAAATATATATATTTAACTTCTATTTTACCGATTCATTATAAAGAATTTACACTCGGAATTAACGCGTTCGATAATTTGATGAATCGTTTTGTAAAATGAAGAGTTAGTCTCAACAGAATTTAATAAATAAAAGTAATAAATAAAAGAATTATATAAAAATATTTCGAAGTTAATAGAAAATATACAAGTCTCGACAAAAATATTATTTAAGATATTATTAAGCGTGCACATGTGAATTTATAAAAGTTACTATTTAAATAAACATTTTATTTTAAATTATTGAAAAACAGATTATTTGAGCAGGTGATTCAATCCGAGCGACCCGACGGCGTACTTCTTACGTTCGGTGGTCAAACGGCTCTGAACTGTGGAGTGCAGTTGCAAAGTCAAGGAACTTTCGAAAAATACGGCGTGAAGATCCTAGGGACGCCGATCGAGTCGATAATCGAGACGGAGGATCGCAAACTTTTCGCCCAGCGCGTTAACGAGATTAAAGAGAATGTCGCCCCGAGTTGCGCTGTTTACTCGATCCAAGAAGCTCTCGAGGCAGCGGAGAAGCTCGGCTACCCGGTGATGGCTCGGGCGGCATTTTCCCTCGGCGGTCTTGGTTCCGGCTTTGCGAACACCAACGATGAGCTTAAGGCTCTTGCTCAACAGGCGCTCGCTCATTCGTCCCAACTTATCATCGATAAGTCTTTGCAGGGTTGGAAGGAGGTAAGGCACTTTTTCTGCAACGCTCAACTATTTTTATACAATCTTTTCATTAACAATTTTTTCATTATTTATAACAGCTTATTAATAGAAGCTTATTTGTAAAAGCTTATTTATAAAAGATTTTTTAGAAAAGCTTTTAAAATTTATTAGAAAATTTTTTTAACTCGTTTGTAACTTTTAAACTTTTAAATTCGTTTTTAACTTTTTTTCGATAAATTCTTATCTTTGTAAATAAACATTCCTGATAAAATCATTTTAAAATTATCGTTCGTTATTTTTTATTTTTAATTAAGAATTATAAGTATATTAAAATGCATACGTAATTGTATTATTTTATTTTTATTTGTTAAAAAATGTTCAAAATTATGAATTAAAAATACTGTAAGTAATTAATTAAAAGGTGCGTTAGGTCTAGTACAAAGTAGTTCAATACCGTAGATATGCATGTATAAGATAAATACAGTGAATATGTTTTTAACAGCTTACTGATTCACTAATTTATAAAATCAGGGTAGTTTGACTCGTTCAAATATATTAAATGATATTTATCATATTTATCATATTAAAATACAAATATTTTTATAATATTATTAGTATATTATTATTTCAATAAAATTATAAAAACTAATTGTTTTACAGAAATATAATAAATGATGGAAATCTTAAATATAAAAGATAGAAAAACGCCATAAATAAATAAATTGAGTCGTATTCAATTTACAAATAATCAATTATTTATAAATTTAGACAGGTATAATAAAGATAAAATCAAGATTAATTTGTTTAATTAATAAATAAATTTAATGTTTAATAATTAAAAAAACCAATTTGAATATTATCAAAGAATTCGGGAATGAGTTCGTACGAAAAAAAAACCTAATGATAAATGTATACAAATTTTGTACAAGTTTTTCGGTGTCGTTCGTATTAAATTTCATCGCTATTATTGACTTTCGAAACTGTTATCTTAATCAGGTCGAATACGAAGTCGTAAGGGATGCATACGACAATTGCATAACCGTTTGCAATATGGAAAATGTCGACCCATTGGGTATTCACACGGGCGAGTCCATCGTAGTCGCACCGAGTCAGACCCTGTCGAATCACGAGTATAACATGCTCAGAACAACTGCCATTAAAGTCATTAAGCACTTTAATATCGTAGGCGAGTGTAATATACAATACGCCTTGAATCCGCTTGCCGAGGAGTTTTATATCATCGAGGTGAACGCGAGGTTATCGAGGAGCTCAGCCCTGGCCAGTAAAGCTACCGGCTATCCACTTGCTTACGTGGCCGCGAAATTGGCACTGGGCATACCATTACCAGATATCAAGAATTTGGTCACCGGCAAAACCACAGCGTGTTTTGAGCCAAGCTTAGATTATTGCGTGGTTAAGATTCCGAGATGGGATCTTAGTAAATTCCAGAGAGTCAGTACAAAGGTCAGCTTCGAATGTTTTTATACTAAAAATTTATATATTATTAAATTAGTTTTTATTCAAAAAGTAATATTTTAAGAAGTATTTCGATAAAGTTTTTTAAATTATAATTTGAGTTATTTCAAATAAATAGATAACTTTAGATCAATTTATTCATTGTTTTAAAAAAATATAATATATTTATATAAACTGCATGTTGTTTAACAAACCCAAAAAATTATTAATATTAAAACAAAGTGTTACTATCCAGATCGGTAGTTCAATGAAAAGCGTAGGCGAGGTAATGGCGATCGGTCGAACTTTCGAAGAAGCCTTTCAAAAGGCTTTGCGTATGGTCGACGAGAATGTCATGGGTTTTTGTCCGTATTCGAAGCCCGTTAAAGAGGATGAATTGGAAGAGCCTACGGACAAGCGAATGTTCGTCTTAGCAGCTGCCATAAAGGCTGGTTACAAAATGGAGAGGCTCTATCAGTTAACAAAGATCGATCAATGGTTCCTCAACAAAATGCAAAACATCATCATCTACCAAAATCTATTGGAGAATCTTGACCAAACAAAGTTATCGCGTAATTTACTCTTGGGTGCTAAGCAGCTCGGCTTTTCGGATAAACAAATTGCCATGGCCGTTAAAAGTACGGAACTGGCTATTCGAAAACAGAGAAAGCAGGCCAATATTTTTCCGTACTTTAAACAAATCGATACGGTGGCCGCCGAATGGCCGGCCAGTACTAATTATTTATACCTAACGTACAATGGTACAAGTCACGATTTGGATTTTCCTGAAGGGTACGTCATGGTTATCGGTGAGTATATATTTTGGAACAATGTTTTACTTTGCTCTATTTTATTTTTTAATATTTAACGTTAAAATATTTATTTTTATTTCAATATTCAGATTTCTTATAAATATAAGGGCATAATAATTTTATTTACAAAAATTTTTCCATTTAAAATTTGATCCATTATTCAGGAAAATTGATATGTTGTATATCTAAATTGCTTTTTAAATATTAAGATAAACATCGATATTAGCGTAAAAAATTTCATTTTTTAAAAGTGCATATATATATATATTAATAGCATATAAATATATTACGGAATTTATTTATAAAATGTAAAATATACTGTATTTTTTAGGTTCTGGAGTTTATCGGATAGGTAGTTCGGTAGAATTTGATTGGTGCGCGGTAAGTTGTCTTAGGGAACTTCGCAATCTCGGCAAAAAGACAATAATGGTGAATTATAATCCAGAAACTGTGAGTACAGACTATGATATGAGCGACAGGTTGTACTTCGAAGAGATTTCGTTCGAGGTTGTAATGGATATTTACGATCAAGAAATGCCCGAGGGTATAATATTGTCAATGGGTGGTCAATTACCCAATAATATTGCTATGGATCTTCATCGTCAGCAAGCGCGTATTCTAGGCACTTCTCCTGAACAGATCGATGGAGCTGAAAATCGATTTAAATTTTCAAGAATGCTGGATAGAATTGGAGTCTCGCAACCAAGATGGAGAGAGTTGACTGACTTACAAGTGAGAAATTATTATTCTTTAAAAGGGAAGTGTATTGCGAACACTATTCATGTTTTAAAATTGTACGAGAAGTTTACTAAAAATTATTTCAGAAACCAATCTTTCCGATGATTTATTCTACTTAAAAAAATACAAAAAATTTTTATGTTGTATCTGTAAAGCTTATTAAAAATTAAACGTTAAATTAAAAAGAAATAACGATTCTATCAACGTATCTTCGGTTCGCTTTTTAAATCAACCGACGATTGATGTTCTATGTAATTGAAATAATTAATATTTATGTAATATCGAATAAACCGAATAAACTAACCGAATTTAAATTACAGGCCGCTGTAGAATTCTGCAGGATAGTGGGTTATCCGTGTCTTGTACGACCCTCGTACGTATTAAGCGGTGCGGCTATGAACGTTGCTCATTCCGACAATGATCTTCAGTCGTATCTGAATAGCGCTGCAAACGTGAGCAAAAAATACCCGGTTGTCATCTCTAAATTTATTCTCGAAGCGAAGGAGATCGACGTGGATGCAGTTGCTTACAATGGTAACATACTTTGCATGGCTGTGTCCGAGCATGTCGAAAATGCGGGCGTTCACTCAGGGGATGCGACTTTGGTTACTCCACCTCAAGACATTAATGCGCAAACCCTAGAGAAGATCAAGATTATAACTAGACAAATTGCTCACAATTTAGAAGTCACTGGACCTTTTAATATGCAACTAATCGCAAAGGTAGTTATTATTTTTATTTAAGGCATTTTCTCATATTTTTATCTTTATGAAGTACATACGCTAGTTTTCCAAACATTTACGTACATCAGAAATAATTTAATTTTTAATTTTTGTTTGAAAGTTTTAACATTTTTATATATGCACTCTTATTTCTAGAGTAAAAATTTTAAGAAATAGAAAAAGTCTTTTCGTAAATATAAGAAAAACAAATTAATTTTTAAGTACTGTATAGTATAAAAAAAGTTGATAATTAAATATGTAAATTATTAAATTATTTAATATTTCTTATAGTTAAAAATAAAATAAATAGAAATCTTTATTTATTTGTCATCTGAGATAAAAAATAAATGAAAATTATACAAATTATTATTCGTATGATTTTTATTTTTTATTTATTAAACCTTTCGATTATTAATAACATTTCAAATAATTTTCTTTAAATTTGTAGTTATAAATGAATATTTTATTTATTTTATAGGACAATGAATTGAAAGTTATTGAGTGTAATGTACGAGTTTCGAGATCATTTCCATTTGTTTCAAAAACGTTAGACTATAATTTTGTTGCAATGGCTACTCGATTAATCGTAGGAGAGGCCGTAGAACCTGTTGATGTTCTTGCAGGTTGTGGAAAAGTTGGCGTCAAAGTTCCTCAATTTTCTTTTTCAAGATTAACCGGTACGTTGATAAAATTAAAAAATAAAATTTCTATATATAATAATAAAATTAATAATAATAATCATAATAATAATTCTTTTATATATATATATCTTTTTATATATTTTATAATATATACAAATAATATTTTTTCAAAGTTATATAAATCGGTTCATAAATATATTAATAAATGAAATATTGCTTAACTTTATATTTAACATATCTATAGGTGCTGATGTTATGTTGGGAGTAGAAATGGCATCTACAGGAGAAGTAGCTTGTTTCGGTGACAATAGATACGAAGCATACCTAAAAGGTGTTATGAGTACTGGTTTTCATATTCCAAAAAAAGGCATTCTTCTTTCAATTGGAACATACAAGGTAATTAAAATCGCGTTTTTCAAATCTTTTTATTTTCTTTCTTTTGAAAGAGTACTGAAAAAATCTTTTAGCACAAAAGTGAATTGCTGCCTTCAATTGCAAGTCTTCATAAAATGGGATTTAAACTTTATGCTAGTATGGGAACAGCAGATTTTTATTCGGCGCACAAAATTGATGTAAGTATTCATATTTATAAATAATAATAATAAATTTATTTAAAATTGTTCTTTATAATATATATTCATGTATTAAGATTTATTTTGTTCCATACATTTATATTTTTTATATTACATATATGTATATTATTATTACGAAACTTTATTTTTAAATAATAAATAATATTATTTATTAGATAAAAGCATTTCAGACATTTAGTATTAACAATTTAGATTCAGAATAAGATAATATAAAAAAAATTATTTAAATATTTACTTTTTTTAAATATATTAATCAATACATTCGATAATACTTCTAAGATTCTGCTAGTTTAGTAAATCTTCCATTTAACAAAATATTACATTATTGTTTCATATTTTTGCTTTATATTTTATGAGCGCTGGAATAGCACCGAAATATATACAAAAATGAATAAAATTTATAAGAATAAATACAAGATAAATAATCAAAGTTGAATTCAATCGATACATTATCGATTTTGAAAACTTCAAATTAATAAAATTCAAATTATAAAACTGTCAAAACATCCCTTAGATCATACATTAGATTTTATTTAAACCAAAGTTGCCTCAAAATCGATCATTATAATGGAATCGAAAAATTGACACGTTTGTAAATATACTATTTCGTAAATAAATCCATCTTTTATCCATCGAGAATCAGTATTAGGCCTCAACGGTTAGGGATATACTCATCCTCTTCAATCGACTTTATATTATAGCACACTTTTCGTACTTCGCTTAAAATCCACTCAGATGTTTGCTTGTGATCCAGATCCTCGGACAGTAAACGTGCAAACCGTCTTGTTTGATTCAGGTATAAATGTTTCTGGTGCGTTAATCCATATTTATTGCAGCTTCTTGCCATTTTCAGAAAATGCTCGGAGAAGAAAATTAGTAGGTAACTCAACCTTATGTTAGTTAGTGGCTCACACTTTTCCTGGAAGAAAAACAAATACACTTGTTAAGTTGCATTTTTATTTATATTTTTCGATTTTTCCGAATGATTTATTTCTGATCGGATTAAGAATGTTAAGTTTATTTATTATATCTGTATCGGACAAATAAATTAAAATTGATAAAATCGATGTTTCTAAAGGTATTATCTTATATTGTGTTTTATTAAACTTTATTCATTATATTTTTGAGATTTAGAACAAATGTATTTTAGAGCAGTAATAATTATTTCAATAAAAATCATGTAGATTGGCTTTATTTTATTTTGTATAATTTATTATCGCTTTATTGTAGATATTAGAAAAATAAATAAAAATAAGTACGACTTTTATGCGTTAAACGAAATTGGTATCTCGAATGTGCTCAAAATATCGATAATACTTATGTAAAATTATTTCTTATTTGTATAGCGTATCAACGATCGTAAGCATGATTTTTTTCAATACTAGAAATATACGAAATTTTACTTAATCGAGACAATGAAAAAATTTATTTAAGAGTACATTCAGCAATGTTTATCCAATTTTATCCAAGGATAAAATAGCTTATACTTTACATACTTGAATGTCGATAATGTTATCGAGCATTTTTTTGGGATTAACGAAGGTATTCGTGTTTCGTTTTCTCCTCTGCAAGTAGTGCTGAGTTGTCTCTTTGGCTTCGGTCCAGAAATTCTTTTGGATCTCGCGCCTTCCGTAACTCCTACCCGTTGTGCCCTCCGGTTGTCGGTGGATATTTTGAATATTTTCGAGAAAGGGGTTGATAAGCAACAGTTCGCTAATGGTCATCAGCCTCAATAATTCTTTATAATTCAGTCGCGGATAATCGTTTCGCTCGTAGTGGATTTTCTCCATTGCATGTAATACGAACATTACTGGGTTTTCGATTATGCGCTTAAGCTGCTTCTGCGAGTGCAGCAAATCATCTATTTGCACGTTTGCGAAGAGATTACGATCGTGCACGAAGTAATCGAACATGGTTCTCTGTTGAATGCGATTATGTAGAGATTCCAGGAGAATTATCATCGACTTGCCTAGAAAATATCCGAAACGTCGTTTGTTTATGTATTTCAAAAATTTTTATACGTGATATTGTTTAATATTAAACGAATGTATAATCTAGGACGTGTCATTTTTTTCTCATTACGATAAAAAAATCATTCTTGACTAAACAAACTGACTTTAGTAATAATTAAATTTTAGTGATATTTTCCTTGCTCTGATTTCATTAGGATTGTTTTTACATACGTATTTTTTATCTTTGCAAAAAAATTTTTACAAACAATTCATCGTATTTTTGAAAATTTTTAATATTTTAAAGTTAATTAATTACATATTGTATTTTGATACAAACGTTATAGAATATTTTTCACGAATAGCAAACAATTTATTATTGTATGAAAAATGTACGCTTGAAGATTGAATAATATTGGAAAACCTTAAATAATTACGATTGTTTTATAAAGATTTTAATATCTCGAGAAATCCTTTATAAAGTTCTTATAATCTTATAATCTTATAATCTCAAATAAAATTTTCAGATTATTTGACGAATCATTTTTTTCTCAAATTTTAATGAAAAAATTAATTTTAAAGTTGATATTTACTATTAATATTAATAATTAATAAAGTAAAAAAGATTTCTCGTACCCATTTCGAGGTCAGACCAAACCGGTTGTCTCTCCACCATCCAAAATAGCATGTTTCTTATATGCTCGATATCGAGACCGAAGATCGTATCGGTGGTTCTCACGAAGGTCTTGTGCAGCATAAGGACCATCGAATAGACGGTCATCTGCGTAACCGATAAGCGGCTCTCGAGGTAGCGCTCGGCGTCGGGGAAGCTCAGACTCCAGTCCAGCTTCCACAAAGGATGGCACTGCTCGGTGTTCGGGTCGAGCCTCTGCGGACTCTCGGGTACAAGGTGGCAAGGTAACTTTTCCAAGCGACGCAGATCCTCGTAGGTTGGCCAATTGCCACGCGTACGTTCGAGCCAGTCTTTTGCCCACTTGGGCCAAGGGCTCGTCAGGCAGGGGATCACCTCGTAATGATCGACGCTGATGTAACTGCGGTGACGAATAGTTGTGTACAAATATTTTTTGTCATCGTTTTCAATGAAGATTCGCTGCTACTAATCGAGAGCATTATTTTTCTTTTTTTCAATCGAACGGAAATAGTTACCGAGTTAATTTCGCGGGCGAGAATTAACCGCGTCCGATGAGGAGAGAACCGCTATTAAAACTACGTTCCATCTTTAGTTTATACGCTGTATCCGTGAAAAACTTTAAACGATTCGAACTTTGAACGATATGTACTATAATTTACGTATTCATTGGCCAACTGAAAAAACTTATACCGATTACAATCGAAACTAACGTTTTAAATTAAAAGGTTCTTTATTTATTCTACGCAACGGTATCGCATCAATGATTCAAATTTGAGTACATAATTATATAATTTTATTTCTTTCAAGGAAAACTAGGGAAAAAGTTCGAAATTAAAATGTTCGTTTCCTCGTTTATTTAAAGTGTAAAAAAACTCGTTCCAATTAAAAATATTTTAAATTTTAAGGCAAAACGGTATTTAATTAATATTATAAAAGGAAAAGCGTTTCTTCTATACACGGAAAAAATGATCGCTCTAGCCTCGCTTACTTTTTCGTAAACAGATAATCGGGCGTTAGCTTTTCAAAGCGCACGGTCGCCTCGTTCCTTTTAGCACTCTTCGAAGCTATCTCGTCAAAGCCCATCTTTTCAGCAAGAGTATCCCTAAGAATATCGTAAAAATGTCTGGCAAATCTGTAACTGCTGAGGTAGACAACATCGTAATTATGCGCGAACTTTGCGTCTCTGATTCTTTTCTGTTGGCTCGTCAGCGGACGTTGCTGCTTGCGAGGATCGTATATCCTACCGTTGTACATGTAGGTGATGCTCTTGAAACATCTGTCGGGTATCGTTGAACGCGAACCGCTCGAGTCGCTGTCGCTGTCGAGGCCGTAGTGGGTCGTTATATAACCCGAGCTGCTCGAACTCGAACTCTGATCGATGGTCGATCTGAAAATTCAATTTCATTTACGCTTTCGAGTTCCATTATTATTTGTATCGTCGCGTTTTTTAATGAATCGTCATATTCGTATTAATGAAATTCTTAGTAATGAAATTGACGATTCTTCGAACGCGTTTTAATTTTCATAAGATATTAGACGTTTAGAGCTTGATTGGATTAAAATCAAGGGATCGAGCATTGATCCAGCGAAGCTGACAAATTACCTTGACGAAGCCCTGATGTTAGACGTACCCATGATTTGACAATTGTCGTTGAGGGAACTGATGCTTCGTTCGTCGCAATAAATCTCCTCGTTCTGCAAATCGAATAGGGGCGTCGATCTTTCCACGATGTTACTCATCTGTCTTCTGTTTTTAAACGAACCACAAGCGGACACTTTAGCGTTCAAAATTTCATCTTGATTTTCTTCGACCAATGACAGATCGGTGCTATCCGAATTTGCATCCCTTGCTAACGATAACTTTCTATTTTTTTTTAATCGTACGTAACCTGAATATTTTAATATTATCTTATTTACATTTATTATTTTATATAAACATAAAAAATGATTATGCTGTTTCATTTAAGAAAAAAAATGTATATTAATAAACTTTGTATGAAATTCTTTTTGATAATTAACTTAATTAGGAAACTATATATACATATTTATTATGCTTTGTAGTAGCAAGTTGTGAATTTCATTTGATTCAAAGTAAACAGTTTATTAGATGCTATTTCGTTAATTAATGACATATATGTGTGTATTGTTTATATTATTTGTATAGTGTTATACTTTTTTGTCGTAGTTCAATAAAATATTTACTAAAAATTATTTTGAATATATTAAATTAAATATTTACATATGCTCAAGATAACGTTTAAACTAATTTATTTGGTAAGTAATATATAGATTTAAATGTAAATCGATAAAAATATTAATTTTCCAATTTCTTAAATAATTATTATTCCTTAAAATTTTTATCATTTTTTTTATAGTACATGACTTTATATTATACACATATTTTATTAAAAAATTTTTAAAAGAATTTATATGCTTTTTATATTTTTGTTGTATACTTTTATTTTTAAAAACTTATATAGTATTTTATACACCTAAAATTATGTATATAATAATTTAAAAGAATCATTAAGATATTTTTTGTCGTATATATCTTTTCAACTTTTTTAAAATTAGAACATTAAATTTAAAAGATAAAACCATTATTTTATAATTATTCGAGACCGATATCGCGTGTACATATAATTTTTAATTTTTTTCTGAATAGCAAATCTATCGAATCAATTATAAAATATTTAGTTATTTTTTCTACAAGAGCTTACGAAACAAAAATTCTAAATATAATATTAAAAAATAAAAATATAAGAAGTTTTAAATTAAAAAATATAGGATAATTAATTAACTATACATTTAATAAAAATCAAGAAAAGTATTGCAAGTGTTTTTAAAAAAAAATTTAATGATTTTTGTTTTAAGTAATTGTAAAAGAAGAAAAAAAATTATAAATATTATTTTGTAGTTTTCAATAAATATTAAAAATTTAACACTATTTTTTTGAATAAAATATTTAAATGATCAATTGATTTAAAAATTTGTTATTGTAAAAAATCTTAAAATAAGTTACAAATAATTTTTTAGCATAGAGATTCACACACACCTTTGCGAGAGGTTTCTTTAAGGATAAATGTGTGATCGACAGCATGTTCGTTAAGATTTGAGTAATATCTCGATTTTTCCAGTTCTGTTATCAAGACATTTTCGAAAACGAGATAAATTTTTATGGGCCTCAGTAGTTCAACGGTCTGCACATCGCTTTCAGATTTACAATAGGATGTGAATCTTATTCGATCGGCAAAGTGTTCACGCAAAACGTCCGGCATCAGGACCATCTTATCTGGTAGGATCTTTTGATTCATCTCATCTTCACGCATTTTCATTTTTTGATGTGCCGCTTCAATTTCTCTAATAAAATACTTGAATTTTTTTATCTATTGCTTTTGTTTCAATCGTGCTAAATTTAAATTTATAAAGTACTCATTCCTTCGTATAAATTATATTTAAATATAATATGATAGCTTCAACGTATTCAATTTACGTTAAAATTTTTTAACCATATAATTTTTAGTGGATGATTATTTTTTTATCTAATAAAAGTTTTCTTAAGTAAGACTTGGAAAGTATTTTCATAAAAAACATAAGAAACAAAAAAACATTAATAAAAATTAATTTCTTTTTCGAAATTTCAAGATTTTTTTATTACGTTTTTTATTAAATCATTTAATTTTTTTATATTCGTAATAAATTTGAAATCACTATTAGTTTCATCTAATATATAAGGAAATGTAAGCAATTATCAATAATGTAATTTTATCATTATCTATTTTTTGGTAATAATTATATAAAAAATATAAAAACATTTATGAGGATAACTAAAATATTATTAGTCAATAACTATTTTTTAAACGGATAATTTTTTTAAATATATTAAATATCGAATATTTTAAAAGTATTCTAACAGTTTTTTTATTCGGATAATATTGTAAACGATATACATTTCATTTATAGATACGATATTATTAAAAGTACCACTAAAAAAATACTACTATTGAAAAGTTCAATAAAAGTAAGATTTAGTTATGCGTGATTTATTATTTAAAAAATATAATTATGTATTATTATTACATATTCAATCGAAATGAATTAAAAAAATTTTAATTAAAAAAAGCATTCAGAACGTTAGTTATTCGCTTTAATTCATCAATTAAAATGAAATAAAAAATATTTTGATATATAATTTTGTACAAACCAATGTAGAATAACAAGTATCGTTAGATTAACGTGTTGGTTGTTTAAATTACACATATACAAAGAATTTCAAATTATAAAATATTTTGAACAATTTTGAATCATCGATACTCGGTAAAATAAAAGCAAAACAATTATCGTGAAGTAACTAAGGTAATAATTTCAATTTTATTGTTAAAAATTAAATAATGGACAATTATTGATTTCTTTATATATTATAGATACACTTATTTAAATGATATATTATTATTAAATTAAAGAAATAAGCTTATTTTAAATTTTATCTAAATCAATTATTCTATTATAATCGATGAAGGTGTTCTATTGTAAAAGCTTAATATTTTACTTACCATTAAAGTAATCGTTTTACCTTCTTGAAATTTATTTTTTGAAATTTAAGAAATGAGATATTATAAAAATTACGATTAAAAATGATACATCTAAACTAAAAATATTTTTACATAGCTGTCAAAAGAATACAAATCATTCACGGTAACTCACCTTTCGTAATGTGAGAACAACTGAATTGACATTATCAAATTATTGAGAATGAAGATATTTGGCTTTTCTCTGATAAGCTTCCTCAGTGCAAATATTTCTTGACGCTCGATATCATCGTCTATATCATCACTCATATTTCCCTCTGCTGTTTTCTGCTTTGACAGCTTTCCTTTCCATTCAGAGTTTTTCTGCTTCCTCCACGGAGTTTTATTGAAGCCGCACTTTATACTCGTGTACGCGTTACCCATCCTCTCGCCTAAGAACGTATTTACATTTTCAGGCATATCACGTTTTTACAAGCATATATTCACAAACAATACACAGTTTAAAAAATGAAATACTTATATTTATACTTTGGCGAACCGTCAAGCAAATGACAATACTCAATACACTGACTACTCTATTCATATTTCGTAAAATTATGGACACGACTAATGTAGCTGATAATCTACATCGATGTCGCTAATGATGAATCGGTTATCAACAGCACGATCAATCGGGGTACAAAGTCAAGGATTTTAATTGGTTAGCGTTTTATCGAATGCATATTGGATGAAAATTAGAATTTTACTTATACTTATAAATTTATTCATATGATAGTAAAAAATCCAAAGTAGAATATCATCCTGGAAAATTGTATGTGTATTATAAAATTATATGATTGACAAACTTCAACTTTTCGTAGAATGAGATATATTGAAATAATTTAAAAGTTATAATTTAAGTAAACTAAAAAATTATATTGAAATTTTTTAAATATTTAATTTATTTTTCTTATACCAATACACATCAAAAATTAAAATAATATATTTCTAGAAAAAATTATTACTATTTTAATATTCGGGAAAATTTTGCTGATTTAAAACAAGCTATTTTTGTACTAGACATGTCAAAAAATCCAGTTTTTAAAGTTTCTAAAATTGCACAAGGTCAAGTAATGTATTAATACTATATAAAACTTTTCAATAACGGTTTCATTAATTTATGATTTCACGATATATACATTATTAAACAAGTATCATTTTTTAATACTTAAATTTTTATTTTATTATATAGGTACAGTGTGATTAATTTTGTGAGAATTATTCTCATACACAGACTAATCACTTATTTAAAAATTAATATTTTATTTTATTTTAGAATTTGAATAATATTTGTCAATTTGCTTTATAATTATTTTTGATACAAAAAAATCAACAATTCTTTAATTATATCTTTTTGAATACACAGTAGTTTGACATGACATTCTTTGTTACGTGAAAATATTTATTTCAAATTTAATGCACTTAATATCAAAGTATGTTAGAATGTTTGCATATTAAAAATGTTGTTGTTGTTTTTGTTATTATTATTTTAGCACTCTAATATTAGAGATTGTAATAAAGTATAAATAGCTAGATTCAGATAACGCATTGTATCAGTTATTACGATAATAGAATCATAGTGTGAATTATATATAGAACAAATATTAAAAGAATAAAAAAACTACAAATTCTAATTTTGAATGTGTGATATTCGAAAGAATTTCATAAAATTTCCGAGAATATCCTAATCACTAAATTAATGAATTCATTTACGTAGATGTAAAAGTATCATAAAAAAGTATTTTTGTTAAAAATTAAAATTTATTTTTAGGAAAAATATGAATTTGTTGACAACTATTATAATATAAATGTATAAAAGCTAACTATTATCTCATTGATTTTCAAATTTGTTATAATGAGCTGTATTTACTATAAAGTTCGACGATATTGAAATAAGTTTATGTTAAAAGTAATATTATATATATAAATATAATGATTATTAACAAATAATTTGTATTATAAATACAAATCACACATAAAAATTTTTATGATAAAAGGCCTAATACTACGAGTAATATTTAAATAATTTTAACATTTCCTAATTATAGAATATACATTAATTAAATTTTAAAACATTGTACTGAGTTACATTATAGTATTTAAAATTAATATTGCATATCATTTTAACGTTAATCGAATTTTTTAATCATTATTTTGCCTTATTTTACCATATCTTTTGTTGAAAGTAATAAAATATTTTTTTATTTTAATAAATGTATATTTGAGTTACTTTAATATTTTGATTAGAGTAGATATTGAAATATATCATATAAATCTAAATTTAATTCATTCATAGTATAAAGATATTGGTACATAAATAATGCATTAATACATTAATAATAAATTATTAAAATAAGATGACATTAATTATTAAAATAATTTTCATATATTTAAATCATTTTTTTCACTCTATTTTTATTTAAACTATATATACTTAAATTATATTTATAGAATATAATTCAAATTGATTCTTTTTATTTATTTATTATTTAATTTAATATAATTTATTTTAGATTTTGGTTGTGAAATTTTTTTAGTGTTTTAAAATAGACACTAAATAAATCACAACAAAAATTCAGTACTGTTGTGTAAAAATTATATTTTATAGATATTTTATACCATTTTTCAATGTACCAATTTTGTAAATATAAATTTAACTATAAATATGTGAAAAATATTAAAAAATTTAATTATATATGTCTTGGCTGACATTATGCATATCTTCATAATGCGACAACATAATTTTTTCCTTGAATTTGAAAATCAAGTTTAAGGATTAATTTTGCTTTACTCATCTATATGTAGCGTAAACAAACTGATTATTACCTCACTTATAATTAGAAATCTATGAAATAATTCGTTTACATATTGATTGCATTTTCCTTTACAATATATTTATCTGACGTTTTTATCATTTAAAAAATTCTGCTAATGAGTTTTTTTAGTATTTTTTATGCTCTCAAACTTAAATTTATAATAATTACAACATTTTAAAACATTTATATTCTTGTAAAGAATGAAATACAAAATATATAAAAAATTCTTGTAAATTATATTGATAATTAAAATTATTATTTCTTTGTCGTTGCGATAAGTTTGTCGCTCAGATAAATAAAAAAAGTTAAGTTTAAAAAAATATTTATAATTATTTTTAAGGAATAATTTTATAAATATATATTAAATAATATTTGTGTAAGAAAATAAAATTAAAAACTATTATAATAAATAATAAATTGTTTACCTGATTGAAAAGTTATATACATACATACATTTATATATATGTATATAATTAGTTAATATAAAATAATAACAAAAAATATTAAAACTTTATACAGTTTTATACATTTTACTTAAATCTTTTGTACTTCCGAAATAATAATTTTTAAAATGAAATTAAAAATAATATTCGACATGTTAATACTTATAATAGATCAATAATAAATAGAATAAATAAATATCAATAACGCATAAAAACCATTAATTAATAATCCATTATTATTTGAATACAAGCAAATAAGGTTATTTCAATATTAAAATAATGAACGCTTATAATTTTACTTTAATATTATCTTATTTTAATAGATTAATAAAAATATCCGATATATCTGAAATAAAAGATGATTATAGTCAACAGTGTTTTAATGAAAGTTAATGCGAATGTAAACAAATAAACGATCGAGCAATAAGACACTATTTGATACGATAACAGGTGGAACCGGTACAGTGGACATTTGAAGATGTAGTTGACAACGAGGACTCGAGTCCAAGCGAATTGCGCAACCTCGCAGATTTTCTTTCAAAGAAGCATTTTGACCTGGTGATAAACTTGCCGATGCGCAACGGCGGGGCCCGTCGAGTTTCCAACTTTATGACTCATGGTTATCGAACACGCAGACTTGCCGTCGATTACTCCGTGCCTCTAATCACCGACGTTAAGTGCGCCAAGCTCCTCGTCGAGGTATGCATTTCTCTCCAACACCAAAAATGACTTTACTTTTATTGGTATTCTTATTTTTATTCCGTGCCTTCTTATATAGCGCTACGAATTACAATATTTTTTACACCTCTCTAATAATTTAATATCTTAACTATAAAGGAACAATTTACCGTTGAAATAATAATAAACGAGATTTTATACCTTGAATATCCGATACATCGTGCTTATTATTTTATTCTTAGCGAATTAAGAATAGCATTAAATCGAATATATAAACTATTTTAGACTCATTTTTTTAACGAGTATATTATTACAACGAATATTTATTATTAATCAGAATGAAAAAGATAACATAAATAGCGACGTCTGATTCTACATCATTGGATGCGCATAATTTCATCGATGCATCGAATAATCATTTCATAATAAATATCTGTCGCTCGAATTATTTTTGGTATATGGATGCATCGATATTGCGCGGACTCTACAATGAATTCGCTATGCGTAATTTATAAATGAATTGTTACTCTTTCATTCTTGTATATTAGAGCATGAAAGATATGAAATTTGTATAGTTTATAAGAAGTTAATTCTATCTTATTGCTTTCAACTTACAACTTGATTTATCATTTATTACTAAGTTTATCTTTCAATTACAATGATTCGCGAAACCATTTGATAATTTATAAATGAATTTAATATTTTTCTAGAATTATATTTATAAGGTTTAAATTTGAAACGATTAATTTGTGTACATATTTTTATACTTCATTATGAATATACATGTAAAAATTAAACGATTATGACTCATTATTGAATAGTAATTGATAAGTAAAAAAAAACGAAAGGAAATACATAAAAAAATTTTCAAATATTTTTATTCGTTTTTAACAATAATATTATAATATAAAAACGGAAAAAATATATCAATTGGTAAGGTTAAATATATTTATAAAACTTTGTATTTTTCAAATTACATAAATATAATTAAAACGTTTATTTCAGACTTCGTTTAATAATAAAGAATGTTTTATCGCTTGAAACAATTAATATTTCGACTAAAATATCTACCTTCGTATATCGATAAAAGGTGACATGTATCTATTACAGTTATTAAGAGCGACGATCTTACAATTTTATATCTTATAATTTTTAAAGGAATTGATAGCTCTTAAACGAATAAATTAAGCATTCGCGTTGAATAAAGACGCGAGAATAATAAAATAAAATAAAAAATAAAATTATTTCTTTAGGCTATGCTGATGCTGGAAGGAAAAGCCCCACGGATGAAAACTCACACGGACTGCATGACATCCCGACGGTTGCTGAGGTTACCGGGCTTCATCGACGTCCACGTGCACACGCGTGACCCAGGCGCCGTACACAAGGAGGACTTTGCTTCGTGCACGGCTGCTGCACTCGCCGGTGGTATCACCATGATCTTGGCCATGCCCAACACCGATCCAGCTGTCGTTGATCAACAGGCTTTGGTCATTGCCAAGGAGGTGAGCGCGAGCCAACTTTTTAAAGGGAGAGTTATTTTTATTTTTCACGACCCAAATCAGCTTCTTCAATTAACAACTGCGTGATTTTACTTTTTCTTATTCGCTCTTTGCTTATATTTTATTAATTCAATTATTATTTCATTAATTTTAGTAGTTAATATATTTTCAATTGTAGTGGAAATGACAAAAGTTCGGAGTACATTGTAAAATAAAAAAATATATATTTAACGGAAACTATAAATACAGTTAGTTTTAATTTTTACCTTTTTTTTTTATTTTCTCATAATACTTTATATATTTAAATCAATAAAGTTGCATTTTTTTTAATTTAAAGATTATTTTTTATGTTAATATTTTGTACATATTAAGTTTGTATATAAAATATTGCGGTGTCGAAGAATAACGTTGACGGACTTCTCGTTGACAAGTTTGACACGGTCACTCGCGAATTGAGTCTCTGTTCCTTTCAAATATCAAAATATATTGCTTGATTTTCGAGAAAAAATTCTGGGTAAATTTAAAAAAAGTACATATATAAAAGTAACAACGAAAATTGATCTCCATTATCTTATATTGAAAATTGAAATAGATAAAAAACCATACGAATTATTATCTCCTACATAATAATGAAATTATTGAATATAGTTTGAGATATTTTAAATTGTACGCAGACAATAATGTTAAAAATATTAAAAATCATTTATTTGAATAATTAAGGCAGATATAGTAAAAATTAAATTTTTCATAAAAATTGTATTCCAAAATCATGCTATTGATTTATGAGATATTTTTTACTTAAATCGTAATAATTAAATAATAATTTTTACTTTATTTTTAGTTTAATTGTTTGACAAGACATTTTTTAATGAATATTAATTACATTTTTCAAAGATAATTTAAATTTTTATAAATTTGATATATGATTAGAGCTCTAAGAAAATTATAGACTGTAATCAGTATTTTTTCATAAATTAAACAGAGATCGCATTTAAAATATTTAATAGTTTAAATTCATGCGTGCGTTTGAATGATTTTTCTACATCTGCGATATCTTAATTTTTAATATGTGAAATTTTAGTTTTATAAACATTTATCATTTTAATTTTTTTCATATATTTTTTGTAATTGTACATATTATTTACAATTTTTATTATATTTATCAAACATTATTCAAAAAAACTTCTATATACTGTTCAAATTATATATATTAAATTTTTTATCTTATAAAATTCATACACAAATGTTTAAATTAATTTAGCAGTTCGATAAACATCCATGTTCTTAATTATATTTGAATTATATATTATATTTTCCTTGTTTTTATCTATAAAAAATCTATCTATGGAAGAGCTGTATACGAAGGGATGTAAATGATTAGCAATATATATTTTATTTAATCAATGCAATAATCGAAGAACTAAAAGAACGCATCGTACGTACATCGTTTCGTTACAGCGAGCAAAAGCAGGTGCCCGATGCGATTACGCTCTGTATGCTGGTGCCTCTTCCGACAACTACGAAACAATCGCGGAAATTGCTCCAATGACAGCCGGTCTTAAGATGTACCTGAATGAGACGTTTACAACATTACGCCTCAATGATCTTACCGTCTGGATTAAGGTTCGTAAAACTAAACAGCTAACCACGTAAGTTACCAAAATAAGTTTATTCTTTTAAATCTTCGTTCAATTATATAAATACCGTACAAAAATACTTCGTTTGACGCTATCTCATTTATCGTTATATAACAAGTGATAAATTAGTTTCTATTTAAAGTCGATGATGCAGCAAACGTCCTGTAATAAATCATTATTTGATCGAGAAAAGAAATTTTCTGTTCTTAAAGATACTTTTTTTCGCGATGACAAAAATTATAACTATAATTATTTTTTATTTTCTTCATAGCATTTTGAAAACTGGCCGCACAAATATCCAATTTGCGTGCATGCCGAAGGACAAACTACTGCTGCCGTTTTACTGTTGGCTAATTTGCATAATAGACCGATTCACATCTGTCATGTCGCGCGAAAAGATGAGATCCAAATCATCCGAGCAGCCAAGGAAAAGGTAAAGACGGATTTGTTGATTATTAAATAAATTTATACATATTGTTACACTTGAAACTTAATTTAAATTTTTCGTTTAATTTATTGAATGAATATACTTTATACTTTGATAAGATATATATTCATTTTATAATAGTATTTAAATAAAAAACTTACTAAATTTATAGGGTCTTGCTGTTACGTGCGAAGTTTGCCCACATCATCTATTTCTCGCGAAAGACGATTTAGATAGAATTGGTCATAGTTGGGGTCAAGTAAGACCTATGCTAGGAACTAAGGAAGATGTACAAGCACTTTGGGATAACATGGATATCATAGACATATTTGCTACCGATCACGGTAATTTCGATTACATTTTTTATATTTTTTTAAATATTTTATTAACACAGAAATATATTTATAACGTTAATTTATAAAATATTCTGAAATTAAATACCGACATTTTTAATGATTATATTTTTCATTTCAAATTTTAAAATGAAAGAAATTTAATTGATATACAATAGTTTTTTTTAAATGTTTATTAAAATATATTTCTAAATATTTTATCATTTTTAATAGTATTCAATCATTTTTCTATAATAATTTTTAATTTATCGATACGAAATTTATTTTCAAAATGAAAAAAAGAAATATTTTTATTAAAAGTTTTTTGTAATAAACTGTTTTTATTACATTAATGTACCGTATAGTATCAATCAGTAGAAATTTGTATTTTATTGTATTCACTTTACGATTTTATAATATTTGATATTTTAAATAATAATGTCTGAATTATTATTATAAATTATATAAGTTTTTATTTTTCTTAAAAATTAAAAAATATATAATAAAATATATGAAAAAATTTGTGATTCAAATAAGTTTAGTTACCGATCAGTTATGAATTTCTTAGAATAAAAGCACTTAATAAATATGGCAGAAAAATTTTCATGATTTTATATTTCGCAAATATGCGAGTCATTTAAATATAATTATAAATATAGATAATTTATGTAATCTACCATTATTATGATTTTTTAATAAGATGTAACTAAATTTAAATATTTGATTAAACATATCATAAAGAATAATAGTTAAGCGTAATGAGATTTAAATGTAGATTTACATTATGCTAGTATGAAAAGAATATCAATGTCAGTCGTAAATAGATTACGGTATAGGTCAGAATAGTTAATATATTTATAGTTTTATTAGAAATTCAACAATATTTTGAGACAAATTTGTACTTATTTCTTATATAAAATTAACGAATTATTATACTCATTCTGTGTCAAGTATATATTAAAAAGGTAGTTAAAAATGAATGCGATTGCAATAAACTAGATACTATTATGTTTAATGATATTTCAATTAATTATATTCTAAATGTGATAAACGCATTAAAATGAAATGCTTAGAAAAATTTTGCTGTTCCATAAATTTATTCATAAGTCTAAATACAATATAATATATCGTAATTCATGATTTTAGATAACACATATTTAGAAGACTAAAGTGTGAATTCGTATCTTCTAACATATTTATTAGATTTACAAAGAAATAACGAGAAAATGTCAATGTTATAAAGATAAATAGATTAATTGATAATAAACGATTTTTTAAAATATATATATATACACTTTGATTATCAAAAGTATAGAATATACATGTTTTGAGTTCATATTTGACATAACTGAAATATGCAATTAAATTAAGTTAAATTTTTGTTTTTAATAAAATTAATTACTACCACTTAAATATTTTTTTGTAATAAATAGATAAATTTTAGATATTGAAATAATATTTATTTGAATATAAATTTGTATGACTTTATTTAAAACTTTAATGACTAAATTTGAAATATTTATAATTAATTACATGTTTTGTTTTTCTAATTTTAATTTAGTAATAAGAATACTTAATTATTAAATTCTTAAAATTTTTTTCATCAATCAATTATAATATGTTATTTTAATTATTTTTCATTATTAATTATAAGTATCATTTATAAAAATCAATCAGCAATAGTATTTCAATAATTGGAACATTTTTTCCAAAATTATGATTGTCATTGATATTCTATTATAAATTATTGTGTAAAATATATTTTGTATTACTAGTAATAATTAACTACCAACTGAGTTGGTTTAGAATTTCTTTTTCCTTTTTTTTGAATTTTAATATCTATATTATACATTGATTAAAAACAAAAATGTGTATGCTAGTATTTGAGTTGTTTAAAATCATATTTTCTACAAATTTAGATATAAGTCAATTTAGTCATAAAAAAAGCGTCATGACTTCCAATTACATTAAAAAGTATGTCATATTAAATAGCTTTTTTAAGCTTCATAGATACCAATGCAATGTCGCTTTTTATCGGCTATAATAATTTACGTTTAATTGTTTATTATTTATTCAAAAACTAAAGACTATTGTCATTAATTAAGATTTATTAATTAGGCTTGAAGAAAAATAAAAAATATTACGATTGTAGCCCCTCACATGATAAAGGAAAAATCACGCGAGTCACCACCACCACTTCCTGGATTTCCTGGTCTAGAGACGATTCTGCCTTTACTCTTGAATGCTGTAAACGAAGGCAAACTTGAAATAGAGGTCAGTTTTATTGCACCATTATAAACTATGTAAAGAGCAAAAGCTGTTAAGTGATAGTTGCGCTTAATTACGTTCGATAATGAGCTCACGAAGGTCTTTTGAATCCGCTCTCGATTTTTTTTTACATAATTTCTCTCGATTTCATATTAAATTTTTTCAATTACGAATGCATCGTTTTTGGTAATCATGTTATATATAATACTAGATTTTTACCTAAATTTTACTGTTTATCTAATATATCCATTATTATTAATACTAATGGATAACTAATTAAAATTTGTAAAATTTTGTAAATTTGAATTATTTTTTTTTTGTAATTTTGATTAATGTTATAATATATTTATCAAGAATGAGAATGAAAATAAGAGTAAGTATGCATCAGAAAGCTTAAATAAGAGAAAAATTTTATAATTTTTATATTTTATAATAATGAAAATAATTATAATTTTTTTATTGTTTAAAAAAATATTTTAACAATGACAGTGATACTCATAATAATAAATTATAAGTTCTTTTTTCTTTGCATACGTGTTTATATTTATTCAAATTAAAAATACGATCAAATATAAAAATCAAACTTTTCGAAATTAATTTTAAAAATGATATAAAATAATAAAGTTTTATTTAATGTTATATATTTTATGATTTTTTTTAATCCTAAAATAAATTTCAAAATTAATATATATTTTATTCAAATTAATTTTTGTAAATTAGAGTTATTGATTATAAATTTCCATGTACTAAATATTATTATTTTAGAATTAATATAGAAAAACTAATAATTTAAAATTATTTAATAAGTTCTCCATAATATGGTTTATATTAATTTCAAATTTTTAGGACTTGGTGGAAAAGTTATATCGCAATCCAAAGCGTATTTTCAACATTCCTGAGCAGCCAAATACGTATATTGAAGTCGATCTTGATGAGGAGTGGGTGATACCCCAAGCGATGACATTCACAAAATCCAAATGGACACCTTTTGCTGGTATGAAAGTTAAAGGTGCGGTGCATCGAGTTGTATTAAGAGGTGAAGTCGCGTATATCGACGGTCAGATCTTAGTTAATCCGGGTTTCGGCCAGGACATCAGAGAGATCCAGAGAAAATCAAAATTTGTAGCACCAGTTAATCACCCTCCAACCGTTGAGATTACTAGCAGACCAAATTCTGCCATGGAAGTTCTGTTATCACCGTTATACAAGAGGAGTACATGCGATAAGAATTTCGAAAATGATGACGAGCCAATCGGTAAGTGATTTTCTATGTTCTTTGACATTCTATTCTAAATACGTTTATTACTTTTTAAAAATTAATTTTATTTATTTAAATTAGGAGAGTAACGATGATTTCTTAATTCGCATTCCTCGATTAATTTTGAGAATTATCTTAAGTTATATAAATTCAAAATAATGTAATATTTTAACATTTTCACAATTTAATGAAGATGATAACTATAAACAAGTTTCATAAACTACGTATTCTATCTCACATTTAGAAAACTTTATACCGTTATTAATTTTTTTCAACTATATCCTGCATGGTCTATAAAAAATAAAAAATTGTATAGATGCCTTTGGACATTTAGTGAATCCTGCAGCTAAATCAACAGTTCATTTCGCACCGGATTTTCCTCCTGTACAGCGAATAGTGTCGCCGCTACCATTCACCAGCGGTACTCGATACAAAAGTGATAGCAACTCGAATCTATTCGTTCAGTCGGGAATTCCATCGTCTCTCCAACCTCTGAATCATGGTCTCATCGGACACCACATTCTATCAGTCGATATGTTCAAAAAAGAGCAATTGAAAGATATCTTCGATATTGCTCATGATTTACGAAAAAGTATATTGGCTGACAGACCATTGGATCTTATTCTCAGAGTATAAATTAATTTCAAATTTTTTACTAATTTATATCCACGATTTATTTAAAATTGGGTATGTTTTAATAGGGAAAAGTAATGGCCTCAATGTTTTACGAAGTTAGTACGAGGACATCTTGTAGTTTTGATGCCGCAATGCAAAGATTAGGTGGACGAGTCATTCACATGGATGAAATAAAATCATCTGTTAAAAAAGGGGAAACACTTGAAGGTACAATATTAATAAATATTTATTAATACTTTATATATCTGTAATAAAAAAAGTTATAAATATTCATAAATATCTTAATATCAAATTTTAGATTCTGTTGCAGTTATGGCTGGTTATGCCGATGTAATTGTTCTTCGACATTCGGAACGTGGTGCAGTTAATGTAATAATTATCTTATAGTTATTTTATAATGTAAAAAATGATTGTTTATAATTGAATAAATTATACTGAGAATAATTTGATTTATAGAGAGCAGCTGTTCGATGTCGAAAACCATTGATCAATGCTGGTGATGGAGTAGGTGAACATCCAACTCAAGCTTTATTAGATGTCTTTACGATTCGGGAAGAAATGGGTACAGTGAGAGGTCTTACCATAACTATGGTTGGAGATTTAAAACATGGTAGAACTGTACATTCTCTAGCGAGGTTTGTTATATTTTATTTATTTATTCACATAATATATACTAATCTATATTACAAATATTAATTCAAAATATTAAATTCCAATATATTAATTTTAAATTATTTTTTAAAGGCGAAATATTATTCATATTAATATACAAGAATAGATAATAATATAAATGTATAATTGATAAAATAATATAAAAGCGATAATAATATAAAATATAATACGTGAATTATCAAAAAAATTTGTAATTATAAAGATAAAAATTTATTTCTTAATTCATCTCGGATTTATTAGTCACTTATTTACATTGATAATCAAATTAACATTCCAATCACTTTTTACTACAAGTGAAAACTTATAGTTATAATATTTAGTCGATAATGGCTAAAATTTTATGATAATCTTTAAAAAATCCAAAATAATATCTACAGCTCTAAAGAAATAACAGTAGCAGATATAATATACGTAACTGTATATTTTTGATGTAAAATCAAGTAACATGCAAATAAAATGTAATAATATTTATCCTTTTATCGTATTTATCGAAACGACATTTTTATATCAATACATGCTTAATAGCTTTTCTTTTACATTTTTAAATTAACAAGAATTGATGTTTCATTTCATTGGTATATTATTTATGTGTACTATTCCTTGTGATGTTATAATGTACAAATTTGATTCAGAATTAATATGTGAAATTCATTGCTATTATTTTGCCTCTGTATATGATTGTTGCATAAATCACTTAATTTATAAATGACTCACTAAATCTGACGAAAGGTGATTGTATTGAAATATTATTTGTTTTCTTAAAAATAGCAAATAAAAATGTACTTACCTATCACCATAAGATCCATGCAATTCTCAATTAAAACTCTTTAGAAAATGAAGGTTTGATTTAACTCTTCGACTAATCTCTAATCATCGGTGAAATATATATTTAATTGTATGAATAATCTCGATTAAATCTAATTTCATATTTTTTATTTTTGTGTTATACTAGGATTATTTTATTCTGTTATATACTGAGAATTATAATTTCGTATACATAGTTAAATTATACTAAATGTTTGTTTATTTAGATGAAAAACTTACTATTTTTCTCAAACGAGAAGTCATGTATTTTGAAACCGGCCTAACTTTTAAAAATAATAATTGGTATTTACTTAATGACAAAATAAAATATAATGCTATTTAATATATAGTATACCATCATTCTCAGGTCAATTATATGTATTAATCAACTTAGAAATTTATATTTTCCTGTATAAAATATCATAACTGTTAATTTAACCGATATAAGAGCTGCAGATAATAATAATCTTATACTTTTGATCTTAAGTTATAAATCAGTAACAATTTCACGGATTATAAAAATATCGTAACAATTGTGATTAGTATTTCTTTATATTTATGAAAGGGATACGTATTTTATAATACTAAAGTACATTTAGTTTAAATTTGAAAGTGATACATTATTATTCTTATAGCTTAATAATCATGTTTCTTTTTAGGGTTCACTATAAGTTGATGACCCCGATTATATAATTAAATGCTGTATTGCTTATATTGCTTTACAATACTAAACTGCATTTCTTGTTTCGTAAGAAAATAATTACCCATTTAATTTTAGAAAATGTAATTACCATATTTTTTTTAATGTTGACGTCATCATATATATATATATATATATATATATATATAATTGTAATTGTTAAATGGGATTATTTTAGTTATTATTCTTTTATTATTATATCTTTTATTACACTTTTATTTTTTACTTACATGATATACTTGTACCATTTTTTATTTTTATACCTAATTACTAAACTGGATTGTGGATCATAAACATAATTTACTCTTAATAATTTGAGTTTATTGCAAATATTATATTCAGATTATATTTATACACAAATTGAATATATCAATTATACATTAAAGTGGTATTGCATGTACGGCTATAGTATATAATTTAATATATAATTTAAGTCTAGTATTATTTAATTTGATATATTAGAGTATATAAATAATCGTACATAATAAGCTTGAATTATCTATTTGGAATTCAAATAAATATTATTTAAATAAATTAAAAAGTTGAATCGAATAAAATAAATATTTATAAATGTCGTCATGAATGTGCATTTAAAAGGTTATTGGCATTGTATGAAAACGTTCAGTTACGCTACGTCAGTCCACCGAATTTGGGAATGCCAGATGAAATTGTAAAATATGTGTCCATTAAGGGCATCCCCCAGCAAAAATTCAATAAGCTCGAAAATGTTTTGGCTGAAACCGATATCTTATATATGACTAGAATTCAACGCGAACGATTTGGAACTCAAGAAGAGTACGACAAAGTAAGACGTTTATTCATAACACTTTTATTTACAATAACGATTTAAGATAATATTTAAATTAATTATCTCAATAATTATTATTTTCAATTTTAATTAAATTTGAATTATTATTACTTTATTTTTACAATATTATAGAAAATTTATATTATAATCGCACACAAGATAATTAAAAGAAATAAAAATTACAATAAAAATAATTTTAAATAATAAAAATTTAAAATAATAACAGTGAAATAATATATTATATTAAATATTTTTTAAAAACATTACTGTAATCTATTTTTAAATTAATACGTAGAAAACATGAGAATGTAACCGAAATTGAATTTATTACAAAGAGAAAGTTCACAACAAGTAATTATAATTAGTTTTAATATTTTTAAACTTCAATCTAGAATATATTATTCAATCTTGAATATATTTAAAAAATGTTTTTAAATACGATATCGCGTACTCGATGAATTTATAAAAAGAATCGAATAATTAAGAAGCGATAAAATGAATTAATTTTAACGTGTAATTATGTAATATTTATTTATATAAATACGTATAATAAATTGATTATTTTTAAATGAACTCTAAGGTTTCAAGCTTTAGAAGTAAAAAAATAAAAAATATAAATTTTTTAATAATGTAAATTTCTGTATTTTTAATTATAATTGAATAATTAAAATACCTTTGATATCAATACAAAAAAGAGAAAGAAAAGAAATAGAAAAAATAAAAAATAGTCGATCTAGCAATTTATTTAATGCTTAATCATAAATTTCCGTAAATATATATTTTGTGTAAACATTTTTTGGAATAAAGAATTTAAAAACTTTTTTTTTTATAAATATGGGTTGAATACTATAATTATAAACAGCATATGTATGATAGGCGGCATTAGTGAAAGCAAAATGAAAATATTCTGAATTTTCTTACTAAAGCATATTTGATGTAATCCATTGTTATCACAGGCATGCGGACACTTTGTGGTGACGCCGCAACTGATGACGCGCGCGAAGAACAAGATGCGCGTGATGCATCCGTTGCCGCGGCTTTTCGAGATCAGCCCCGAATTCGACAACGATCCACGTGCGGCTTACTTCCGGCAAGCAGAAAACGGCATGTATGTACGTATGGCATTGCTGGCTATGGTTTTGGGTCGATGCTGATCGACCGTGATGGACGCTGATGGACGGTGATCGACGCTTGTCCCTATGCACTCGCGAGGCAGTGCGGATCGCCTTGGCTTTTGGTTCGGCTTCGATGCAATCGACGCTCACCAGTTTCTTCGACCATCCTCGTTCCGCGGGAGTTCTTTCACCGAGGGCGCATGATTGAAAATTAACCTTTCTTGCGGAATTCCGAGCTCCAAGGAAAAACACTGTACGTGCATGTTTTTTCAAAAATGTTTGCTGCTCGGGCTTGTTGAATTTGAACGACCTTGTACGATGGATGTACGTGCGACCGGAAGTCGTTTTAAACGAGTGTGCTTGGATTTATAGGTCAAGTGCGAACCAAGTTTCATTTTAATATAATTTTTTATCTAATTTTGTATCACGATTGACCATTTGTAAACAAACATTTTTTTAAGCGTATTAATTCGCTCGAGGTTATTTTGTAATTTTGTCATTGCTCGGTAATAAGAACCAATATCATATTAAAAGTTTCTCCCAGTGATGTGTCAAACATTCCATCAAAACTACTACTCTTGTAGGTTGCGCATTTTAATCCTCTAGTCTTGAATATAAAATTATTATCTATGCTTGTTTTAATTATGAATTTTTCACGAAATATAAAATTTTAATTCGGAGCAAATAAAATTTGTATTCTTTCTACAATGTACACATGTTATAATATCGGTTTACGGAAGGGTTAAACGCGTGCTTTAAATCAAGTATAATTGTGTGTATAATCATTGTTTTAGAATGAAATATATTGTACTGTTTTCAAGAGCCTCGACGGTAAAATTTATTTCGTTATGAGTCAGCGATCTAGTTCGTGCCTTCTTTTTGCGAAACGTACGTATCCGCGGAATTGATAAATGAAAAATATTGTCAAAGAATTATTCACCTGTAAGCGCGTTTATTAACGATATATTTTGATGGATTTTAATGAAATTTAAGCTAAAAAATTTATAAATCTTCGTTCAAATACATGTAAAATATAAAAAGAAGGCATCGATAATTTGTAATTTTTTTAATTAAAATTGACCGATGAATAGCGATAAAATATTAATTTTCAAAAATAATAGAAAGTAATTAATTTAAATTTCAATTAATTTAAACCGAAACGATGCTTATTGTATTTTTCATAAACGATATTTTTTAGACTTGTTAATTATATGTGTGACTTGTGATTTTGTATTTACTATTACCTAACGCTAAGAAAATATAACAAATTCATAGTTTTAAAACATAAATTTTATTCTTTCTTAAAAATATATTTCATTTTTTAATTATCGTACTTACAAACTATATTATAAAAATAAGAAGGAATTTATGTTTAATAACAAAAAAGGCGCACGATGTTTAGTATATTTTGATACATGTAAGTATAAAAAATGTATTAAATATAACTGATTTAGTCAAATTATTTTTTAAGGATTTAAACATTTTAATATAATTTTGATTACAAATATTGACTTTTATTTTAATAAATTAAATTCATTATTCATCTTTTTATGTAGAACTGAAATTTTGTACACTCAAATGAAGAGAAATAAAATAATTTTTAAATATATAAATACAAATTTATTTTAATTTGTAAAAATAATCATTTTCACCTTCACGTGTGATCGCAGTATAACACAATAGGTTTATTATTGAACTGGAAACGATACACTTTTAAATAGTGTTACATTTGTAGAGATTATTGGGTTAATTATTAATATTAGTAATTAAAAAAAATATTGTAACAAAACAATGATTATTTTATAATTCGTATATAAATTGATTTTTTATATTACTGTAAAATTATTATGTAATAATGGGCATTGAAGTAGAATTAACTTAACTAAAAAACAAAAAACTAATATATCTTGAAAACTCAATATATTAGTATATATTCCATACCCGCTTTCAACTTTTATATTTAAAAAATAATATTTACTTACATTTATAATACTGGAGTATATGTAATTCAAGTGCATAAAAATTAACTTAACATTTTTCCTTTAGTAAGAAAACTTATTCATAATTATTTATAACTAAGTAAATCTATTACGTGGAATCAAACTGCAGTCTCTTTTACAATGAAATTAATTACAAATTGTATCACATTAGTATTTATATAGTATATTTTAAACATCCATTCTATTTCATTCATAAATTGAAACGATATAACACCTACGTATCAAACTACTTACAAATTTCTGACAAGTATTTATATGATATTAAAATTTATTCTTCAAATAATACTAACGTACAAAAACATTTAAATTTATTTGTAGCGTTAATTTTTAAACGTTATTTACGATATTTTATAAGTGTATTTTATTTTTTTTAACGTAGCTTAAACCAATAATTTGTATTATAAAAATTAGATAGGTTTATAAAAATACTTTTTAAACACGCAGAATATTGAAATGAACTACTGTCCGACGGACTCGTAAAGAATATGCGATTCAAAAGCGTGCCAAGAAGACCACAATGGAATATGAAATTAGACGTGGATAGGAGAACGTTTCATTTAATCGAACTTGGAATTCGAAGAAGCGAATGTGTATATATAAAAGAATAAGCGGTTATTTGTTATACAGTTAAATTTCGCAATAATTGCAACTTAATTTCTACATAATTTTCTAAAAATTTAATTTGTCGAGTTAATGAGTCAAGTCTTGCTCTCTTAAAGAATATTAAAATTTTGTATAAAAAAGAGCACCTATATTCACGAATAACATGTACAACGGATGCAGTGCTTCTCGCGCATAAATCTGATAAAATTATAATTTTTCGTTGAATTTCCGAAATCTTTAAAAAATTGTATGAATTGATTGAAAAATTATACATAAAAGTAAAAAAAAACACGACGGTTGATCGACTACGTTTTGTCGCAGAATGTTTTTAATGTAATTAAAAGTATTGCCAGTACAAGTAAAAGAATGGACGCGTGCGTAAACGACGTATAAACGACGGATAAACGATGGGTAAACGACGGGTAAACGACGGATAAACGACGAGGCGGAAAAGGGTGAAAGAGAGATAAAAGTAAAATAGTTTTTCGCTCTGAGAGGCAGCGCACGTCCCTTGACTCGGTCCGGGGAACGAGGACGTGTCGGCGGACACGTATGCACCGGCTTCAGACGACGACATCGACGCTGCACGTGGCCGCGTACTCGCTCGAGCCGTTGGGGCACATGTCCGCGGCGAGGCACTTGGAGTCCTCGCGCCTGGCAGCCGCGCGTTCCTGTCGCTGAGCGCGTCCAAACGGTGGCATTTTCAAGCGCAGTCGCTTGTGCTTACCCGGGCCGTTGCCCTTCCTCCTGGATAACAGAAATAGAGGTTCGAGTTTGTTTCGCGGTTCGTTGTTTCGTTGCGACGTCCTTCTTTTCCCCTGCCAGCTTTTATCGCACGCAACCAAAGACCGGATTACGCTCGTATTTACGCTTGTATGTACTCTCGTTTTTACGCTCGTTTTTACGCTCGTTTTTAAGCTGCTCGCTAAATATTCTTCTCTGCTTAATATTTCATCGCTTGTTTTATCAAGATAAAGCACAATTTTTACGCGACAGTTTGTAAGATTTTATCGAACGCTTTGTTGTTTTTCATTGTGATTTTTTATATAGTTATTCTTTCGGTAATAATCTAAATCGGATCAAATCTATCAACCGTATCTTTTTTTCAACCTTTTTCTAAAGTCATTTTTAATATATGGTATTCGAAGTATAAGAATTGTATGAGCTTTAAAGTCCAGAGTCGAAGTCATCGTTTATACATGTGCATATAATAAAAACAAAGTACGTTACAGGAAATACTCGAATACTATTTTTTCAAAAATTATAAAATCGTGCAATAAAATAGTTTGCTTGAAAGAATCCATTTTTCAAGAATTTTTGATAAAATCTCACATTGATCTAATAATCATTGAATTCAAATTTTTAACGTAAAAATTAACGCGATAAGATACACATTTTTCCGATAAACTAGGTAAATTTTAAAAAATGTACAAGGTTAATTAACGCGATTCTTCCGTAGTACTGAAACACTTATGAAAAATAATAAAGATATAAAACATTTTTATTTGATTACGAATAAGATTCTTCTAAATAAATAGTAAACATAATTTTTAAAAAAATAAAGAAAATAAACATATATTGAGTTGATTTAATTTAATATTTGATTCTGTGAATACGAACCTTTTACGACTTTAACTAAAATTTTTTTTTTATTGTAAATTTATTAAATATTATTTTATTATTATAAAATTTTTTTAGAATTATTATATTTATAATTATTAAATAGTAAAATAATTTATTTATAAATTTATCTAAAATTATGTAGCTTAAATACTTTCATATTAAATTTTAAACAAACAAAATCTTACTGTGTCCTGCAATCTATGAAAAGACCCATGGAAAATAAAAAAATTATGGCAGCCAAAATTCCTATGACAACAACAACTAATGTAACTATCGTGTCTTCCTCTTCCGGTGTTAAAGTTATTTCAGTGGTTGACCAGAAAACTTCTTCCGATACTGAAAGATTAAGATCATGGATTTAATAAAAATCTTACTAAACTGTGGATTATATCGTAAGATTTATATAATTAAATTAACGGTTTGAACACACTTAAATAATAATGTTATAATATTGATAATTTGAAACAATAAAACAAAATTTATAAAAATTTTATAATTTTATAATTTTTGTTATAACAAAACATACGATACATCTAATTAATAATATGCAAGAGAATATAGTTTCGATAGAAATATGTTTTTCTTATAAAATTGTATTCACTTGTGTTACGTACAAATTGATACCCAGTATATATTTAAATACAAATATTTATATCATTAGTTATAATAGTATGTAATATTAAAATATTGCAACTAAATTATTATAAGCTTATAGCAAAATTAACGTTGTTAAAATAAATAAAATTCATCGATCATCTAATTTAATAGAGGGAAATAAAAAGAGATATAAGTGCGAACACCTTGCGTTAGACGAAAAAAGCATATGTTAATATTAAATAACAAACAATAAATTCAATTCCCTGTAGAGTGCGGAAAGATACATAAGATACATTTTTGTTAACACCGATTAATATCAAAACATAAATATGAGAATGTTATATTTACGATGTTTAAAATGAGGCACATCATCATATATATCTTACCAATAACTAATTATAATTATATCGGATCAGTTAAGGACTTAAAAATGATATGAAATAAAGAGTTGCCAATTCTAATAGTATCTAATTGTAACTACTATAATCATAAATTAATCTAATAAAAAATGTATTATAATGATAAACACGCAATTTTTATAAATACTATCAAAAAAGAAAACTTTAAACATTAATAAAAGCATCTGCTTATATGAAGTATAAAAAAAGAATAGTTTTTCACGCTTGAGGATTCTCAAACGAAATGAAATAGTTATACCCATAGTACGTTAAATTATAATTAAATGACACAAATTTCCGAAGAATTTTACAACAATCTGTAAATTATTGATAATGAGATAAAAGGAAGATATAGTTTATGCTGGGTGAAACTTAGAATCAAAAATGAAAGTTTAGAATCCAAAACAATAGTTATTTCTTAGAAGAATTATAACTCTTTGAAGAGAACTAATCGAAAAATTTGTAGAAAATGTATCAAAAAAAGATATAGGTGAAATACTAAAGCATAATAAGCGCATTGATCAATGATACAGTACTCTTCTTTCATAGATTCATTAAACATAAGTTTATCGAATTAAAAATATAATAAACATTGGGCTAAATCAATTATCTATTTATTACTTTATTTTATATAATTAATTTACAATACTTTGATGTATTTTTGTAACAAATTGTAAATTAATTACTTACTAGATTAGTATATATATAAATTCAATTTTAATTATTCATATTAGTTTAAACCCGATATTCATTCAAATGAAGTTCGGCAACAATAATTATCTTTTCTGTCGCTACTTTACGTATAATCATTGAATTTATCTGCTGTTCAAAAATAATTTATAATCCCTGTTATTCATTTATATGCAATTATTCTCTTCATACTAATCTATGTAATAAATGATACTTAAAAACTTGTATCTAAAAAAAATTTTACGATCAATTGTGCTGATTCTTCTGTAATTAAATACTAAATTTTATTAGGAAAGTTAATTTTGTTTTATTGTTGTAAATAGTTTATTTTTATTTATAATTATAATAGAATTATATAATTATAATTTTTTATATATGATAATTTTATTATTAAACAATTAAATTATATAATACAAAGTATTAAAATTATAAAATAATACATATTATTACATAGTAAAGTTCATCAATTTAGTACATAAATTATAATATTTTAAGAATTATGTATTATTCAATTTATAATATTTTTGGAAATACTTTAAATATATATGCAGTTGCCCTGTGAGTACAGTTAAAGGAATTGATTGATTTAATTCAATTGACGTTTCTTCGAGATTACTCCTTTTTTTATTTTATAAACACTATGTGCTTTATTATTTTCAATTTAGTTGCCTTAGTTGAAACTATATTTCGTCAGCATTATATGGAAAAAAATACATATATTATATAAAAAATATGAGAATGAAGATTATACTTGATTTATGTATAAATTTTTACTTAATCTAAAAACATTTCAACTTTGTGAATATTTTAAATTTTGAAAAAAATCATTATGTATTATAAACTTTTCAAATTTATTATTCTTTTCGTGAATACACACATTCACATGGATAAAACATACTTCGATCAACAGAAAATTTTTAAATAGTAATACACAAAATAATAATTAGCATTAAAAAATGAAACTAACGTTTTTATTAATATTTTAATTATAAATTTTTGGATATGCTATCTGCTTGAATCTAAAAAATTATAATAATTTTAATATTTTATTTTATATTCGGATTTTAATTTAGTAATTTAAAATAATATAATATAAAATATGTTTACAAAAATTAAAAAAAATTTCTATTTTCATTATTTAAAAAAAATTATTATTTATGAACGTTTATATATCAGGTTGTATTTATTATACACAAAATCTATACAATATTATATACTAAAATACATTTAGTCAATTATCAAGGCTATTTTAAAGTTTTTTATATTTCTTAAGGAAACAAATATAAAATTGTAAATAAGTCTTGAATCATTTTATATAATCTAAAAAGAGTTTTAAATCATTCTGATCGATTAAATTAGAATATAATTACTTCTTATTTAAAAACAAGATGCAGTTAAAAAAATTGTATAAGAGTAAGAATTTTCTGCAAATGATATAAAAACGTGTTATTAAGTATTTGTACAAATATATTATATTTTAAAATAAATATAATAATTTTATCATGTCATAAATTTTGGCTAGGTCTCTCATATCGAAGTAAAATAATTACATTCGAATTATTGTTCGATAATATGGCAAAATTAAATCTAGAATAGGCTTATTTGTTATAACTAGAAATATTAATAATATAACTACTTGTATAATTATAATAAACAAAATACAACATAAACAAAAAATTTTAATATATCTACAATATTTTAATTTGTGTATTTTTTATATGTTATAAAAAACATGCAAATAAATTAAAAAATACTTTTTTCAATTTTTTTTATAAAATGAAATATACTTGTTAATTATTTTCAAAATTTAAATGAGTTATTTCATTCGTAACTTGCTATAAATCTATTAATAAAGTTAAAAGATTTTATTTGTTTATATTATTAGGTATTTATAGGAATCATATTAATCCTGATTATTACATGATTGTCAAATAGAAAACCATAGACATCACATAAGACGCTTGGAAGTAACAATAATATTCAAATGATTAGTGAACTAATCCGTACCGTACTAAGAACAGTTATTACTCGATTTAATTTCTAATGTTTTATTCAATTTTTTTGTATCACTATGAAATTAATAAAATATCAGAATAATTGCACTCAATATATAATTTTCACAGATTAACACTTGAGGTACAATATTTGATTGTACAAGGTATATGTTCTATTATGAGAAAATAGATAAATATCATGAATATCATGATTACCACAGCTGATAATGTAATGTAATTGATTTAAAATTTAAAGGAATAAAGTTGATCATCTATGAAAAGAAGAGCAATTCAAAAAACTTGATGAAATATTGAATAAAAGAATTAACATTCGAAGACATTGGTGTCTTTGAGTACATCAATTATAATGTAATGGAGTAATAATGCTACAATAGATACATATTGTTTGAAAAAGAATTTTCGAGATTATCATAACAAATCAAATTTATAATCTCTTTCTTGTTAAATAACAAATATCGAAAAATATTATTGAATATTACAAATATTGTTTAAAAATACAGAATATTAAGAAGTAATATTTAAAACAATATTTTTCTTTATATTAACTATTTCAAAGAATTTAAATATCTATTGATAATATATTTATAAATTATTATATAAATTACTCATTAATTATAAACAATGACAGATTTGAATGTAAATACTGAATTATATAGAAATAAAAAATATTATACTATAATATTTGGAGCTCACGAATTAAAATAAAGTAAAACCAATTCTTAGTTTCTACAAAAAAAATAAAAGTTTCGTTACCGAAATTATACTTTTAATACTTCGATATCTTAAATAATATTATTAAATGGATAACTTATTAATATTTGAGCTTATTAAATTTATATAGTAGTATTCGAAGTCAAATAAAATTCCATTTGTTTCTGAAATAAAATAACGCAATCGTCAATTTCTTATGACGACCTAGATAAAAGATCGATGTCGCAAATATTTCATTGTGACGTTCGTAAGCACGTGAAAACCGAACGTTACATTAGACATCGATAAAAACAATAAAGATAGTAAATAGTATTTTACTTTATATTGGGAATTATTTTACTGTATTGCTTTGGATACGATATATATTTTTAAATATATAAAATTTGATGATGCTTATATCAATCAAATCGTAAAAATTATTCCATTGAATCTACTCAGTTTTATTTTTTAATTAAAATAAAATTCATTGTATAAATGACTTAACGGGAATTGTATATAAATTTAAAATAATTTGGGATAAAGGAATTCTACTGCATTCATTATAATAATCATCGTCATTATTTTTTTTAAATATTAATTTTTCTATTAATTTAATTAAAAAATATAAGTAATGAAAAATCATAATTTTTTAAAAACATTCTATAAAGATTTTGAAAAAAAGTATTTATGATAAAAGAAAAAATTTGTATTTTAATGTTACCTATTAAGTCGCAAAATAATATATTTACAATTTTTTAAAAACTAATTAATTTTTTCTATAATAGTATTTATACACATTAATTTCATATTAATTTTGACGTATAAAGAATTTAAATATGTATATATAGCAAAATGTTTGAAAAAATTATAATTAACCTTTTTATTCGTATAAAATAAACAACAGAAAAAGAGTACAATCACAAGATTTAGTCGTATAGTAAATTAGTCGAAGTCAGAATAAAAATAATGACCCAAAAATGATCAATTTCGTTTAATATTTTGATTCTATCTAGTTTTTATGATCATATTCTATAAATTATTATAAATAAATAAAGAAACTGTTTTAATATCAAATTTCAGTTTCTATTTTTTAATCATAATTCAACAAGTTATTAAAAAAATTATGGGTATTTTTTCATACAATCAATTTTTTTTTGTTTTCTGTAATCAGCCTTTAATATTTTTTGCATAAATAACTAGGTATATATAACAATATATAACAATGTACTCCTAACATGGTGATCCGATAAAACAATAAAAAAACAGCGATATCGATCGTTGACTCATGAATATGTACTTTATTTATTTAAATTATAAGAATATTTTTAGATTATATTGTTATAATAAAAATTTGAATAAGATTAAATTTATTATTTTCTTTATTTAGTTAAAAATATAAAATAATAGATTAAAGTTAATTTTTTTAATATTAAAGAATAACGGTATTTAAAGAATTAGAAAAATATATATATATTAATAATTATTTCATCAATAATTTGCAATATATTAATTTTCGAATAAAAAATATAATTTCAATTTTAGAAGCAAAAAAGTTTAATATTTATTTACTATTAAGCATTTGTTTTATATTTGAATTGAAATATGTATAACTTCGTAACATTTCAATCAATTTTTCTATGAAGAATTATCGATAAAATTTTTTATTCGTTCATATATATTTAAATGGTATAAATTATTTATAAATAGTATTAAAATACATTGTTTTAAATGATAATATTCTCTTCAATAAATGGAAGTGAAAGAACAATAAGAAAGTCGAGTAAGCAAAAAAATATTTACGCAAAAGTGTAAATATGATAATGGATAATAATTAACACACCGGCTAGATAATTACAGAAAGTAAAAAAGATTTATATTAAAAATAATTGAAATTTGATACTATTTTACTATTTTAATGTTTTAATCTTATTTTATTTATATAACATGTAATACACGATATAATAATTTTATAGTCATTTATTTAATCTATAAACGAATCATTTTGAAACAAAACAGCAATAATATTAATATTTGTATTACATATAATTTTAGAATTAAATATAAATATATATTGCTAAAAGTTAAGTTAAAAGGTAAAAAATTGTATTGCAATGTATCGATTAATTTTTTATTTATATACATATATATATTTTTTGATTATTTTAATTTCTAAAAGCATCAAAAACTATTTTTATTATGTTACAATTAAAAATCATGTAACAATTGAATATAAAAATGGATTAAAGTGTTTTCAATTTCTAACACGATCGAGTGTAAAGCACATTTTTACCAACAAAAATACAAATTATAAATAAGTATAAAGTATGAGGAAGTAAATGTGTGTATCATTGAATGTACTTCAAGCAAAATAGGTGTAAGTCACCTAAGTATTACGATGATAAAAATGATTAGGATTGCGTTCCGCCAGATTTTCCGCATTATGATGTTCAAATTGAACTGTATATTACGATATGGTAACTATTCGAAATTGTAATATTTTCTTCTTAATTTCTTGCGTTCAGATGTTTTGCATTTATTTACTAATATTTCCTATTTTTAAAGATCATATCTTAATGAATGGCTAATTATTTTTATAATTTACCGCATAATTTTAATGTTATAATTAATCATAAGAATCTACAAAAATAAAAAAATATCATTATGATAGAAATTTGTAATCGAAGTTATTGCTACTTAAATAATTTATTTTAAACTTAATACGCATTTTATATTGCATTTTATAATTTATTTTAATTTATTGTTATCATTTGTTTATCCCATTCGATAAATTCATTTTTAATCATATGAAAATATAAGAACTATAATAAAAAATATAATTTTCTCTTATCTTGTAAGAAATCTTATTAGGTAAATATTTCAGATAGGAATTTCAGCTCTGATATGATTTTTTACGTATTTATTAACGATTTCTTAAATTATTTTTAAAATAGATATTTTTTCTTTCATTTATAAACTATTTATTCGTACCAATTCAAAATAAGTATAATTGGTGTATATAACATTTATCAATAATATTTTTCATATATTCCACGTACATGTAATTACGCACAACTTTAGTTCCTTCACAATTTTATAGAAACAACTATTTAAATTTTTATTATTTTGTGAACATTACTTGCAGATTATAATATGTATTTCGTATTTATCAATATAAATCAAATTCAATAGTGTCATATATATATATATATATATATATATTAAACGATTAATTTTTAATTTAAAAATAACATCATGTAAACTAAAATTTATGAAATAAAAAATTGCTGGTTTTAATATAAAGAAAAACGATAAAAATAATCAAATAGACATATTGTTCTTTCGTATTAATAAGATTATGTAACTTATATAAGATTATGTATGAAGAGATTAAATTAATATTTCAGTATCCTAAGTTTAAATGTGAAGATCGTGAGCCGCATACGTCAACCATTGGCAGTTTTAATAACGGCAATTGTACCGAGTTTCCAATGTCAACGATAATACGGGCGATTGGCAATAAGCATTTGCGTTCGTGGACACGAGCAGTCCGGTTTCATGATAAGCTATTCCATTCGATGAAAAAGGCGTTTCCGCCTGGCTTTCGAGAATCCAGATATTTTCGGCATTTCCGTATTCGTAAAGCTACGCTAGGCTTACGAATTATCTCACGATTGCGAGTTATCGTCAGGAAGCCATTTTTTGCGTTTTACAGTCAATTTTACATATTTTATTTACTTAGCTATAATTTTTTGAAGATATTTAAGTTTACTATCGTGAAAAAGTGTTTTCATTCATTTTAACAAAATTGAAGTTTAAAAAATTTTAAGATTTTTAAATGTACTTCTCAAAGCATATTACGTGCAATAATTATTAATTTTTCTATATAATTTTTTACATTGAATTTGGTATATTACAGGGAAATTGATATATTATACAGTAAATACGATATATTTATTTTATCGTCACTATGGAATGTAAATAATAATTATTCCGATAAAAATATTCATACGGATTACAAAGATTAAGCAAGATGTTTTGCGGAAACAAACATCAATGTGAATTCAGTTAATTACTTTGTAATTTACAATGCGATATATTTATACTAACAAATTTCTATCGGATTAAATAAAAAAATAAAATTATTTTACTTCGAGAGGATTTGTTTTTAATAATAATTTAAACTTGTGTCATAGCGTATAGATATAAGTATGTAACTATCCATTATCATTGCTTAGAAGCTGCATTTTTTTATAAGCAATTCAAGGAATATCGGATTGCTTTTCTCTCCATGCGGAGATCCACTGGTATCCTTCATTCGTATTCGATCTCTCCAATGGAATTGCGGTCAAAGATGAGAGAGCTTCATTTTACACCTTAGCTATATAAATTTTTATTTATGTAATTTGTAACGAGCGTGTTTAAAAAATATAACTTTCTTAACGTTTCCAATACATTCGTTATAATCTTAATAATATACAAGATGCATAATTAATTATTTATCGCTACTTTTGACAACTAATCGGTAACATTTTGCAAGTAATTCAATTTCATATATTTTACCATTTAAATTTAATAACTTTCTAAAGAAACTTAAATACTTCATAAAATATGAAAAATATCGTCTGGTTTATAAATTGTAATTTAATGAAATATAAGTATCGGTTCATAGATATTTAATTATTGAAGTTTGTTTTACGTTACGTACGTTAACATGTATCATCTAATAATTACATAGGATTACAATTTATATATATTGTTTACGATTTTTAATAATCATTCTAAAATTTATAGTTTAGCCGTAAAATAATTAAAATTAGTTCACAATTTAATAATTGAATAAATCCGCATCATAACGAAATATTTTAATGCACTGATACAATTATCTTCGTATACATATACGCTTCGTAAACTGTGTAATATACGGTTCGTAAACTAATGACAAAGTTCTTTGTAAGCTCATGACAAAACGGTAAATTTTTTTACACGTAATCAATGTTCTAATTAAATTACATTATAATAAGGTCGAAAAATAACTTACTCTTTGCGGAATGAATATCCATTGTTGTGTGGCTGTTCATAAATTCTTTCTTTAACTTCCACAAACACAAATAAATCTAAATTTTGAAATAAATATAAATATAAAACTGTGGGGCGTATCGCTCTTGATAAAAAATCTAATCCATAATTAAATAATTAGCCGCAATCGGTGATGAAAGCGTAGTTTGGCCTTTGTAATATAGGAAAGGTAACGATCGAAGGAGTGTAGCTCAAGAGATCATGATCAATCGTACGTCTAGGAGATGCCGCGGCGTACTGACTCAAACATTGGCATTACGCGCGTATATAGCAAAGAGAAACAAGACAGAATGAAAACGTGTCGTCGTGCCGCCGATTTTGCCGCTCGATGTAGGTACACATAATGATAGAAGCGCGGACAAGAGAAAGACGCCCCATCCCTCGAGTATTAACCGATTTCCGATGTGCATAGATAAGATCTGGAAAAAGAAAAACAATCTGGAAATTAAAATCCTAAATTTACTTTTTGACATCAGTTCGCGTATTTATTTTAAACTGTCCACTACACCGTAACTAACTTAAAAAATAATAACAAAAAAAATAAAAATACAAATAAATCAAGGTTAAAACATTATTTTATCATTGATACGAGGAGAAGTATTAAAAGTGCTGAAAATTTAAATATATTTCTTAACAACTGATATTACGTTTCTGATGAATATTTAAAATTTAATCATAAATGCATTTTAATAATTAAGAATTAAGACAATTTAGACATTTTTGTTGTTTAATTTTTTATAAAAATGAATGATTTTCTTACGAAAATCAACGCGATAACATAATTATTTATTCATATTATTGAAGTACAGTATATTCCGAAACTATAAATTGTGTATTCTATTTTTAATTTTATATTTCGCAATACAGACATTAATTTAATGTTTTATCAAATACTGACACAAGAATTCTAAACTGTTCGTTTCTATTGTTCGATCGTTAAATCTTCGAAAAAGATCGATATTTTAATATATATTTAAAAACTACTGAAAATATAAAAATAATTTATAATTAAAATAAATAATAATGTAAAACCTTCTACTACTGTATTGAAAAGTTAATTTTTATTAAAAGTGATAAATGCTAAAGATTATTATTAATTTTTATTTATTTATTCTAAAAGAACATTTTAGGAGAATAAGTTTAATAACGCGTGTAAAATACTAGTAAATTTTTATAATTGAAATAATCATGCGTCAACGATTATAAAATACTCGATTTATTGAACATGAACATATATTGTAGATAAAAAATAGAAAATAAGAGAAAGAGAGAGGAACTTTAAACAACAGGATATGATATTTAAAGTTACCTGTACCCGAGCTTCCTTGAGAATATCTACCTTCCATTCCTACGGGCTACGTGTGTAAAGGCAGGTACTCGGGCAGCTACGCAGATTCTAAATAACTGCACACCTGCATACGTTTCTTGAATTTTTTCAACTTCAAGAGGTATAAGCTTCTTAATAATAATAAATTCATTTTTATTTTTAAATGTACATTCCATTCTCAAAATTTCTCAAAATATAAATTTCTCAAGAAAATATATATTTAGTTAAATTATACGTATTTATGTTTATTTATATTTAAAAAAATTGTATTCTATAGTATTAGATAAAAAATTTTAAGTTAAATTTTAAAATTCAAAGATAAATAAATCTAACTTTTAATCGATAAGAATAAAAAATATTATACACTAAATTATAAATATATAATTGAAAATTTTAGAATACAATATTAAAACTCATTTAAATTGATTTATTTTTAAGAAATTTAGCGTACGTTATAAACTTTATCTTTTGTCAATGAAATTGCAAATAATGGTTATTTTTAGATAATTCTCAGATTCTTCTATTCCAGTTATATAATTATCTATCATTTTCGAAGCTTATATATATCAAATTTATATTTTCTTTAGTGGAATATTATACATAAATTATATAAAATCTTTGATAAAACAAAAATTGAAATTATGTATAAATTTATTTAATGATTATTTTTAGACAATAATATTTAGAATTATACTTATTATTAGATTAACAAAAACAATTCAAATTTATATCTATTTTTTAAGTTAATTTATGCTTGTTTAATTATAGATTTTTATTCTAATAAATTAAATTATATATTCGAATACTGTTTTCTAAAGTATTTTATTGTTTTATCGATAATTATATAATTTTATATTAATCGATTATTGCCATGGAATTATTACGCGTTAATTTTATAATTTTTAAATCTAGTTTATGAAAATTAGTATATAATGAATGTGTTAATGAGTAATAGTTTTATTTTTAAAAGCTTTGATATACTAAATATCAATCTTGAATTTAAAAAGTATTTTGTATAAATTTCAATTTTTTGAAAAATTAAAAATTTTATAAAATTTGTTTATATTTAAGTTAATATTTTTTAATTATATTTAATTAATTAATCTAGTTTTTGCACTGAAAATATATGTTATAAAATGTTCATAATATTATTTTAAACGTTCTATATAATTTGTTCATTATGCTAAAAATAAAACTATTTATATAAATATAGTATTAATAATTAATATTCATGAAAGCAATAATATGTTTTTTTACATTATTTTATTATTTATATAAAACATACAAAATACTAGTAATCAATATTTAAACAAAAATAGTAGGAACTATTTTTATAGAAAAAGTTTTAATATAATGAAAGGTATTGTTTAATTTCATGAAATTCTTTCATATCGTCAGTTATTTTCAAAATATGATTTTAATCAATTTTTTGATTTCTTAAAATACTTGACTTTTTTTAATTTAAATATTCTTAAAAATTACTACTTTTAAAATTTAATAATTACGATGTTGTATTTACTGAATATAGATATAATTTATCTGTAATGTTATAGTTAAATGTGTCAATGATTTTAATTTGGAATATGCTTTAAAATAATAGTTTAAATTTATATATCGCATAAAAAAAAATATTAAAATTTTATTTTAATTTTAAACTTCGTAAGTAATATTTGAAAAATTCTAACGAAACATTTTTACCAATTTATCTATAATAGTTTTTAAATATCACTATATTTTTTATTTTTTGTAAATCAAGTTATTTTAATTAAAATATAGTAGTAAATTATAATCCAAATATTGATAATATCAGTTCATATACTTTAAAGTTTTCTTATAATACCACATTGATTTATAATCAGACTAGATATTAGATACATATTCTTTTGTGTTATAATCCACAGTTTATCTAACTAAAATAAATTACTTCTATTAATAACTATTTAGCAAAAAGTTTTGAGGTAACAATGAAAAATTTTCTACTATTTTTGATATTGTATTTACAATATGAAAAAAATTAAAAAAAAAATGATTCAATGAAAATCATTTTAATTTTCCTTATATTTTCACTAACTCTTAAATTTCGATATTTACTAATTATACTTTCTTCAAGGCACAAAGAAAATTTAAGAATCCGAATGAAATGCTATCTTTGTCCTCTGAACTGTATAAAGGAAAAGTAAACGTCTGCTCCATGCATAAGTCCAACGACTCCACTCATGAGCTGAAAATAAAGGCAATAATCAGTTGTTTAATTTTATTCGTTTGAATTATTGAAACTTTATTTCTCTCAAACGATAAAGCTTTGTATTTATAAATTTACTAAAAAGTATTCGTTGAGACAATTAATAATTTTTATTCAATTTCTTTTTCAAATAAAAGTATAGATAAAAATGGTAATTATTAAAAGAAATAGGAAGTAAATATTTTCTTCCGAATAATAATTGAATATTACTTTATTTGAAGTGTAGAACAAAGTTATACAGTATAATAAACTATTGCATGGATAGTTTAATTGTATGTCCATAAATGCACAACACGTTTTAATAAGAGCATCTTTTCAAAGAGTCCAAAGTATGCATTCTCATAATGTATAACTGCAAATTAATTATGAAAACATTTTATTCTGTGGCTCAACTCACATAGACAGCTGTCATGGCAGGATAAACGTCAAAGCCTGGTGTGATGACGTACATAGGCCAAAGAAACATTTTTGCCGAGAATGCCAAGTATGAAGCCGAGCTCAAATAAAGAAAGCAAGAAAGTCCATTGAACAGCATCTCCTAAACAAATTAACGATGCACTTATATATTCATATTTCATTATAAAAATTAATTTTAAATCAACACTTATTCTTTTCCATTTATATTAAAAACTAAAAATCTGTATTTTATATTTATTTGGAATATAATTAACGCGATATTTTATTTTTTTTTATTCAAATTTCAAAACCATGACGATTATTTTCAAATACAAATTTTTTCACGTCTGTGCTACTAATACTTTTTATACTTTCTTTTTAAAAAAATATTTTCTTTTAATACAAATCTAAATGATTTTCAGTTTACTTCAATTTTAATTTATAATTTTTGACTATAGTATTTAAGCAATAGAATTTTATGTAACGACAATGATTTTAACTAATTATATAATAATTCAATTTTGCGTTAGCAAAAAAAATAGCTGAAAAATTGATTACACGCATTTATTATCTGAGTAAACATTGTAATAAGGATAACTTACGAATAATGACGATCGAATTAGTCTATAAGATTTTTCGGATATAATGTAACAGGCCAGCAAAACGGCAGATGTGAGAAAACACGCAGATGAAGTCGTCAAGGCCCCTTCAAAGGCCGAACCGATGGTCGCACTATACCTCAATCCATAATTTATGAGTAAGCTTTGTATCATACCACTGATAACCTGCCGGAAATGGAAGAATATTTGCGTGCTTTCTAACTATGTTAATATATTACAAGATTTTTAAGAATTGCATACTTTTTACGGCACGCCGTATAAGAATTAATCATTATATATTTTATACTTTTACAATATTATTTTAAAAAATAAAAATATTAGGTTTCGATATTTTAATTTACTTCTTATATTCATATACAATAAATATTTTTTGCAAAAAAGTTATTTTATCACCAAAAATAGCACTTAAAATCTCATTATTATAGCATCCTAAATATCATTATTTTTTATATAACTTTCATTATCTTTTTAAAAACAATTTATTAATATATAAAATAAACAATGATTCGTCTTTTTATCACTTTTTTTAATTCAAATTTGTTGGTTTTTAATTTAGAATTTATAATTTAGATTCATTACCGAATTCAATTTTATTTGAATTTTTGATATATTATAAGTATATTAATAGTTTCATAATATTGTTTTTAAAATTACGATCAAGAAATATATTTTTACTATTACGCGTTAAATTATTCCAAAGTAAATTAAAAAATATATGAAATTTATATCGTTTAGATTGATAAAAATATTATTATAATAAATTTAAATTTATACAATGTATTAGAATCAATTTTAATATATGATAATATATATATAATAATACAAACAATAAATATTTTATATTTGATTATAATTGTTTAAGGTTCTGCAGTATTCTACACAGAAAATAATTATTTTATTTATTTTTAGTAAAATTTTCTATTTTATTAAAATATTTTGCTATTTACAAGGTATCGTTATTGTAGTTTGACCACTATGAATCGTGAAATAAAAGTAAATTTTATGTAAAATTTTCTTACAAGTTTTACTAAATTACTTACGGTTTCGAGAACCTTGAGAAGTCCAGGAACAGTTCTAAGGAATTCGAGATGAATACACGTACAGCACCTACAAAAGCAGCACTCGATTCCACCGTTTCCATAATTAACCATGGGTGCCATTCTTATCACTGGACCACCGTGATTACCACCGTGACCATTACCGTGATTACTAATTTTCACCATTATCAATCTTGCTACTCAAAATAAAAATAAATTTCTTTTTACTTGTTTCTTTTGTTCATAAATTGTGTAAATTGTGTATCGAGATAATTGAGAAAAAAAATAAAATTAAAACTACGATCGTTTACATTTTTTTTACTAATATATAGATAATTTAAGAAATAAATAAACTATATAAATTTCTAGGAATTTTTTTTTATAAATTGGATATTTTATAATTCATTTGTAATTTTTGCAAGTTAAATCAGTTTAGAGCATGATATTGCTTTAAAATTATATTTTTACATTCATATTTTTGACAATACGTTTTGGTAAAGATTTAATTCAATTTCATTTCGGAGTAAATTTTGGTTATAATCATTGACTACGTTATAATCATCGAATTTTCTAAATCGTAAGTACCTTGGATAGTCTTCTTCCTCACCTTTTCTATGTTCAATAACTTTTAAGAAACAAATTTTATTATCGCTGAGTGATGTTTGAACGAAAAATTCGCACTGCGCGTATATTTAAACAGCTCCAGTATTCCAAGTTGTCGCAACTGAAGATCTAAGATGCGACGATGCACCGACTAAAAGATTTCCGGCAAAACTAACGCACCCGGAGGGATAGACCCATGTCGTTGCACCCTCTTGCCACTATTTCAACGCCGGGACTATTTCGGGCACGCGTCATCGTCGGGACGCGTGGGTTTCTATTTTTTCTTTCATCGTACTCGATCACGTTTTTACAATAGACTTTTTAATCTTGTTATCTTCCGTTGCAGATGCTATGGATATTTAAGAAGATTCAAGGAGATACTTTTGTTTTTCCACGCACTTTTTATAAATTTTCGATGCATTTTGCAACTTTAAAATAGACACAAATGCAAAGTCTGTCTTTTTGTCCATTTTTTATATTTCTTATGTACCATATTATTTATTTTAACTTCATGTATTTTGTTACCAGTGCTATTCATTTATCTAATACAATATTTTACGTGCTATTTTGCATGAAAAAAGTAATAAGGTACATTATTAAAATCTATTTGTATAAAAATTGCTATAATTTGAGGAATATGTGTCAATTTTATAAAAAATTTTGTACATTTTATTTAATGGAATCTATCTTATATTATAGTTCATAATATTTCATCGAGAGAGTTTTTTAACGATATCATGTTCTAAAATTCGAAATTGTATAATATAGAGTCAAACGTCTAATTTTATAATTCAGTTATTTCTTGTAACAGAATTACATTCATTTTGTTAAATATTATTCATAATAATCGTCTAATAATACTTATTTAAAAGTAAATAATAAAATACTAAAAATTTATTCGGTTCGATGAAATATTAAAATTTATTCGTATGATTCATTTTATAAGTATATTTTAAAATACTATTGCTATAAATTCCAATTTTTATAGTACTTCTATGTAACATACAACATACTACTATAATTTTTAATTTAAATAATTTTAAACTTTATAAAAAATTAGGTATAAATTTTAATTAATTTAATAAGAACTTTCTTTACATTGACCATATACGTAATTTTAAGAGATGAACTTTAGTACGCGCGTTTAGAATCAGTTACATTTTTCAATCATTTTAAATTTCTTACTAAAATTTATCAGAAAAAATTGTTTATCATGTTAATTTACAAAATAAATAAAAATAAAAAATTAGATAAATTTTTAAATTACAATAATTTCATTGCAACATTAAAAAACTCGCTATTTAACTAAAAACTTACGTATGTCAAAAGTTTTTATTCAATATAAATAGTTATTCTGTTATTCACAGAACATAAAGTTATTGAATTATGAAAAAAGTTAATTTTAAATATATGATCAAAGTCGCAAAAATATATATCAAACTTTAAATAATTTAAAAAAAATTTAATTTTATAAAATGTGATTTTGAATTTCAAACTCAAATAAACATCACGTTTTTTAAAACTTTTTTAAAATTATACATTCTTTGCGAATTAGTCTTTTAATATTTTTATAAAAATAAATAAAAATGAGTAAAAAATGTATAAAATAATTTTCGTATAATATAGTAATAAAATATATTTATCTAAATATTTTTCGAATTTATATTGTGAATTTCCTGTACTGTTCAAGTAAATAAAGAACTAAATTAAACATTAAATTATTATCGAATATATATAATACAATTAGAATAATGAATAAATAAAATCTACGCATAATTAAATAATTATGTAAACATGGAGTCGTTATTTTATAATAAAGTTAAGTAAATCAATTCACAATATTACATTTATAACTTGATTTATTTATTTAATAATCACAATATTTATTTTTTTAAATTACGTTCTTAGTTCAACGTGTAGATATTAGTTGAATAATTATAAAATTAAATTGATTATTTGTAAATCCATACTGAATAAAATAACTTTTATAAAAAAAAGTTCTAAAGGAAGAATATGTTGTACTAATGCTTAACGAAATTGATGTGAAATTTTTAAGATTTCATATTAATTTTTTAATGATAATTAATATACAATAATTATTATACATGATTACTTAGTTTAATAATTTAAAATAATTTTTTTATTTTTAAATATTATGAAAAAACGAATTTAAATATTTTATCAATTAGTATTTTAATTAGTTTAAATTGAATATTCTTTTTTATATTTTTGTGGTAAATTAAATAAACAAATCTATTTATGAAATTAAAAGTTTATACAAATTATTTTTTTTTTTAAATAAATAAATTCTTCTTTAAATATAATATAATATTAAAAATAAAGATGAAATGAAATACAAAGTAATAAGAATTTATAAAAATTGAAAAAAAATGATTAGAAACATTGTTTTTATAAAGTGTGTTTATTGTAAAAAATATTTTAAATTTAATAAAATTATAAATCTACGCAAATTATAATATAATATCATATATGATACAATTAAGCAACATAATAAACTATTATTACTAAAATTTTTATATATCTAAGCACATATCTAGACTGCATACTTATTTATATACGTGGCAATTAATTTTTAAGCGTAATATTATTGATTATTTTATTTGCATAGTAATAAAGTAATAACCGTGTATATATATATAATCAAATATAATTACATTTGAACTAAATGATTAATGCAAATTCATTTTATGTAATCTTTGTTGACAGAAATTAAAATGATTTCATATTCATAAGTTATGGTTCAGATAAGTTATGCTGTAGCACAATATATTTTAATAATATTAGTATTTTTATGTAGAAACATTTTTTAAATATCATCACGTATTTATCAATAAATTACGTACATTTTTATTTCAAGTCTTTAGTAGAAGTTTCTACACTCTACTTCTCAAAAATCATTAACTTATAATTTTTACAAAAAAATTTGCTTGTTTATATATATTATGTACCAGTTAAATTTTTTATAATAAAATAAAATTTTTCTATTTTTAATGCATTCACTTTATATTTATCATCTGAAAAAAGAAAATATTCCATTATAACTAATGTAATCAATATTCAATCTCGAAATATATTTAAATGTAAATTTAATAAGTACTATAATTATAAAACATTTTGTTGAGTATTATTCGCTGATGTTTTTAATTAATAGGTAAGCACAATTTAAGTAAATACAAATAATTTATGTTAACTAATGTTAAAAACATTTTTTCAAAATATTTGATAAACTTACTTTAATTATGGCATATTTATATAGAAAAAGAAAAGATTTTTTATCGATTTTTAATTAAAAAAAATTTATAAATATTGTTTTTTGGAAGCTGTTATTTAGAATTTTATTCTGTATTTATAATATAGATATTATCTTATATAATAAATTATTAATACATTTTAGTCCTGATTACGAAGTTATATAATTAATAAAAATATAATATCTGGAAAAATGATTAATTATGTTACACAATGATTCTTAGTCGATTCTGTAATAAAAATATAAAAAAGTCATTAATCAATTAATCAATTCTTGAATATTCTATATTACATTTTCTTTAAATTTTAGAATATTTAATATTTGTTATAATAAAATATAAAGTTTCAAGAATAATCAACGTACCTCAAAATTTGAAGAACATAATAATTATTTTCCTGAATTACATAAGAATTATTATTTTAACATAGTTTTAATAGCTTTAACATAAAAAGAATTCGTAGAATAAATCCATTCATTGATTTTTTAAATAGATTTGTTAATATCGTTAGTATATTTAAATTGACTTTTATATTTTTTCATATATAATAACATATAATATTTATTCAATTATTTTACAGCATTATAATTTAAACAAGTATTTGTATTATCTTTTTATATTATGTATTTATTCGTATAATATAAATTTCAAAATAATAATAAATTCATTTATATTATAAATATAATATAAAATAATTATATATCAATTTCTGTTTTATAAAAAATATTTTATTATAACCATAGTGAAATTTATATAGTGCTGCGCGATTTGCTATAGTTTTCAAAATCGTTAATCGTCACTAAAGCTTATGAGTAATTATTGAACTGTTTAAAGTATCCATACTTCTAATATCTACTACAAAACAAATAAAAAATAAACGTTAATTCAAAATCCTTGCTAAATTATAATTAATTTAGCTCAAATGAAATTCACTTAAAGATAAAATATATTTTGTTATTATCACTTTTCTACATTTTAATCCTTAAAACAAAACTTTATTTAATCATACATAATATTAAATAATATTTAGTTAAGGTTTTTTTGCTACGGAAAGAAAAAAACACAAAATAAAGAAATAAAAATTGAGACAGCACTATGTAAATTAAAAAAACTATTTTTGTATAAAAAATAAATAATATTTAGTCATTCTGGTTTCGATTTAATAAATTAATCGAACTATTTAAATTTTATTACGTACAGCTAACGCGGTATTTCCTGCGTATAAGATTGCGTCTATGATACCTAAAATCTGTGAATAAACATTTATAATTTTTAAACTATTTTAATTAAACGTTTATTGCATCAATTATATATACTTACAGCAGCTATCATTCGCCTTCCCAATCCTCGATTATTTTCTTGAGCAAGGACAACGATTGATGCGATTAATATAAAAAATAAGGCAAATGAATTGTAAATAATTTCCTAAAAGAAAAAAAAGTAAATTTTATATCTATTGGTAATTACTTATTATTCATTAATATATTTTCTATAATAAATGATCATCACTGATTAACACGAATATGTAAAATATTTAGTCTATAATACACTTTACTTGACTTTCTGAATTATTATAAAAATTATAATTTTGTAATATTGTTAAAAAATGACTCGGTTAACTAATAATGGAATTTTTTAATTTTTAATTTTTATAAAATTAAATATATAATAGGTCTAGTTAAAAATATCTAACTAAAGTAGTAAAAGTTTACGTTATACTATAATAACCATTAAAATATTATATTTCATAGAATTTTTATCTAACTAATATAAAAAATAAATATAAAATATTTTAGAGTAATTTGATATCACGTATTTAATTTATTGTATAGTACTAATATAATAATTTTTATTGTTTCGACTTACATAATTAGTTTTGCCAATGATAGCTTCAGAAACTGGAGAAAAAATATAACTGATTATAAAAATTGCCGTGCCAATCATAAATGCTGTTGCCACCAACATAAGAAATGTATCACCAGATGATAGAAAGCTCTCATTTATCGCGTCTACTTCCAAACTCATTATTACTAATCCTACAACCTGTGTGCAGTAAATTTGAAGTCTGTTAAATGTATTTCAGAATTTACAAAATGTTTATTCTTATTACATAAATTTTGCTATTATTTTTTTATTTAACTTGTAGGAGAAGTTTATAATCTCGGATAATTAATAATTGTCTTCAATAAGAATAATCTTATTAATATAATAATCTTATACTTAAAGAAATATAAATGTACAACGTTGATATGTAGGAAGTTGATGCAGTTTGATCGTAGTCCCGTCATAAGTGTATATTTTATGTTTTATATTATTATTTCATATTTTCTTAGATGAATTTAACATATTATAATATACTTACGTTATAAAATTAAAAAGGTTGATTCGCATGAAGTTTTTATTGTAATTGGTTATATTTGATATATTTCTTTAAGAAATGAATTTTTTAAATTTGTATATATATATTTTATAATGCTTATATAAATAGTAGACCAAGATTTAAATACAATTGTGTGATTTATTGAACAAATATTAGAATAAGTACACGCAATAATCGCTTTTCAATAAAAATTTTTAATTTTATATATTCGTGTAGTGTCACAAAAATTACAATAAATATAATTATTGATATAATTTAAATAAAACATAAATTTTTTAACATTTTTAAATAATTTACAAAATAGTTTTAAAGTTAAAATTTTTCCCAATTAAACCGAAATGTACAAGAATTAGTATAAAATTTATATTTAAGACTTATATTATTAATATAAATTAACAATAAACACAACATAATTAACACATAAATATATCTGTTAATGGATTAATGGTAAATACAGCATAAAATAAATGCACGAAAATAAATAATGCCTCATACATAATGTTATTATCTCGAACTGCACAACTATTTATTTTGATACATTTTTAAACTCCATAAACTTATGAAACGAATAATACTCATAAATTAATAAATAATACTTATAAAAATTATCAAAAAATCAATATTTATTTACTTCATTTAATAAAATTTCAAATAATTTCTTGTTAACAAGCAGTTTATCATTTATTACAAGTATTGATTTTATTTTGCTTCTTTTTTATATATCGAACATCAATTTTACGGAAAAGTTTTTATTTTGGTATTAATAGCAGTAGCCGCTTTTACACAATATATGATTAATATAAAATAATCGAACGAAAACATTTGTTTTACCATTTAATTTCTTTAGTACAAATGAATCATATTTTTATTTTTACGTTATTCCAATTTCATTTTTAATGATCTATGAAATAAAATTTAGATCTTAAGGTCTAACAATATTAAATATACTTTTACGGATATAATAAATTTTTACATGTAAAAAACATTACAATGAAACTCGTGTTTTATAAATCTATTGAGTGATAAAAAATTATTTGTCGATGTTCTTAGTGGATTAATGATATCAAACGCAAAATGCCAGTTGCTCCAATGTTTATAACAAATGCGATTTTAATGTGTCACGCATATGACATTTTTACGAATACATTATTGGCTTGTATTCTATACTTAACAGTTTCGAAGCAATGATACTACATATATAATGATTTCGATGCAAGGCAGTCCTATATAATTAAATATATATCGATGAGATTAGTTGTAGTCATAATATTACAAAAATTCAAATCGCTCTATACGTTTTAGCACATCGAATTATGCATATATCTTGCTTATACATCTATAACGGTAATTTGAAATAAATATATTGAATATCGTCATAGAAAAAGAGTAAACAATGTGAATATTTTTGTAAAATAATTTTGTTTCTCTTACTTTGATCCGTCGAATAACCGAGTAATATTAAGAAAATAATTTTTTCGTTTGACGTTTCAATACAAATGAAAATAATGTATGCTTGTTGCATGTGATAATATTATCGGTATTGTCCAAACAATGTTCAGATAAATACACGTAAGCGTGGAAACGTCCATATATAGCAATGAAATGGATTATTCAGTTTGAGAATACATTTCGATTGTCGCGTATTTTTCGATTTTAGCGTGACATCTGGCTCTCGAAAAGAATCAAATTTATAGACCCCGGGAGGTACGAAGGGCAAATATGGTGCTAATGAGGTAAAACGCTGCGTTTATTAAGCCGCAGATCTGTAAAAAAATGAAAAAATCTATGTTTTTAATCTGTCCTTTTCTTTAACTTTATTCAAAAATAAAGAAAGAAAAAGAAAATATTTATAATGATATTTTTTCGTTTCAACTTTTAATCTTAGATATTCTTAGGTATGATTTATTTATGTTAGCGGTTAAAAAAAAAACTTCTTTTATCAGCAATTTTATTACATTAAAATCAATATCTTTTATAATTTTGTTAGCATAGCTGTTTTTATTATTCGAAGTAACGTTGTATTCATTTATTTTCATTTATTTTCATATTTTTTAATCATTAAAGTAAGAAAATCTCTTTATAATTAAGTTAATTTTAGTGATAGTTGACGCATTTAGTTTTTCAATAATCCGTGCAATACGAAAAAATAACTAAAACACGAATATTTCTGTAAGATTAGATTTCTTTTTCTTCCATTATTAATATTTCTAAACGACAAAATAATAAAAAATATGAAGACTCACGGCTGCACCCATTTCCAGCTTCTCGCTCTCAGTCCGATTATAATACCGTCCCTTTGTGACCTTAGTTAAGAGCGTCACCGAGGCGGCAAGTAGAAGAGCAAATGCGAATGCATGAAACAAGAGTTCCTGTTCGAAAAATTATTTGTATTGAATATTTCTTTATTAAGCTTGATTATTCGGTATATATTTTGCTAAATTTATATAAGAAATTTCTTAATTTTTTGCTTTTTTAAAAAATAAGTCTTATGAGTAAAAATTTCATTTATTCGTAAATTAATTTATGTTTTGTATGTAACTTTTCGTTTAAACTTGTTGCTTTGTCGAATATTTCTTACCTCTAAAGTTTCATTACTTTTAAATAATAATAAATGCATCGCTCAAAATATATACACCGTCATACGCGTCATTAATAATATTTTTCAGGCGAACGCTTTATTTAAAAAATAATCACTTCTGATTATTTTTATCTTACATTCCATAGAATTTGAATCAATGAATTTAATAATCAGATTATTTTGTAATTAAAGGTATAAGATACTTAATTATAAAAATAATATTAATAAATTTATTTTGATAAATTTGTGCAGTGATAATCAGAAAGTGCGATGTAACCACTAAATACAAATTTTATATTCGTTATTTAATATAATTTTTCCTTCAAAATTCGAAGTAAATATTTTCGATAACTCTAACATACTTTAAAGTGATTTAAAATTTTGTAAAAATAGCATAATACAGTTGTCTACAGCTACATAATGATTATAAGTAGTTTTTTCATCAAAATGAATGTACTCACGAAAATAGTTTTCGAAATGATGGACTCTGTGGTGTAGGAACAGAGACAGCTGAGCACTAGGAGGAAACTTGCGATCATGAAGGTGGTCGCTATCAGTATGAAGAATAGATTCTCGGTGACCGTCTGCCCACCGAAATAATGGCTGATCACATAACCGCTTAAACCCACGGAGACAATGCCTAGAGCCTATTGTAATATTACACATTTACGTGACATTTTTTTATAAAAAAATTTATGTGTCCTTTATCTAATGCAAACTTTAATCTAATGATCGCTTTTATTTCTTCCGGTAACATTATTGAATCTCTTTTTTCAACCATTGTTTTTATCAACACCATAAGAGAAGTATTGTAAATACGATTGGTATTTTTAAATCATTATTCAATGGCATAAAACTTACTTTCGTTCATTGACAATATGCAGAAACTATGTGAAGTTGATGTAAGTGTTTACAAAGTTTAACCCATTATATTTAGATTTCAAAAAAATACAAAAAAATAAACTTTTTACTGGTAGGTTTTATATCACATGCTTGAACGGTAGAGTAACGTGTTTTGATGTAATTTATTAAGGCATTATCGATAGGTTTCAAAATAAATGAATAATTAATGAAGAAGTATCATTGACGTAATTTTTAAAGATAAACTATTTGATTCATTAGGAAAAACTGTAAATAAACAATACTATTCTATTAAATTTCAGGGTTAAAACTGTAAAACCTGAAAATTATTTTACTAATCAATTTATTATATCCATACTTAATATGAATAATTCTTAACGTTATTTGTTAAATATTTATATTAAATTTTTTAGTCAGTCTGACGTTATTAACATAATTTATGGTTGTGCGCTCTATGGCACTTTTATTAAAATTTCATTATGGTTAAAAATTCTATAAAATTAGAAATTTCATAATAATTAAATATATATACAAGAAATTAATTATTTATCATAAATAATTTTATATTATGTAATTTATAGTTAAAAAAGAACTAGAATTATTTAAGATTAATAAAAAGTAGATAAATTTATTTTCGATTTAATAAATATTTCAATCCATAAATATTTTTCTATTTTTTTTAATGTGTATAAATTTACAATTTACAATAAAGTTTATAAATTAAAAATATTATATTTAAATTTAGTGGTAATTATTTTAATTTATTTTTCTCTAATAAGTTTGTATAAGCATGAAATATATTCTAATTGTATAATCTTATTTTACCACTAATTAACTTGGGCGTGGAAATTATTCACAATTTAATACGTATATAAGAAAATGAAGAAACGTCCTTGAAATAACTAAATATAGGTAGAGCATGATTTAATTTGAAACTACGTAAAAAATCTCGTTTCATAGATTGCGTTTTCCTGTGTTTCGTATACATGATTTTGATACTGCGTGTAATTTTTACCAATTATTTCATAAATTTTGTTTTTTACCTTAAATGAACTTCAAGGTTTAAAAAAATATATTTGAATATGCTTATTTTGAAACCTCTATTTACACATTAAAGTAGTTACTATAAATATGAAAAGTATTTCTGGTTAATACATTAATACATACATTTTTCGTTTGAATGCTCTCATAAATCTTTATTAACGCTGAATGATGCGTAATGAAAAACAAATATTATAAAATGATGTAATTATACCCATTAAGAATGTAAGATATTGATACGTATTTTAAAAATTGTGAGGTGATTTTTTGTTCGTTGAATATCTAAGTGGTGAAATCGCAGTCTTAAAATATATATGACATTCCCAGAAAAGTAGCCACGTAAATATATAACAGTACTTGCATGATGCCTCTTTAACACTATGACTGGTCTTAGAATTTACTAACAGTGGAAACTATGCCAAAATTCTAATTAATATTTTTACTGTATTTTACATTATTCATTTTAGTATAAAAATATCTTTTCTCTATAATATCAATAACAAACGGACTCATTTTTATTTTAATTATATTAAAATACATCGTTTGAAAAGCATATGAATTGTAAAAATTTGTTCAATTGCTTTTTTTTACGCATAAAATGTAATATATTCTTATAATTCTCTATATTAACCGAAAAATGTGTATTATATTAAGTATTTAAAAAATTTAAATACGTAGCTTTAATAATTTAATAATTATTTATAAAAAATGTTTGGAAACTTGATTGAAATATCATCGTTTACAGCATTGCATAAATATGCAATATTGAAAATAGTGAAGTTACGAATTTAAAGAAAATAAACTCAATAACACTTCGTGTTATTGTGAATAAAGTTAACGATAAGATACAAAAATCAACTTTTATCATACCTCAGTATTTACACCACTTCTCATAAATTTTAAATCCAAAGTCGCATAAATAATTCTTATTCAGTTAGATCATCGTTGGAATCATTTTCTGTGATAAAGTTGCCAATATTATAATTAAGACGGGTATGATGATTGAACAAAAATAAAGATGAGGTTTTCGTCATTGATAGCCAATCGTTTGCATCCCAAGGTCAAATGTTTATACAACACACGGAAATATAACCTCGATTTTAATCTTTTCCAATAGGGTGTCATTGATACAGGTTCTCCCATTTTATTTTATCGAGTTTCATTGCAAGGTTTTTCATCATTTTCATTTGTTTTTTTTTGATACATTTGTTTTTCCCTTATTTATAAATATAACATATGCTTTGTAAGTGAAAGTAAATGTTGTCGGATTTAGATAGAATAACAATAGAATAATTTCAATTTATGCAATAATTATTATGAAAGCAGGGAAAAATAAATTTTTTAAATAAATTTCTGCTTAATAAATATTAATGGTATACCGATAATAACTAAATAAAGGAGAAAAATCCTAACAGGTAATACACATTTGATTGAATTCAACCTAAAAGATAATACTCGATTGTTAATATTTTGCATCAGTAAATTAATGTGTTTAATTAGTAAAATATTTAATTAGTAAAATATTGTAATATTGTTTTTAAAATTTTAATGTAACTAAAAATTAAAATATAAACCTGATAAAATATCGATCAATTTTATCCGTGAATATTTACATTGTAATAAACGAATTAGTACATAAGGTATCTCTTACTAGAATTTCAAATGTAATTTTGTGCAATTCGCTCGTTAAATTAATTACATGGAAGCGGTAGAAAGCACTCTTAGAAAAATGTCTGCATCGACACTATTTGTTTTAGCGAAATTTGGAAGTAATACGAACCACTTGTGCAAGCTTAAGAATCCCGGTCCATGATTTGCAAAAGGATGTATTTATCGCCGATGGACTTCCAGTTGTCACTGTTCGGGTTTGAATAGTAACCGAGTGCGACATGATTGGTTTCTAATTATCTTCTGTAAAAATATTTAAATTTAACAAGAAATATCTTCGTCTTAGAATAATCGTTATTGTTCGTAATAATTATAGCGGTGAATACTCGAGTAGTGGTTTTCATCGAAAATGGAAATAATTCATTAAAAATAAAATGTACGTTCGAGTAGACACTAATAATAACCCGATATAATATAGTGTCATATTACATTTATAAGGAAATGATTCTAAATTTTTAAACGAAAAATTGCAAAAGGAATATTTAATCGAAAATAGAGTATTCAGGAAAGAATTTAAGAATCATTCATTTTAATCCGAACTAATGTAAGTAAAATAAGCTAATTAAAATAAAAATAAAACGACTTCGGAACATATTAACCTGAACTTATAAAAAAGGGGGTATGAAGTTTTTTATCGAGTATCGCAATTACCGCGTGTTTTAAAGCGCGCGTTAAATACCAAAAAAATAGCCCAATAAAAGAAACATTAATCCAACGTACAAAGCAATTAACGGCGACGACAACAACAACAATGATGGGCTTAACCCCTCTTAGAGCAGTGTATTCGCTCGGTGACCATACGCTAAAAGAGCACAAGGCCAAGAAACTTCCACGATGACCCACATTTTTAGCAAAGGCGCACGACGCATGTTGTTTCTCTCGATCCGTCTTGCTGTCTCGCTCTGTCCGTTTCAGTTTTCCGTCCACTCATCTCACTCTCGTTCACTCATTCTCATTCGTTTGGCAGTTCGCAAATAAAAATAACTTCAACGCGTGCACCATGGGCTTGAAAAGGATAGCGACGTCGACGGCGGCATGGACGGCGGCATGGACGGCGGCATGGACGGCGGCATCGACTGCGGCATCGACGGCGACGGCTTCGGAGCCTCCGTCGCGCGATTTTTCTTCAACGCCCTCGACGAGAGCTTTCCCGTTAACGTGTTACGTGCCTCGACTCCCTCTAATTTTTCCAATCCCAACCGTAGATTTATCCGCGCGGCCACGGCCAATAACAAATATTTCTGCATCTGTTGCGCATACGTATTCGTATTTATGTACGAGTTTTATTCTTCTTTTACATCGACGAAGATATATTTTTTACTCCAAATTTTAAAATTGTATCTTATTCAAAAAAACCAAAATTTATAAGTAATTTATTATTGTCGAATCTAGTTTTATTTATGCGGGATAAAAGGATCAACCAATCGATAAGCGATGTGCAATTCGAAGAAAAATAGTTTTTCATATTTAAAGTTTATTGATAATTCATGACTATTTAGTTGTAAACTATTTTATCTCTTATGATAATAGAGCTTAATTGTGTTCGAACAATACTTTTTGATCTATTAAAGATATCAAATTTGTTTTTAGTAAAATTTTTTAGATAAATATTGTACTAATTATATTAAATTATTGTTGAGTACGTGCTTGAATATAACGAAGCCGTGTTTCTTAAGTATTCGGTTATCGCGCATGCATTAATTCTATTAAATACGACGTATATATTTTTTTACACGGTAAAATGTACAGAACAAAATTTTCATCAATTATTTCCTTCTTTCTATAGAGTTTTTTGCAACGATATTTTTAAATGCATTTAATTAGATTAAAGACCATTATTAATTACCAAAATAAAATATTCGCGAGAGAGTCGCAAAAAGAATTACTAGAGTCGAATACCGCAAACTCAGCGATACTAATAAACTCTTAACGTATTAAAAATTACGATTATCGTAGCTACAATTTTACTTTTTGAATAATTTGTTGATACTACGCGTAGCGTACATCTTATTACAAATATTATATAATTCGTCATTTACCATTAAAAATTCAATTTTTTCATACGATGTTGGCATCTTTATCGTAGAAAGAACCTTCGAGCGTTGTAAAATTATCGCTCTCGAAATATACATGGTTACGATGAACAAAGCAGAGTTATAAAGTACCAAACACGCAAGTGCAACTCAGCCCTTGACACCATAAACGACGTAAGGATAAAAATTATATTTACGAAAATAACTTTAGAAAAAGAAAGAAATAGTTTTGAAGAAAAAGGAAGCTTGCAATGCGATTTCCTCGCCCACTTGAGCGATGACGCACCCATAAATCGATATTCGCGGCGCTAGTGTCCCAAGAGATCCGTAACGTACAACTTTGTACGCACTTAAGATACAAACTTTCACTTTTTACCAAGCCGAAATCTGGGCTTTACCTTGTGCGTTCTTTCTCTTTATACCATAAATGATTTTCCTCCAGTGTCTGACGCACGTCCGTACGTCTGCGACCTCTCGATTACTTAATCGAACGACCTTCTCGGATATCGGTTATCGTTGGAATAAACAATGGCATCGTTAATTTTACGCTCAAAAAGATATTCTTCTCGGGAAAAAAGGATTTTCTGGTTAAATAAACCACGAGCGCTCGAACAAACGCGTATATTTTTTTAAAACAAATTTATCGTTATATTCTATATTCCCCGATAAGGAAGCTCCTTTAGCCACCAAATTTTTTACGATTTTTCAAAAATCAAATTGCAAAAGTTGATTTATTCGCGGAATAAGATTGATTTTTTAAGAGATTAAAGAATATCTTAAACTCTATTCGAGATGTAATTATAATCGCTTGTAGATCCGTTTCGAAGGTTAACTTAGTTTGATTTAACCGTTTCTAATCGCACCAACGAGTAGTTCTTAAAAGCATCGTAGCTCGAACGGTGAATTTAAACGATTAAGAGGTTTGCTCGAATCCGATTATCCTTAAGTATTCAGACGTATTAAGATTTCTTTAAGAACTAGAATTAAAAGTAGATGAAAAGACGCGAGTTTCCCGCGAGAAGTGCTCATTGGATTCTCGGTCTATCTCTAATATATATCTATATTTTCTCGGCACCCGAATTCAGAAAAATTCCTATTTTAACGATTTGAACGATCCGTTGACCAAGAGAAAAATGTTTTCGTACCGTAACCGAGCGCCGCGAGTCTTTACACGAAGGCTATATCACCGGAGCTATAGCTCGCGTCATCGAACTCATTGTATTTTTAGAAATAAATCATGCTGAATCAATAAGAAGTATCGCAAACTAGAGCAGCGTTAAGGCGTTACGGCGTTACGGAGTTACGGCGTTACGGCGTTGTAGCGTTAAAAATATTTTATCGCGCTTGCTGTTTAACGACCCCTCTGGTACAATAAAAAAAAGTTCATTTTGCGTAAGAGACCGGCGAAACAGCAAACGGCAAGGCCAAAGCTTCGGACGAGCTTCGAAATCGGATCCCCTCCGTTTTCGCGCGTTAAAAGCGCTCGAGAGCCGCTATCGAAGTCAACGGGATGAATCTTCGCGGGGAAATCGGAGCCGCGAGCTTTTCGGTTCGGTGTAGATCCGTTCAAAACATGTGCGCACGCGCTCACCGAGTCGCCGGCTATTTTGGTCCGTTGATCTCGCGTAAACAAACGTCGCAGGTAAGGAGGAAACGACGCCGCCAAGGGACTGACTAACCTTGATCGGTGCGACGAGGTTCGCTCGAAAGCTGGTGCGAAGCTGGTCCGAAGCTGGTCCGAAGCTGGTCCGAAGCTGGTCCGGGGTGCGTGAGATGTCGATGTCCGCGTGTATAGCGCGGAAAACCAGTCGATTCGTCGTGGCTGCTCGAGTTTGACTGAGAGGAGGAAAAGGCGCCGGACGTCGCGCTGCTCCCTCGTTCGCTCGATGACGTCACCGATGATATCATCCTACGCAGTCTCGTTCTCTTCCTCTCTCGCTCTTTCTCGCGGCGCGTACACTCTTCGATTTCTCTCTCTGTTTTCGTTCTCCCGGTATTACGCTTAACCAGTCCGCGAAGACGATTCGCGGGATAATGGAAGGTCGCCACGGGCGAGGACGCGAACTCCCAAAAAGACGCTGCGCTTCTCCGGTCACTCCCAGACGCGATTGCAGCACGAGTAAACATTCGCTTTAAAAACACTTTGATTCTTAGACGAAGAACGGTTAGATCACATTGCGAGTTCGGTTATCCTAAGGGGAGGTACGCAAACATCCTGGCTGTTTATCCTTTTAAATTGACTAAATATTTTTTATTACTTTATATCCCAACTTTGATATTTAAACCTTTCTACGAATAAAAGTTTGTTTCATATAATAAAACTTGTTTTTATCATTTTTTTTTATAGTGAATAAACGTTACCTTCGACTTTTCACGCGTTTTCAAATATTTAATATTTCAATAATTTTTTAAAAAGCTTTTTCACGTGATTTAAATTTTAATGTAAAACAAACATCGCTCAAAAATTTTCGCTCTAACTTTATTGCGATCGAAAAATTAAGTTGTAGAAATAAAGTATTAAAAAACCACTTTTTAAATTAACTTACGATACAACTTGCACCTTATTACTTATACTTTATTCAAATAAAGCCATTAACGAAAGATTAATAATTTTCTATGCTTTTTTTTTACAAATATCGTTTTAAAAAATCCATTGTTTTTAATTAAAATTTTATTAAAAAAATCTTTCTGGTGTTTTTAAAGAAATTTTTAGAAAATATTATATATTGATTAGATTTTATTTAATCAATTTTGTAATGCATTGATCTAATTTATTCAATATTAAATAATACGTTTGAATTTCAATAAAAATAAAATAAAAGCATGATTCACCCGATAGCTAATATTTTGCTTTTGTATTTTTTCACGTATTTCATAATATAGTATTAAAAAAATACTAATTTAAGATTTTATAAAAATCTGAGACAACCTTAAACAAATATCATTCTTTTTATATTAGTTTTTAAAGAATAATAATAGTAACAATAATGACGTTTTAATAATAAAATGCAAGAAACGTATTTTCAAAAGTAATTTAAAATAAATTAATTAAAGCCTGTATGTATGTAATCAAATAAGCGAACTTTCACATTATTTTATATCTTTCGTTTAAAATAGTGACAAATTATGCATGGAAAAATTTAATACTTTATAAAATATTTTACTTTATTGTATTTTCTATGTATATTTTTTATTAGATAGTAACTTAAAAAAGAGTTAACTTATTATAGTGTTTCAAATGATGTATTTAACTTTTTTATACTTTTTCTTTTTGAAAATTTCTCCATACCGTTGCGTTCGTAGTCTAATAATAGTCATGATATTTTCGTTTTTCTTTGAAGATTTTACATTATGTGGCAAACCAAAAATTATTTCGAAAACAAGAAAACCAAATGATCCATTTCACTATAATTTTATATACGATATTTATTTTTTAGTGTAATTTGAATCTAAAAATCTAAAACTCCTTATATAAATATAAATATTTGGTACAATGTAATTTAGATTCTATTATCTATTTTTAAATTATTAAGAAATTATGAAAAATATATATAACCTAAATATTTTATTATAATACATGATTTAAAAACTATGAAAATATTTTTATTTAACGTGTATAATTGAAATATTTATAATTTATAATGGTCTGTATGTAAATATCATATGATTGTGTTACATTTTTATTTTATTTTGTTTTATACCATTATTGTTGAAATGACTGTTATAAATAATAAATTAAAATCTATAAAAACAAAAGAATAATGTAAAACGCTTGTAATTTTAGTACTAGTATATTCCCAAAGAATTTATCTTACACAAAGTACAGTATTCATATAGAATTTTTATATTACTATTATTTCTTAAAATGAAAATAATTTACGTAAAATTATTATTAGTATATTATCTAATAAATATATAGGATTATTCATTTATTTATTTGTAAAGATTAAACAATCAATATTTTTCAAATACGTGTATAACTGGAATCTGTTATAAATACCTTTAATAAACAATTTGTAACTATTCCGATATTAATTATAGAGTTTTGAGAAAATTATTATTATTATTATTGTTACTACTAGAAAAAAATTTTGAAAAATTTCTATTCTGAATTTTCAAATTTTTATTTGTATTTTATTCTGTAATTATTTTTTCTTAATTTATTTAAACTCGAATTCTATATTTTATAAGACTTAAAAAGAAAGAAAGTCCGTTTTATTCTTTTTTAAGATAATTATATCAAACAGTTAATGATAATTTCTTTGTACATAAAATAATAAAATAAAATAAAAATTGTAGAATATGTATAAATTTTATACTTAAATATGTAAAAAGATGGATTAAAATATACAATTTTTACAATTTTAATTTTTTTTATTATCTACTTTGATTTTAGGCTTAGAAATATTTTAATTAGAGTAAAACCTAAATTAAAATTTTTAAATTAAAAAATATAAAAAATTGTTTTTACACTTGACTACGTGCTTCATAGATTAATACTTATAATTTTAAAAATACTATATAATAGTATCCTAGGAATAATTTATTAACGTATAAAATTGATGTAATATAAACACATCCTAATAATAAATAAATGAATAATTTTTATTTGTTGATAATATTAATATCTATTCAAATGAAAGTAGTTTACGTGAATATGTGATAAATAAATATAGCATAAAGATTTAATTTTTAATTGTATAACACTGTAAATTAATTCTCATTTGTATCAATATTCTTGAAAATATTCATCAGGTTATGTATAAGAATAAAAAACCTTATTTGATAAAGAGAATATGTATTTTTCTTTAATATCATTTGAACAAAATTAAAATTCTATAACAAATTAGGTTACAGAATATAAATCTACAAACTTATCATATCTTATAATTCGCATAATATTTGATAATTTACTATTTGCAATGTAGATAAAATTATGGTATTTTACATATTTAATTATGTTTTGTAGCTTAAAACAAACGTATTTAAATTGATGTACCCATAAACACTTAAATATAAGTTGTAATATCAAAAAAATTTCTCTTATTAATTGTAAAAAATTAGGTTTTAGTTTAATTTAAATTTAAATTGGGATGAAAATAATTTTATTATTTGTATAAAAATATCCATAATAAAAAATAATTATTACCGAATTTAGATAAAATTTTATAATTATTTATAGTATATAATCTGATTTATTATAAGTATTATTAAATAATCATAAATATTAGTATATTTATCCAAATGAAAACGGTATATCAAAAATTTGCTTTGAAAAAGAGCATATATGGATTCAGCGTGATAGGTAAACAATTCAATTAAAAACACAGTGATTAATCTTTTTATTTTTCAACGTTAAAATATTATTTCATGTGTTATATATTGATTTTTTCTCATGCCTTTGTTCATATTTCTTTAAATAAGGATAGCGATTCGAAAATAATAAATAGACATTCGAAGAATTATACAAAAAAAGAAAGGCTTAGCACAGTACGAATTCTTTTGATAAATTCGCAAAAGCGATACAAATATATTTTCATCGTTAATTATATGAATTTTATATTATTTTATTTTATTTTATATTAAACTTTACGATCTTTTTTTTAACAAGTAACAAATATATATAATTCTCTGTTATAGTCGATTAATTGACGTTCATCGATATTTAGTAAATGCAGCTCTCAAAACTTCCTGAAAATTTTTCACGAATCCGGTTTAGCGCATTAATTGATATTTATTTTAGAAAAGAAAATTATAATAAATTTGTACGAAAGAACAAATTAAATAAATTAGAATATATTCAGATTTTTTATGAATAATTTAAATCAAATTAACAGGATTCGTAAAATGTTTCTTTCTTATTGTCCGCTGCGCCGTCATTGTATAATCGCAAATCCCTTTTTTATTCTGTACAGTATTACACTTATAAATAAAAAAACTTACGTACGCTTAACAAAAAATAATTGTGATTGATTGACATTATAATAAGCTTGTACACTAATAATGCGTGCGCTCAAGGTTAAAAGTTCCATGTTGGCGGGTTTGTATACACCAACGTAAGGCACTCCATTAAGCGAATAAGTCAGGCTCTTTTATATGGTATATTTAATTTTTTTCTTTTGCTTTCATAATATTTTAAGTATAAAAATTGTACTTTGATAGAGTCGATTTCACAAATGTACGTAAAACAACTTATAGACGTAAAACACGCATGGGGATTATTAGATTCCCTAAATAATCTTAAAAAAAAGAGTTACAATTGTTTTCTAAAAATTTATGATAATTATCAATGGAAAAAATCAAATATGCTAATCTCAATAAACTACGCCAATACAAATGGTTTTTAAAAAGTACAATAATAACGATACACTTATTTCACTAAGGAGACAATGTTTAGAAGAATTTATAAGTAGAAAGAAAGATCCGAATTTAGTATTTAATATTTTAACCTTTTTTTCGTATACGACAACGGAAAAGCCGATATTATTTAATTGTAATAACCTCGTACAATTTAGTTTATATAATTTTAATGATAATTTTAATTAACGACGGATACAAAATTCAGTTTTTTCAATGAAGTGCTTTATTGATTTTTTTTAAATGACAAAAAAAGGGAAAAATTCGTAGGGAAAATGGCGCCTCGGAGATATCAAGGATATTTCGGTTCTTTTGACTGGGATCCTAACGTCCAGCATGAAAACCGCTCCGAAGACGCGCTGCCTCATTTCTGAAAATGTCAGAAGTATTGGCCTTACGACTCCACGTGTACTCGGCTCATTTGGGTCTTTCGTGCGTTGAACGTCTGCAATATTTCGGCGCTTCACTATTGGTTGTTTTTGTGCTCCAGATACAGGAAGTACGTACCCGCTGCATAAGCGATGGTATTAAAGATACCGAAAACCTGCAAAAAATAAGTTTTTCTTTTTAATTTAAACATTATTTTGGATTTTTTAAGTAATAAATCTTTCGATTATTATGCGATTAGTTTAATGAAATTTAATAGAATTTTTATTTTACTTGATTAAAATTACTCGAAATATTTATATCATACATACTTTTTTTAAAGTATGTTCTATTTTTATTCTGTGTATAATCATATATTATTTAAAATCCTTTTTTTTTCAATTCTATATGTAAATAAAAGTTACCTAAAGTTCTATTTATTACGCAAAAAGGTCGTTACAATTGAATTCATTTTTATGCAATGGGAAATGTTTCCTTCTAAACGAAGCCCGACTCTTAAAAGAAAAATAAGAAAAATTTTTTATTTTATTTATTCGTAATATGAAGAAATTAAATTTTTTTTAAATAACTAATTTTTTATAATATTTAAGAGACGAAGTCCATAATAAAATTATCAACGGTCATAAATTCTGATTAAAGGAATGTGAATAATTTACGTTAATAAACCAAGAACTTAACTTTAAAATGATTTGAAAAATCAGATTGTAAAATCAAGAATAACATTGATTAACTGTGTTTTTTTATTGCAAAACGAATTCATTTTAATAACTATGTATACGAAGTATGTGAATCGAAAAAAGTTATACAGTTCCTTTAATTAAAAATCTAGTATTGCAAATTTATACACTTGAAAAACTTTTAATATTATATTTTGAAAAGATTATTCACTAATTGTAAATTGTTTGGTTAATCATGAGTTCCAGAGAATCAAATTTAATTAAGTTAACTTACTCCTGCTACGATATAAGGTACCCAGAAAGCCCACGCTAATTCAGTCACAAACGCCGTAAAGTAAAGAATGGTATAAATTCCTGTATTTAACAGTTCCTGAAAGAAAACCACAGGATTAATACCAAAAATGATTACTGAAAAATAAAATTATTAAAAAATATAATTACTTAAAATAAAAATTCTCCGCAAAATTATATTAAATAATGAATAAAAAAAATAAAAGAAAAAATTTTACAAGTAATTAATAACAGAATAAAAAAAAACAAATTTACTTCAAAACTTATTTTTTATTCAATTTGAAATAAATACAAAATTCTTCTATAATTGAATTACACGATTTAAAAAGTGAAAATAGTATATAAGTTAATTCTAGTAATCTGATTTTAAATTTTCTACGAGAAAATCAGAAGCCTTCAAACGAATATAATATATTTACATTAAAAGTATATATTTCTATTTCTTAAAATAAAAATAAAGTGCGAATATATAAGTTTTTATTTTTTTAAATGTTTAATTTAAAGACTAATAAACAAAATAAAGTTTTTACTAGTATTTTATACGTTAATTAAACATTAAGTTTAAAAAATAAAAGAATACACTAGAAGTAAAAAATATATTTGTATTTCTATGATTTACCGTCAATATCCAGTTTATGGATACTTCAAGTGTTTCGCGAACTGAAAACAAATAGACGAGTGACCAGATCAAACTCAATATGAATGCTGTCACAGCGATGAAGAGGAACCAGTGACCTGCATTATATCCTGGAGAGCCACAGGCCATACAAATAATGCCCAATATCTGTAATTGAATACATTATTGTAGTAACTGCATTTGAAATTAATCAAGCAACTCTTTAAAATTAATTTAAAAACATTGATACTATTTATTGTATCATATAAATTCATGGTACTAAATTTAAATATTATTAAAATATACTCTTAATAATTTAAATAAATTATTTATGTAATTATTAATAAAAATGTTTTAAATTATATTTCACTTGACTCTAATATTATTTCATAATAAATCGATAAGTTGAAATAATTTTCTTGTAAGTTTGAAATAAATAATATTTATTTTGGTAATTGTGACTTATAAGATAGAAGAACAGTTTTTAAGAAAAAAATTATGAAAATAAAATAACTAAAACGTTTTGGCAACGCAGATTTTGCATATGGATGGAAGCGGGAAAAAGAAAGACGGTGTAAACCTTATCTTATCGTAAGTAACATTATAACAAAAACTTTGCTAAGATAACGAAATCTTTTGAGAATTTGTTTTGGCTGCAAAGATCTTAGTATAATTTAATATGAATAATGAATTGAATAACACTTCTAAGAGAACAACAAGTTTAAATATACAAGCGCTTATGATATCATTTCTTTATTTACAAAAATATTATTAATAATAAATGAATAATCGATGATGCGATCATTTATCATTTGTACAATACTACAATCAAATATTTTAAATCAGTCATAAAGCTATCATCTCGGTTGAAAATTTGTTGAAACTATAGTATATCTGTTTGAGGATTGGAAAAACTTAAATACCTAATATTTTAATTTAATGTGCTTTCTTTTGAAAATAAAAGAATTATTAATAATATTCATTATCGGTTTTAGACTAAATTAATTTGTTAATTATTTTACCAATCAATGAAGCCTGAAAAATAAATGATTTTGGTAATTTAACTTCGATACACAAAATTACCACAAAATGTAATTTATTATTAGAAAAGAAAAATTATAATATAAAAAATTTAAAAAATTTAAAAAATTTTAAATATATTTCGAATAAATATATTAAAAGAATAAAGTCATAGCAATATTTAAAAAATGTTTATTATGTAATATTTCATTACATTTTTCTTAATAAATATCATTCAATATTTTTACAATTGAACTTGCAACACAAAAATCGCATAATGCAAGTCGACATAAGCATTTACTGTTAACTTTGAATACAATAGTTACTATAGTTCCTCATTTTTACATCTACTTGAACGTGCAATGTATTCAATTACAACATGACATTTATGTGTCAAAAGAATTTTTCTCTTGAAATTAGTTCTAAAACTTTCGTCGTTCCTTAGCTCTTTGCATTCTTCGGGTACCAGATTCTATTGCCTCTTGCCAGTTGAATTGCGGTACATACAGTTTTTCATTTAGTTTTTTTACAAGTTTCTTTTTTAGCTTTTGATATTCCACCTCATTTTCAAGGCTGACCTTATTTCTTGAATTCGAAGTTGCTTTACTCGTGTCCTTTGTTTCGGTCATGTCTTCATTGAATAATGCTTCAGGAATCTTTCTGGCCAAGTACTTTTGCAGAATTTCCTTGGCCCGTGTAAGTTCTATCATTGTTTTCCATGAATTTGCTTTGCGCTGCTCCTCTAGGATGGCAACTGGTTTTCTTTTCTCTTTGAGCTCAGATGGCACGAATCCCTTCCTTTGAAGAAGTATTATCTCGGCGCGTTTGTGTTCCATTTTTCGCCATAAAACCGATTTAGACAATTGTCGTTTTGTTAGCTTCTTTTGAGCTTCTACTTGGGTTAAAATTTCTTGCTCCTTGAAGAATAAAAGGAAGTGTTTTCATTTTCAATTTTTACTACAAAAAGAATAATACTAGAAAGTGATATTGTCTTAATTCTACATTTAAAATATATTTAAGTGCATAAATTAAAATAATTTTGTATGAAAAAAATTTAAGCTGAAATTAAACAATTAATTTAAAAAATTTATTAATCGAACTATTTTTATGATGAAAAGTTATTAGAGCTAATTTCGCTAAACTTTATAAAAATACATAAACTTTATAAAAGTGTAACGTTTTACCGACTTTATAAATACAAATAATATTTTTAATAAAACTATAATTATAAACTGTATAAATAATGCTGCTTTCATCAAGATATATAAGTATATATAATTTATTTTTTAGTTTACTGTATTTAGAATATTGCATTGAAAATTTTAAAATAATCATTTTTTTCATAGGTAACAATTTTCGGTAAAAGAATTTTTTTACGAATCTTCGTAATGTAAGCTTATTTTTAACTTTAAATAAAGTAAAATTTAACTTTGCCCCAAATTTTTTTTTCTATATTTCTTAATAATTATATATTAATGATCGTTTAAATAAAAAAGAAGATATTTCAAATTAAATTTCGTTTTACCCTTAAAAATCGTTCGCGTGCCTCTTCATGTTTTCTATTAGTTTTGCTCTGTTCTCTCTTTGCTTTACGCTCTAATGCTATGGGATCTTGCTGTAAGCATTTATTTTGCCAATGATGAAAGTCATACTTGCGTTTCGTTTCACGCCATAAAAATTCCTCGAGCCATTCGATACGCTCCAGGTTTTCTTCTACACTATTTTCGTTCGGTTCGATAAAGATTCGTAAGATTGAAGGACCATCCAATACAGCCAACAGATTTTCATGAATATTTGGAGCGCTTGGGTACACGTATGGCGTCAACTTTACAGATACAATATAAACAATATTTAAAATATTAGTGTGAATTTAACTTAACTAGTTATGATGTGCATAATTGTACTATTTTCGTTGAAAATTAATAGGAAATAAGTTACTGTCATAATATATTTATGCATATAATATTTGAATAAAATTAGTCTTAAAAATAAAATAATCTTTGTAATTTAAATTGAAATGACATACAATATATGTCAAAATTAACGAAAAAAACTATTTGAATTTTCGTGTTTTGAGGTATATCAAAACTATATATTCTTTTCTAAATAGTAGATATTAAAAAATGTCGTATAAAATATGAGATGATTTAATATTATTTTATTTTTTAAGCTCCTCAATGATTCAAAGTTTTAATGTTTTTAAAAGTAAAAAATTTCTTTTATTTAAAATCAATATCTATTAATTATAATTAAAAGTTTATTTAAATATAAGTACTTTAATTAAAAGAAATTCATATCAAAACTAATTGATACGAAGATATGAAATATTAAATTTTATTTTATTTACAAGTTAAAATATATAGTATATATTTTAGTTGTATTATAAAATGACACTTAATACTTAAAACTTGAATTAGAATTAAAATTAAAATAAATAAAAAATAGCTAAATGATCGATCTATACATTGCAAAGATAATTTTATCATATTTAAAGTTACAATAACATTCTTGAATTTTAAAATTGTGTCACTCTACTAGAAATGTTAAGTTTGTAAGTAAGACGCACCTTTTCAGAAATCATTTGTAGAAATACCGGTTCATCGCATTTCTCCTTGAGATCCCACAATTCGAAGCATCCGTCTAACCTAGTCAAGATAAATATCCCTGATCTACCGCTCCAACATCCTTCACCATATCTAGATTCTTTGGATCTTCTTTGAAAAACAGGCGCATTTGGAAAGTCCTCTTTCCATATAGCAAACATTCGCCCGCCCACAGTAAGAAAAACATCGTCTAAATAAGGTGACTTTGTCATCGTTCTGACAATTCCATCATGTACGCAAGATCTTGTTAAAATCTGACAAATTTCATAATTTGTTACGTCGACTTTCGTGATCTGCCCTTCCCAGGAACAACATAATACTTCGCCCAAAACCGTTCCTATAAAAACCTTTCTTAACCTCTCTAAATCAGACCTATCGCGAATATTCATATTTGAGAATTCTTCGCTTCTAGCTAGAACTAAATTGAAACACGTCACTTCAATTCTCGAAAGAATTTTTTCATTCGACTCTTCAAAAAGTAGCTGATAAATCGGGGAGATAGTTAGCTGCACTGAAATACACATTTTGGCAGGAGTTGATAAGGATCTAGGTAAACACCAAAAGAAAATAGATCCATCTCTGGAAGCTGTTGCAAAATACGGCTTTGGTTTCTTTTGGGAATTAGAGCACATCTTCTCGAAATTGCCATCAGATTTAATATAACACCACGGTGGCAGCCATTGAATACTGACAATACTGAGTTTTTGAGCATTCTTAGTAGATGTAGCAATTTTAGCTTCCTTAGTAATAGAGTCCTTATTATCACTGTCCCTTTAAAATTTTTTATGAAGAATAAATAAAAGTGTTATTAAATAATTTCTTTCATTCATAACTACATACGTTATTTTTAATATTCATAAGATTGAATCACTTAAGTATCGGATATAAATTTTTATTTTTAATATACAAGATTTATTAATTTATGATTCAATTTTTTAATTTAAGGTTTGTATGTTTAGATTATTTTTATATTCTAATATATTTTTTAAAAAATGAATAAATCTTTTTTAAATAGCAGAAATATAATTTTTTTAATTGGAATTTTATGGTTTTGTCCGACATGGGCAATAAAATATCCATGTGTGTTTATATAAAATATGAGCCTTACCTTATTGGAAATAAGCTTTCTTATAATAACGTATACTTATAATAAAGAAAAATCTTAAATTCATATTTTTTCATTTACAATATATTAAAAAAGAATGTTTAATAGGAAATGAATATTAAATTTATAACTTCGCCTTCTCGATAACGCTATACAATTTATATTCTATAATAAAGGAAAGCTGCAAATTCTTTTTGTTTATAAAATAACTATAATCAATGGTATAATATGTTTAATTTATAAAGACTTGTTTATATTATAAAAAAATTATACATACAATGATAAATTATCATGTTTACTTTCTTCATCTAAAATCCAATGCTTATTAATTTCCCAAACAACAACTTTCCCATCTAAACAACCTCCGATAATGATGTCGGTATAATTTTTCAGTGGACAAAATGATATTGTAGAGACTGTTTCTTGGCAATTCAAAATCTTTTTTGGTCACAATGGACTAAGTAAAGACCATATGATAATTAAAGAAGAAGAATGTTTTAAATTTTTGTTTGAATAAGTACAAATGATAATATTATTTAATTCACAGTGCCAAGAAGCAGATAATAAATATTTGTCTTTGATCGTTTTGAAGTCGACTAGACTCACTTTTTCATAATAACTTTTACAAGATTCCGTTAATGCCGAAAAATTTTTATTTTTGTTTAAATTCACTGTATCATTTGTGTGAAGATTTATAAATATATTACACATAATAGCATCGATTATTTCATTCAAGTAACTTTTAAAGAAAGTATTCAGTTTTTCCCACTCCATTCTTTTTTTCTCTTTTATCTGTAACTCTTCTTCCGTCATTTCTATTCCTTTTTCTTCCTTGTTTTCATTACGGCTGTTTTTATCACCTTCTTCGTTGGAATTTTCCTAATTAATAAATTTATTCAATAATAATAATATTTATATATAAAAATAAAAAATAGTAAAATTTATACACTAAGTGCATATAAAACAACAGTTCGATCAAATAAATGTTTACTAAAAAGTTATATATAAATAACTGAATCTTATTTTTTATTTTAATAATTTAAATCTTGTATTTTATTTTATAGTTTGTATTATATACTAGATATAATTATTGGGTGTATCACCTCTTCGTCAGGTTCCTCTTGTATCCAGATATTCTGAAAATCAACCGGTATCTCGAATTCATACTCCGTCGACATATTCTTTACTTTTGCTAAGTAAGTCTGAGTTTCTGCATCTTTACTTAGCAGATTGGTTTGACAAGCTTCCGTTTTCAATAAAAAAAAAATATTTTTTACATTTTCGGTAGGTAAGAGCTCCAAGTAACCATCTCTCGCATCGGCAGAAGTGCGATCGGATAGTTGTTTCGGATAGCAAAGTATCGAAGCTGGAAGACATACATCGATCTCGTATAATGGCCTTGACACACGCAGGAAACTCTCACTTAGTTTGTCTATGGTTTTCTGGTCCTTCCATGCTCCAGCTTTCTTTATTATTTTATTTTGTGCGATTTTAAAAAAATTCATTGTAATAGAGCGATTATACGAGATGAAGGCCAACGTTGTTTTCTCCGTAAGGCAAATTATGAAGTCTCCTGCGATAAATAGAATGAAACTGTATACTTCACAATGTTTCTTTATTTGATTTACTTTCATTGTCTTTATAAACGTTAATGTATCTTTTTCAACGATCAGCGTAGAATTGTTATTGGATTTTTTTTTATTAAAAAAGTTTATTATAGTAATTGTTTACGTCAAAAAGTTTATACAAAATTGACAAAAAATTAGTGTAAATAGTATTAAAAATATGTTTTTAACCTGGATCTGAAATAATTGAACAATTTTATTTTATTTTATTTTGAAAAAAAATTTAAATGTTATTTATTATGTATTAAAAACTTCTTACAATTTCTTTTAATAGTTTCAAGGAATAGATAAAATCTATATACTAATTGTTTTCTAAATAAGAATTATTTATTATTGTATAGCCTTAAATTAATTCTTGTAATTTCTATATTGCCTCTAAATATATAAAAGCTTAAGTAATTATTATTTCATTATATGAATAATTATAATATTAAAATTAAATTTAAATTTCATGCACACGATCTCGTATTTTTCTTAAACGAAATTCACTAACCAGATCCATCGTCTTCTATTCCTCTGCATGTGTAACCAAGTAATATCTTAGTTCCACGAAAAGAAAAAACTTTTTCGACCAAGTGACACAAAGGCGAATTCGCTTCTTGTGAAATTTCATATAGTATTTCTCTCGAGACGAACGCATATGGACACTCAAGAAATACGTCCTCGTTGATAACGCATCGAAGGCGTTTCTGAATTTCTCCCGTTAATTTGACGAGTTCAACATCTTCAATTTTCGCAATTAACGGAGAACGATTTAATCCAATAATTTGGTCTTTCTTCGCTTCTTCAAACATTGTTACCTACTACCTTGCAAAGTGTCGGACTTTAGGTAAAGATACTTTTAACTTATTTTAATCGATCAAACAAGCACGTATCTAAGCTACGATAAATTCGTTGAAGAAATTTTTTGAAAATAAAATATTAGATTTCCTAATCAAAAGTAAAAAAATTAACAAAACATTTACTCGTTGTTTTTATATTATTTGTAGTGTGAAATATATTATTAAAAAAATGTATATTTTTATTAGGCAAATAACACGAGGAATTCAAAATTTTTCTTTGTTAAAGAATTTATACGTGTATTCTTAATTGTTTTCAATTTTATGTTATATTTCAACCACAAGGAGTTAATTTCATAATTTTACGAGAATTACCCACTTATCGTATATCTGATGCTTATAAATCGATACATTGTTTATTAGACTGAAATAAAGATTGTCAATTGTATGCATGAATACATTCAACAAACAAATTTAAATATTTAAATTTACTATATGTATAGTTACTTTATTATATATTGAAATATAATCTGTATTGTTGTAGTTATCTTTATATAATATTTTTGTACCGAAACACAAAAAATAATGAAGGTAACAGTTTATAATAATTTTGTATTTGTAATTAAATTAATAACAATAAAAATTGATATATCACTATACAAACATTAAATGTAAACCATGTATAATCATAATGTTATACTTAATCGGTAAATTAAATTGCTTGGAAAATTACAAGTACTTTTTCATTTTTAAAGTATTTTTTTACAATAAGAAATAAAAATAACTTTTTATTTTCGATAATACGTTGTGCTTTAACGCAAACTATTATTATTACAACCACATAACAAAGTGCACTAAAATATGCACCTGTTCATTTGGTCACCTGAAAACATGTAGGTAAAACATCACTGGTTTAATGAGAATATACAGCATCGACAATGACGATAATAAAATGCGTCATCGTGAATAAATTAAAGAAAATCTTCCTATATAGCTCAAGAACCTGCTGGTAATATTGACGAAGTAAGAGAGAAAGGAAATGGGAAGAAGAGAGAGGTGCCGGATACGTGTGGACTTGATGCAGTTTGCTTATAGATGCAATCCGAAGCCAGAAAGCGGATAGCTGGAATGCCGGAACTCAGCGCCGAGGCGCGAGTTGCAAACTTGGATAAAGATTACACTTTCACTGAGCGCACGCGAAATTGAACTCTTTAATGTATTTCTATGATATTATCTTGAAGGCACGACTCAACTCGATTAGAGCAGTTCTTCATCGTGGCATATTTTATTTTACAATATAATTTCATTACTTTCATTGTAAACAAAAATTCAATATCACTCTAATGGTTACATTTAGATGCAATGTAACTAAATTTATTTGCTATTTGATTAATTTTTGATGTTAAATATTGCATCTGAAGAAGAATTAGTTAATATAATGATAGTAGACTAAGAAAAAAAATTATTTTTGAATAAATTTTTCATTTATTGCAATGTAATATAAATATGAGAATTACTTACGTATGGTGATAATTAACATAACTAAAATACTTTGCGGTACATTGATTTATACATTATAAAACTTATTATAATTTAACGGTAAGTATGTTTTTAAAATAAAATTTTAAATTAAAATCCATTATTGATATATCAACAAAGTTGCATGAAAATATTCTATTAATTAATTAGTAAAAAGCAGAGAACAGAGAATTGTATATCGGAAGATACAATGTATGATATTTCATTTTTTTATACCTTTTATTAATTGAATTTCTCAAATAAGAATTAAATCTATTTTAACTTATTTAAAATAAGTTTAATTGAACGAATAATAATAGACCGAATTGAAGCGTATAACGTGAGCCTAAAGTCTATATACGATCTATGAATGGAAAAAATAAAATTTTAAACTTAAAATAACGAGGATAAAAACAGGTAGCTATTCTAAAGAAGTATATATATAAATAGAAAATAGTATAATATACTACTATAAATACTTAGTTGCTATTTAAAATATGATTTTTAAAATAAAATACTAATTTCATAAAAGCTATAGAATTACTTATGTATAAATATTTATTTTAAATGCATAAGTTTTGTATAAATAAATTTTTATAAAGAAGTTATATAACAATAAACTTTTTATAAAGTTTATTTATTTGATATAAATAGTAAAAAATCATAAAAAGTTCAAATAGTTTTAAATTCAATATAGAATTCTTTATTGTAAACTAAGAATATATTTATGGTAAAATAACTAAGTAATTAAGTACGAAAATATTTATATTTATAATGAATGAATCAATTAAAATACATCAATCATTGAATTTAAACATCTATTTAGGTGTTTAACGTATTGGAATGTCACAAAACTATATATAAATGTTATAAAAAGAATAACCAACACAAAACCCTTCAAGATCTTGTTGCATCAATTCTGAAGTAATTAATTTTAGCATATCATTTAAAACGTGTTGAGAAAAACTTATTCTATTTCTCTAAATTAACAAGAAAAATCAAGAATTTTTTTATCCGTGTAAATTATTTTTATGTTATAAAAAATTATACGATTTTATCTTTGAAAGTATATTATATAAGATATAGATTAACATAAAAAATAATATGCGTTTTAATTGGTAATAAAATTATCAAAGAATAAAAATCATGCAGGTAATTATCATTTTTTTACGAGTCAATTAAACGTAAAACTGTATTATAATAAAAACATTGTATGAATAATGCTATTTTTATTTCGTGATTATTCTATTTTTAATTCATATATAAATTGTTCTTTTCCTTTAGATAAATATGATAAAATTAAAAAAGAAACTTTAAATTTAATCTTATTTTTTTCATATGAAGATTTTAACGCAATAAATAAGAAACATCGTTGCACTTTGTATATAAATACAACGAAACTTGGAATCATCACTTCAGGTTTTATACGAAATAAACGAATTATAAAATGTATGTTACCGATATTCCTAGTTTTAGTAAACCGAGAACATTGTCCTAGAAATTTTATCAACTTCTAAAATAGGTTAAAACGTATAAAAACAAAACTAGATATTATACGGTATAAATAGTTATAAAATATGTTTTAAACTGGAAGGCGATGGCGTGATAGTGAGAAAATGGCTTACGAACATCAGCTCTAAAAATAGGAGAAAAGAACATTAGTCAACTAGGGTCTCCCTGTTTTTTCGGGGCTTATATTTGGACTGAATTTTGTTTTAAATCTTTTTTTATCATTATAAAGACCATCAAAAATTTATAGTTTATAAAATAAAAATTTTCTAACAAAGTTGCAATTAACCAACTTTCGTAAATATTATTTTAAGTATACATACTTTTTACGACCCTATTCATTGTAGGGCACAATTTTATTTATAGGATACTATATATTATCATTTAAATTGAAAAAAGTTCAATTTAAAATATCAATTTATCTTAATAAAATATATAAATACAGATAAATATAAATCGAACAATATCGAAAGTAAATTTTCAATTTCACTATTTTGTATAACCCCATAATTTGTGCTATATTTAATATTTACAGAATTAATTAAAATAAAAATATATTAATCAGATGAATTTATTTAAGAAAGATAAGTTAAATCAATTATAAAATTGTTTTGGTTCTCTTTTGGTATTTGAACCTAAAAAATTGTTTGAAAATATATCGTAAGCTGATGACACAACGGAACATTACAAAGCTGTCTAAGTCACAATCTGAAATATCTCGTCTATTTTAAAATATTCAAGAAATTCTATTCAATTTATCGAGGTTTCGAATCGTAAAAATTAAAAAAATTAAAATTTGTACGAGTGGGCGCATTCGAACGAATCGCATCCGTAGTGTTTGGATATAGATAAACGATCGGAGGCGATGATTTTGGACACGATGCACGAATCGTTCCGATCCTTGTCGTCGTTCGATTCTACTTCTTCTACCGAAATGCGACTTTCTTTCGGCTAATGTGCGACGACGACGACGACGACGACGACGACGACGACGACGACGACGACGACGACGACCACGACGACGACCACGACGACGACCACGACGACGGCGACGACGGCGGCGGCGTGGACCTCGCAAAAAGGAACGCGCGCAACGAGAAAGAGCCAATGACCTACATGCAATCGCTCGAAACGAGTCGCTGCGTCGCGATGCTATACTGCGTTTATGCGTGACTTTGGTGCGTCGTCTTTCTTTTTATTCTTCGTCTTCGTCGAACGCGGTCACCAGGTTTCGCCTAGTCGCAACGATTCGGACGAATCTCTCGTAGATTTCAAGGCACCGCGAGCTTTCTTTAAAATTTAAATAAACTTTGTTTCTTATTTCGTGAATTTTGAAAAAAATAAAAATGTATATTCAGGTGTTCGAAAGATTAGAGTTTCATTTTTTATTTTTTAAAACGGTATCTCGCAACGCCTTTGCTTATGACGACTAATGCGTCTACGCAAATAATTAACGTTAATTTTAATTCTAACAAAAAATATATTATTTCGCAACTAATTACGCAATGCACATGTTTTTATTAGTATCACGTATATAGTTAGCCTTTAACGAATAAATACTTATGACCGACATTCGAGAAAAAATTCTTATATCGGTCAATTTTGATAGTACTACAAACCACAGGATTAATGAGAGCGTCACCAATGAATCGTTGGACATGATACCGTTATAACTTTTTTATATTTATTTTTAATCTTGGTTTTTCTTTTCTGCTTATTTACTCACAATTCCGTTTTAATTGTATTAACTTCTTTTACACAATTAATGAAACGTTAGGAATACTTGATTTTTCTTTTAAACATAAATAAAAAACTACTTTTTAGAGAACTACGTTATTTTTATTCACGTATCATACTTTTAAAATATAATTTCATAATTCATAAATTTCAAAAATATTCTACACCTCGGAAACATTCTCGAAAAACAATTAAATTTATCATTTTGATAATTTGTGTAACAAAACACTTATATAACGACATTACGTTGATTTTTAGATTAAAAAGTACGAACATTTCACGATAATATTTATAAACTTCATAATTTGTTAATTGCATCAAATAATTATAAAGGAATACATTATAGATGAATGAACAAGTCGAATTTTGTACATAAAAGGAACAATGAATACAATTTTTATCGTAATAGAATATATTATAATTCATTGAAAAAATGTTAATTTTTTATAGCGGAAACTGAAACAAATTTAAAATTTATTTCTTTGATAATATACTTTTTACAGATTCAATAAAACAAAATTTAACCAATCACTATTAAGTTATAATATTTTCAATTTACATCATAAAATATCATAAATTAGATGATTTAATTTCCATTAAATATTATTAATTCCATTAAATATTATTAATTCCATTAAATATTACTTAAATAGAAGAAATTCAATTCATATTAAAGATATAGAATATAGTGACATATTTCCGTTATAAGGATCAAATTAAAATTCAAAACACAAGTTTAAATTTAAGACACAGAAAAAAAGTATTTATAACTTCAAGGTAGTTTCAAAGCAGAAATTTAAGAATGAAACTTAAATGTTTACAAACTAAGGATCATTTTTATCAATTATTTACAAATCTGTACAAGACTTAATATAAAAAAAATAATATAAAAGACATATTCGAATCGAAATTAAGTATACTTATAGGTTCAAATTATCGATATATTCGAATAGCAAGGAATATGAAAACTGTTCAAAACATCTATGAAAAAATTGAAATTATCCTGAAAAATGATTTTATTCATTGAGTCAAAAGGTAAAAATTTTTATGAAGCGTGTAGATGTAGATAAAACAGGTTTCTTTTGGCTGTATAACTAGTAAACGGCAAGATTTCCACTTCCATTGCTAGTCGGCCGAGCCTCTCGGTGACTTTAATTTACATCTCGTAACGGTATAACATAACGTGCAATAATGATCAGCGTGGAAGCGCGCGGTCGTATAGCCATTTATGTCGCTATCACAATTTTATGTCGGAAAAAGAGAGGGGGGGTTACAGTGAGAAAGAGAGAGAAAAAGAGAGAGAGAACGAGAGTGAAAGGTAAAGAGGGAAAGAGAGAGAAAGAAGGGCGGTAAGTTATGTCGCATATGTCCATAGAGACAGCCTATGAGCATCGTCATTTCCTTTCCGGCTCCTTCCACGTAAGTACGTGTGCTAGAAGAGAAGGATATTGTATACAAGAGCTGAATAAATTTAACACGTACATAGGCATACTTTAACTTCATATACAACGAATATCAAGACAAATTTCAAATATACAGTAATATCACAAAATACAGTATGGATTACTGTTTTATCTTGTTTACCCAAATAAAAATAGAGTTACTAATCCTATCAGCTTTTTTCATTGTTTCTAGGAACCAATATGTTTAACGTAAATGTTCTATAGTAAGTCTATTAATAAAATATACGTCCTTGTCCTACTTCTTTTAAACTTTAGTATTATTTTCTCAGTTTTATTTTAAAATACTTAAGAATCACTTACTTTTTGATATATTGTAAAAAAAATCAAGAATAAATATAAATAAAATAAAACGGTGAATTTTCTGTATAAAATCGATGGAAATATCGTTAGAAAATTGTTACACAGTTTAATAAATAACTCCACTAACGACTAAAGGATCAATATTTAAGTCATTTTTTTTCTTTAAGGGAAATACAGGGTTTAATTTACAAACCACTTTAACTTCTCTGCAATAATTTAAAACAATTCACAAAACATTAGGAAATTTTATTACGATTTCACAATACCTATTATTATAGTAATATATTTTCTAATGTGTAATGTATAAGTTTTTTCATTTACTAATAATAATAATAATAAAATTTATTTTAGTTGCGGGAAATTTTCGTTTGAATAAAATTCAATTTTCTCTTTGAAATAGTTTCACTTTTGGTTCATCTAACAATTTAAAGAACGTGTATCACCTGAACACGTGTATTTATATATATCTTCGGTCCCTCTTCATTTTCTGATTCTTATATGCTTTTTCGCATAGAATGCGTCATGAAAATGGGACGAGAGAATAGTAATAACATAAAACTGGAATGCTTCCGATCTGTGATAGAATTAATTGTTTGCCTCGGGGTTGATTTTTAATTTTAAGTATGTAGAGCTTTTATTACGTGTATAAAAGGTATTGGCTTGAAAGTTCAATGGTTCAAAGCGACTTATCGTATCGATGAAATATGTTGCAAATGCACATCGATTTACTTGTATAATGTACTTTATGTTTCATTCTATCGATTTCAATAACTTTCGAATGTGCAAAAAATTAAAATTTAAACTAATTTCTGACTTTAATACTTGCACTAAACAATGCTTAAGAATTTAATAATAAACCATTATATAACAATGACAATATTCTAATATTCTTATAATATTTATGGAAAATTGATATAAATTTTAAAAAGTCATGAATGTTGATTAGTAATAATTTTTAAATTTTATTCCATTATCATTTTCTTATTGGATATTTAACAAAAACAATTTGATTTATAAAATAATACTATCTAAAGAAAAAGTATTAATTAAAAATAATTGAAATCATGAATTGATATTATACCATAAATATTAATTTATAGACATTTTTAATTTCATGACATTTTTACATAAATTGTATATTATTCAAATTTAAATACCTATATTTTTAAACGTTTGAACATTTGTTAAAGTAGAAGTGAATTAAATTTTCAATTCAACGCTACTGGTTATGATTGTCCAGTTAAGTAAGACGATTAAAATATTTATTAACAATACGTCGGTCCATAATATTTGTTCAACGATACAAGCTAGATCGATGGATATGGTAGAATATTTAAGAAAAAATGGAAGATCGCAATATCCGAACAAATATGTGTCTCGTAGTAACGAAGAGACCGCGAGTGCCGTATTTCCACCTCCGCGGCCTTGTGAAAGGAGCGCAACTTGCTCGTACGACTTTGAGTACATGTAAGTGCATGCATGACACAATACTCCAAACTACAATGACAGCTATACACGAGGTGTCTTTAAAAAGAAATATCTTGGCAACTATGGTATTCCAAAATAATCCGAAAGATGATCAACGATAGTTGGTAGATTCGAGGATATCCTCTCCGAAGATACGAATGAAATTAAATTTGAAAACTTGACTATTTTATGTTAACTTGCACGTTAGAAACAATTTCTTTCATACAACATCTAAGCCAAGGAATGGATATATTATTCTTCTATTTTTCATTCGTGTATCTATCTAGTAAAGATTACTATGATAATTGACTATTTTTTTACTAACCCATAGCCAATGCTTAAGAGGATAATATATATACTCTTATATATATATATACATGCATATATATGCATTAATATGTTTATGAAATTCTAATTTCCAATGGAGAACTTGTTTTTGTTATATATTTTATACTGAAATATTTTTTGCTCTAAAAAAAAATTTGAAATGCATGTAGATTCTACGAGACCTAAAATTAGCGTGAATATGTAAATTAATAAAATCCGTCTGTATTTATCGATTCTATATATTTTTTTAATATACGTTATTCATTTTTTAAAAATAAATGTTACATCAACAAAAATTAGTTATATTATACTTTGCTGTCGTTATTTATTGATTAAAATATAAATACAAATACATTTATGTATTTAATTATAAATTTTACGTAGTTGTATGACCAAAAAAATTTACGTGATCTCAATTTTTAATTATTATAGATGCAAAAATTAAAAAATTATTATATATTTATAAATTAACCAATTCTATATTACTAAATTTAAAAAACGTCCTATTAAAATTTTATATGTATGTTAACAATTACTCTTATTATTATCGTTATTATTAGTTTTATTAAAGCCCATAGTATATTTGTAACATATTCTATTAAATCAGAAAAAGAAAAAAGTAAAAGCACTTATTTTGTCAAAAAGTTGCATTTGTCTAATTGTTTTAGTAGCATTGATAAGGCTTCTTTTTTTAAATTAAAGATTATAATATGGAATTTTGTGATATTTAATTAAAATGGTCAACTTATTTCACTACTTGAAATTTCGAATCGTGAATTTTTTATTTTAATTGAAAAAAAGTATTCTAAGAACTCATTGTATCGAAGTGCAATAGCATGTTATAAATTTAATATTTCGTGTTCTTATTAATAATCTGTATATTTTTATTTTTTTCAATTTCTAGTCATACAGTTTTCTTAAATTGATATCAATATAAAACAATATATTTTTAAAACTTGGGCTTTCATATACTTATATGTATTAATTCTAGTTACTAAATTAATGTAAAAAAGAAATGTTGTCTATCAACAGAACGTTTGTCACTTGTAAGTGCATAAAATATATTAACAATACCCTAATAATTGAGAATCCTTATTACTTAGTGTTTAAAATATATAAATATTTTCAATTACGATGTATATGAAAAAATACTCTCCCCACTTTACTATTATGAAAATCGAGAGTCTGATACTTATGTATAACAGCATTACATCCAGGAATCTACAGTTTAAATTTATAAAATCAAATGGACATTATTTTAACTTTAAATTCTGAAAAGAAAAATATGTATAATAAGAATTTTTATAAGTTATTTTCAAGATTTTCAAATTCATAAAATACAATAAAAATTAGCTCATTTCAAAATTTTAATTCATAAAATTGATATTTGGAATCAATTTTTTATTCAAATGAACCATATCATATTGATAGACTTAGTTTTGAAAACTACTACAAATATATAATGAACTGCATAGCGGTGAAATCACTTTATTTTCAATAGATGTATGAATCTCAATGATGTTGTGATAAGATGATACTGAATAAGATTGATACATTTAAATTTCATAGTGCACAATTCATTTCTCGAAAATAGCAGGTGTTTAAAACTTAGAATATTTTTCATTTCTTTGAAAATTCTATAAAAAATAGATATCGCATTTTCCACCAAAACTATCTTTAAGCTTAAACTTTATAGACATTGAATATTTAGATGGAAAAGTATCTTTATTATTTTTCTATGATTAAATTTTTTTTTTATGATAAAATGCTTCGATTGCAACTTATTGACTGATTTTTCGAAGACATATTTGGTTATTTTACGATAATTTTTTCATACGTAATACAATTTATATAAGTTCTCTACGAAAATTAATCAAGCAACTATTTTGAGCTACTGTCTGTAATACCAGAAGATTTATATACTAAATACTAATTAAAAGATACCTTTTATTTTTCGGTATTTCAATAATCTTATACCCAGATTGAGTAGCAGGGAAAAATTTATAAATTGTATGTTATGTGTGCATTGATGTAGGTCTCGAATGTTACAATTAATTCAACTATCGATGCATCTAATTGAGAACTAATACCAGCAGATTAGTAGAATGTGTAAAATTCTTTTTAAAAAGATAATTTAAAAGTTTTAAGAATTAACCTATTAATTTTTAAGGTTTAAAATTAATTTCAGAATTATAATGAATTATACTGCATAGAGTATTTTGATTAGATTTTCATGAAAATGATATACACTTTTTAATATATTTTTAAATACTTATTTTATAAATAATAAGTAATATATCTAACACTTGATTTATATAAAATTTATTGTATCCCAAGTTAATACTTGATATAGAATACAAATTTAAATCCTTAGAAAACCTAAAACGTAATAATTACTTGATGAATATGTTATGTAAAGAAAATAAGAGACTTAATGTAAGTATTTCACACATAATTACTAAGTATATAATAAAGTAGTTCATATTAAATTATACTCTTACATAGTTTAATAATTAATATTTTTTCATAATAGTTTTGGACATAGGTAATCACAGTTATAAATTATATTTTTGAAACTTTGATATTTTCCATAATTGTTCAGTTTGATCGATTCCAAGATATCTCATCTAAAGGAGATTTAAGATTAACGAAACTATCAAAATATACTGATCTATTCCACAGTGTTCTCAAACAACTTGTATTATCTATGTAAGTCTATGGTAACTGATTCGCGATAACATGTTTCATTAACTGGTAAAACATTACATGTAAAGATTTATCGATAGTACCACATTTGAGATTTTTGTATTATACTTTTATATGTATTTAAAGTGTAGTCGATGTTATTTTGGATAAAACGATGTATAAAAAATTCATTCTGTTTCTTATTCTGCAATGCTATCCTTTTAAATAGTTTCAAAAAATTTTTGAACAACCATTGTACATTTTTAAACAATATTCTTTTCGAAGAGCAATAACTGCTATTATTTTATTTTGTCTTTAACTTTCTACAATTGACGTGTAGCAAACTGTGTTTGATCAACTTTTTTAAGAATACCGACCGTATCTTCAGTCACTGCACCTATTGCTTATACATTAACAAATCTTATATTTTGTTTGTCACCAACAATTTTAATTGCATTCCATGCACCCTCAAGGCAAAATAAATTTCTTTCGAGAAATTATTATTATCGAAGTGATATGGTTATAAAAACTTCTTTAATTATTTTCTTAAATATTTTTCCTAACTTTTTTCGCATACTGAATATGGTAAAGACGTCAAAAAGAGTAATGCTTAAATAAGTTATCTCGAATAAACCACTTTTCTAACTTTAAATGTTTATGTTTACTCAAAGTTTCTCGATCAGTCAAAATATAAAAATCTCGAAAAATTTATATTTTATAGATAGTATACGATATTTTCTTTTTAGTAATCATAAGATAATAATACCGAATAATTTTTTCCACAATTTTAATATGATATTTAGCGACATAGCTTATAAAAATGGGATGACTAAAGCATATTTAACACGGATATTCATAAAATATAGATTCTTTTTACTTTTATTTGACATTTCAGAATATCTTGTGTAAGATAACTTAAATTTTTTAATTTTATTTAAACAAGATAGCATCGATTTAAAGCATATCTATGACGATCATGTAAATTCAAACATGACTTTTATTCAGTTTAAATGTCGATTCTGAAAATGTTTTCATGAATATAAATATAATTTTATAGTAGTTAATAAAAATTAATAAACTTGGTATATAGAAAATAGGGTTTAAAAATATGTATTTTATTAATGTTATTATTTAATTATGAATCATTAATGTTTGATAATAATTTTGATTCTGAAGATGCTGATAATGTATTTAGGAAAACAGATAAATTTATCAAGTCAATAGTAACAGATGATTGAGCATTGAAATTCAATAAGCTTTTATATGAATATCTACATTTGGAATTTGTAATGAATATTATATTTTGATTATTAGAAACATTTCTACGATTAATAAATTTTTTCGTTTATGTAATTAAATTCAAGTTTCCATAAAACATAAGAATTATCAGAAATAATTATCAGAAAACAACTGTATTATTATTATGATTATATAAAAAAGATAAATTTGTATATTATATAACAATCACAATATTCTTGAAGTAGCGAACGATCACAAGAAAAATTATAACAAAAATAAATCCATTAATGACTTGAAAATAATAAACATGTAATTTTTGTTTTTCCAACATTTTTAAACGATTTAAATAAACTAATATTTAAATATAGAATAGCTAAAAAAAACCGATAATTATTCATATTGAGATAATAATAACTCATTGGTAGATCATCTTCAGTTATTTATAGCTAAAAGATTTATAGTAAAAGTGATTATATATGCTGATATAAACAATTGTCATAAACCTGCATATATACTTATAGTAAATATGCGAGTAGGAATGAGAAATAAAGTCTCGAATAATAAAACATTTAGCGAGAGTACAAATTACCATTGTTTCGTTGTAAACAACACTAGTGAAAAGTTTAGAGTATTTTTCCGCAGCTTATTGTATAAGAGACAGAGAGACAGAGTATTTTCTGTGTCCTTGTACTGAGAGTGAGTGAGATCACACAAGAATACAAGAGTAATATGGGAATAGTTTGTCTTGCACAAACATTCAAACTTGCTGTGTGCAATATTTTCTATACCCTTATTTATGAAAGTAAGAGAGAGAGAAAATTACGAAAAAACGTCAAATTATTTATTACTAATCGACGACATGTATTCAATAATTGCATAATTAGCTTGTAATAAATAAATATTGAAATATGGTAAATTTGATTATACAAATAAATGAATTGCTTGCTAAAATAGTTTAATAATAATTGATATAGAATATATAATTTTTTCAGATATATAAAATGTATATATATTTTTTAAAAGAATAAGAGATTTTACTCAATATTAAAATTCGAAGAATCCAAACAAGAGCCACTCGATTTCTTGTGATATATAAAATGTTACGTTATATTAACAAATTCTAATAATAATAATTATTATTTTATAGTTTTGTTATTTTTAAATAATATTTGCATAACAAAAATATTAAAATATATATTAAGCAATTAAAAAAAAATTCATGCATATAAGTAGATATTCATATTATTATTGTCCTATTTTTTTTAAAGTGATACTTATTCGGTAGAAGTTAATAAAAATTTCTAAATAGAGATTATCTTACATTATTTTAATTTAAAATGTGTGATAACTGATACACTAATGAAGATTTTATCAGCACTTATTGCAGCACTAAGTACTTGTTTATTACTAGTACTAGGTAGCTATATAAATAAAAATGTCTACAAACACATACAAATAGACAATTGCTCATAAATTTACTTTAATTTATACAGCGGATTTCATCTATACAAAGCAAACATGTTATCAATTTTGCAATCGTAAGATATAATTCAATATTTTTAATCATTTAAAAGAAATTAGTGGTCCAGGGTTCATTATTAATTGAAAAAATTTTAAATATATATGAAAACATTTTACATATTAATTTAATAAATAAAATAATTTTAAATTAATGTATAAATTAATTAAGCATAGAGCGTAAATTAAACAGCATATGTTAAATAATTAATTATAAAATATGAATATGATAAGCTTATAAGATATATACAATAAATATTTATATCAAAAAATTTATATAACTTATAATCAAAATAAATTTAAATTTTGATAAATTACATTCTGATAAGAGAATATATCAGTGACTCTTACCTTTATTCTTAAATATAATCAAACAAAATTAAATACAAATATATTTTTAAAAAAATATTATTAAATTTTATCTTATGATTATTACTAATCAAAATTTTTGCTATTTATATTTAGATTATGCATTAAATATGCAGAAACCATGCCAAGAAATTTGTAGGAAAATATTTAAAAATAATCGTAAGTAAAACTGTTAATAAGAAATAATAAACTATTATTTGATCTATTTTTAATACTATGTGTTTAAAAAGAATTAAAAATTTTATTTAATTACTATTATATTTTTTATATTTAATCTATATTCAATTAAGACACACTGAACAATATTTTTGTACTAAAACTCATATGAGATTTCACATAATCATTACCTATGAGCATATAACTATAATAATATAAAATTATATTAATACATTAAAATATTAGTATTAACATATCTATTGACGTGTAATATTCAAATTAATTTAATATAATGATAATCATAAATAAAAATATTCTTATTACTTCATTTTCCGACCACATAAATATCTTGTATCTACCAAAAAATGATGCTCTTAAGTAATTATCTAAAAATATTCAATCATTGTTAATTTTTATTAGAGAAAAATTGGCAATAAATATTGTAAAATAAATTTTGTAAACTTAGCAGTATTAGACTTTACATAAAAAATTTTATAGAGATCTCTATGAAATATTACGATTAAGTATCATAAAGCTTCCCAAAAGTAGATTAAATTCAAAATATTTATATGTATCGTAACTAGTATAACCTGTATATTATAAATTAATAATTGTTTTAAATAATATATTTTATAATATTTTACACAAATATTCAAAATTAATGTACATCTATTATGTTCTATTGTTCAAATGCTATAGTTTACCAGTACTCTTCTGTGAATAATTATTTCAAATAAGTAACTGGTAAAACTTTTCATATCATTTGATTTTTAATTATATTTGTTTTTATAACTATCATAATTGATATCTTTCCAATTTTTTTGAAACTATTAAATAAATTGTAATAGTTTTAGTACAAAATTCTACTGAGCATTAATTTTGCATAATTTCTCACTATCTTAAGAACACAATATATATAATCAAATTTTTAGGTATTTATTAAATTGATATTTCTTTGTTATAATGTTTTTGAAACATCATAATTAAATTATTCGCGTCAATAGATACAAATATATAAATGTTTTAGAAAAATATTAATCTCTTGAAGTTAATAAAATTATTTTTAATTAATTCCTCTATTATTCAGAAAACATTACTATATCTTCGAAACAAAATTGTACACAATTCTGCGACTGTAAGTTAAATATTTATAATTACATTATTATATATAATAATAAATAACGGTCATTCTTTAAGTTTTTTAAGTTTATTTATAAAGTTTTTAATTAATATAAAATTACCAAAGTCATCGAAATATTATAAATTCATAAATATTTACAAACAAAAATTTAATGCAATTAATGTTAAATAATTTTATGAATATTTCAATAATTATATTTTTTAAATATCATAAAATAGAGTGAATGTAAACCTACTTCAATTAATCATGTATATAAAAATAATATCTGGAAGAAAACTTTCCAGTCGTTAATAAAAAAAAAGTATAATAAAATTATTACAAAATAATGTATAGTAAAAGATTGATACATAATGAGATATATTTTATGTGATAATATTTAAAACTAAAATATAAATCAAATTTAAAATTTAAAAAAATTTTTATTATAATTATATGATTAAAAAGTGTATAAAATTTATTTAAAAATTGTTTAATTTAATACTCGATAATGATTTTATTAAATACCTTAAAGGTTGTTCTAACAGTTACTTATTTAAATTTTATTTTAATTTATTAACAAACACTTTCATATCCAAAGCTTTCGCAATTAAAATATCATTTTAAATTATTCTCAAACACTGTAAAAATTATAAAGACAACAAGTGGAAATTGGGGTTATGGTTTTAAATACAATAGACTTAATACTATACTGGGCGCACCTAAAACTACGTCAAGTTTAAGAAGTAACTTTAATAGATGCTTCAAAGTGTTTTTTCTGATGTTATTTGATTTTCTATAGAAGATATCTCAAAAAAGGTTAAATTATCCTTTAAGATTTGTATTTTACAATAATAAACATATTTATTTATATAAATTTATTAAAGTACAAAAAATAAAAGCAAATTTTTAAATTTTATTTGCTATGGTAAGAATTATTTCTGGAATTCATTTTATATCGATATTATTAAAAGATATAAAATTATTAAACAAATTGCTTAAAAATTAATTTTATTATTTTTTTGTACATAATAATTTAGTAAATATAAAAGTAAATAATTATTATAGGTGAAAATAACTTTTATTGCAATAACTTGGTTTTTTCTTTAAGTAAATATATTTTTGAAACTAAAATTTTATATAATTTCTATAAAAAGATTATATATAACATATTTTTATTTAATTAATTGATTAAATATTCATTGTTATAATTAATACATAAATTTTTTAAATATTTTTTATAATTTTAATCATTTATATAATGATTATTATAAATGATCAATAAATTTATATAATTTTAATCATAATAATTTTTATTTTTAGAATTTATTTTTTTAATCAAACAATTGATTTAATATAGCGTATAAAATTTGTAATTTATTATTATTTTAAATTATTAATAGAAATACTATTTTAATAAATTTTTTTATTATTTAGGTTTTCCTTATTTTTATCGAAGTCAATGCAAATATTACTGTGCAAAGCAAATAAAAGGTAAAAAAAAAATAAATTTTAAATCTAAACTTTATATATTTCGTAGATTTTTACTATCATTATATAATAAAATATATAAAGAATAATATTTCAGCGGACAAAAATATAACTAAATCACCACAAAGAAATAAAACAGAAAAAGTATTCAAGAAAACAACTTCTAAGGGTAAATCATAAATAAAACCGTAAAAATATAGTTCATTTAAAATTTAAAGAAAGGGAAAAAATAAATTAAATATTTTTTTACATATTATTAAATTTATAATATTAAGTAATTTTGATTAGGCATATAAAAAATTAATTAGTTGCATAACCAAATGAAGGTACCAAATCACCATTTACAGAAAATGTAATTATCATACAATGCATAAATCAATAAAAATCTTATTAACGGGTGTACATATGCACATATTAATTCATATATAAAATTTTTATTTTATATTAATAATTAAAAATAGTTTTACACTTTATGAATAAATATTTCTAGTATTGTTCAGTTCGTTTATTCTACCTCTATTACTTTTATAAGAACTAAGTTAAATGTATCTCTATGTCGAGAAAAGAATATAATGTGTATATTGGTAAACCAACTTTATAAATTATTTCATGGCCCTTATCTATTACTGTTTTGTTTATTTATAAAGAATAAAAATAAAATATGTCTAGTTGTAAAAAAATTATTCTTAAGAATTTTTCCTTATATTTCTGTTAATTCGATTAACATCCCTTTAAAAATAACAATGCAGAATTAGTAAAAACAAGAAAAAATATCTATCACAAGTAATATATCTATATTCATAAAATTCAGTATCAGTTTAAGCATATTATAAAATTAATAATATACTATCCAATTTTTATAATTTATATATAATATTTTTTAATCTAGTTATAAATTATATTCGTATTCAAAAATAATTTAATAAATATTTATGTAGAAATTAAAAGAAATTTAATATCTAAAAAAACCTCAGAATAAAATTTAGTGATCATCAACCTACTAATTACTAATACATCATTTACGAAAATAGCTGTAATAAAAGTCATAAAAAGAAATAATTTAAAATATTTTATACAAGATTTTTTTTTCTTAATCGAATATTTTTATAAAACATGCTTTATTGATATAAAAATAAATATAAATATTTTTTTTAATTCGTATAATATTATATTTTTTCTTTCATATTAAATGTTTATAGTATATTTATAAATTTGTTTAATGTTGAAATTGAAAAAAAATATTTGTCTTTTTAAATAAAAAAACTTAAAATAAATAAAAATAAAATTAATTTTTCTGTTCATCTTCTATTATAATAAAAATAAGAAATTATAAGAGAAATCAATGTTAGGGATTTATCAGTAACGAAATTATGATATTAAGAAAATAAGAATTAAATGAATCGTTTAAAATATTATAGTAGAAAGAAATTATATCAAATTAAATAAAATTCAAATGTTAATAATTCTTTTAATATAAAAAAATATTAAAATATATTAAAAAGATTAAATAAAGAAAAATTATTTATAAAAAATTATGAAAAAATAAAATTTTAAAATAAATGTATGCTTTTATATATAATAAAATGTGAATTATTTATAATAAAATTCTATAAAGAAATTTACAATAACGAAAATTATTATTATTAAAAAAAAATAAACATTCTAAATTTTTTGAGTTAAAATATATAAGTTACTAAAACAAAATTGAATAAAAAAGGAATGTTAGTCATTATTATATCATAATTATTTTTTACTTGAATACAGTTGTACCTAAATTGAAAATGGTTTTTAAAAAAAAACAGATTTTAACATGTAAATACATATTAATTAATATTATATGTTATTGAATAATCGTTCTTTTCAAATTTATATATGTATATTTATACTTTAGACATTTTCAAAAGGATTTTATTTGTAAAATTATCCCTTGCTTAGAGAAATACAGTCTGTAATGTGATCATAAGGTTAATCATGACAAAAAAAAAGTAAAGCACATCCAGAAATTCAAAAATCCAATAAATTTAATTGTATTGAGTCATGTGAGTTTCCAGATATAAGAATTTTAAACAGAAGGAAATCAATGTAAGTATTGAAGTAAATGCACATAAAAAGAAATAGCATATAAAGTTTCCGCGATTTTAAAGGACACGTCATTATTCGTAAAAATCAATTTAAGGATTTAATATAAAAGTTATTCAATCCCTGTATTTAATTTATTCTATGTTATAGAAAAATAGTAATTTTTTAATTTGAAATTTACACAAAATATTTGAAATAAATAATATTAAACGAATAAACATTAAATTATAACATGGATATTTTCTAATATATATAGTAGTTTAAATTTATAAAGTAATTTTAAACTTCTTTGGTTATTATATTACATAAATTAATTAAATTAAATATTACATAATTAAAAACTTTTATTAATAAAGTATAATTGATTTTATACATAAAATTTAATTTAATTTTCAATAATTTAACAAAAAAGTTTTTTTATATTATTTTATACAAAATAATCTACATTAAATGAAACATTGTATATATTATACCTTTTGAGTTTTTTAAATATTTTAGATTAAATTTTTTTATGTTTTTTACTTTAATTTTTAATATGTGAAGTATATTTTATTAATAATATTTAATAATAAATAATCTTTATATGACCTTATTTTTCTTTGTTGTAATAATCTAGTTTTTATTAATACATCCATTGAATCATTGTCGAATTTCATATATTGTTATTTTATAAATCAGTATCTATTATTTATTCTACAAATATTTTCTTACTACATGATCAAAATTAAAGTATCATTTATATATAGAGTTATATATGATTTCTTGTTGATAAAAATTTAATGTTTATAAAAGAACTACGAAAGTATTATAATAGTAAAAACAATTTTAAATGTGCTATTATTATAAGTAAATTGCTCATTAAATATATATAATTAAATCAATATAAATTAGTATATTTTGAATTATTTAAATTAGATTTTTATTACATAAATGAATGAAAATAAACTAAAGTGAGATCATACTTTAATACAGTAGATTTGTCAAGGTATTCTATTTTATAGAATGAAATAACTATTTTTAGATTAAAAAATTAATATTTATAACGTGTAAAAGTGATTTAAATATATTTAACCTTTTGATGATTACAACCTGTAATGATATTTTTGTTGTATTATACCCTGATATATGAAGTAATATTAATTAATAAATTTTATATTATATTTATGCAATTAGGTATCCGAAATCGTTTATGACGAATGTCTGTAATGTAATACGTAATTTTCGGTGTCTAGATCTGTGATCAAGTATGCCAGATCACCAATAACAAGGACAAAACATTATAAAATCCAACTCGATGCATTACTTATGTCTAGTTATCGATGGCCTAACACTTGAATTTATTCAACAAAACCAATGCCTCATGCTAAAAAATTAATTAAAATATACTTGATTACTCATGGGTAACCACAAAATCTCGAACGTTATATTACTGAAAAGAAAATCTAATAAATATAATGATCGGGACACGTTTTATATAGAAAATCTACTATACTAAAATAAAAAGTCATTCAGTATCGTAGTAAATTTCAATTTTGTGAAAAGCTATTTTTTCGTAGTATTTCGAACGAAACAATTAAAAGCATAAAACTCATTTCTTGACATTATAATAAATTTTTATAAAATGTTGTTTTCTGTAAACCCATGAAATAAAAATCCAAGGGAGAGAAATAAATGTTAGAAATTAATACAATGTCCGAAGCGATGAGTAAAAAGAAATTGTCACTGAAAAACATGAAAATAGAAGAAACGCCCAATAAGAGCACGTTCATCGAGACATCAATGCTCACGAGAATCCACCAACATTTTATACTCGTAAAGCTTATTTTGCAACGCGGGCGTAATCGATAAATATAGTCACGCCTCAACTCGTTTCTTCGAGCGTCGCGTGCCTGTTGCACTAGGTAAAGTCCAACCGATGCCTCTAACAACGCGGTGCAAGGCTTTTCCCACGTCACGATGGTTAGGTACACCGGCGATCGAAGGGAAACTCGCACTCGCATTCTTTTACTCTTTCTCTGGGACGGCTCACCCTGACCGAAATCATATTGTACGACGTCTCACTTAATCTGCATCTCAGGATTCTACTTTTGTGCGTACGAATGCAAGTAAAACGAACGAGATTTGCAAAAGACTTGGCCGTTTTCAGTAAAAAGATCACTCGGTAAAGGAATAACGATCTTATTATTTTAAATATTTGCACTTGAATTATTCGTTATAAAATTCTAATTATTTGGAATTCTAATTATTCGTTATAATAATCGAATTATTTGGAAGAATCTATTTTCCAAGAAATTTAAAAAAAACAAAATTCTAGAAATTGTAGAAATCGTAAATTATAAATTGTAATCAACGGAAATTAGCTAAATATAAATTATAAAATTTTTTAAAGCAATGTGGTAAAGTCGTATGCAATATGTATAAATATATATATATATATATATATTGTAAGCTATTTAATTACACGGATCATATTTATAATAAAAATATAGTCGTAGATAATGGACTATTTATAAACTTATTAGAAATCTTTGCAAGTTCTTTTAATTTATTTAGAGAAACTGATTTATAAACTTACTTTTCAATTTCTTAACTTTAATTTTCTGTTAATAAATATTAATTATACTTATATGACGTTATTAAAAGGAATTATGATCATTATGATATTGAAACATACTTATATTAAATTATTTCATTTCAAATAAGTTTTAAAATTAATTTTAAATATCATCCGTATATCAGTTACCGATATCTCAGATTTATACCTTTTTTAATTTAAACCTTTCATGTAAATTTTTATAATTTATGAAATCTCGTTATAAAATTAATACATAAAATTTTACGAAAAATTTCTTCGGTCGACTTAATTTTAATGAGTCTCATTTAACGATATACATCTTCATGTATCTATCTAAAAGTAAAATAAACTGCTTTATATTCTTACAATAAAAATATTCTTCTTTACTGTAATAATAAAAATGAAATATAATAACATTAAAATTGATAATAAAAACAATCAAGTTGACAAATATATTTAATTTTTAATTTTACGTGCAAAATTAAATGGTTCTTATAATGAACTCTCCAAACTTTCCCAAGCGATATTTTCACTTTATCTATGCTTTTTTACTGTCTAGTGGAGCAGAATAATCTCATTCTAAAAATTGAAGCAAAAAAACATAAATCGCGAAACTGATACATAAGCGTGTAACTGGTTACACGACCGGAAGTAACAAACTGCAGTCGTCATTGCGTTATCCAGTACAAGCCATATTCATTTTTTTATACGTGTACATACGTATACATATATTTAAGTGCCAACCAGAAAATAAGTCACCACTCATCGGAAGTCCAGCAACCACATCGTCATAATACTTACACTTCGCACATTTCTCAAAAAATCTACAAGGCACCCTAAACATTAGTATTATATTTTTCTACTATTTTTCTCTGTATAAGTTTAATAACTAATGATAAATGTACTGTTTGAACCATTATTATTACATTCATAGAATAAATTTAAGATAAACATTCTCAATATAATAATTTTCATCAAAATCTCATAATGTAATTTGATAATCTTCTTGAAATTATTTAAAGCGAAACATGGAAATAAGAAAAATAAAAGTGTAAGCTTAGATATTGAATAAGATATGTGTCAAATTTAGCTCTAAGAAGCGAAATAAAAATACCAGTTTTGGCTTTTCTGCTTTGTACTTGTATATGCGATGATTTCTTTCTTGGTTAATTCAAATATCAAAATAGAACGGATCTTATAAATTATTAACAGTGATAATGTTTTTGTTTTTGTATGACTTTCAAATAGAATGCGGATACCATATCAATAGTTTTATTCACTCAAAGTTTTCGACCAAATTGATTATTCATTTCATTTATTTGATGCATATATACGTAGTCATATTTTCAATTACAATAAAAATATATATTATATATATAAAATATGTATTAAAGCTTTTCAGTAGACAATGAAATCAATAGTTTTATATTTAACAAATTTATAATTTAATAAATAAACAGTTCATTTAAATTCTATAGTTAAAATTAATTTCTTACAAATATGAAAAATTAACTAACTCTTTAAAATTAAATTTAAAAAATAAATTTTTAATCTATATTATTTTATTTGACAATACTATTAGTGATATAATTATGAAAATAAATTTAAAAAAAATAAATGTATTAATCAAATGTATATTTTATAAATATAATTAAATTCTTTCATTTTTCTCTTTTTTTATTAATTAGTAATAATAAACAAAATGATATTTTAATAATACTATTATATTTATGAAAAAAATTAATTAATATTATTAAAATGTACTTACAAATTCGAAGTTAAAAACAAAATATAAAAAAAAATAAAACAAAATTTTGAAATAATAAATCTTCAAACGATGATTTTAAATGAATGAATATTATTATATAATAATAGTTTATAAATAAAATTTATTTGCTTATAAATAAAGTGAAGATTTCTAATTTCTTTGTTATTTATCTAATTTCTTCAATATACTAAAAATTTATGGTATATTATTATAAATATAATAGAAGAAATTAACGATAATATATTTACATATTAAAAAATCAAATTAAAATGTATAAATGAAATGACATGACTGTGTGATTGAAAAACCTTTCTACGCGTATCATCTTAAATTTAAAAATATCAATTTATATTACATATGTATATTTTATTTAAATTATTTTTAAAGTTAAGTAATGCAAGTTAATGACAAAATTTAAAAAATTCAGTCTTCAAATTATTTATCTTAATATTATAAGTATATATAAGTTATACATACTTACACTTCAGATAATTTTTTCTAATTTTTTAAAAAATTTTAATTAATTCATTGATATTTTAGAAAATTTTTTGCAACAACGATGACATAATTATAAATGTATTACGTAACATAAAAATATTTTTATTTAAGTTTTTCTATCAATTGAAATTTGTTACTGAAAAAAAAAATTTAAGAACGATTTTTTAAAGAAAAAAGGCAGTTATTTGATTTTCCACGTCTGTTAGAGGTTCACCGTAAAATATTGACGCTTACAAACCACGTTTCAAGGATATACTAAATTTATAATGAGAATTTTGATACCATTGTAAAGGCAGGAAAATCGCAAATATAAGCACGCGAACATAAAAAAATTTGCAGAAGTTTATAAGGGTGATTTAAATCGAAACATGTGGCTCATACTTTAATAAATAGAAATCATTCTATTATTATTAACCTGTTTCAATTGAATCTAAATTAAAAAAATTATAAGCAAATAAAAGTAAAAAATTCATTCATATAAACTAAATTGTATCCATTCCTTCATTTATTACTCCGTTCATTCGATTTTATTTTGAATCTGAATTACTCAGTTTTTATTAATAAATTGTCAGATTTTTCTTTTGAATGCTATGTACAAAAGAATATTGTATGAAAATTTCTTGTAATTAAACAGTGTAATTAATTAATTTAAAATATTAAACAGAGTATTCATGAAATCATAAGCAAATTTTTTCTAATATCAGTATGTATTATTGAAATTTAAATGAAATTTCTCAATTTGCAAATAAGTTTGAATTCGTGCATAACATTAACTTTCATAACTCAATTTACCGATTGTAAATTCAAATCATAAAATATCTCCAATTTACGAAGACTCTAAATTATAAAAAATTTAAATCTATTTATTCACTTTAGCAAAAATCAATATAATTATATATATATATATATATATATATAGTATATTAGAGTATCATAGCAAAAGAATTTTTCAATAACTTTATTATTAATTAATGGAAAGTAATACTTATTTGTATCTTATAATTTTCAAAATTATGGATGATATATTTACTTAAAAATAGGTAAAATTTTAATATTATTTTACTATAAAGTAATTATGATTTTGAATTATAAATAAATCGAATTTATTTATTTCAGATATTTATTCATATTCGAAATACACTATACAATAAATTTTTGTTATATCTTTATAAGTAGAATTAAGAAAATTGAATAAGTTTTAATCGTTTTTATTTCAAATTTCTTATTTTATAAATATTTTACTTTGGTTTATGTATATAGCATTTAATATAAATAGTATTTTTTATTATTATATAAAAAAATCATTATTATTATAAAACCTTCTCTAATAAAGTTAGAATTTACTGTTAAAATGAAAAAATATTAACAAGTTTTATAACTAATATTTAGTTAAAAATTGATATTTAGTATAAATAACAAGAGTACAGAAACTTAAAAATATTTTATTTTTTAATGGTTAGGAATTCATATTATAATGTAAGTACATATTTAAAGGTTTCGTGTAGAATAAATATTCAAATATTTTAACATAATTAAATACGAGTAAATGAAATTAATTTTTTATATGTTACAATTCTTAACTAAATGTGATTGCACTATGTTTATACAAAATATTTTAATTATGTAGACAATTATAATATTAAACACATATTTCTTATTTAAAAAATTGTATTATATACATATTCTTATATTAAAAAAATAAATAGCAAAGTTTTAATTCTAAATTATGTTATTATTTTATATTAAATTTTGTTATTATATAATACTTTTAATATAAGTATTCTTTTTTTTTCTTTTTCTACTTTTACATGTAATATTTTGTTTCTTGCGTATATTTTTAATTAGATTTTTCAACATTATGGAAGATTTCATACATAAGTCATAATACTATCTATTATAATTTAATTTATAATTGGTAAGTGACAAATAAATACTGTACATGATATGTAATAAACTTTAATAACAATATTAAATTTACAATATAAAAACAGATAAAGTTATACATAAAAGCATATAATAAAACAAATGCTGATTGTCAATTCGCTTAGAAATTTTTAAATTATTAAAAATAAATTATTATAAAATTTTATTAAAAATTACATGGAAGCATTTTAATAAATATTTTTATAATGTAAATAAGTTGATTAAATTAAAGTATATTTTGTTTATGTGCGAATTTTGTCTTATATATATATATATATATATATAAGGTAAACATGAATAATATAATTATGTAAAATGTACAATTTTACAGCTACGTTTTATCTGTCAAAATAAAAATTAAATTTTCTGTAACAAAAATTGAATGTCTTTAAAGTGTTTAAAACAGTTAGTAAATGGTCAACGTTTGAATGATACATATGAAAACAACTGGAACGGCAGTCTATTTACACATAAATTAAACGAAGTATCACCCGGTGAAAGCTTAAAAGTATTTTGAACCTTTCTGTTTTATACATACATATTTCATAACTGATCAATGGTATTCTCTACATACCACTCGTCATTTTTGGAAATGTTCGATAAGAGTATATAATATCGTGCTTGTTTCAATTTTGATTATTGTTCGACGATCATCGACGATAGAACTGCACTACATACAATATCATATATGGGTATATGCGACCTCGATTACCTTATCATCGTGATTTACCAATGCTTACAAGACTCAAGCGAGAAAGTGAGAGAGAAAGAGAGAGGCATAGATAATAAGAAAACTTGAATGACGAATATGTGATAACGGTAAATATGTCAACTACGGACATTTACACGGTAAATTAGATTTATCATAAAAAAAGAAAATAAAACTACGACCAGTAAATGACAGGCTTGAAGCGTGTACTAAATTTAATTCTACGTAAAAAAAGAAATTAAATCGGAGCGAATTTTGATGTTGCGCTCTGTTTATAAACACAAAGCGTGTTATATGCATCGAGTGAATCACAAAATAGACACAATGAGCTTTATTGATTTACTTATCCAAAGTACGTTTATTCATTTCATCGAAAAGAAATCCTAATTTTAGATAGTATTTACTTTTATTATATTACAGTAATTTCTCATTATTTTCTTTTTATATTCAACAAATTGAAAAACTAGTTCATTTTTTATAGTAGAGTAGATGTGTGTTTATTTTCCGTTAAGAATTCAAAGTAGTTTGTTTATAACATAATTAATGTATTTATTTTATATGGATAAACACTTAATAAGAAATTTGTGCATCTAGATCAAATAAACTATAAAACGTGTAAAAATTAAAAGTATTCATTGCTATCTAAGAAAAACTTGTGGAATTTATTATTTATCGTAACGACAATAACACGTGAATTATAACACTTGTCCTTCGATTAATATTTTTATAAAAATATTGGAACATTCATTTCTTTTAGAAGAATATTAAAAGCTTAAATTTAATTTATCTACAATCAGTCTAAATATATATAAAATTTGCAATTAAAAAACGATTTCTGGAATCGTTCGAAATAGAAGATTCAATGTACATTATTGACTGTGACTAATTATATTTCGAGAACTTACCGTAAGACAAGGAACCTGTAAAAAATCCTAACCTAAAACTACGTTATAACGAATGTTGATTGTGATGAAAACGCGAATTTCTTGAGACGTTAGCAGCGTATAGAGGAAAGCTCGAAAGGAATACAATTTTTCAAATTCTAAAATAGAAAAGGAAAGAAGTTCGCTATAAACATGATAGGTAGAAATAATGTAGCAAAAACCGGAGCTCTGATTGGATCCATTGAAATCGCGTATTAATCAATGAGATTCTTCCGTGAATCCGAGATACAATACGCTCTCATGGAGAAGCTAAAAAAAAGTGAAAACACGACGTTCCGTCGTTTTTTCACTGCATTCGCAGACGATTGTAGTCGCGGTTCAGCCGTGCAAACTCTACTTCCTTTACCTCGTTTACCTCCACATGCGCCAACGGGGCTCGCTACTTTGATACCGTTACGCGGCTCGAGCTGCCTTTGCAAGTTCAACGTCACGCCACAGCGAACTCTTCTCCTCGCGTTCCCGATTCTTCTTTATACGGCGATAAGGAATAAGACGAACCGTCGAGATGGAGCTCCGAATTCCGAGCTTTCCTACGGATGACGTTGTGTTTACCTCTCCTTCGTTTCCCAAATGCTTTTGATTTTATTACCTAATCGATTTTTTCCTTTCAAGCTTATCCGGGACAAACTCTTTCTCGCAATCGATAAGATTCGTTTGATTTATCAGTTCTTAAGAAGAATGCACCTCGTTTTTTCCGAAATGTCATTAAAAATATAAAATTCGAAGAATACTTTAAAAAAATAGCAGTATTTTTTAGAATTAACGTTAATAAAGTTTCATTAGACATATTTAAGAATATACGAAAAATATCTAATTGTGCACAAATATTAAAATGTTTATTATGTTTCTTTTAGGGTCAATCGTTTGATTAAGCTATCGGAAAGTCCACCAATACTTGATATTATGTTTTTATGTCTACTCGTTCATCAAAATTATCACACATTTTATTCTATTCATTTTCAAAATAGCCGCGAACTCTGTTAAAAGCTTAAAATAATAGTAAACATCAGACGTTTATAAAAAAAAATCATATTTTTAAGAATGTTGGAAAATATAATTAGTAAATCTATAATTAATACATAAAATTAATAAGAGTATACAAAAAATAAAACTAATTAAAAATATATTCGATTCATCAAATTATTTTACTTTAATGGATTAAAATATTGCTCTATAAAGCATTCTATTTTTGACAATACGAAATATTAATGTCTTTTTTTTAATCGATATTCATTATATATATAAAGTTTTATAATATAATGTCCATCTCATAAAAGTTGAGGTATAAATGGAACGATGACTAAACTACTTCTTTAAATTTGCCATTTGCGCTCGACGAATAATAATTAATTGAATAAGTTATCGAAAAACACGCTATATCGACTAAAAATTTTATAAATAAACTAAAAATAATTAAAAATGAATCGTATAGAATAATTCGTTGCTTGCAATATCTCGAAGGTTGTGAACAAATCATTGTGCTCCAGCAATTAGTTTTTGTATAAAGGCAAATAACGAACGTGGGAGGGTTTATTTTAATCAAGAACGGCCTGGCGCCGATGATCGAGTTTCCGGGTTTTCGTGATCGTCCCTGAAACTTATTATAAAGAGCTAAGGAGCCCGTAATTTATAAAAACTTTTGACAAACGTGCCAGTGACATGTCAACAGTTCGGTTATTAAAACAAATCTCGAACTCCTTTTAAATTACTGTCGCATTACGTGCACAATGTACCAGGAACGGGGTTTCGATAATGAATATTTTTTAAAATAATTAAAGATACATTTTGGGTAAATATCAGAAGACATACGATTCTCGCGCCGACGCACGACGTTGACACGTACAACGGCGCGCCTATGATGTAGGAATGCCGTTAAAGTCGTTCGCTTACGGCAAGGCGGAATCTTGCGTAAGCTACCAGTTTATTTAAGCAGGATTAACGCCGCTTTCTTCTGATATAGAATCAGTGGCCACCAATAGTCGGACACTGAACAGACAAGGAACGAGGGACAACTTAAACTTGTTCTTGTAGATTCTTCGATAATTCCCAACGTCTATACTCGAGAGCATCGTTGCATTACTTACGTATACTTACTTATGTTTATTGGTTCTAGGTATAAATTAGACGTTAACTTTGTTGATATATTATAATTAATTACCTTGTAAATATTTCTTTTTTGTTTCATTTTACAATTGTGTTATTTCTTACAATTAAAGTTTTGAACACCTGGATTCGAGTTTACAAATAACTCCAAATAATATAACTGATACGTGTCTTCGATTTTTTAGCTGTTTTATGATTTTTTTTACAAAATTGAAGCTTTTTATACAGCTTATTATCTGTTGCGGAATATTTAAATATGGTAAATAAAACCTATTTTATAAGTACAGCAAACTTAAATCAAGTAGTTGATCAGGTATTTATAATAAAAAAAATAAGAACAAAAATAATAATGTGTAATAGAATTATGTCTAATTAAAATATTAAACAGTTTTCATTATTATAAATATAAAATCAAATTTATGACATCAATAAAATATTATAATGTACACATATCATGTTTCATACAAACTTTTAAAATATAATTGAAACTTTGTATAATATTTTGTAACAAAACTAATCTCTAATTATTGTATTATAATAACAACTTTATTTAAAGGTGATCGTCACAAGTATAAATATCACATCTATTTTATTAAGTATTTGTTTTTAATGTACGTTAATTATTTACATTATAAATAATGTAAAATATATTTTTTTCGAAAACTAGTTTCAAGTTATAAGCGTTTAATTGTGCAATAACATTTAATGCTATAATAATTTAATCATTATAAAATGACACGTATACCCGTTTAATATAGATTAACAAATACAATGAGATTTTTTATTATAATTATGTATATTATAAAATTAAAAATTGTATTTATAATTTTGCGAAAAGAGATCAAATTCAAAATTAAATAATCGATATTGTATGTCCGTTTTAGTATAACTAGTAAAAAAAACAGAAAGATGTTTACTCGTGATTTTATTAGATTCCCTAAAAGCAGTTGCTTACGTAGACTCTAGAAACTGACCCATTTACTCAAGGTTATAAATATAAAACTATATCTACAGAAATTAATTAATAAATATATAAAATATATTATCCATTTCATATAATGTCGAACATATTACTATACTTCTATTCCATGTAGAAATATTTCGCTGTTTCAATTCGATCTGTATACTTTTCCTCAATTCTGATAAAAGAAAAGCTCCCCGCCCACACAGAGTTACGAAAGATAAACGTAATAGAGTCACTCAGTGTGTGCGTGTAAAGACACACGGGCCTCTGCCGTATATGTAATACGAACCTCTGCATCTTATAATGCAAAACGAATGACGAATCTTTGTTACGTCAGCTTCGTAATGTACTTCTCAGTGTGAACATCAAATCACCGCGATATGACGAAAAATAAAAGAAAAAAAATCAAAATGCATTCATAGAAATATGTATACACGAACGTGACCTCCATTTTGTGATTTGCTTTAAAATTATGGTCTCAATAATCCGCATTAAAATAAAACATAATTACATTAGATAAGTTCAATGTTTTTGTATGTAAAATGGAATTTATATTTATAGATGTTTTCTATACATTCCGATAATCTTGTCAAGTATTTTAATTCAGTCATATTCAATACTATTATACGCCATAAAAAAAATTTTCTGTAAATCAAGTTTACTTCTTAATTTCTACTAATTTTATATAGTACTAAATTATCATTCATAAAAATTAATATAATGGAAATACGTACAGCTTTAAGTGCAAGTAGTATCGAAAATTGTTTTGTCATAGTTTTTATAATTCAAAAGGTACAAAGGAATATTGTTTAATAAAAACAATAATTTTATTTATTAAGCTTTTCGATTCAGTTGAAAATCAATATGGATGTTCTATTTATCATATTGTATTTATACGTATATAATAAAACTAGCTTAACAATTGAATTTTTAAATATAGAAGAATTTTTTTATACAGATTTAATAAAAATCTTATATATGCTAATATACTATAGTCACTAATTTTAAATAAAAACAGTCAAAAATTCAAAAAATTTTTATATTTTACAACATTATTCACACTATTGTTAAAAACTCTAAATATTTTACCATTTTATAAAATTAGCTTTCATACTATAAAATGATCAGAATTACTTAAAAACAATAAATAAATAAATAAAAAATAAACAAATTCCTACTAAATATATTACATATGAAATAATAATTAATAATGTGGACTTTAAAATTATTCTATATTAATTCGCACATTTAAAAAATTATATAAAAATATAAACTCTATTTAATTTAAAATTATTATAAAAATATTCATCTCGTAAAGAATTACTATAATAAAAATAAATTAACTTCATAAGAAGTTTTAAAAATATGTAGCAGGAAGTTCTTGGGCATTTTAATGAGTTATTAAGACACTTGAAATTGTATTGAAGTGACTAAATAATTCGACGGGCACTACTTATGGAGATGCAAACGTCATATCAGATGTAACTCGTTTAAATAGTCTAATAAACTTTCCTCATCAAGTAACTAAATATGAATTACTTAGGTTCAGTAATAAATATCTTAAATTTTATCACAGTACTAATAAGAAGTGATTTTTAGGTTTAAGTATATGCATACATACATTTATATATATATATATATATATATATATATATGTGCGTATCTCTATATGTATAAAGACTAATATATCAAAAAATTAAAAATCAATAATTTTTCTATAAGATGAATTTTAAACAGAAAATAATAAACTTTTTAAATTTTATTTCAAGTTTTTAATAAAATATCCGAACATGATAAGTTTATAATTATAATTAAATAAGTTATGATTGAATAACTTATAAATAACAAAAATCGAATACAAACGTTAATATAATCAATGATAATCATCTATATTTAAAAAAATATTAATAAAATTTTTTAAGTTACATTTTTAGTTGATTTGATCAATTTAAAAACTATAATATTTTTAAGTGATCAATCATCGGTCATTTATGAAAAAACTAAGTTTATATAATTCAAGCCATGAATTTATTACACTCCTTAACTTCGATGAATATATTAAAAAGCGTGTCCAATAAATAAAATGAATATTTTTAAATATAATTCTATGGTATTTGCACAATATGAAATCAATAAACAAGAATCATAAAAAAACATAATGTAGTAATTTTTAATAATTTATGTAAATATGATAAAATTGATTAATCAAATTGAAAAATATAATTACGACGAACTTTCTTACATAATTTAATGTCTCACCGTCTATCGATTATAGTAATATTGGAAATATTAGAGTATAAATCAGAACAGGAAATATTATATTTAAACTATAAATTAAAAGTATCGAATGAAATTTCGACGAAGTAGTTATGGATAACGATAATATGACGACAAATCCTGAAAATATTGTCTCAAATGTTATAAATAATGTTTTTATTCATAGCGTGGACCAATTTGCTAAAAATATTTTATAATATTTAAAAGAGTATTTCTGGCATATTCAGCTTCATATTATAATTCGTTGTCAAAATGTAATTAAAAAATAAATTCCGAATAAATAAGTATTAGGCATAAAATTTATACGCTAAGATTAGCTAATTCTTAACAAATTCTATACTATCGACAAACTCGTAAATTCGAAAATCATCTTCTAATTGAGAATAAGGGTAATATTTATAAATTTAATAATCATAAAGATTACGGAAGTATTTTTTTAAGGTATCATTCTTCTAACAAATATAGACTATCGTCAAATATCGTTCAAACGATCATTGGACGTTTTCTCGTAACTCGAAAGAATTGCAATTACTCTATCGTCTTAAAAAACGTGACGTACGTTTTTACGTGGAAAAGGTTGAGAATCAACGCATAGGCCACGAAATACAGGGAGATATCCGTAACAGATACTTCGTTCCATCCAGCAAACGCTCGCGAATATTGTTACGGATGCTCTCAGAGACTGTTTACCTCGTCGTGTTCGTACGCTCGAACGCATCGTAGTAAAATTCGGTGTAAACGAAAAAGGACGATTCCCGAAAGAGCGAATCGATAGGTAAGTTGGTGCACGCTGGTAACGAGTCGAAAATAAATGGTTCGTACGATCAGGGGCGCCAAAAAATTTAAAAAATAGAGAGGGGGAAGAGGGAGAAATACAGATAGAGGGGGAGAGGGAGAGAGAGCGTGTACGTGTGTGTGAGAGAGCGAGAGAGAAGGATTAGGCGTGCCGCGTCCGGAAAACTCACCAGCTGGGCAATCTTGATGAGGCCGGGTATAGTCCGGAAGTAGGGCGTGTTGAGGGTGAAGCTCAAGTTCTTGTTGGTGTTTCCAGGTCGGGCGGCATCAGCGCCGTTCTGCACCGTCACCGTCACGCTCTCCGACATCATCGTCTTCGTACGACTGACGGCCGGACCGATCAACAAACTCGCGCGAGTGCCTCGGCAGTACTCGGGGTCACGGCGCGCGCTTTATCGACACCTGTTGACGATGCGCGACTGCGTTCGAAGAAGCAAAGGAAGAGAGAGAGAATGAGAACGAGAACGAGAACAAGAACGAGAACGAGAACGAGAACGAGAACGACAACGACAACGAAAACGACAACGATAAGGAGAACGACAACGACAACGGCAACGACAACGACACGAGTACGAGAACGAGAACGAGAACGAGAACAAGACCGAGATAGAGCGCGAGACAAAGACAGAGGGAGAGGGAGACAGAGAGAAAGACAGAGAGAGAGAGAGGAAGAGGAGAAATCGGACCGCACACTGGCCACACCGCGCGAGACTAAACGCGCGCGAGAGACGAGCCCGGCCGATCCCCCACCTCGAGCTTCCCCTCCCCCCGAGCCGACACCTTATTTTACTGCTACTCGCGCTCTTACTCTTTCCGATACATGCGATGCCGTTTACACGCACCTCCGTTCTATTCATCTCTAGGAAACTCCACCGAACGCTTCTCGCTGTTCTACCGATCGAGGACAGTCTTTTCCCCGTATCTTCTTTACCTTACCTTCCCATCCGATTTCGTTCTTCTCTTCAACCAACGCCTCTTTTTATACTCTTTTTACGTACTTTATTTACTTCATCCGACTTTGGCTCCGCTCGAGCTTTCAAAATACGAACACGAGATCGTGAGATCGGTGTACCTCTTGAACGTAACTAGCGCTTTTCTGACATTTATAAGAATACTCGTTACGCAGGGACTTACAGCTTACCCTCCCGCGCACTTCCGCCCACGTCTATAAAAGATTTTATTCGTTTCAATTTCGTCTTCTTCGTTCTTCTCTCTGCACTGTAACCACGTTATATCAATTTTATTTCGTTCCCTTTATTTTTCTCTATGCGGTCTTCGGTTTAAATTATGCTTTTATTAAATATTTAGTACCGTCTCCTTTTACAACCCTTTGCATAAAGCTCTTCGTAGTTTTGCGCGCTCGGTATTCGTTTGTTCATCGTAAAATATTTCTGTACAAAATACAATACGTTCGTTCGAATATTTACCAAAAATATTTACTACTGAATTAATCCATTGAAAATATTTACCGCGTAACCGTTTTAACTAGTAATAACTTTTGTTTAACGACTTGTTTATGTTTTGAAAATTGATGGCGATCGATGTGTTGAATATTTAAGTACATAATTGTTGCGTTGACATCGAAATATTTTATTACAAGCGTATAAATATATATGGATGGTATACGTGTATACGAATACAATGTCTTTCGTATTCCGTTTTTTTTTTTAATTTTGATCATATCGTCCCTTGGAATTAATTTATTTTTTATTAGCTCGGAATAAACCAAGTGTGTAATGCTTGTATTTTGCAATTATAACTTATACCTAAAATTTAATTAAAAACTGCTAATTTTGTATTTTCAAAATTCTCGAAAAAATATAATTTCATTTAATTAAAATTTGCTATCAAATATTTAAATAATATACAGTAGTAAATGTGTACACAATTTTAAAGAATCTACAATGTTAATATATATGAGAAATAAATTCGTCATTTTAAGAAATTAATATCTTTTATCACATTTAAAACAAAAAATTTAAAAAATCGAAAAAAATTATATTTTTATAAATTATGGAAATTTAAAAATTAAATAACATTCATTATTTATAAATATGAAAAATTATATATTACTATTAATAATTGATATTTATGTTTAATAAAGTCATGTTTTCCATCTTATAATACTAATTGAAAAACAATAATCATGTTCATTTATTTTTACTATCTTTAATTTTAACTTCAATAAAATATTATTTGATATTATAACAAATATTAACAAATATTGTTTAAAATTTGTAATGAAAAAAGCCATCCCATTATAACTTCTTTTTGTTTAAAATATATGAAAGTTCATAATATCTTTAAAAATTTGTTTTTTTGCTATACTGATTTATTTACAAATTTAAATCTGCTGAATATATAAAATCAAATGTTTTAAAGTGAATTAAGTTTCGATTTCTCCAGTTTTGTCCTAATTTAATTTCAACCCTCAATAATCGCGGCTTTAAACTTCATCGTTCAATCATTTATAGTTTCTTTTAATAAATATTCTTATTAATAAAAGTTGTACTTTTAATAATTATAGCAATATTCTACTAATTTTATAATAGCCCTATACAAAAAAAATTCATGAACCAATTCTAAAGTATTTAATTACATCATTTTCAATTTGCTTTTTATTTACATCGATCATATTATTAATAGAACATTTCAATGCATCGTTCAATTTACCTATGCGCACTTTTTACGAATAATAAACATTATTATTGGAAACTCTAATTGTATATGAGAAAATTGGTATTAAGTATAAAATTAAATACATACTCTATTATATTTAAAACCTATTTTTACATCAGTAAATTTAATGTAAATATTTTATAATAAAATTTAAATGATTCAACTATAAAGATTCTCATTATCTTAAGTGCAGAAAATTTAAATCTGGAGCTTGGTAATTTTTTTATGTTTCCATTTCTTTTAAAATTTTTTTAATAAAATTATTAAGAATTAAATAATAATTTATAATTTTATTCATATTAAATATTATTAAGAAATACATTTTTATTTTACAACTTTAAGATTTTAGGCTCTTTTAAAAAAATAAAATAATTGTTATGATCAAATTTATCAATGACACAATTTTTAATACTTTTTGTGTTAGTATATTTTTATAATCTATATTATATAATAATATTTATATATATTTCCTTTACTTATTTATATTAAATTCTTAATAAGAAGTTTTTGTTTATAGTCATATTAACTATATAAATTTTATTTTTTATCGATAAATAGTAAACGAAGCATACCTCACCAAATAAATTCTGTGAGTGCATTTTAAACATTCAACAAAACAAAATGTTTTATCTAAATTTAATTACCAAATAGTTACATTATCTTAATTTTCCAAAATTCTGTTTTAATTTGTTAGACTACTAAACAGTTTTAGTCAAAACTGCTTAAATTATCTCACAATTTTTATTTTACACTAATTATTAGATTTACTTAAGCATAAGCTACCAAATTAACTTATTTAAACTACTTGTATTTTTTTTTTTGAACTGTCAAAATAGTTTCAGCATCTTCATAGAATTAATATAGTTTCTGTAAAAGAAATCTGTTTCTACGGCCTACATTATAATTTGAATAATTATAAATTGTAAATGTATTGAAGAAATGAATAAATACTGAATAAATTTAATTTTCTAATTAAATTAAGATTATAATACTAAAATTTGATCTAAAACTAATAATATAGTTTAATATGGTTAACATATTTAATTAATAATAAATAAAAATATGTACATTCGAAATTGTTTAAGTTAAATGAATATATGATAAGTTAAAATTCAAAATTTAAAATTCGATTCTTTATGATAATATATCATCGAATACTTGTTTTATTTTATCAGTTAACATTAAAAAAATTTTAAAATCTATATTTTACATTTTACACGTATGTATACATATCATATGCAACATTTTCAATTTTTACGCAAATAAATAAACCCTCAGACCCTGTAAAAAGATAATACGTTATTATTTCTCATATACATAAAATATACGTATATTTCTAAATCTTGGCCGTTTGAGCCACTTTCATCAAATTTGTCTCACTTTTTTGAAACTTAGCCAAATTAAGTCCCGGTGATTGTTAGCTTATCTATGTTACCATATTAATATATAATAAACGATCTTTATTTACTAAATAACTTTTTTATTTTTTTATTTTTTTATTGCAGGTATTTGAAAGATCATACATATATTATGTACTGTTTATTAATTAATTCGAAGAAGCTCATATTGAAATAATATGATAAAATTAAATAAAAATATGCGTAAATAGTTATTCTTAAAATTAATTTTAAAAATGTCATAATTAAGAGAAAAAATTTTATTCAATTGTATTCCTATATACATTATTTTATATACATCTTCAAAAAATTTTACCGTAATAAAATCTTTTATTTTTAATGTATGTATACCTTATTAGTTTTACTCTCTTTTTTTTCAAATTAATAATCATAAATATTTAATTGATTTTAGTAAGATTTTAATGAGCTAACGCTCTTTTTCTTAATTAATATAAGTTAAAGAAATAAATAATAATTAAAAAGATTACTATTATATTACTTGTTTTAATTAAGTTTTTATTTAAAAACGATTTTTTAAATTAGTATTAATGAATATGTTGTTAATGATATAATTAAACTCGTACATTAACCGACTCACTAGTTACGGATTCAATGGATAGAAATATTGATTTAAGTATAAAGCACCTTTTTCAAGGATTGTACTAACAGTAGTAATATTAAAACCTTGACCTCGTCAACCATCAGCACAATACAAAAAGAATAAAAATAAATAATTACATGAAGAATTCTCACGAATAAAATGAAAAATGAATTAGATTGTAGATTGAAAGAATAGCAAAAATGATGACAATTGGAACATAGAAACAAAAACATCTAATTATATGTTTAATTACAATTATTGAATCAATAGATATAATTTATAAAATATAAAGTAGACGTTTAGATATAATATAAAAAACTATTAAAAACCAAAGCAAAAAACTACCCTAAAATAAATCTTGTAGGTCTATGTAGATATAGATTAAAAAATAGTCGAATTAATTAAGTAACGTAATTTCTAATATACCAATACAAATATAATCTTGAAATGATTAATTAAAATTTTAAATAAAAAAAATAAAAAAAAATAAATATTTGATATCAAGCATCAGAACATATAATTTATTTTTTTATTGTATATTCATAATAAAAAAATACATTCATTTTAAACAATGAAATTAACAAGATATATCAAGAGTACAAATGCAATTTAATAAAAATAAATGTTATAAAATCCAAGATTAGAAATGATTACCTATATAAAGTAGTAAAATTAAAAAAATAAAATAAATAATAAACAAGAAATTCATAAGAAACAATAAAAAAATATTTGTGTTTCATAATATATTACATTACTATTAATTAATACATAAGTAAAAAATAAATAATTTAAAATAATATTTTTTACAAATAAAAAAACAGCAATATTCCATTTTAACTTTTTATTGTAGGGATTTTAATTCAAAGTAAATACAAGAAAAAACTATATATAAAAATAACTGTCAATTAATAAATTAATATTACAGTTTATGTTAGTTGATATTAAAAAATTAAATATATAACAGCTCATTAGTAATTATGTGAAATGATTTATTTAATCTGGATAACTTTTTTAAAATAATATTTTTTAACAATTTACAAGCTAAATTAAAACCTGATTCATATATCAAACGATTACTTCAATTCCTAAAATAAATATATCATTTATAGGAATCAACTGCATAAAACCAATTTTTCTAATATACTACTGATATATTTATGAAATAATTAAAATATTTATTTCATTTAATAAAAGGCACTAAGAATTAAAAATAAACGTTTAAAGGATATTCTAAATCACACTTCGAAGATCAATTCTAATTTGCATTCTAATAGAAAAAGAAGCGAGAAAAGGGTTAAAAACGAAAATAAGTTTAATTTAAATAATACAATATCAAATTTACGATCAATAAAAAATTCTACGAAAAAGTCTAAAAATATTTTTATTCGTATAAAACTAGGAATAGAATAGATTAAAGATTACATAACTCAGTAAAATAACAGTTTTACGAATATGCTATAAACTGAAAATATGATCTAATAAAAAAACTTAGGTAACCATGAATAAGATTTATGAAATAAATTTAAAGGCGCAAATATTTATAAATATAATAACTGATTCGATCAAAATAAATTAGTAAGGACTTACACATAGGTTCATATAAAATAGCATATAAATAAGTAATTATTGATGTATAACATACAAATAAGTTCTATCTTTTATATTATAATAAACTACCCTAAAATTTCGACGAAAACCGCTTTAAATAATATAAGATCAATTTGCAGTTATATTTTCATTAAATTGTATTAAATTATCGTAAAAAACTCAACCATTTAATCATATAAAACATATTTCTTTACTCGTTCGATATATTATATTACGAATAAACTATAACATTAGATAATGATTCAAGGATATCTATGTAGTACTTCATTTGGACTATTGAAAACAACATATTACAGAAATATAACTGTAATATTAATTTTAGTATATTTTCAATTAACTTTTTAAGATTATTGTTATAATTTATGATTATCTTACGTTACTTATAATATCGAGTACATAAGTTAATGCATTTAAATCCTTCGTACGATCATAAAATTTACACCAGCACTTTTTCGTTTTATTCTTTTTAATAATCCATTCACAAGTAACAGTTACGATAAGCAGTCGCTACCATAACGATAAGCATTTTCCGTAGCCAACTCAAAAATTGATCAATTCTATAAAATATTGTGCAAGCATTAGACAATAGTTTACATTTAAACAAAGCTAAGGTTAATAAGATTATTATTATTTATAATCGATAATTTCAATTAACGAAAGAATCATTGAAACGAATAATCGGGACCTTTCTATGCCCTAATACTTAAAAATAGTGAATTTGTTATAAAGTATAATGAATCCGATTCAATATAGATAAATATTATTTCTTTCGATTCTTGCACTACTTGTAAAGATTTAATTTAGTAAAAGGTATGCATATATCGTTATTACGTAAGTAAATATAAAATACGTAAAACCACAATTAAAAAAATTTAAAGATTTAAAACTATTTTTTCATTTTTTATGAAAGAAGAAAATTTTTCCAACGAAAGGTTTTGAATTTCAGTCATGCATAATATAATAGCAATAGGAGGGTATTCGTTTCGAAAATGGTACGGCAGAAGCAATAAGCAAGGAACTTCATTGCGCAGAATCTAAAGTTGGCGAGACGTAGTCTCGCAGTCTTGGCATGACGTGTGAAGTTTAATTTGCAGCGTGAGAGAATCACTCGCATCATCTTATGAGTAGCGGTAACAACAGGAACCGCGACAAGATGACTTTAATAAATAAGGTAATGTACTCGATTTAAATATAACCTATACTTATCTCTCAATTCCAGTTCTTATTACTTTCTTTCTAATATCTATGTATATTTGATAATTTCAGATGGAAATCGATGAAAAGAATATGAAAGGCGAAGGATTCAAACCTTATTATGTTCAAAAAATTGAAGAATTACAACTTATTGTTGCTGAAAAGAGTCAAAATCTTCGTCGGTTACAAGCACAACGTAACGAACTCAATGCTAAAGGTATAGTAATTCTGACTTTGTTCTATTAAACCTTAGTTTTCTTGAATTTATTAAATAAATCTAAAATAAATACTATGTATGCGAGCGCTTTCCATTTAATCGAGTACTTTATTGTTTTATTCTCTATTACGTTTGACGATTAATTGTTTTTCCAGTACGTATGCTTCGTGAAGAGCTTCAGCTTCTTCAAGAACAAGGATCTTATGTTGGAGAAGTTGTTAAACCGATGGATAAAAAGAAAGTATTAGTTAAAGTTCATCCGGAAGGAAAATTTGTCGTTGATTTAGATAAAAATATTGATATTAACGATGTAACTCCAAATTCTCGAGTGGCTTTAAGAAACGAAAGCTATACGTTGCATAAAATTCTTCCTAATAAAGTTGACCCTCTGGTGTCGCTTATGATGGTTGAAAAAGTTCCGGATTCTACTTATGAAATGGTTGGTGGACTCGATAAGCAAATTAAAGAAATCAAGGAAGTTATTGAGTTGCCGGTTAAACATCCAGAACTTTTTGATGCTCTTGGTATTGCTCAACCTAAGGGGGTACTTTTATACGGACCACCTGGAACTGGAAAAACTTTATTAGCTAGAGCAGTAGCACACCATACCGAATGTACATTTATTCGAGTTTCTGGATCTGAACTTGTACAAAAATTTATTGGAGAAGGCTCTCGAATGGTACGAGAACTTTTTGTTATGGCTAGAGAACATGCACCATCTATTATTTTCATGGATGAAATTGATTCTATTGGTAGTTCCCGTATTGAATCTGGATCTGGTGGAGACAGTGAGGTATTAATAATATCTGAATATAAATCAGAAATTAAAATTTAATTTTTAAATTTAAAACCTTGATAAAATTTAATTTTTTTGAATAAAATGTTTTATTTTTCATTTTTACTTTTATTAACTTTGAAATTTAGATACTAAAATTCCTTGATATTTGTGGATTAAAGAATTTTTATTCAATTTTAATATTTTTTCAAACATTTAATATTGTAATAATGTGAGTTTTTGTATTTTTAATATAATCAAAATTATTTATAGCACTGTAAGTTTTGTTTATTTTATCTTTATAATTAATTGTACTTTATATATTAATTTAATACTATATATATAAATAAAATAAAATAACTATAATCTTTAAAAAATGCTATTGATTAAAATATTAAACTCTAGAATAATAATATATATTTGAAATGTGTTTATACTATAATTTATTTATTTTACATAAAAATATTGATATTATAGTATTATAAACAATGTATCTAATAATTATTCATATTTTTACAATATTAAAAATTTTTTAATTTTAACAAAGAATTATTATATCATTAATAATGAAATTAATATTTTAGTTTTTGTTTTAATTATTTTTTAATATAATATAAACTTATAGTTTATTTTAAAAAATATACAGACTCATTTAAACATATTTAAATATATATAAGTTCAAATAGCGAAGTTTTTCTTATTTTTTTATATTCGAAGTTGAATATAATTTTCTTCTTGTAATTTTGTTTTTTTATTTGAATATCATTATTATAAATTAGATTGTAAATTTTTATTATTCTTTTTCGTGTAATTTTTTTAAGGACTTTTTAATCTATTAAATAAAATATTGTAACAATCAATAAAACTAAAATTGATGTATACAATTATAAAATATTATTAAAAATATATTTTAATAATTATTTTCTAGGTTCAACGTACTATGTTAGAACTTCTAAATCAACTGGATGGATTTGAAGCCACAAAAAATATTAAAGTTATAATGGCAACAAATCGAATTGATGTTTTGGACCCAGCACTTTTACGTCCAGGTCGTATTGATCGTAAAATTGAATTTCCACCTCCAAATGAGGAAGCTCGGCTCGACATTTTAAAGATTCATTCTAGAAAAATGAATTTAACGCGTGGGATTAATTTGAGAAAAATAGCAGAATTAATGCCTGGTGCTTCAGGAGCTGAAGTTAAGGTACATTGTGATTAAACGTAGAACTACGAACTATAAAAATAACAATATAATCTATTTTTCAGGGTGTGTGTACGGAAGCTGGTATGTATGCTTTAAGAGAACGTAGAGTTCATGTAACACAAGAAGATTTTGAAATGGCTGTTGCAAAGGTAATGCAAAAAGATTCAGAAAAGAATATGTCGATCAAGAAATTATGGAAATAATCAAATCAAGATTCATATTATTTTATAAGATGTAAATTAATTTAATTAGTATGAATATTTTGTAAATTCATACAATACGTTCAAGAATTAAAATGATTGGATCAGATTTTGATGAGCATTTAAAAATTAAAGGATATTTTATTATAGTAATCAATTACAATAGTAAAGAACACATTTTTAGAAATAAATATAACATAAAATAGATTGTGTATTTCATTTATTAATTTATCATTTAATGCAAAAGAATTTGAAATGTGTGTATTTGCATGTGTGTTTATGTGAGTAAGCGTATGCTTACAAATGTATATTATTTGAACTAAATGAACAATATAAAAGTGATTATCAAATAGTTTGATTTTAAGTATGTCATCAATTCCACATTTCAATAATCAATTAATGATAACTATGTTATAACATTGTTGATAATTTGATACCTTATATTAAACCTGTAAAAAAATTTTTTATCAGAAATCGAGAGATCTATACAAGTTGGTGAAGCAGTGCCCATTTGGTCAATTGGTTTTCAATTAACTTATCTGTTTGATAAGACAAATACTTTGTAAGCTTTATATCTTTTCGCTAAAAATTATTTGGAATAATGATTAAAATATAATACTGAAATAAAATATGAAATTCTCTAGAAGCTTTAGTTAATAGTTTACACACTTGGTTATTCATTCTATTAGCAACAATGTATAATATTATATTTATAAATTGTGGATCACATAATTTTAATAAATATACTTCGTATAGAACGGTATAATTAATAATTTATACTAGAAATTTCCAGTAATCATTTAATAAATGACCTCTGAAATGCAAAATGAAAGTCACTTTCACAGTTTCAAATGTTCAATTTTACCAAAATAGCACATTACCTTTACTGTTTACACATTTATATAAAAAAAAATAAATGAATCAAAATTCATAGGTTCGAAGCAGTAATCGACCGCTTTACCTAACAGACAAATTTTTAAAACAAATTTTGTTGACAAATTGATGCAAAACAATTCAACATACATAGCAAAAAATATGCAAATTAACTTGCGAAGGTAAATTTATCTCAAAAGCTATTGATGCAAATATTGCATGAAATAAAATTATTATATAAATAATGGATATTTTTTATACAAATATATATTTTATACAAGTATATAATAAATACATTACGATAAATAATACTTTGAAAATTTAATTTTCAAATATCTAATTATTTACTACAAATATTTATTTTATTAAATTAAATTAAATGAACTATAATAAAATTAATATTAATAATATTGTTTTATGTAAAAAAATTTCTATACGATATTTTATTTTAATTTAATTAAATTTAGTAAAATATATATTCGAAACAGTTGTATATAAAAGTTTTTAATATTCATATTATTGTAGTATTAAATCGTTGTTTTTAGAGAAATGGAACAATAAATTATCTTAACTTTTGAAAAACGTATTAAGAACATTACTTAAGTGTTTAATAATCTTTGGTTGCATATTTAATAAGTTTAATTTTTATATTTTACTATTAATAAGTTTGCATCGATGGTTTACTTTTTTTTTTATGGATCTTGCACATCGAATGTACGAATATACCACTTGATACAATCTAAGACCGATGTTATATTTTTTAATTAGAGAATGACTATTAAAATTTCTTTGTAAAATTTTTAATGACAATGTTCTGAAAATTCAGCATGCAATCATCTTCATTTTATGTTTCATAATGCCCGCAAATCCGCATTCAATATTCGTTCGAGTTGAATTGCCGACAGTTGCCAATGTTCTCTGTTAGCATCGACGTAGTTGTCGAGTAAAGCTAGGTTATGTCTATAGTCCTATATAGGCTTTACCATCGGTCCTAACGAACGGCAAATTTTACCAGTTGCTTTTACCTCGTATACAATGTTTTTGAACAAAGCGTTGTTTAAGGTTATTCCGTCACATTTGTAATATAAATTCTTTTCGTAATTGTACATAGATAAATGAAAATGGCAGATGAAAAATTAGCAATGGACATAGATAATCAAAGTGAAGATGGAGAAATCAAAAGAAGTCCAGGCAAAGATTAGTAAGTTAAATTTTATTCATTTTCTAGGTTATAAAAATAAAACTATTTATTTTATTAAAAATTTTCATTTTTTATATGAAATCAATGACATTTTATAAATATGTACATAGACGTTCATTCAAAAAATTAGTAGTTGGTAAAAAATATTTAACTTTTAAGTTAATCTTATCGTAATACACTTTAGTTTTAAGACATGTTCAATTTCATTGCAATGGTTCATTATTTTACTTTACAATTAATGCATAAGAATATAAATTTATTTCTAGAGAAATAATAAAAGTTTTACTTAAAATATGAAATTTTTAATTTATATAAAATATTTTGACCATTAAATAATTAGTTTTATTTTATAACAATTTTTTGGTTTTATTAAAATAATCTGAAAATGTACTCGAGATATATAATGTAAACTATAAATATTTTACAAGATTCTTTATTTAAATAATTAAAATTAAAACCAATATAATATACAAGTATCTTAATACTTTAATTAAATTAAATAAATAAAATATTATATATGATTTTGATTTCCTTACTACAAGCAAGATATAAGTAAAAAATAGACGATACCAAATTTTTCTTTGTTAACTAAAATAAAAAACAGTTGATACTGTTTTATTAAAGAGCTTGTATCACTACAGAATATAATTTAAACAAGTTTAAATACAAAATAATTAATGGATAAATAATTTGTTATTATAAAATTGTTATATAAATGTATTTCGATAATCATAAGTGTCCAAGTATTACATCCTTATAAAATTTGTATTTATAAAGACAATGTGAATTTGGTATTTTATTTTAAAAAATATTTAATTATAATGAGTTATTTTATTAATTTAATCTTTTGTGTTTTGTTGATTAAGATAATTATTTATTTAAAAATTTAAATTAGAATTTATACTTTTTGTATAAATTTAATTTTAGTTCAGCACCTGATTTTCTTGAATTTATGGAAGAAAGGAAAGATATTTATTTTAAATTAAATATTTTGTAATTTTATTAGTGGTTTAAGTAATTCTTCTGATTTATTAGAAAAATATTCCTCAGAAATAGTTTCAGTTGTCGTATGATCTATAATAATATAGAACAAATATACAGATTATACATAACAATTAGAATATTGTTTAAATTGGATAATTATTTAATTTTTTTTTTATTCTAAAACAGTATGAATTTGTAATTATAAATATCAATCTAAATAAATTGATCCATTTACGTTGATAAAATAGATTTCTGCCATTAGAATCGACAGTAGCATCATATTATAATGTACTGTACGTGAGTGCCGGTAAAGCTGTATGCATGCATAAGCAAGTATAACGTTTTCTGAATATTAGTTTCCAGTTTCTACGTCAGTTATAGCTTCGGACTCACACCATTCCATTACATCGCTAGTAGAATGTTAAAAAATGCCGGTTACTCAAAAATCCGTTCCAAGGTATCTTAAAAAAACTTTCATAGACTATCAATGACGAACAAATATCTATATTTTCGTACAAAAGTGAGAGAGCCAAATATTAGGTTATGTTGCCGGGGTGAAAAAAAAGTAGTCATCCTTTCTTCAATTAAGCTTTTAACACATAAAAATCTAAGACTAACAAAACCTACTAAATACACCTAATTTGGTGTCCTGGTGTACTGATCCACTATATTATTATTTAATTGGTGTTAGAAACTCGCAAGTTTAGCACATCAATACAAGAAACAAACGCCATTCTTCCCCTACCGATTTATTAAGAGTATCAATAATACTTAATTTTTGTGTTTGTGTGTGTGTTCTCTGGTGAAGTTTCTCAGAGGAAGAAGGCGCAGACACGGCGGACTCCTTGGACATAAAGCCGCCGCAGGCGGTGGTGCGGCATCGTAAGAATACATCCCACCGAAGGGACAAGCGCTCGGACAGAGGTGGTGAGCGCAGAGACGACAAAGAACGGAAATCCAGGCACCATGAGAGAAACGAGGATAATAGACACAGGGATAAACATAACAGACATCGCAGACATGAGATGGATCTATCTGAAAAATCCAGACGCACCGAACCAATCAAAAGGGATAGGGATTCCTCCAGGCATGAAAGAAAAGAACGTTCTACAGGAGATAGAGTTCTGGAGGACCTACGAGAAAGGTATAAATCTTGGCTTAATTTAATTTAATTTTATTAATTCTATCATAAGCAAATGTTTCAAACAGATTTCTGTGGCTTCTTTTGATAAGTAATAAAACAATATAAGAATTTAATATAAATTTTGAATATTGATCAAAATAAAAAGAGGTTACATTTATATTACTTTCAATTTTAGTTTATATTTTTTGGTTATTTTTTAAAATTTTTAGAATTTAATAAATGGTAAAATTTTTACTTAAAATATTACTTCCTGAAGATAACAGAATTATCTTAACATAAAAATTTTATGTATGTCGATATAATTTTTATATTTTTTTGAAATATTCTTGGACTTTGCAGACTAGTAAAAAATTATATTATATTCTTTTAAAGATTTTTTATATCTTATAATTTACAGATGCTTTTTCATGCTTCTGATTTATAAGTAAAATATAATTTACGATAAATCCAATTAAAAAAAGTATTTAATTATAAATAATTTTTACTATTTTTAATTAGACTTTTTAAAAGTAATAATTTATCAGTTTTGCTATTTTTAAATAATATTATTTTAAATAGCACAATGTTTATCAAACTTGTCATATTTTTAAAACTTAAAATTTTGAAAATAAAAACAAAGTATATTCATATTCATTTTGAAAAGTAAAAAATTTTACATATACTCATTTGATTGTTTTCATTTTATTTAAAAAATTAATTTTACTTATTATTATTTAAAACACCTTAATAAAAAAGTAATTACTTTATAAATTATATTCTACTCTCACTTATTATATTACAGGCTACATATTTGATTTGATACTTTTTCTTTTTTACATATCATACTATAGCGTTGATCTCATTTTATTTTGTTCTATGTTCCATTTGTAAAAAAGTAACTTTGGTCGTACGAATGTTAGCAACAATCAAAGCAGAATGACCAACAGGTATTAAGCATGTTGTATATATTTTTAAATAAATTCTTATACGAGAAACCAATATTTATGATGCATGTTTCTACTCAGTATATTTTAAGGGAATATGAAAGGTTTTTGGTATACCATATTTTAAGTTATGTTTATTAAATAACTAATATTTTTAAAACAAGAAACTATTAGTATATGAAATATAATTGTATAAATTAATATTTTCTGTTTTACATATCGATGTTTTTATATAAAAATGAATTAGTTTAATACCCTTTCATTGACCTTCAGTATAACATTATTTGTTCTTTTTTTCTATATCTATTTAAAAGCTTGAATGTCATCACGTACATGAGTTAAAATATTACGTTTAAAATTATCAATTTAAAATATTTTTTTTATTTAAGACATTTTCGTATTAATGTAATTGAAAAATATTTTTTATAAATGGAATTATATGCTTAATAAAATATGATTAACCCAAAATTAAGAATTACCAATAAAATTATTTTTTATAAATTAAAAAAAAAAATTTTATGATTTTTAAAATTTTAATTTTGAAAAAATAATTAATTGATTAATAATAATTAAATCAATTAAAATTTTGACAAGTCTTAAGTTTAACAGTAAGTAATAACGATGAAACCATTAACAATGAATTCTTTTTTGCTTTTATATTATTTGTTACGTTATTTATTTTTATTCTGCGTTGTATGAAAAATTAAAAAAAGCAAATTTCAAACTATAATACATTATTTTTTTAAATTTCAAGGGCTAATATAATAATTATTAATCACGTAACGATAATTTAATTATTAAAAATTGAAATATTTTTATTTACAAAATTTTTAACATACATATATAAGCATAAATATATTTTTAATTAAATTGGCCGTGATTCCATTTTATTATTATTATTATATAGTATTGAAAGAGAATTATGCAAATAATAAATTGTTTTTTATATTCTGTTTAAATTTCTGTTTCTAAAACATACTAATACTATGAATAAATCTTTTAGATGACTCAATAAAAGAAGTTAAAGTAAAAAAGACTGAATTTAATTTTTCCAGAACGTCGTTCTTCTCCTTGTATACAGATCGTGGTCAAGAACTCTATTTCCCATGCTTAGACAGATCACCTATCAATTTCTGAATTAAATATCAAATAAGATAAAACGAGAAAGTTTAATCAGCGATGCTGTGAATTTGCAGACTCCTGGATAAGCGGCGAGAAAGGCGCGAGGAACCTCGAGAATATAAACTGGAGTCATCGTCGTCGAGGACTCGCGAGGAAGCTCGCTTGAACGATAATCGCGGCGGCGGCGGCGAGCGACGCGAAATCCGCGTCGAGGAACTTCGGGAACGAAGGGAGATGCGCATCGCTGCTGCCGCGGCTGCAGCTGCCGCCGCTGAAGAAGCCACTTCTGGAGCTCGAGAGCAGCAGCGCAGAGAGATGAGAATAGACGAACAACAGCGCGGTCCAAGTCGGCACATACGATTGACCGAGCAGGACATGTCCGGATTTCCAGAGGTCGAAATTATGGAGCAGCAACAGAGGACTTCCTCCGGACGAGAGAAAAGGCACAAGAGGTCGCACAAACACGACAGGCTCAGGGATCGGGATAGAGAGAAAATTGAGAAAGAACTGGGTATGGGGATATTTTTACTTTTATTTTTAATTTTATTTTTACTTTTATTTTTACTTTTATTTTTACTTTTATTTTTAATTTTATTGTCGATTTCGATTTTTATTCGCGCCTTCTGGTATACCGAGACTTATTGATATTCATTAATTTAGATCGTGATCTATAGCGATGTATTCAACCGTTTTAAATACGCGGAATCACTTTCATTTCAATACAAATTTTTTTAAATAAAACTTTGAAAGAAAATTTCTTTTGATCAATTTTTTAATATTTATCGGACTCGAACAAAGAAATAACAAATTTACTTTCTAAGAATTTTTTTCAAATATAAATGAACTTTTTTCTAAATTTTCTTTTATTGTTTCTTTTAATAAGTATTCCACTGGAAATCCAGGTAAATTTCTTTCGATATTACTTTTACCGTAATATAAAGTTGCAATTAAATACATTTTAATGTATTTAAGATTGTTGATAAATATCATGCGGAGTAATATGTAATAATCGGATATTCAAATTTCATAGTAATTTAACATTTTTACACAAGATTATACTTTTTCAATGTATTTTATAATTATTTTGTTATCCAAAAACTTGTATTTAATTTTAATCGTTAGTTTTCCAAACTTAAAAAAAAGCCAAAACAAAATTCGTATAAACCGTTTTAACGTATATATTGTATTGCAATCAAGAAACTTTGATGGTTGCGCAAAAAATTAAGATGGATTTTTATGTTTGGAACAGCTCATCGAGAAAAGCAGGTTAGAGAGCAGACCCAGGCGATGGAAGTGAACGTGTACGATGAGTTCGAACGCATGGAAGTGATCTCCTCAGAGCAACATATTTCGACCAAGGATCCAAAAGAAATGACGGAGCAAGAGCTCCGGAGGCAGAGGCTGTTAGATGCTGAACGCGAAATGGCCCGCAGGAAGGAAAATTCACGTATCGAGCTCGAGGCCAGACGTTTGAAACGCGGCGAGAAACGTCAGCATAGTCCCGAACTCATGGTACCTGATCATTCCGTTGTTGAACTCTCGGACGAGAGCGTGAGGATGATGGTTGGTGGCCAGTCGGATGATGCGAGCAGTCATAAGAGCAACCGCTCGAGGCTCTCTGATGAAGAGATGCGTGAACTTGGTAGAGAACAGTCGATCGAGAATGGCTCGTCAGATTCGAGCGACACGAGCACCGACGACGATGACGACGACGATGATGACGACGATTCGAACGATTCGAACAAGGACTCTAACGATGATTCAAACGATAATTCAGACTATAATAATCCGAGTCCCTTGTCGGTAGATCAGCTCGCTAAATCTGACAGGTCGGATGGAGACTCGCCTGGACACGTCGATTCTAATGGTGCAGCTAAAATCATTGAAACGAATGACACGAAGCAAATAGAAATACAAATCGACCTTCCACCATACTTTCCGGCTATTCAAGGTATCTATTAACTCAACTTATTGCCTCCTTACTTACATTTAGGTGATGTGTTACATTTACATCTAATTTTAGTTCATTTATATATTTAACGATATAAATACAAAGATAACTTTATGTTACTGCGGTGTATTTCAAGTTTTGATTCAATTCTAAATGTAAGTAAATACTTGATTAAAAGTTTTTCATTAGGAATTCTTTGTATTTGAACAAATATACTTTGGAAAAATAATTCATTTTTATGATGAAATATATATCAAATATAACACGATATATCCATATTTTGTTGATTTAATTTTTTCTGAATAAACTTCACTTTTATATATTTAGTATTATTATATTTTCAATAAAATCTTAAAGGCTAAAGATGTTTATTAATTAAGTTTAATATTTTTTTATTAATTTATCAAAGTAGATACGGTATATTATTTTTTTAGATAAATGATTTATTTATTTGTTATTAAAACTAAAAATAAAATAGTAATCAAATGGTTTATTAGAAATTTAAATGAATAAGATAAATTTGTTTTATTTTGATACTATTTTTTATATTGTGTAAAAAATACATTTTAATAAATCTTAAATAATTATATATATATTTTAATTTATAATACTCTAAATAATTGCTTAAGTTTATATTTCATAATATTCTTAAACTTTATACATAAATTATTTAAAACTTTAATATAAAAAATAGATAGTTTAATTATAATTAAGTTAATTTTAAGATTTTAAATGATTTTCTTTTTCTAAAAAAAATATGTATAATAATTTCACTGATAAAATTTATATTCTCAAGTTGGTTTAAGAATTATACTTTTTAATTAATCTATTAATCAGTGCTACATTATTCATAAATAATTAAATTATAAATAGTGTGAAATAATCTAATAGACTTGCTTTTTATTTATTGCAGGATGTAGAAGTGTCGAAGAATACAAATGTTTAAATCGTATTGCGGAAGGTACTTATGGCGTTGTTTATAGGGCTGAAGATAGGCGCACCAAAGAAATAGTAGCCCTAAAACGCTTAAAAATGGAAAAGGAGAAAGATGGGTTTCCAATAACCAGTTTACGTGAAATTAATACTTTATTAAAAGCTCAACACCCAAACATCGTCACTGTACGTGAAATAGTCGTGGGCAGTAACATGGACAAGATATTTATTGTAATGGATTATGTAGAACACGATTTAAAATCGCTAATGGAAACAATGAAGTCAAAGAATCAAGTTTTTATCCCTGGAGAGGTAAAATGTCTTATGCAGCAACTACTTCGAGCTGTGGCTCATTTGCACGATAATTGGATTCTTCATAGAGATCTCAAAACATCGAATTTATTATTAAGTCATAGAGGAATCTTGAAAGTTGGTGACTTTGGTTTAGCGAGAGAATATGGTTCCCCACTGAAACAATATACGTCTATAGTTGTTACGCTTTGGTATCGAGCGCCAGAACTATTACTTGGTGGCAAAGAATACAGTACACCGGTCGATATGTGGTCTGTTGGGTAAGTTTTATAAAATAAATTTTATAGTACATACGATTTTTAAGATAAAATCAAAGATAACAAAGAAAGGTAAATTTAAATGTTATTTAAATATTCATTTCAAACATAAATTTTTTAATTTTGTGATTATTTTGTTCTATTAATTTTAAATTAAATAATTCATTCCTTGGTATTATCAGTGAATATGTGTCTTAAACATTTTCAATATAATTAATATTTAAAAATTTATATTGATTAATGATGTTACATTGTTTATCGCTTAAAATATTACATTTATAGTTGCATTTTTGCTGAACTACTGAGGATGGAAGCACTTTTCCCTGGAAAGTCAGAAATTGATCTCCTAAACAGGGTATTTAAAGAATTGGGAACTCCCAGTGATAGAATATGGCCTGGATACAGTAAAATGCCAATGGTTAAGAAAATTCCTTTTGCTCATTATCCTGTAAATAATTTAAGACAGCGATTCAGTTTATCATTATCTGACTTAGGAATTGAATTACTAACAAAGTGAGTTTATATATAATAAAAAAAATAATAGTAGCTTTAATAATTCATTTTCTAATGCCTTTATCATATTTAAATATAAATATATGTAAATTTAATTAAAGTAAAAAAATAAAATTTTTAAATTCTCATAACTAATTGGATGATTTAGATAATTACAAATATTTAAATTCTGTTCAGTGATTTTTATTTTCAAATTCAAATGATATTTTTTATTTTATTCGTTTACTTTTAGATTCTTAACGTACGACCCAGCTCAAAGAATCACGGCAGAGGATGCATTAAAACACGGTTATTTTACCGAGTCGCCACTTCCTATAGATCCCGCTATGTTCCCAACGTGGCCGGCAAAATCGGAATTTGGTGCGCGAACTTTGAATGCATCGCCAAAACCTCCGAGCGGTGGCAAGGAATTTAAACAACTCGGTGATAAAGATGAAGATGAAGACAGTGCCTCAGGTTTTCACATGGGCTCGAGAGAAGCCAGCAGACAGTTACCTGTAGGTGGAGGTTTTCATCTCAAGTTTTGACAACACGAACTCTTGCGTGCTACGTCAACACGAACGCAAACATATGTGCCCGTACACACACGTGCACATAAACAAACTCAACTTGTGTCCATTTTTTGCGTGATTTTTTTCTACTGATATAATTGCATGAATCGCGGAGAAAAAACAAAAAATTTAGATAAATAAGATTGTACAGATTAATATTATATTAATAAAAAATTATTATTATTACTTGTTTATAATATACTTTTAAATCCCATTTAACGTTATAAAAAAAGTTAAAAAAGTAGTTAGTTAAAAAAGTTAAAAAAAAGTTCATTCATCGTTTATGATTTTCATGTATATTGCTTATTTAAAAGTACAAAATCATTTATGTTTTATTAATATAGGAGTATTTGATTCAGTTATATATTTCATAATTATATTATGTGCAACCATAATCACATTAAAAGAATTTCAATACTTTTAAAAATATAAATAAATTGTCTTTAATATTTAAGATAAAAATCATACTTAATTAAAAAAATTCTTTTTAAAAAATATTTCAATTACATGTTTATAATATATATGACTAAATATTAATTAATATACAGCATCCAAAAATTTTATGATATTCTAAAATTGGTTTAAAAATTATTATAAAATAAAAATATTATCAAACCAAATTTTAAAAAAAATATCTGAATATTTTATGTACTTTCAATGTTCAATAACAAGACATAAAATAAATAATGAATTATAAGCATTCTTGATTGACCTTAATTAGGACAAAATTTTATTATTTTATAATTGATAATTCAATAGACATTGCGACAAGCATAGATGATTTATATTATTTATATTTTTTATTATTTTCCAGCATTATTCATATTTTTTGGTAGACCCAGTAATGAATTTATAAGCTCTGAATTTCTTTTAGGATAATATTGCCGTTGAGGAATTAGTAGTAGTCTTGCGAGTAGATCAATATCCTGAAAGCAAAATTTTATATAATTTATTTAATTCTCTTATAAAATGCAATAAATGAAGTTTACTTTAACAAAATCTAGATCAAAATTACTTATTAAAATTGATTTTAAACATATTTTTTTACAAAATTAACAAATAAATCTATATTATAAAATCGATTTTTATTTTAATCCTATCTTATAAAATCTTTAGTTGTAAATTTATTTGCACATTCTATAGATAAAAATTAAATAGAAAAAAATATTAGTTAAAAATAATTTTTTAAAATAAATTAATTTAGATTATACTAAATACTATTCTTAATTTACAATAATTATAAAATGAATAAACTTAAAATTTAGTAATATTTTATTTCTTTGATAGTATATATTCGTCATTAGTTTTAAAATTATTTTACTGATAATGTTTATATGAAATATAAAATCAATAATTTTTCAAATTATTAATATAAAACCTAATTGAAAATTTAATTAATCTGAAATTAAATGATTTTAAATCAATATTTTTTATAACCAATGAATAATTTAAGTACATATATTGAAATACTTAGGTATCGAAATTTTTATCTTATTTTATAATTTACAAAAACACTTACCACTGAACGTCCATAAGGATTATTGGAAATTAGCATGTTATGAGAAGTTTCTTCCATTGAAGCAGAAGCACAGTAGATAATGGAAAAAATAACGAAAGTTGTTGTGAATCGGTTCATCCAAGATCGCATTCTTTACTTCTGAAATCATAGTTAATCTTTTCAATTCTAAGAAAAATTTTTCTTATCTTATACTTATTATTCATATTTTTTTTGTTATCAATTTTGGAAGTTAAAAGTTTGTTGTTCCATCAGTGCGTGTATATAATTTTTTTCTAAATCTCGGTAAACGTATTCAAAATATTTATTAAAAATTACTTTGTTTAATGGTAATGTGATATTATCATTGTATCTATAATTAAATTTATTAAAGAAGAAAGCTTTACTTCTAGGGAGTTTGGAGTCATAAATTCATAAATTACGTGCTTTTATTTCAAATTTAATTGATATCTATTTCTGATTAGCTTAACTTTCATTGATTTAATTATATACTATTGGGTGAAGTATAAATATTTTCTATATTCTGATGATGTATTTATTGTATTTTTTTATATTTTAAAAATATCATTATTTTTTTTTATCTCATTTGATTAAAATATTTATGATAAGTAATTTATTTTCAAACGGTAATAATAATAAATATAAACTAAATGTTTTAAATAGAAAATCATTAGTTTTTATTTCTTCAGCAGGTGATTTTAAATTCTTATTCTGTTATCCATAAACTGTTTTTTAATAGATAAATAGAAATATAGAAGTTAAACATATAAATTTTTTCTTCATACACGTATCTTGTGCCATAATTAAATTAAATTAATAATCAAATTCTTGTACAATATTATTGAAAAATACTTAAAATTCCTTAGAATAAATATATTATAACATTGATGAGATGACAAATAAATAATATAAAGCTAATTTTAACTTAAATTAAAATGCCTCTCAACTCTTATACGAACAGATTTACCCCATGATAGAAAAATAAATTGTATTTTAAAAATCTTTCTTTCCCTTAAAATAAAAATTATTTTTGAATCATACTCACTTATTTTTAACACTATAATTGTTTACAAGAACTCTAAAAGCCCTAAACTCGTAGAATAAATTTCCACTTCTGAATGGAGTAAAATATTTCAAGTTAGTCTTATTTTTTATTCTGAATCAATTGTATACTCTTATTTACTTTCTTGTTAACTTTTTGTACATAAATGATCTTCGGCTAATGTTATCAAGAATGGAAGAAGAATATTTACATGAGCTAATTTCTCGTTGTAATGAGACATACTCCCTTAATCGCATCTTTTATATCGAAAAATCTTGTAAATTTAGAAGTGCGCGGTGGTTTCTGTAGTCGACGGATACGCCTGCTGTCATAGGCAGGTAACTGATCGTCTGTTTTTTTAACCCATAGCTCGATTAAATTCGATTATGTCACATAGAAATTAGAAGCCTCCATGCGAATAAAAACAATTGGTTAAAGTTATTTTATAGATAAGGTAGAAATTAGGATGATACTAGCATTTATTAAATAAGCGATTAGATAAGAGAAAGTTCTGGACAAATTGAATACGTTAATTTAATTGACATGTATTACTTTACAAGAACGGATTAATTTATTTAAAGAAATAATAAAAGTTTTTATTTTTAGTCTTAGAGAATATAAAAATATAAAAAATTGATAACGCGCAATTATATTTTTTTACATATTAAGTATTATAAACGCGTATATATATATATATATATATATATATATATATATATATGCGTACTATTTCTCTATATTAGTAAGTAAATATTTATTTGTTAAAGAATAAATAAAGATTATAAATGAGCTTATATTAATATTTTACTGAGTAATAATTTAACTTTGAAAATTTTATTGTTTCATCGATAAATTCACGTTAATTACATAAATAATATTAAACAAACAAGATATACATTAGAAGGTTATGATTATATTAAAATCTATTATTTTTTTCTAAATTTACAATTAAATTCTATACTTTTTGCATATTAATTAAGTATAAATATTATTTAATGAAATTAATTTTAATTTTTTGATATTGAAACGACAATAATTACAATTACACATCTTTATTTACAATTTGAATTCAGTTTATAAAACTAATTTTTATATAAGCAGTTATTGAAATATAAATTGATTATTAGGTATCATTTTTAATTTAATTTCTATAAATTAGTATCAAAGTAAGTTATCGTATATATATATACGTTATTGATGTAAAAAATAACGATATTTATGTATTTTTATTAAGTTCCATTAATACGATCCATCATACGATTTATTGCAAATACGAAAGCTTTTAATGTAAAAGCTTTATCATGGGTTTAAGCTCATATCGATTTACACTCTTTACTTTCAAATATGTTGGTTCATCGAAGTAAGATGAGTGCCATCTTTATCTAATATGCAAATGTTAATGAGATCCATTGGAACGTCTTTCTTTATTCGTTTCTCTCTCTTTACCTTTTTAGAAAACCTGATCTTAATGACGCGAAGGTGATCCTCCCGATGACTAAAGGGGATTAGGCGAGTAAAAAAATCATATATAAGCCTGGATGAAAAAACAGAAAATATCGGGAAGATACGCCACAACTGATGGGTCGATGACCCATGACAGCGAAAGTCCAGTTTTGATTTGTCGTTGTGACCGTATCATTAATTTTAAATTTAAGAAATCTAAATATCTACATATATATATATGTAGATATTTTTACTGATTTTTTTAAATTTCATTTAATACAAATCTAAAAGTCAGGCGATTAATATTTACACGAAATAAAATTCAATTAATCTATGACACTAATAAATTTTTGTTACAATATTAGTGTATGTTCAACATAAGTTTAAGAAAGAAATACTATAAGAATTTTTTAGCGATATGTTTAATAACATTTTAGGCAAATCATATTATTTAATTTTTTCCATTGTATTTAAATAATTATTATCAAATAAAATTCAGAATTCCATTACACAAGGATGAAAAATGAAAAATATTAAAATTAATAAAGTCAATATACAATTAAAAGAATTAAAATTTTATAGTTTGTAAAGCATATATAAATAATATCTTCTCATAAAAATAGTGTTCGTTCAGTTTTCTGAAATTAATAAGCAAAAATTTTTTTCGATCTTCCAAATTATTGTTTATATTATTTATACTTTAATTAAATTTTTCATACTTAAACAAAATACACTATTATAAACAATGTAAATTTACATTTATACACTCAAATTTTGGTATACGTGGGTATATATTATCGGATTAAGTTTTTATAATAAATTAATTTAATATTGAATATAGATTAATAACATTTAAAAATGGTATTATAAAATCAGAATTTTAAATAAATGATTTTAAATTACTATTATATATATTCTTAAATGATTTTGAATAATATTTTTATTTTCCAAAATCCTAAAATAAACGATTTGCATTTGTTAGATAGTAAATTAATCGTAGCTTCTTTCGTAACTTGGTCATATATTAAGAACGAAAGCGTTTTCCAACAAAAATTTTACTAATTGACTTTTCAGCGAGAATATCGGCAAATACCATCGAAAAGATACAGCGTCAGAAAAATACACGTGACAGGGATGAGCTGTAATAAGAGATGCAAGAGGAAAAAAAAGAGAAAAAAATCGTACACCACAAGCATCGAGAAAAGGATGAAGGAATTGTCGAAGGCAGGTCACTAACCACTGAGCGGACCCGTCCCGGGTGGCCTTGAACCAGGTCTTTCGGTCGAAAGGATGTATATATATATATATTCTTGAGCGTTCACAAACGTCTTTTCAAGCTTTCGATTTTATTTTCTTTACTTTTTTCTTCTTAATAAGACCAGTTGCGTAGCTACGGATACAAAAGCATGTGCGTATACTGAAAATTATATGGCAATAATGAACGGTCGTCGATTGCCGGAACTCTACGGGAGAACCGCTGCTTCAACGATGTGACGTATTAATTTCGTTAAGATTTAAGATTTGTATCCAAGACTTTGTATATACTGCCGAGTTATACGCGAAGGCTAACATTGCTTACGCCTACATTTCAATGATATTACACTATTTTAAAATTCAGTCTTTGTTTTCTCGTCTATGAATTTCTTTTCAAGTCCAATGAAATACAGTCAAGTATTTACAATGCAGACCAAAGAACATATTTGTGTATATAAATAAAATTGAAAGTGATAATTTATAAATATTAACTTTTATTCAACACATTAAACTTACGAGTACCTTAATACTTTGTAAAAATATTGTTCATTGTATAAACTTGCTTTCCAAATAAATCAACGTAAAAAACAAAATTTATTTTTGTACAAAGATGCTGATCGATGTTTTATTTGAAATTTTTATTTAAAGGATGTTTATACTATAAATAATCATAAAAAGTGTCAATATTCTAAACTTATAAATGCAATTGAAATAATTTTAATCACATTTGTTATAGATTTTGCGGCGGTATCATTTTATTTAACTTTATGTATAAAACAAAGTATTTAGAATGCAAACATTATTTCTTGTAGCATTTTTACACAATTATAAAATATTACAAGAACAATGAGATTGTAATTTTTTTAATAATCATAATTTTCTTAAAATTTGTTAGATAAAGTCGATTTTTAATATTCAAAAGTATTATGGATAAAAATTATATTGTATAACAAAATGAATTTATATTTAAAAAATTCTTATTTCTTATTGATTAATGTCAAATATGTACAATAAATGAAGAAAATAATTATCCAGGTTTTCTATTCCTGATTTTTATAGAATTTTTATGTTGATTTCAAATTGACTTAACAAATTTACTAAGATTCACGCAGGTGTTTAAAAAAAATAATTAAAACTGTTATTGGTCGTTTGCATAATAACTACTAAAAGATTAAGTCGATCTTTTTAGTATATTCAAATGAATATTTGAGAAACATAATCTATCGGAGAAATTTAATTACCAAATTAAAAATGAATAAAAGAATCTGTTATATTCATAACTTTAGCAGTTTTAATATAAGTATGATCTGTTTAAAATTTTATTATTACATTTTAATTAGTTACAGGTTGAAAAAAAATTTATTTATTTAGTATATAAAAATGTATAATTTTTAAAAACTATGTTTTATTCATAAAATATAAAAATTGCCTTTCTCGTAAAAATTAATAGAATGTATCGTTATCATTCATAAAAAGATTATTAAATATTTAGATTTTATATACTTATTGTAACTATATTTTTATACTAAAGCAATGAAAAATATATATTTTTAATTAAAATATAAAAATGTACATTTTTCATTTATTTTTTTACAAATAATTTTGTAGTACATCAGTTAATTTAATTATATATTTTTTGCATTATTTAGTGTCTTACATCGTTTCAAAGCATTAATTTATATTTGTTATATTTTTATTTTATATTAACTAAATTGTCTAAAATAAACAAAATGTATAAGTACTATTATTATGAACTCGTATCATTATTAAGTATTTACGTATATTATTATTTAAAATTATTCATATCGATAATAAATCTTGTTAATTTATCCGAAAAAATTTTTGTTACATTTTCTATTTTATCACTTTCTCTGATCGAATATGTTTCGTTTCTTCATTATATGTGCGTCGGAGTTGTTGTAAAAAGTGAGAAAAAAAGAGGTATTATATACCAAGCTATTATTAACCAATTAGTAATGCATATTACTATATATCTTAATTACGCGATAAAGTAATGGATATATCTCTATTTGTAAATTTAAAATGGAGCACATTTTCATTATCATATTTACGTTTTTGTAAATATTTTCAGGATTATTAATTAAAATTATTGTCTTAATTTAATTTAATTTAATTATTCGAAGCGAAACGGTTTTTAATCTAGTAATATAAATATATATTAACAAAATTGTATGAATTAGTGAAATAAAGAATTAATTAATATGAATGTTGAAAGGTTTTAATCGTTAATATACAAAATCGTCAGCATTGTCGTTTTTCTTTTTAATTTTAGTGCATTTACAGTTACGTAAGTATCTTTTGCATCGTCTGTCCTTGTCTATGCAGTTTTAATGGGGAAGAAGACTGTAAACACTTTATGTTCGTCAATTTTCTCTTACCACATCATGGAAAAATCTTAACGGAAGATAGAAAATTACCTGTCGACTGCAATCATCTTATATATTAAATATTTAATACATCTTATTCATCGTTAGAGCTTGAATTTCACATATAAATACAAAAAGTAAAGATACTTTTTTCTTCGATAATCCTGTATTTTATTCTTTCAAATCTAGTCGGAAGATATTTTAAAATAAAATTCTTGGATATTATCACCGAAACACACTCGATATAACATTATTTTAATAATTCCAAATACAAGATTTATTATTAACGCGTTTACAATGTTTACGAATTGATTCGTTAAGGTACGTTATCGAATATTTTTTATTTAAAACTGTTAATTCGCGAAGACTGAAAAGCATTCGACGTTATTGCTTTGCATTTGAAGTAGAATGAATGTTATTAATAATTTAATAATAAATATTGGGAAAGCTATTAAGAATAAATGTGGTCGTTAATCAGAAATTAGTGGTAAAGCCTTCGGAGTTGGTAAAATTAACTATAAATCATATAAATCATCTAAACATACGGAGAGGTTAGTCAGATTCGAAATCGATTGCTCCGTAAAATTTGAGGTTGTAAAAAAGAGGAACAAAAGAATGGATTACGGACACTGGGAGTAAGAATCACGAGGTGAAAAAGAGCAAGGAAAGGAGAAAAATGACCACGGACATGCACAAAGCGCTGCTTGAAAATTCTTTTTGTCGAAACGAGTTTCATTCGGCACCTTCGTATACCAATGAGAATCAAAGGTGCACGAAGCTCGCGACCGCCGCAATCGCGAAGCCGAGAAACGCACGCCGCTTGGATTATGATTTGCGCGCGTAGAGTATTGTCAGCCAAGGGAGCTGACGAGGCTCGCGGAATATAAATAACGGGGTTATAAAGATTCCAGCCACGTATTTTCACGCGGCTTACGACCCGAAGGCTGCGTCTTCTTCTGTCTCTCTTTTGTTTTTCCCTACCCTTCCTTGGTCTCACTCTCTCTCTCTCTCTTCATCTCCCTCTCCCATTCCCACTCTCTGACCCTCTCTCGCTCACTCTGTCTCACCGTCTCCTCATCTCTCCTTCCGCTCTCTTTCAGTCTTTATTATTATGTACGAGTCAGTCGCGGTTGCTCGATTTTCTAGTGTAATCATCAATGACGAGATCTTCGCATGCGGATTTTTTTCTTTCAAACTCATTTGTACGCGAACTCATCTTTTTTGTTATTTCAGTCTAGCACTTGAAACTTATTTCCTATTTGTCTTTCATCTTTGTTAATCGATATTTATTCTTCAAACATTATCTGCGATTTGTTTTTACGTTATTATAACATTAAACAAAATATGATTATAATTATTAATAATGAACGTATCGATGTGTGTATAGTTTAAAAATATATATTTAAATGATGCTCTCTCAACCATGGAAACGACTTTTAAAGCCAGCGTTTTCAATTTTAAAAAGTTACAAATGCACGAATGGTGATTTTTTTTCGTACCGTTCATGTAGTTATTATGTTTAAAGATGGTATACAAAGTTAAGATATAATTAAGGTTTCGATGCTGTACATACTATAATACGTATCTCTTCATTGATTAATTAATTTCTTTTTTAAATTACAGCTTGAAAAATAAAGTTTATCTTTCCATCGGTATCGATTGTGTAATTATCGATTAAAAAACTGCTGACGATCGAATGATCTATTATTCGAACACACTTTTAATAATGTATTCTCCTCACGATATATCGCATTTGGCATTTTTTAGCTTTTACATATTTTCTTTTACCTTCTTTTTCGCCCTTACTTATTTTTTATTTCAATTTATGCGTTACACAACGACAGAGACGAGGCGCAGCTCGTTATATTTGACAAGTTTGTATCGCATGATTGACATATTTTACGTCATAACGTTAAATTGGGAACCCATAGTACTCTGTTCAGTTTCATTGGTAGTTATGCGGGTATAAATATTAAGCGGTTAAAAAAGAATCTCGCATCTAAGATAACATTTGAGAGAAAATGCTAATTAGTGTTTATATATCACGTTTATTTAAAAAAAATCTTTAAACATACAAAAGTATTTAAATTAAATAACTTACGATTATATGTATTAATATCAAATTTATTAAAAACTGTTTTATTTTTATTACAAGAATAAAATACGTTTATATGCAAATAAAAATTTAAGAAAATATAGCACATAAAATATAGCACTAAATTAAAATTTATGTAAGTTACATCGAAAAACTTATTTACGCATAAAAAATGTGCGGAAGTTATAAAGGATCTCAAAATAGTTCTTATTAAGCTACGTGAAACGCTTTTAATATGGTTGATGAATCATGCAATGCTAATGAGCTGTTTGAGCTTTTAGAAATAACAGCACACTGGACTTTTTTGTTGCACACCTGTAGACAAGTAGCTGTAAGTGGCAACCTAAAAAGAATATAGCAAATATCTTCTCTCAATGTTATTGCTGCTCGAAATAATTATTAACAAATCAGATTATTTAACAATTTTTTGATTTTCTTCCCACATTTGTTTTTTATTTGTGATAATCAAGCACATATTATTTTTAATTTTGTTTTTATAACATATATTTTACCAATATAATGATTAAATCATAAATAATTTTAATTCTCTTAAATATTGTTTATGTAATTCAAACTGAACATCAAAGAAAGAACATCGACATACTTGATTTAATAAAATAACTGCCTGATGTAAAAACTTTTAAATTATCGATTAAATTTATTATTTACAACTTTTATTCTTATAATAATAATAATCATTGAGTAACAATATATTTAAATAAGAATAATAAAAAATTAACATCAAAATTATTGAATTGATTTTTAATTAAGAATAATTAGTTTTTTAGTAAATATAATTATTTTCTGTAAAAATACTTTGAATTACTTTTGTTATATTTTTTAATTTAATAATACATTAAAAAAGATGAAATTAATAAGTTTTCAAATGTTAAAATATCTAATTAATTTAATATGATTTAATGCCATGTAAACTATTTAAAAATAAGTATTATTAAATTATCACTTCTAATATTGAATGAAATAAACTGGTTTCATAAATATAACTTGATTTATTTTCAGAAATATAAATATTTTTATTGACTATATTATACTAAAATTAAAATTTTTATTATTTTTACGTATATTTCATTGAATAGAAATTAAAAATAACTATATTAATTAATTAATTATTTATATGATTGAATCATTTAACTACTATATTTTATTTGTTTATTATAATAAGCAATATTATAATTTTAGAATTATTTACATTAAACTTAATTTATTATAAATTAAATAAAAGTATTGTAAAAATTATCTACTTTTTATTTAAATATTAAATTTGATTATTTTAAAAAAATTATAACCTATTATAATTAAAAAAAACTTAATATTTAAAAAATATATATATATTGTAAAAAATATAATTGGCAATAATTTAATAAAATATACTTTACTGTTGTTGATTTTAAAACTCTTTAAAATTTATCTTTATAAATATGAATAAATAAAACAATATATCACTTTCATCGTTGATAACGATTTATTTTTATACTAAAAGGTTTGAATATATATTCGATTATTAGTTTCTGGAAATATTAATACTTATAGTAATTTTATTTATGTGATTATAATTTTTTTAATTAAGTCATAAATATTAATAACTTTAAATGAATTTTAACGGTATCAAATTATTTAAAATAGAGGACAAAACTCATGAATATTATATTCAGTAAAAATATATTTATGTAATGTCAGTTCGTATTATTTGTACATTTTTAATATTTTTAATACTAGCCATTTTTAATTGTTATTAAACAAAAACTTAATCATTCACAAATTATGAATTACTTTATTTCAAAATATACATGAAGATTAATATTGATGGAATTAAATAATATAATAAATTATCGAGTTTATTTTTATTACAAATTAAAATAGTTCTATTAAAATGAAATAAAAATACCAACGGTAATTTAAATATGTACGGGATATTGATATCTATAAGATACAAATATAAAAAAATGAAAAATAATAATACTTTCAAATTTTTATAATTATGTTTTATTGATTTGCACATTAAATTTTCATATTATATTGTAAAAAAACATTTCATGAAATAAAATTAATTTTTATGAAAAATTTTGTTAAAAAATTTAATCAATATATATTTTTAAAATTATTTTATTGTATAAACAGAAGTTTTAATGAATTTTTTTTATCAAAAAAATTAAAAATTTTCATTTTAATAGAAGATTAAAATTAGATAATATCCTCAATAAAAGGGATTCTTTATCGTATTAACTGTGAATTAACAATGATAATAACAAAGCGACGGATGAGTATCGAAAAAAGTTCACACATTTTTAATCTTAATTATTTTTACGAGTTTGATGAATCGTTCATAAAAAAGAAGATATCAATTCAGCAATGAAAAGAAAAATTAAGGCTGAATAACAATTCTTATTGATTAATTACAAAAATATTTAAATACTTATACAATTTTTAATATAAAGTCTAAATATTTGAAAATTATAAAAAGAACTATATTATTAAAAATAATATTTTATATTCGCCAATTTTATAGATTAGATATTTTTATAAAATTATAAATTAGATAAGAAAAATAAAAAATTTTACTTTTTTATATGTTTATTTTGAGTGAATATAGTTTATTGGAAATATATATATGTAGTGAGAGAGAGAGAGAGAGAGAGAGAGAGAACCAATCATGTTTACACATCAGTTTTATTATCGCACTATATAAAGACTTTCAAAAAATAGTAAGACAATAATATTTTTATTTTGGATCTAAAAAACTTTTTTAATAATTATTTAAAAATTACCATGGTTATTTTTATAATCTAAAAAAATATATATTTAGATTAAAATTTATATATTTTTTTAAATCTAACCAAGTTTGGAAAAATTTTTTTATAAAATCCAATATTTCTACAATTTAATGATACAAAAGATATCATAAAAATCAAGTACAGAATATAATCATATTACTGATTTTTTATTTCAATTTCAGTTATCCAATCGTTACATTCAGTTTCGTTACAGTTTCAAAGAACGCCTTAATTACAATATATAATGTGTTATTATAAAATTGGATTAAATATACAATATGATAAAAATAACATTGTTGTTTAAATAAATAGATTTTTTTCTTATATTCGATCTACATAGGTTTTGGATTAAATAATATAAATTTGGATTTCGTATAAGAAATCACGTAAACAATGGATAATTATAAGATTGTAAAACCGAGTTTATAGTAAATCGAAACATCATTTACAGTGTCGGTAGTAGATCGTTAGTATAGTATATATAAGGAATAATAATAAAAGTAATTGTAAAGTTACGTATGATGATTTTAAGATGAGAATTAGGTAGACGATCGTGTAACAGGGTAGTATTGAGTTATAAAAGCACGAAGATGGGCAATGGTACGTAAGCTGATCTCGGATTATCGCGTCGGCGTAGAAGAGAAAAGAAGGAAGCAAAGGTGTTTAAGCATAGTGGCAGATAAGAAACAGCGCCGTGTGCGTTTGTCCTCGAGGGGCCTCGAGGGGCCTCGAGGGGCCCTGAGGTGTTCCGCGCACGTTCATCCGCCAAGCGTATATATATGGGCCCTATACGCGTCCGGAATACCGCATTCGCCGCTCGTCGCCTTCGCGCGACCGATCAACCTCCAAGGAAAGGCAGACAAGCCGCGACGGTCCCCCAAATTCAAGCTCCACTCGCCTCGCCGGACTTACTTTGACGTTCGAATTCACGAAAATTAAGGTGATTACTGTGATAGTGTCCTATTAGAGTGCTGCGATTGCTTCCGAGTATCAATCCGGATATACGAATATCGCTATATCCTTTTCGAGTTTTCACGAATATCGCTTAATCCTGCGATCAAGACGTCAGTTAGGCTCAGTGTCGTTGCAATATATTTTATATACAGACCTCGAATCAACCTCTTAAGCTAAACTTTGAAATTCGACTACTCGAACGATCGATTTGAACGATACGTTTAAACCTGCAAAAAAATTTATGACGATCAATTCGCTCAATATTATAGATAGATTAACTATACATTTTTTTTTTAAATTTAATTTTATCGGGGATTTGGTTAAGACTAGAAAAATTATTTTACTTTTTAAATATTCTATACGATTCGAACATTTACTCTTCGTTTTTAAACTATCGTGGATCGGTAATTAAAAAAATATTTGCAAAGCTTTACAAAATTTTTATTTTTCTTCGAGTGCCTGATTTACCAAACTTATCGATCACGAGTGTATTTGAAGTTGCGAATGTACAGGCGTTAAATTAAGCTTGCGGTGTAAACGAGATTTGTCGATCTTAACGAAAACTAAATTTATATCGCTTCGTAAAAAATCTTTAACATATATATTGGACAATACTTTGCAAATGTACGTTTCTCTGACGGAGTACGGATATTTTGCCCTTGTAAGACACGATCGACATATTCACCTCTTGAAACTCCGTCCTTACGATTTACGATTCTTTAGTGAAAAATTTGTCGAGTCGCGCAAAGCAAATGCTTAACTTGGGAAAAAAGTAAAGGATCGCTGATATCGAGAATGTGCATTGCAGGGGAATCGTAGCGGCGTCGGCAATGGGCTGGCCTATGGCAGCTCTGGCGGTGGCGGTCCTGACGCTCGTCGGATCCCAGCGCATCCCCGAGGAACGTAACCGGCACCTGCCACCGGCGAACGAACTAACTTTCCAGCGCGACGCTGTGGAGGGCTCGTTCCGAAAGGTGGAGACCGTCCGGGAGGGCCTACCACTCAGGGCAGCCGTCGAGTTCGTACCCGAACACTTGGAGGCTCGGCGACAGCCTCTCAGGGACGCCGTTGAGGTATCCCTTAAACGGTGAGTGATTTTACTTTCGTTGATCGAAGTCGATCCGAGTTTGAGGGCACACTTCTCTGAGCTGTGGTTAAATTTTATGATTTATGTTTTACCCAAACCTATGTTATCATTATACACTTTTTAAAAAATGTTCATTTTTGTCTAGTATATATTTATTTTTTCATTAATATTTTCCTAGTGTAGATGTATTCGTTAATTATTATTATACTTTTTCTTTTTCTATAAAAAATCACAATCAAATCTTTAAAATGTAAATATTTGTTTTCGATAAATTGTTTTTCGTAAATTAAATTGAAAAAAAGTATTAAAAAAGCAAATTCAAGTTTAAAGCTCTATTCGTAAATATAATGCATATATTTTAATGCATATTTTCATCGACTATTTTTTATATTAATTTTTTTTGTATTAAAACTATATAAAAACGTTTTCATATAGTATATAGTACAAAAATTTTAATTATATACCTGATCTAATAATTCTGTAATATTTAATGTTAGAATATGAGAGTTAAATTTTAATTACATTGTAAGCTCTAAAATAAGTATTGATATATTTCGATGTAAAATATATTTATTACTAATAATAGATAAAGCAAATACTGTTAATCGTTTCAAACTACCTGATTATGTGATATAAGTTTTATAATGATCGATTGTATTATTCATTGGATGCATTAAATAATAGATTATTACTTTTTTTTATTTTTTTTAAATCACAAATAATTTAAAAATAAAATATTAATAGCTTTTTAGAAGTAAAAATATTTTTAAAATGTATTAAATTATTTTATTTTATAGAACATACAGTTAATAAAAGCTCATCGCAATTATAGAAATTTATTAAATAAAAAGTACAATTTATAAAACTAATATTATTTAATCACCTTAATATTTAAAAATTAGATTGCTTCGTTTCGAAATATCTATAAATAACTTGCATTCATTGTATAATACAATTTGAGTTGATAAATATTGATATAAAATTCATCGATATCAAATCAATAATATACATTTTTAGATTTAAACTATCTTTGGATGTTATTCAATAATTAAAATAAATCAGTGGCAGTAAAAATTAGATAAATTAATTTTAACATTGTTTAAAAGTTAATGATAAATAAATCTACTATTTTGGATGTTGTTAAAACTTGTTCCAGAAGAAAACCTGTTCGAAAGTCGTTATTTGACTGCATTAAATTTTAAGATCGGTGACCTCTTAACGGCATATGAAAAATCTTATTCTTATTTAAATTAGAACCTATAAATGTAAATTATTTATATTTTAACTGTTCCATTAACAGAAATTCTATATTAAGAATACAAAAAATATTTATTTTTGTTTTTTTGTTCTGGTCCATTGAACCTGCGAAATACAAAAAAATTAAACAGTAATAAATATGCTATAATATTTTTAATAAAAAGAAAAACTGTTTACAAAGTTATATATATATATATATATATATATATATATATACGATTTAATCATAACAAAAGAAACGCTTCCGTTATAATTATTTCATTATAATTACTCAAATAAAAAGAAAGAATCATTGTTTTATCATTCTGTTTGTGTATAATAAATTTATATATATTCAATTTAAATATATTTATTTGAAAATTATATTAAAATTATAAAAATTTTAAATATAATCTTTATTAAAAATTAAATGAATCTTCAATTCCGTTCAAATTTAACCGCATTTTTTAGTTGGTTTTCAGACTATTTTTTCCTAACTTTGTAATAATTTTATATTAAATTTTTTTTATAAAATAAAATAAATAAGAAATTTAATAGAATAAATATGCATTTATTTACTATTTTGAAGTTCAATAAAATTAATCAAAAATAAAATATTATAATTTTTGTATACCTAATTACACAAGATAAAATATATTAAAAAGGTTAAGCTATATTAAAAATATTCAAACGCTTGGATTTTTACCTATAAATCTTTTTCTTATATTTACCGAATAGAAAAAATGTGTATTTTCCTTTCATTTTAATATACATGGCAATAACAGAATTATAATAAAGGTAATATTACTCTCCGATATGGACTTAAAGTTTAAAGCTGTTAAATTAAAAAAAAAATAACTACCAAATATATTTATGGAAACATAAAAAATAGTTAAAACGTTAAATTTCTCCGATAGGAAAGTAAATAGAAGTTCAATGAATTTTTAGTAGGCACAATCTCGAATATTGGTTCGTTAGATCTAGGTGGTATTGTTTTTATGAGCTGTTAAACAAGTGAATAACGAGCGTAAACGCGTACAGATCCTCGAAAGGGCAGCCACTCCGGGAGGCGGTGGAGCATCGGTTGCCGCCGAGCTACGGAGGTTTCGACCACGAAGCCTTTTGGCTGGAACAGCTGACACCCCCGGCGGTGCGGACGGCCCAAGTATCGCACAACATTCTCTGCTACCTGGAGTCCGAGGCCGTTTATCGAGAGGAGCCTTTCTTTCTCTTGCCACGCGCTTTGCCCGCGTACAAGTGCACCCACCTCATCTACAATGCTGCCACCCTCGGTACGCAAACGGAATAATTTATGTAGCGATTTAGTACCGATGTTGTCCGCGTTTTTTCTCAAAAATACAAAGTTACCAACGATCTATACACATCGCAACTATCTTTGCAATGCTTTCGTTCAATTTCAATTTTATTAAATGCTTATGATTCTTCTTAATTTATAAACAATTATATCTATCGATTAATTGTTAACTTTAACATTTTCAAAAAACCTAACGCTTAAAATATAAAGAATTTTTTTATTATATGTTAACTGTAGCCTAAAAATAATAAAAATATCTGTAAATAAAAAAGTATACCTAAAATAAAAATATATATATGGTACAAAGTATTGCGTATACGGGAAATTTTCATCCTGCAGGCATTTCTATCGACGGTGCAATTCATAATATATTATCTCTTCATTTTTCAATTAATAACCTTAACAAACTGCTTTTTCTAAAAATTATCCATATTGAATCCACACTGAAATTTTAAAGATTTACAAGAATTTCATTATAAATGAAACGACTTCTTAAGATGTACAAGAATTTTAGAATGGCAATTTAGTTTTAATATGAAGAAAATAGCGAAATTCCTAATGCCTTTACCGTGATTGTTAAAACTTCGACCTTTTTTTAGATCCTCAAGACTTTACTGTCATTTCTCGTAATCCGGAATACGACATTCTAAAAGGTAAATGAATAATTAATTGTTATCAATAATTTACAATAAATCAAATTTAACGTTAAAAAAAGATACGTATACTTATCGAACTGTGCTTTATGCAAACGTCATAGTATTAATAAATATATTTAAATAATACCGAATAATTCAATATAAAAGAAAGAAAAGGAAAATAAAATAAAATAACATCGTTAGGTGGTTACCCGGCGGTGGTGAAACTCGGTCGTCGAGACCCGGCGCTCCGTATCCTCGTCTCCGTGAGCTCGGCGGACAAGGGTCGTCTCTTTCGCGAGATCCTCGCCGACCCCGATGAGCGACTACCCGCGTTCGTGGACTCGCTGCTGGACTTCCTAGAAACGAATGATTTCGACGGTGCTGAGATCGTCTGGACAGACGACTCTGTGGACTCTCTGAAGCGACTGCTACGCGGACTGCGGGAGGCCTTCGAAAAAAGGGGTCTGATCCTGGTGCTCGCGCTAAGACCCGAGCAGATCGCCGATGCCGAACTCGCGGCTCTCGTGGACCTCTTGGTGCTACGGGCCTGGCACTCGAGTCATTCACCGGATGTAATTCGAAGCCCTGCACCCTTCGGCCTTGCCACTCGCTTCGTCGAGGAACTCGCGCGCTCTGGAGTTCCATCCACGAAGATGGTCCTGGGGCTTCCTCTTTTTGGATGGTCGTATAAATTAACGAAGAGAGACGACGGTGAATCGAGCCTTGCCAATGGCTACGGCCTCGATGGCCATTACACCAAACACAAGGGACAACTTGCTTACTTTGAGGTATGCATCCAGCGTTGCATATCATTTCTAAAACTACGGAAATCTGTTTGAAGATTGATCTCCTTTCAAGCATTTTATCGTATTGTATTCGATTTTGTGATTTTATAAATGCAATGTAAAATTTTTATACGTATACTTTTATCACCCATTTACTGTAAAATTTTTTACATTAGTATCAAAAAATATTTTTTGAACTAAATTTTTTAATTTTTTTAAGACAAAGCAATGATAAAAAATTTATATGTACACTTTAATGTTTAAATTGAGTAAATTTTACTTATTGTTTGAAATAAATAATCTTAATATATGCTTATGTAGGATAAAAAAAATCAATGAATTTGTAATAATAATGATTATATTTTAAAATATTTTTAGTTTTTATTTAAAAAATATCGATATGATTCATTCTAATATGTTCAAGTAATTTATTTGTAATATTCTTGTATTTATAAAAATTGTGCGGTTATAATAATCTTCAAATCTAATTAATTTGTATTGATATATTTTTAAATTATTGTTTATCAAAATAAAGTTTCACTTTATTATGAATATTTAGAAGTATTAAAAAAATATCCCGCTATAAACAAATTATTTATTTTTACATTGTAATAATTTAATCGTTTATTTATTTATCGTACAGATATGTGAAAAACTAGAAGATTCCTGGCAATTTAAAAGACACGAGAAAAATGGATCATATTTAGTTTTAGGAGATCAATGGATTGGATACGATGATCCTTTGTCTTTGAAAATGAAGGCTGCCTATGCCAAATCTGTTAATTTAGGAGGTGTATCGCTTCATTCGTTAGATTTAGATGACTTTCAGGTATTTTTATTTCATTACCTATTGAATGTTTTCGTTGATTGCTTGAAAATCTCAATTCATGATTAAAGGGTATTTGCGGTGAATCGTGGCCAATGCTCAATGCAGCCACAAAAATGCTTGGAATATTCGAAGGACCGGAAGAGAAATGCTCAAAAGCTGGTCTCTATAGTGATCCCGATAACTGTTCTGGATTCCTTTCCTGTTTCAATGGTAAATAAACATGCACCAATGAAAATTACAAAACAGCGGGTTACAATTACGTCTTCCACGCTTATGACAATTATATATGCTGATTATACCGACACATTAATCATCTTGTATCCATTTATCTTTTAAGCTTTATTGGTTCATCGTAAAATATAATGAACTTTGTTCACTGTATCGATCAATGATTATTATTATTGATATTACAAATTCATCATTTTAATTTACCATTAACTTACACGAGCCATTAAATCTTTAACAACATACTTGTTTTTTTCAATCAAAAAAATAATAAATTATTTATTTTTATAAAAATGAAAACAATTTTGCGATAATTAAAAGCACGAGATGCGTTTTTTATTAGGAAAATGAACGATATTCATATTTAACACGTTAATAAAATTATTCATTTTAGAAGTTCTTTGCTAATATATAATTTTAAATCTGAATACTAGCTAAATCAACAATAAGTTTTTAAAAAACTTTTTTCGATAAACTGCGTATCTATCTGCGCAAATAAATGGTTTTAGTATTGATACGTTTATAAATTGTTACTTATACCTTCAGTATTTTAATATTTGAATGATTAGATTCTGTTATTTTTTATAAAAGCTTTTAATATCATTATTTTTTCCATATTATTAAAAATAATAAAAATATTACATGAATAGAATGATACATATGAATTTTAACGACGATACGTATTATCTAAGAAAACACAGATATAAAAACTGTCATAAATTGTAAAATTTTGAAAAAAGTTTCTTCTACTATCTTAAGTCTTTAGTATAAAAATAAAAATAATAAGGCAAAGTTCAATACTTTTGTTTAAAAAAGATAAGGATAAAATATTTCAGACGAGTTATTGATAACTAGCTAATCGTAAAAAATGAAGTAAAAGAATTAGTACATTGGAATTACAGCGTAACAAAAATACAAGTGTTCCCGGAGAATAATTTAGTTCGTGGTTTCGGAAAGTATTCGTGAATTAAAATGAAGAATTTATGAATCAGGTAAGCTGCACCGAGGCCATTGCGGAGTCGGCCGGTTCTACAGCCCCGTCCGCGGTCGGTGCGTAGGCGCGAGTCCGGAGATCTGCGACCCTGGCCACAGCGACAAATTCTCCTACGCCAATCGGAGCCTCGAGCGGCTTAGACAACGCCAGCAGCTCGAGAAGCTGGAGCTTCTAGAGGAGGGGCCACGAGTCGTTTGCTACCTTACCTCCTGGGCGATGTATCGCAAGGGGGAGGGTAAATTCGTCCCAGAACACCTCGACGCTCGACTTTGCACGGACGTCGTCTATGCGTTTGCCGGTCTCAATCCCGAGAACCTAGTCTTACACTCCTTTGATCCGTGGGCTGACTTCGAAAACAGTGAGCTCTATTTTTTCACGTTATCTTATTTTACGAAATCGACGCATTAATTAATAATATTTAACATATTAATGTTAAATATAAATTTCTTTAATGAAAGTTCAAATATTAATTCATAATGGTGAGTATTTAACATAATTTTCTTATAATAATAAATTCATTTAAATTACCAACGTGATTTTTATAGCTGTTTTATTAGAATTAATATCGAATTAAATAGTTATTATCGATAAATTATATTAAAATTATTTATTCGATCACTTTAATCGTATATTTTATACGTATAAATATACAGATGTTAAAAGTGTCGTATCAAAGGCTTTATAAATAATTTCGTATTTTAAAATAATAAATAAAAGAAAATTTATAAACTTTCCTAAAATATTGTTTAAAATAAATTTTACCGTTCAATAAATATGAACAGTTCAATTAATAGTCGTATTTATCAACTGCGTACGATTACTTAAAACATATATTAAAATATCAATAAAAATAAAAAATATCCAAGGTGAAATTTGATATATTTATTAAAGGTCAACTTTGTTTTAAGATGTAGCATATTTCAAAATTAAAGAGCGATTCATATGTTTGAAAAATTTACAATAATACGAACATAATTTTTCGTAAAGAATCCATGAAACATTTTTCAATTATACATATACATCTACCCGTGAACACACGAACATAAACCTAAAATTTATATCGAATATTCATGTTTTTTCATTGTCAATAACACCTAAAATCTTACTTATCGCTTTCGAATCGGACAAGACACTTTATCCTCCCATATTTAGAGCTGTTCATCGACTCTTATAACTTTTTATTTCGCGCGGTTTCTTTTGGTATACGGTGCAACCTTGGGGATATTCATCGATACTCGCAAAATTTTCTATCCAATGTATTCTGTATACAAACTTTTCGATAATCTATCAATAAGATGAATGTATTTCAGACGAAAATTTATATGACCGAGTAATTTTTTTATAATGACGTAAACGAATTTAATTGTAACACAAAATGTATACTTCTTTTATATATATCAAGTTTATGATTATATTAGATAAAATAAATAATTTCATTAGCATTGATTTACTAAATAATTATTATCTAAAATTAATTTTAATTGAATAAGAATAGTTTTCTAATATGAACATCTCGCATATGAAACAGCTATACAAAATTAAAAAAAAAAATTTTGAAAAAGTATTGATACTATTCAAAACATATTTTTAGTTTACAGTATGCTTAAATTCTTAATTCTCCATAGATTTAGAATATCGCAGTACTATATGAATCAAACTTTTATATATTATAAAAGATAATATAAGCATATAAATAAAAGAAAGATATGCAGGTCCCATAAAATGAATCTTCTCGATCAATCGATACAGATTTATATCAGCGCGTTACGTCGATCACTGGACCGCGGGTACTCTTGGCTCTCGGAGGCTGGACAGATAGTTCCGGCGACAAGTATTCGCGCCTCGTGAGCAGTCCGAGCTCCCGTAGCAAATTCGTTGCCTCGGCCGTCCAGTTTTTGCGGAAATACAACTTCCGAGGTTTGTCGCTTGAGTGGAATTACCCGAGCTGTTGGCAGAGCGACTGTCGTCGAGGCCCCGAGACCGACCGGACCAACTTCGTTCGGCTCCTGGCCGAGCTCAGACGCGAGTTCGATACGCAGGAGCCACGGCTGACGCTGGCCGTCGCGTTATCGGGGTACAAGGAGGTCATCGATAAGGGCTACGACGTCACCGAAATATCCAGGCTGGCGGATTTCATGACCGTTATGACCTACGACTACCACGGCGCTTGGGAATCGCGAACCTCGCATTTGGCTCCCCTGTTTTCTATTCCCGGTGACACCAGTCCTTACTACAACTTGGTAAGAATCGATCCCTCTTATAGACTTTCGGAGCGTTGCTGGTACTTTTTGTCGAATGCTTATCGATATTTCATTTTATTACGTATCTTTATTTATTCACTCTTTCCTCGTACGTAAATCTCATTTTCATATTTCATTTTAGCGTGATACAAAAAAAATTTTTTTTTACATATTTTTTTTTACAGACGATGAAACTATTATTTTCTATTTTTATACTTACGAAGAAAAGCTTAACGTATCATTTTATAACGCAAGAAAAATAAATCAATGCGTACTGTCATATATATTCACGAATAATTGTGAAAAATATTTTATTTACGTTGTAAATAAACCCAAAAAATCTTGCCCTTGTTATTTCTCACCAAATATAACTATATTATAATTCGAAATTAAGCTTTAACATAAAAATGAAACAGTATTTTTTTATAATTCGATCGGTATTTTTTTCAGAATTATACGTTGAATTATTTGGTCAGTCTGGGTGCCGATCGTTCAAAAATCATCGCGGACATACCGATGTACGGTCAAAGCTATCGATTAACTTCTTCGAATCAGTCGGATCTCGGTGATCCGGCTGCTGGACCTGGGACTGCCGGTGAATACACGAGACAACCAGGAATGCTCGCGTATCATGAAATTTGCGAAAGAATCGAGAAGGAAAATTGGAAGACAGGACCCGGTAAATCTTTATCATCGCCTAGAGCTTATAAAAATCTATTTATTTAGATTTAGTCCAATTTTTAATATGTTATTACGTTTAAAAAAATTCTTTTATACTATTTTTTATATTTTAATAAAATATATTATCTATTTTGCGATAAATTAAATAGAATTAAAAAGGTATAATTGGAAAAATATTTGTAACAAAAATTTTTGCTCTTACTTATCATTTAGGTCCAAGCGCCTATAATAAGGACCAGTTCGTTAGTTTTGACAATGCTAACAGCATTTTATTTAAAGGCCAATATTTATTAAATAATGGATTCGGCGGTGCAGCTGCTTGGACCGTTGATCTCGACGATTTTACAAACAGATGTTGTCAAGAGCCATTCCCATTATTACGTAGCATCAATCGTGCCTTGGGTGAGATAAATCATTATTTTTGATAAATAAAAATTACTTTATAAAATTTTTTTTATATTTACAAAAAGAAATAGAAATATATTTCTTGTATTAATTATTAGTATTCCACTAGTATCCTTTTAAAATTTTCTTTTCGCGCAAATTACTGTTACGCTTATTTATACCTGTATTTATAATCGTTTAATCAATAAATTTTATCTTTAAATATTTATAAACAAAATTTTCTAGTAAATTAATTAAATACATAATATTTTCAAACTTATACTTTAAATAAGTATCTTGCGTATGTATCGATATTTTGTCACATTTTTTTTATATTTTTGTACATAAATATTCCTACGCGAACATTTTGACGTGATATTTTTTTAATATGATATAATAACAAAATTTTTAAGCATTTATACTTGAATAAATAATTATGAAAATTGAACGAAAATTTTTAAATATTTATAAACAATAATTTATATTTTATAAATCCATTTATATTATGTAATTTATTTAGATATAATTAATAGTAAATGTTCGATTCGATGTAATGAGATTATTACATAAAAAATCATTACATAAATATATTTTATATAATAATACAACTTTTAAATATGTACGTGAAAGTAAATTCTTAAAAATAATTGAAAATTTAACTAAACGTTATAATCATATATATAGTAAATCTAAAGAATTGTGTTTTATCGCTAGAGGACGCATGAAACTATAAAGGTTGATTTTGTAATGTATTTACTAATTTATTGTCCACTACATTTATTTCTAACTTATAAAAAGTACAATTTTTGAATATATACAATATAGAAATATAGCTGTAGTTACTACTGGATTTTGAATAAATTACGATCGATTTACTAATTTATAAATTTAACGTAACGATTGGACAATTTTTTGTAGGTCGACTTTTAACGCCAACGTCAACTAAAAAAGACTGCCAAAAACCACAAGAACCAGTAACGCCGGCACCGCCAATATTTACAACACATGCCGATGCTAACGATGTAAAACCGAGACCCACGGTACCAATCACAACATCTACAACAAAATCGACAACTTGGCCTACTTGGACAGAAAAGTCAACGACATCCTGGCCCACGTGGACAGAAAAACCATCAACACCCTGGAATCAAGAATTTTGGACATCTTCCACTACCTCAACGACCACAACTACTACAACTAGTAGGAAACCGACAACGATTACAACTACCAGGTATATGAAACATGTTTCATTTTCATTTTGTTTATTATAAGATTTATCAATTATTATAAAGAATGAATTTTAGAAAACAGGTAATTATAAATAACCTTTTTTATTTATTACTTATATATATATATATATATATATATATATTATAAAATTGATAACCAGGTAACATTAAGAATGTATCTTAAATCCATTATTGCTTTTTCAGACGTCCAGTCACATCTAACGTACATAGTACCCTTCCAAGTTCGACAGTGTCATTCGAGCAATTGGCTGGTACTCCTTGTAACATCGGTGAGCATCAATCAGATCCCACCGGCTGCGGTACTTACTACCGGTGTGTTCTTGGTGAACTGAGGCGGGAGTTTTGTGCACCTGGATTACACTGGGATGCTTCTAGGCATCGCTGCGATTGGCCAGTTTCTGCCAAATGCAAAAAGAACACCGGTGAGTTGTAATGCACCTTTTCTTAAATGACAATAAAAAATATTCGTAGCTTTCATTTAACTTTGGTCTATCTAATATGTATACGGTGTTCATTTTTTTCTTTAGCATTTCTCAATCGTATAAAATATAAATCCATAAACCGATAATATTCGCTACATATAAATATTTTGCAATAGAAGGAAAAAATATTAATAAAATAAATTACGCATCCTTAAATTGTGATGAAATTCTAAATGTAATATAACGGGTATATTATAAATTTAATAAATACAAGATCTGAATAAAAAAAACTAATTCTATTTATATTTAAAGAATTTAACTTTTCTGTAAATATTAAGATATAAAAAATATTTATTATAAAAATATCTATTATCTTTGATTTATCATTCTAAAAAATTTTGTAATTACTTTAGTTTATAAGAAAATAATGATTAAATCGAGTATTATGTTAAAAATCTAATAAAAACATATTACTCAGAAAATGCAATACTAAAATTCATTGAATATCAATCATATTTTACAAAAATATGGATTATATTGAATCCATAATATGTATTGTAATTATGATAATATTCTAAAACAGTTTTGTTAAAAAAAAAGATGAAACTTTATGTCTACAGTTTCGCTTGTGGGTGCTAATTCCTAAGATATCGATTATTCTTTAATAATTTATTAAAAATAAAATATAACATTAAAACTTTTATAAATAAGCAACTAAGTATTTTAAGCAATAAAATAATATCAAAAATTATTTCCAATTATCGATAGAAAAGAATATTCGTAAACAACAGAATATTTGATTAATAAAAATAAAAAAATCATATTTCATTAAAAAATGTCAAATATTTTATATCGAAGTATTAAAAACTAGAAAATTTCTATAGTTTTAAATAGGATCATGTATATTTTACTTTTGTATTACAAAGATATCTTAAAGCATCGAGACATAAACGTTTTCAGCATGTATGTTAGTTTTCGCACCTTAGGAATCAGGATCCATTAGATGAAACAACAAGCTCTGATTTCATCTTCTGCTACTAAACGTACTTCACCCAAGATTCCATCATAGTCGGTAATCCAACGCTTACCTTTTTCCCAATCTCTTATTTATCCGTACTTGTATCATTAAACATCTTGAAGCATAATAATGACTTTGCAGGTATTACAATAACAACGGCCAAAGTTGAGATAAATTCTTTGCCCCAAGTTCCGGTGACGCATCGCCCGAGTGATAAACCGGAGACTAAAGACTGCAAACACGGACAATATTATTCTTATCCAAATTCATGCACTGAATTTTTGATATGTGTAAATGGAAAACTAGTGCGTCAGCAATGCGGTCCAGGTTTAAACTGGAATAATGACAAAAATATGTGTGACTGGGCTTTCAAAATTCCCTGCACTGAACCGAAAAGAAGAAACTCAGAAATCAAACATAATTTGAAGAAAGAAAATGAGGTGAATTATTATTTTATTTTACAAGAATACATCATAAATTTTCTTTTTATACAATATTTTATGAAATAATAATTAGTAGAAACGAACGTTTAAAATCATATACGAACGATTGATTATCTATAAAATTAACAAATATACTTTATTTTTTAATGCCTTATCAATACATAAAATAATAAATTATATTTTTCTGGATATAACTTATAATTAATTAATACAGTTACGTCTAAATATAATTAGTAATAATAAATTTAACAACCACGTATTAAATTGGAATTTAAAAACAAACCTGTTTTAATAAAATTGTTGATTTTTAAAAATAAGCATTCTCAAAATATTTCATACATTTACAGAATTTTCGAATGGAAATAAACATTAAAATTAATTTAATGTTGGTGTAAATGTACAGTTTCTGGAATGTGTATGAAATTTGTATATCGGAAGATCAGTGTAAAAGGACTGTAATCTTTATGTATGAATTCTGAATTCGTGCACAGGAGATGTGTACGTCGGGTAGCTACAGTAGTGTACCTGGAAGCTGCGACAGTTACTATGCTTGTCTTTGGGGAAAGTTCGAAGAGTTTCAATGTGCACCCGGATTACACTTCAATGCTGACAGTCAGATTTGCGATTGGCCAGCAAGGGCGCGATGCGAGGACGGCAATGGCGGTGCTATCGGTGAAATACCTTTAGACCCAGTCGTTCCGGAATACAGTACCCAACCTCCTACAACTAAGCCTCCGAGTCAGTCAACGATTGCTTTGCCATCCGTTGAAATTAATCCTGATAAACTTTCCCCGCTTTCCGGTCATTTCAAGGTATCAACAATTTTAATAGTATTTTTCTATACTTGACTCAACATATGAAATATATTTATCTGATTAATTTCAACGACGTTATCGCTTAGCTTTAAATTATTGAATATCGATCAAAAATTTTGTGTTATTAGGAATTATATCATGTAAAAGAGAAGTTTGAAATTCCAGCGATCATTTTAACAATCATTTTTATTTCATCGATTAACATCGAATCTTCCTAGATCGTTTGTTACTTCACAAATTGGGCTTGGTATAGACGTGGTATCGGCCGTTACTTGCCCGAAAATATCGATCATACACTTTGCACACATATCGTCTATGGTTTTGCCGTTCTCGATTACTCCACTTTGACTATTAAAGCTCATGATTCATGGGCTGATTTCGATAATCGTAAGTTTTAAATACTTTAAAAATAATTTTATTTAGATAAAAATGAATTTAATCATGAAAATATTAATTTTTTTTCTTTGCAGTATATAAGTTTAAACTTTAGTTACATTATTTTATATCTCTAATTATGATATTTAATTTTTAAGTTTGATTTTATAACTTGAAAATGGAATAAATTGATTTAATTATCGTTTTGAAAAAATAACACTTTGTAAAGTTATAAAATTTATTGTAGATTTCTATGAAAGAACGGTAGCTTACAAAAAACGAGGAATCAAAGTAAGTCTTGCTCTCGGAGGTTGGAATGATTCCGAAGGTGATAAATATAGTCGATTGGTTAACAATCCCGAATCAAGAAAAAATTTTGTTAAACAAGCGTTACAATTTGTCGAAAAATATGGCTTCGATGGGCTCGATCTAGATTGGGAGTATCCAGTTTGTTGGCAGGTACGAATTATGCGATAACTTTTGAATATTTTGTATATTTTTTATATTAGCGAGATAGTGTACAAATCTAAAAACACGGCATTACTATTTGTAATAATATATTTTCTAATACCTACATTATATTTTAAGAAACGTTAAGAAAGTTTTTTGTTAGATTTAATTATTCGCTCTATAATCATCATTTATTTTGATATATTCAGAAAATGTTAAGGTATTTATATATCAAGATAGTTAATGAACTTTTTGTATGTTTTTGGGCTTTTTCTATAAAAGAAGAAAAAAAAAATTATAAAATTAGCAATAACAAAAATGGTTAAATTTCTTTGTTTAATATAATTAATGCACATTAAATGATAAATAATATACCATTATGAAGTAAACATAAAGTAAAAAATGTGATTCTTATTTTATAAATATTGTCTGATCTGTAGACCGACTGTAATAAAGGTCCGAAATCAGACAAAGATGGATTTTCAGAGGTACTTCGTATGTTGAGTAAAGAATTCCGACCGCGAGGTCTGCTGCTTTCATCGGCCGTGTCACCTAGCAAGAAAATAATAGACGCCGGTTACGATGTACCTGCACTTGCCAAATACTTGGACTGGATCGCCGTTATGACCTATGATTATCACGGTCAGTGGGACAAAAGAACCGGCCACGTTGCACCAATGTATTATCACACCGAAGATGAGTTTTATTACTTCAATGCAAATTATTCCATCAATTACTGGATTTCTAAGGGGGCACCAGCCAGAAGTATTGTTATGGGTGAGAAATATTTAATGTTTCTTTTATTAATTATAATATTCTTTCTTAAATATGAAAATGGAGTTTGTCCAAGTTATATGAGTGTAACGTATTCGAATAACGAGCGAATATCGTATTAAACGAACGTATAACGTTGTAAAATTTTAAATAATTATAAAATTAATTATCATATAACACATAGCAAATATTAAATATTTAAAAATTATTTGATAACTTTTATCTGAAAAAAGGTATCTTAAGCAAATATAAACAAATGATAAATAGTCCATTTAGTTGTAATGATTTCTATTCCCAGGAATGCCTCTCTATGGTCAATCTTTCTCGGTGAATGACCCGCAGAAGAGCACAGGATTGAACTCACCAGCGAGCGCCGGTACAGCTGGAGAGTTTACCAAGTCCGCTGGTTTTCTAGCCTATTACGAAATCTGCGATCGAATACACAACAAAGGCTGGCAGGTCGTGCAAGACCCTCAACGTCGAATAGGACCCTATGCCTACAAAGGAAATCAATGGGTCAGCTTCGACGATCCAGACATGATTAGACAAAAAGCTCAATACGTGAGAGACATGGGACTGGGTGGTGGTATGGTCTGGGCCTTAGACCTCGACGATTTTCGCGGCAGATGTGGTGAAGGGCAGCATCCGCTCATGCACACTTTGCAACAAGTCCTTGCTGAACCACCCAATCGACACGACAGGCGTAAGTGATTTTCAATGAATCGTAAAAACAAAGTCATCGACTTCATTCTTTATTTCTTTTTGCTTTTCCCTTTGCTTTTAACTTAAAAAATTGTTTTTTTTTTGAGTGCCGTAAAATTTTATGATAATATTTTAAAATCAATTGAAAATTATCGATACAAGAGATATTAAATGCCAATTATCGTAGATAAATTGAGAAAACATTTTTCGATCGAATCGAATAGAAATTATATAATTTAAAATATTAAAATGTATATCATTTACTTTAGCAATACTACTCCCGCAATACGGTCAAGAGCTAGAGTGGCAATTACCTATTAAACCTGTACAAACTATACCAGACAATTACGATATGGATCATTCTGCTCTCGTACAAGAAGATAAGTATAAAATAGTTTGCTACTTTACTAATTGGGCTTGGTACAGGCAGGGTCAAGGTAAATTTCTGCCCGAGGACATTGATGCTGATTTATGCTCGCACATCATTTATGGTTTCGCAGTTCTTGATGGCTCTAATCTCGTCATCAAAACTCACGATTCCTGGGCTGATATCGACAACAGTAAGTAAAAATATCATTCTCGGAAAATTATTTTTTATGACTTTTGTCTTATGTTATTATAATAAAAAATTTTCATTGATTGAATTAGTATTTAATATTTGTTTCGTTGAAAATTAAAAAATTTCTATTATTGTGAAATAATTAAATTTTACACTGTTTTTCTCAACTTCAATTGTGAATAAAGATACAAAATGAAAAATATTTATTATTCTTGTTATATTTTTATATTATATTTTATAATGTATTTATTAAACGTTTGTCGAACTATTATATTTTGAAAAACTGAAAAAAATAATTATCAATTTATTTTATGTAAATTATCTGCTTAACTATTACGTTAAGTAGAGATAAATTTGATTAATGTTTAAAACTATAATATTATTAATTAAAAAATTTTATTATCATTTTTTTAAATTATTTTAATATTTTTAATGATTTTATATTTTACACTTTCTTAACATTTTTATAATTTTTTAATTATCGATTATAGATTTTTATAAAAGAGTGGTTGCTTATAAAGCAAAGGGTAAAAAGGTTCTTCTAGCTATTGGAGGCTGGAATGACTCAGCAGGTGAAAAATATAGTAGATTATCAAATAATCCAGCAGCAAGGCAAAGATTTATCGAAAATGTGATACAATTTATTGAAAAATACGGTTTTGATGGTCTGGATCTGGATTGGGAATATCCAGTTTGCTGGCAGGTATAAAAAAATTTGTGAAACACTGTACATACCTATTTGTTTTGTAATGAAAATTTTTAAATTTTAGTATTGTTCTTTAATATTGCATTCGTTATCTACGAATTGAATTATTTTTTTTGCTAAATGTTCATATTTAAGTTAAAACACAAAATTAACTTATTTTCATATTATGTGTTTATTCTACAGAAAATTTTTCTATTATTTTTAAACTAAAACAATTTTATAATCACAGGTGGATTGCACCAAAGGCCCAAAATCCGATAAGAATAGTTTCAGTGATTTCGTGCGTGAATTGAGTACTGCATTCAAACCACGAAAACTGCTGTTGTCGTCAGCCGTTTCTCCAAATAAACGAGTCATCGACCAAGGCTACGACGTGCCCACCCTCGCTAAATACTTGGACTGGATCGCAGTTATGACCTACGATTATCACGGTCAGTGGGACAAAAAAACTGGACACAATGCGCCTTTCTTTGGAAGACCTGATGATTGGGAACCAACATTTAATGCCGTAAGATCATATTTATGTTCGACTAATTTTGATAATTATTTTAAGGTTTACAAGAAAATCATGTAATTCGTAAAAAAGATTTAAATCTAGATCGTAATATTTTATTACTACATTAAAACCTTGATACAATGTGACATTGGTATACACAGCTTATAAGTTATGAATTTAAATTCAATATTTTTGCAGAATTTTTCTATTCATTATTGGATAGAACAAGGAGCTCCATCAAGAAAACTTGTAATGGGTGTTCCACTTTATGGACAAAGTTTCTCTTTGGCGGATAGAAAGGAACATGGTCTAAATGCACCAACGTACGGCGGCGGTGAAGCAGGAGATGATACTAGAGCCCGTGGATTCTTATCTTACTATGAGGTTCTATGATAATTTTTTTTATTTGGTAATAATTTTAATATCATTTGCTTTACTCGAAAACTCAAGAGCTACGTATTGAGTTTTTGAAAAAACAAATATATAAAGAAAGATTAGTATGAGTAATCGTTATCGAGAATTATTTTAATCTCTCTTTATTAATAAGAATCATTCAAAGCCATATTGTACTCTGCTCTCCGATACTTAAATTCATTGATATATTAAAACTTAATTAACATTATGCTAAATAAGATTTCTGTTTTTATTGGATTGCGATATATATATAATTAATTTTGTGTTTACTTTGAAACTTAGATATGTCATAGAACGTTGAAAAGAGGTTGGACGGTTGTTCAAGATCCGGCAAGACGGATCGGTCCATATGCTTACCAAGGTGATCAGTGGGTAAGCTTCGACGATGCCGAACAAGTGAGACTTAAATCTGAATTCATTAAAGAGCTTAATCTCGGTGGTGGCATGATTTGGGCTCTGGATCTCGATGACTTTAAAAACTATTGCGGTTGCGAACCTAGTCCTTTGTTAAGGACCATGAATCGAGTGCTAAGAAATTATCCACCTGGACCATTATGCAAGATTTCTAGTAAGTTTCTCAAATCGTTTATATTATTTGGAAAATCTTTACTATGTAAGAGTATAATAGATTTTTCCATATGATATATTTTATTTGCTTAATTATATAGTTAAATAATATAAATAATATAAATAATATAAATAATATAATAAATAATAAAATAATATAAATAAATCATTAAATTAATCTTTTCTTTTGATTTAAAATCAAAATTAAGCGTTCTTGAAATTTTATTTTATTTAGAAATTCATTTAAAAATAAATGTTTCGTTCTTCAAAAATGATATTTTTAAATATAATACTTTGGTTATTTCGTATCAGTTTTAATAATAATTTTATTACATACAGAACTTTCTGTATTTGTTTTTTTGACTTATTGAATTCGAAAAATGTAAAATGTAAAAAATGTAATAGCACACTATTAAAAATATTATATTTTAAAATATCGATAATTTAGGAACTTTGAAAACCATGATATTCATTTTCTTAAAATACTTATTTTTATATTTCCTTATTTTGCAGAAAAATTTAATTCTAAATTTAAGGATTTGCTTTAAACTGCATATTTTTCATTTTGTGAACAAATGTAAAGAAACAAGTCAAAGTAAAAAGTTTAAAATAAACACTCGTATGAAATTTTGTAGGTACGACTGTAACCGAACTTGAAACGAACGCTGTACAACCGACTACGGAAGCTCCCAGCCACCAATCCGGACAATGGACATCGAGTGAAATACCGATTGAGATAGCGACGGAGGATCTCGATGCCGTAGAGATCGAGGCTGGTATTATGCCGCCATCAGCAGACCGACCCCAAGGTGACTGTCGCGATAAACTTTTCCTCGCCCATCGAAACGACTGTCATAAGTATTACTTGTGCAACTTTGGTCAACTGACCGAGCTTATCTGTCCAAATGGTCTCGTCTGGAACACCGATCACTGCGATTGGCCAGAGAACTCCAAGTGCAACGGCAATCCCACAGCCCGACCGGGTGAAAGTTTTACTGTTAGGTACGAATATAATTAAATATATATATATATAAATTATCTTTTCAATTTTTTAGATGTTTAATTAATTTTAATTATAAAATAAATGTAACCCTCCCGAAGTTTTGTTTATGAATTCACAATTTTACTCGATTATATATATGCATGAAAAATTAAAGGTAGTTATTGTCTTAAGTAGAACAAAAATTTATATTCGTAAAGTTTCTGTTTTTATTACTCGATGAAAATAGATGTAATTAGTAGTAGATAAAATTGTACCAAATTAAAACAATGAGCGAATCATAAAAATTAACGTATTTATTTTTCTAACAGTACCGAGCGACCAAATAGTAATAACTCGGTGACTCCAGGCCAATGGCAAGAGTCTAGTAAACCAGTGACTTCAGAGCCATGGCAGAAGCCTACTAAACCAGTGACACCTCCAACGGAGAATTACGTTGAGGGACCGCAAGAAGAACTGTCGATCGGTGGACGTAAAATGATCTGTTATTTTACAAATTGGGCATGGTATAGACCAGGTGCCGGAAAATATCTTCCCGAGGATATCGATCCCAATCTCTGCACGCATATAGTTTACGGTTTCGCGGTCCTCGACTATGAGCAACTCGTCATCCGAATGCACGATTCTTGGGCTGATATCGATAATGAATTCTATGCTAGAGTTACATCATTGAGAAAGCGAGGTATTCGAGTACTCATTGGCTTGGGTGGATGGAACGACTCCGCTGGTGACAAATACAGTAGATTAGTGAGCAATATCGCTTCAAGGAAAACATTTATACAAGACGTACTGAAATTCATTCAGAAATACAAATTTTCCGGGTTGGATTTGGATTGGGAGTATCCCGTCTGTTGGCAGGTTCGTCAACCAACTGCATCCATAATTATATATATTTTTTTATCATATATTTCAGTATTAAAAGTCTTAGTTTTGTTTTTTTTTATTATATTTAATAAAATATTTCAATAATTGAATCGAGTATAAATCATGTCAACTTTTACATTATTTTATTACTATTGTTAATAGTAATAGTATTATTATTTTTGTCTGGTATCGTTATTTTAATGGTAATAAACATTGCCTTTTTTATAAAAAAAATAAATAAGTATTTGGTAAACTAGTTAATTCAGGTATAAAGCAATGATTAAATATTTAGTAAAATTCACAGATTCGTGTATATTTTATTGGGTGTTATTCACACGTGTACGCTCGCTCCTGCTAGCAGATAAAATTGGCGAAATATTAAAAAAAAATTTTGAATTCATTATTTCGGGAAGATACAACAAAATTTGTTTTAAACTGTAAATTTTAAGAACGACTTAATTATTTCATGGATTCGATTTTATAAACTATAAAATCAAAAAAGGATAGAATCATCAAAAATAAAAAATCGACAGGTAAATTGCAACAGAGGCTCGGCTTCGGAGAAAGAGTCTTTTTCGAGATTGGTACGGGAGCTGAGCGAGGCGTTCCGGCCGCACGGACTCCTCCTCTCTGCAGCCGTCTCCCCCAGCAAACGGGTCATCGACCACGGCTACGACGTGCCCACCCTCGCTAAATACTTGGACTGGATCGCCGTTATGACCTACGATTATCACGGTCAGTGGGACAAGAAGACCGGTCACGTCGCGCCCCTCTATTACTATCCCGGTGACGACTATGACTACTTTAATGCCAACTTTTCGATGCGCTACTGGATGGAGAAGGGCGCACCTCCGATAAAACTCGTCATGGGCGTTCCCATGTACGGTCAGAGCTTCACGCTCGCCCAGAGCATAAACAACGCGCTACAGGCAGCGGCGCCTGGACCTGGAGAAGCGGGCGAGTTCACCAGATCCTCCGGCTTTTTATCCTTTTACGAGGTACGTAAAATACTATCGTTCGTTTCATTATGTTCTTGAGCTTATTTTTTTCCCTCTTCCCTGTAAAGCTCTAATTCCTGCTCGGCGGTTTTGTTACTCGAAATTCGATATATAAAATTATCTTAAAAATTATTTTATCTTATTGGCTTGTATTTAAACTTTTAAAAATTTGAAAAATATAATTTATGTTTTTTATTTGGATTGCAGATTTGCGCTAAAGTTAAAAATGATGGTTGGAATGTAATAAAGGATCCACAAGGGCGGATTGGCCCGTATGCAACCCGAGGTGATCAATGGGTTGGTTACGATGACATATCTGACGTTGCCAGGAAGGTCAGTAGCTAAACAATTTGTCAATCCTTGATTTAATCGTACTTATTTAAGAAATATTTGTAAAACTTTGAAATCAAAAACAAAATAATTGTGTCAAAATAGAAGAACTTACGTTTTTTAAATAATTGTGAGAAGTTTTTAGTATGATTAGATAATTAGCTCTGTAAGCAGAATATTATATCGATCTTTAATTCAATTAAAAAATCGTGTGTATTTAATAGCTGAATCATTTAGATTAGTCGAATGATTGAATGTAAAAATTATTTTAACTTAATTTTAGTTACCCCGAAAATCGTTTTGAAATTTATTTATTATTACATAAGAAATTTTTTATAAAATCATTACCATTTAATTAAATAAGAAAACCGATTTAGTAATTAATTCATCTAATTTGCATACATAATATTAATAATTGTTTAAATATTTATTAATTAATCATTTTTGTAGTAAATTTATATAATTTTAAAACGGATATACAATTTTAAGGTATTCAAAAGCTTATACATTTTATTTATGCGCAGTATAAAAATCTAATATAAAATTAAATATTTAAACAATGTACAGTCTTCTCATAATATATATAAATGTATATATGGAATTAGAAGTACTTGCAGAATTACTCAAATTGTTGTTTACAGTTAATTTCATATATAAAGAAAACATTTTTAAAACAATTTGTTGAATGTTAAATGCAATTTACAAATGAACAGAAAATTTTTATTTCAATATTTAAAATGAAGCAAATTGTTTTTTTGTCCTTTTAGGCAAATTTTATAAAGGAACTGAATCTCGGTGGTGGTATGATCTGGGCCTTGGACTTGGACGATTTTCGAAATACCTGCGGTTGTGGAAAATACCCATTATTAAATGCACTTGTTCGGGGACTACAAGGTGAAAATAACCATCAAAAAGACTGCACATAAAAAACGCGTTATTGATATAATCATTCATTGTTGCTCTTTCATATTAATATTTGTGAAATCTTCGTTGGAAGCAAATGCATCACTTTACGGCTTTAAAAGAAATTACCAGTGATTTTGCGAGCTTAATTAAAAAATAAATATTTACATATTCGATTATGTAACTTCAATCTATTGTATAAAATTATCTTTACATTAAGTAGATCTTATATGTGTACGTTTTAATCTTTACTGTATTAACGTTATTAATTTAATCTTTGACGAAGGACTGTTATACCAAAAAAGGATTTTTTGTATTTGCTTTATAAATACAAATTTATATATGATTTTTATTTACTACCAATTATTTGTTGCGATATTCAATATAAAATACATTCATAACATTTTTAAAAAACGTATCAATTCAATCTTGATAGGAAGAAGTTATAAAGTTTTTAAATAAAGTTTAGATTACAAATTTAACTAGTTGATTGTTCCATAATAAGATCTGTAAATTTAAAATTACTTTATATATTCTTTAATTTATATAAAAGTACAATAAAATAATATATATAATATCACAATTAATTATCTGAATTCAATTTATATGAAACTGAATACATCAATACATTGATTTACACTAAAGAAATCTTTATAAAAATTATAAAGATAAAAGTCTTGAAAAAACGTTGATATCCGTTTTCATATTTTAAAAGTAGTTTTAAGTGATACATATCATTTATTTACAACGTATCATTTAAATCTTTTGCGTTAATCATTATCGCGGAGTGCTCTAATGCTACGTAATTAAGTCTACGTATGATGTACTTAAAATTTCTCACATTGAATCTCTTAATACCAATTTTTATCCAGTAGAGGATATAAGCAAATGTTCGTGAGGTGATTAGAAGAGACGATGCAGCTTGGATCAAAGCTTTCTGATTTTTCAATTACCAATTGACAACTCTCTCGAAATCTCTCTACTATTTATAGTATTTGATATTCGTCGATCTAGTCTACTTCGTTTTCATTAATTGTTATATTTGTACTTTTGGTGACATTTTTTCCAAATATCATTAAAAATTGATTATTTAGTTAATTGACTTAATTCATACTAAGAGAAATATATGCGTTATCTATTAATTATAAAAATTTTCTTATTTTTTATTTCTTGTATACTTGATTTTTATATAGAAAGAAAAAATAAAATAAGCAAATAGAGTTTAGTTTTATTTTATTAAATTTTAATTTATTTACTTATTTACTTTATTTATTGAGAAATAGAAGTTTTTTAAATACTTCAATAAAAAAGCTTTCGAATAGAAGTCACTTGCTTCGTAAAAAAAATATTCTGAATTAGTAAAAATATAACAGAATTTGGATAATAAATTAATAATTTTTAAATTATAAATTTCCCTATTTTATTTATACGCAAATGAAAATTGTGTATATATATATTAAAATATTTTTAAATAGCGTTGTTTTATTGAATATGGATGATAAATCTAGCTGAAATAAATCTAAATAAATTATGTATTGTATAAATAATTATTTTTTTAAAAACTATAACTTTTGAAATTGAATTTTTTTATTTTTAATTTTTTCTTTTCTTTACCTGACAAATTTTATTTTTTAATTATTTTATTTTCCAAGTTTTGTAATTGATTTTTGCAAAAGCAAAAACAATTATCAGCTAAAATATACTAACTAGAATAATCGTTTTAACTTATTAAAAAAAAATGTTCACTTTCTATCCACAGACTATTTAATTTTTAATCAGTTATATCAACTAAACCTCTAAACAATGAAATAGCCATATTAATATATAATTTCTTCACGACACTTTCATTCTCAATGCTAACTTCGTAAAATTCATGAACACCATTATTGCTCTCTCTCTCTCTTTCATCTCCATCGGTGTCTTATTAATCTACTCTCCTCTTAAAAGGATACAAAATATTCCACCCTGTATCTTTTCTATAAATCGTCTATATCCATCATTTTAATCAGTGATCTGAACGCCAAGTATAACGTCTGAAATAATCAGAAATTCAATACAAAATGCTTTTTGTTTTCGAACCTCAATTTAATACTCTATACCAACTTACTGATTATATTTACTAATATATTTACCCATAACATCCTAAACATCTCAATTTTCAAAGGTATCATTAAAATTATATTATTTTTGATATTTACACAATTTTATTTATTAAATATATCTTCTTTATTTAAAAAATATATAATTTTATAATAATAAATTTTATAATAATATAATTTTACAATTTTATACTCATTATAGATTAAAATATAATATTATTTACATTTTTTAATATATTTCAAAATTATGTATTTTTTATATACTTTTGAAACTTGTATATTTTATAATTAATTAAGAATGCATTAGATAATTAAAAAATATAAAAATCTCAAAATAAGCTCAAATTTCAATATTTAAAAATAATTTTATTCTTTAATTTTAAAATATATATATATGTTTAACAAGCATAAAACAGCAATATTATACATTTTATAATTAATCATCCAAAGTATAAAAATAAATGGAAACAATTATCTATTTAAAAAACGTTTTCCATTATCATTTACGATATAAAATAAATATAAAATGTTTAGAGGTCCCTGCGTAATTATTTAAATCATATTAAATGAGAAAAAAGCAAAGCTTTTTTATAGTAAAATGAGAATTTTTTTTTTTAATATTTAATTTTTTGCCTTCGCAATATTTTATTGATAAGAAGTACCAGAACATTTCATAATTAGTGTAAATACACGGATACACTACTACATAGAGCATTTTTTATTAGCGGATAAGATTAGCGATAATGTGTTTTTATTTATACGCATCTGCTGTACCGGATAAAATTCTGCACGAGAAATGTTTCAAATTGATCTCACAACTCAGTAAAGTAACAACAACCGATCTGTTTGTTCATACTCACTGTGCTGCATATGTTGTAAAATATTATTAGAATTTACAATATATGCTCTGCAGCTAATAGCAACAATATTTAATAGACATGAAAAAAATTAAAGGTATGGTTTATAAAACTGTAGATAAATAAAAATGAATAATCATTATATTTAGAAGGTAGTAAAAAGTTCATTTGAATTTAAAAGAAACAAATATAATAAAGCTGTTGACGAAAAAATTTTCTTTGAAATAAAAATTACAAACGTATTTATAAAATATTTAGTAAAATAACAACAAATAAAAATATTTTCAAATATTTTCTTTAAATTTAAATGCATTATGTACTTGTTAATTGAATATAAAAAATTATTATCTTTTTTAAGTACAAAATAATTATTACATCATGAAAGGATGCAGAAAAAATTATTTAGTTTGTTACATGCAGTTATCCAAATATTTTAAGTATATAAATATTAATAAATATTATCAAAATTTCTTAAATTTTTTTAATGACTGCAAGTATTTAATAGCTATTGATAAAAATTCATATATTAAAAATATAAAATTAATTTATTTTCTTAATATTTACATTTATTATTTATGAACATGCACACTTTATATTTGAAAATATTATATATTTTTAATACTATTACTCAGTGAAAAATGTAATTATAAAAAAGAAAATGCTTACGTGTTGAATTTTATTCTACTAAATTATATGAATAATAAAAAATTTATATTAACGTTTAAAATTGGAACATGAAATTTGAAATTAAATTATGGACAATACATAGATATCAAAATCATATAATTGTTTTAAACAATTTTAAAGTTTATTTCTCGTTTCATTGAAGTTTTGATAATAAATTGTATCATTTTATTCAACAACTATTTAAATTCATTAAAAAATACTTAATCAATTCTAGTTTTTATAATTTTCATAGTGAACGATATTTTTCGTTAAAAAAATTTAATTTATAAATACTTTAAATAACAGTAATAATAAATAAATACAAATCATGGAAAATTTTATTTAAGTATTTGTTTAATATAAATATTGTTGTTATTTATAAAATGTAATTTATAGAATTATCTTCACGTATTTTTATTATGTTAATTATAAATTTTGTAATTATTCACTTTTAAAATAAATAATATTGTTAAATTAACATGAAAAGAAAAACAATTATATTCAATAAACAAAAATGATTATCCTTGTCTCTTATTATATTTAATTATCAAATTTTAGTTATATATAAAAAATAACAAAAAAACTAATATCTATATTTGCAAGCATATCTACCTAATACGATTGTTTCTCTGCATACACACGCACTCACCCACTCTCGTTCTCTCTATGCGTTCATATATACAAATGTGAATACGTACAATTTTTTTCGAAAAAATATTCTGGTAATTTCGTTAATTTTTTGATGCAACAAAAACGAATAAAAAATTCTATTAGAATTCTAATTCACTTTTAGAATAGACAAAAATAGGTTAACGAATACTTCTTATATAACATCAAATAATGCGTCTCTCTTCAATATTTATATAAACTGTTAAGTATTCACAGTGATATGAAAAAAAGAATTTCGTATAAGAAATTTTTATTTATAATTAATTGTATATATATATTTGAATTACTCCAAATTTCTTATATTTGAAATTGTTGAATCATTCGTATTTATAATTTAGCAATTGCATTTAAGTTGTAATGTATTTTATTTTTTATCATACAGAGTTTTCGTTAATTTCAATAACTAAAAAGGAATTTTAATTTCTTCTATATAAAAAATAACTTGTATTTGATTTGCATTCCTTCGATTCACTTTTGATTGTAATACAATATCCTTGATTTTTATGCATTGTTGTCATAAATATCTAATAAATAATATATAAATTTATTAATGCAGTTTTGTGAAAAAATATTCATTTTTTAAAAATTAAGATACTTACGGTTCTTTCTCTAATACTGTGATAAATAATAACTATATAAATTATGTTAATATATAATTATTTATGTAATCCTAAATTGAAAAAACAGAGGCTAACTACATGTATAATTTTTGATAATGCGCGTATTTTAATATAACTCACTTATAGATATACATAAAAATTTATTTACACCTAAAAAAACTGTATTCACACTCTAATTCATCAATTTAAGTTTTATATCTTTACTCCATAATGTAATGTATAATATATTACGAAGAGTCAAAATTTTTATAAAAAATATTTAAAATAATTATTGATGTTGATAAAAATTTAAATATATATGACCCTTTTTCTTTTCATAAAATCATAAAATTGTTAATATATGTATGTTATATTGCATTTTTCAATATAACAAGCTCTTAGCTTTGTTATAAAAACAAATTAAAATATTTTTAAAAAATATTTCTACAGATATTAAAAAAACGAATCAAAAAATAAATTAAGACGTGTAACGATATTTTTACAAAATTTTTTGTATAAAAGTATTGCATTTATTTGATCTAAAAACAACATTTTTCTAGAGGTCATTGTTTTTATGTAAAATAGAATTGATTACTGTCAAAGAAAAAAATTTTTACTTTACAATAATTTTACGATTATTAACTAATTTTAGGTTATATTTTTAAAATCGAATCATCATTTTTTTCAATATATTACATAATAAAATTTAAATTATTGCGTACGTATTATTTTAAAATATACGTTTGGTTGAAAATAAAATAAAAATAAAATATGAAAAGTATTTTTAAATTGAAAATTGAAATTTAATAGCCCGTATATAAAAATTTAACTAAATTTTTCTTTATAATAAAAATATAAATGTAAATATTTTTCCGTAAATTTGAAAGATGTTAATAAATTATAAATTTGTACTGAGTCTGAACAGTAATTCTATAATAAATAAACGCCATCGTTAATACGATGTTATACCATTTTTCTATAAAATATATAAAGTAAATACATACTTATAATGATTCTTTCAAAAATATTTTGATTTTTTTAAATGTTGGCAGTATATTTAAGTTAAGAAATATTTAACAGTTAGTATTGAGATTTACCATTTTAAATAATTAAATAATTTAAAAAATTTGATAATACTTTTTCATTCAAATTTTAATTTATTTTACTTTATATAATATTTTATATATTTGTTCTTAGTGCAATGTAATGTAAACGTGTTAATTTTTAAAATAAATTTAAAAAATTCTATTCAAATAAACCAGTAGACTCAAGTATATGTAAAATATAAAATAATGTACACATAGCAATGTATTATAGAATAGCATGTTGGGATATAAAAAAATGTATTGTATATATTTTACATAACGTCTGACTATATATTTAATACAAAAATTCATAAATACTTGTATTTAATAATTTCAGTTTATATATTTTCTTTATGTCTTTCAAAAATTTACAAAATTGTTTTATAAATATACGATTACAGGTATTCAGAATATTTTCGGATATAATATGCATATATCTTTTTATTATAAATTATAAATTTTCAAAAGCATAGTAATACATTATTCAACTATACAAAATTTAAATGCTTCAAAAATATGTTATTCAGACCACTGTACTTGTATACAAAACGTAAATATTAGGTGTAAACATTGTCTTGAAATAAAAACAAATGCTAATGTCACGATGTGAAATTAGCCTAAATAGATTGACTAAGTTTAAAACTTTCTTGTGCTCTTTTAAATCCATGATTAATCTATGAATAATCGGAATGTAAAATCAGTTATAAAATAACCTTTCTGCGCGTTTGATAACTCGGTGTAAAAAAAAATTGGTGTCCTGTAGCAGGAAACTCGCGTTGGACGCGGTATCACCAAATTCGGAATCATGACGTTAGAAACGGATTCCTCGGATCCAGAAATTCGAGAGGATAACCGACTTCATAATCAAATACCTGTCGTTACAGATTCTGATGTATCGGTGCTGTACAAATTAAACGAAATAAAATTAGTCAAAAATTCCGAAGTTGAGGTGAGTATTATTTATTTTTTTATATTTTATGTTCAAAAAAGTTTTTTAAATAATTATATCTTACAAATAATTTCATCCTCCATTTGTAAAATTCTTAATATAAAAATCATATTTATTCTTGCAATAAATGATTATTTTAATATCGTTCCATCTTATCATATTATTAAGCTAAGTGCAAGATATTAATAATTTTATCAATATTTATTACAAGTTTTCATAATATTAATTAAAATTGATATACAAATTTATTAAATTATATTATTATAATTTATGTTAAAATTCTGTATTTAAATATGTTTTTTAAGCTACTATTTAATTATATTCAGAGTTTATTGTATTTTTTGAATGTTTTCTTTTTTAAATTATAGTGTAACTAGTTTTATTTAATATAACTTTTTGTATAATCTTTTGTATTCTAGTATATTATTATTATAATAAAATTAATTTAATTAAACTAGAATAAATTTTACCTTTATCTTTTCTCATATCTTAAAATATATTTTAATAGTTAATGATATATTTCATTTATAGTAAAATGTTATAACGAAACATTTTGATTCATATAGAAAAACTGTAATAAAAGTAGTTCTCATTCTGGAGGATGGACACCATTATTAATTCTTGCTGGTATAATTTGTTGTTTGGGTTCCGCTGTGCCTGCAGGATACAATATTGGTGTAATGAGTAATGCTGCACATGTAAGTATGATATTTATATCTATCGTTTCTTGGCTCTACATAACTGTTTTTTAACAAAGAAATACTATAGGTAAATATATTTTTTTCATGTTATAGATTATGCAAGATTTTTGTAACCAAAGTGTCAAAGAACGCTATGATATTAATATTAGCTCAGAAAGTCTGAATCTACTCTGGTCAACTATAGTATCAATATTTCTTATTGGAGGTATTACAGGTTCTTTAACGTCAAGTTTATTAGCTGACAAATTGGGACGAAGTTATACATTAAGTATAGGAAATATATGTGGTATCATTGGAGCTGTTATGTTTTTTTTAATACCAGCTTTAAATTCGATTGAATTATTTTTACTTGGTAGATTATTCGTTGGACTCTCTGGTGGTCTTGCAACGAGTTTATTACCAACTTATATGACGGAAATTGCTCCTCTTAAATTACGAGGTGCTGTTGGAGTCTTATGTCAATTAGGTATTACCTGTGGTGTATTATTGGGACAGATCGCCGGACTTGAAAATACTTTAGGAAATACAAATAGTTGGAACTATATGTTAGCTGCTTTTGCTCCATTATGTATAATGGCCTTAATACTAACTTTTTTTTTACCAGAAAGTCCAAAGTACTTATTTGTTATTATGGAAGATTCAGAAGGTGCATTAGAAGGTATATTTGTAATAATATTATATATTTATACCTTAAATGATTATTATAAAAAAATAATTTTATAATATTAATTAAAAATATTGTAATAAATTATATATTTATCTATTTATAGCTAGAATCATGAATTTTATATAATATATCCATCACGATAAAATGAATTATTCTGAATACACTTACAAAAAAGTTAATTCAATACACAAAATTTAAAAATGTAGTTATAACAGTTTACATATTTATGCCTTTAATTACAATATATTTAATTTTGGTTTTAGCACTGAGTCGTTTTAGGAATATGGACCAAGCACTTTTATATAATGAAATAGCTGATTTACAACAAGAATTAGTTAATAAATCTACTAATAGTTCATGGACAATAATTCGTTTATTTAAGGAATCAACAGTAAGACTGCCACTATTATTAGTTTGTTTTTTACAACTTGGCCAGCAACTTAGCGGAATAAATGCTGTATTTTATTATTCCAATGTGATATTTGAAAAAGCAGAATTAGATTTTAAGACATCGCAATATGCTACTATAGGTACTGGATTAGTTAATGTAGGAATGGCTCTTTTATCTGTATTTTTGATGTCACGTTTCCAAAGAAGAACTTTACTATTAACAAGTATTTACTTAACTATAGGATGTTTAATTATTTTGTGTACTTCAATTATATTTATCGTACGTATAAAACTATCAATGTAATTTAAAATTAACTTTTAAAATAATTAAATTTTTACAACTCTTAATAAACTGTTTTAATTATATCAATTTAAACTAAACATAATAAAATGTATTATATTTTGTTTCGATATATAGATTGAATATTACTTAAATATTTAACTGTAATTTCATAATTTTATTTTTAGGATCTCCTTTTTATGAAATGGATATGTATCGCTACAGTGCTTGGGTATGTGTTATTTTATGGTATAGGATTAGGACCTATTCCTTACTTTATTGGATCCGAGTTATTCGATGTAGGTCCAAAATCAACAGCAATGTCAATCGGAAGTGTGTGTAATTGGGGTGGTAACTTCATTGTTGGAATGACATTTACATTCATGCAAAAAATTTTAAATTCTTATTCTTTTCTTGTTTTTGCTGCTTGCATACTATTTCTTGGACTGTTTTGCAGGTATGAGTTACTTTATATATAAATTTACTTTAATAAGTTTAATGATAATATTATTCAGAACATTTTTTTATTACTATTTTATATTCCATATTGTATTTTTATTTAAATACATTATAAAATGGTTTAAAAGTTTTATTTAATATTACAAAAATACTTGTTTGACATTATATAAAATTATTCTTTATTTTTATTTTATATTAAAATTGAATAAATTTATTTTTCATTTAAAGAAAATATTTGCCAGAAACTCGAGGAAGAACTACAGGCGAAATAGCAGCATTAATATCTCAAGGATTAAAATCACGACCAAATGAACTGAATTCTAACATTAATACGACATAAATAAATAAAAATATATTTAATATTTATCGGTTATTGGTTTTTCTCGAAAGTTTACACAAAAAATAAAAGTGGTACGATAAACAGTATAATTAAAAAAATTATTTTTACATATAATCGTGTGTTATAAGTAATTTTATGTGGGTTATCTTTATTATAATGATGACATATGGAGAAAAAGTTTTACTTGTATTCAATATTTACGTATTTTTTTAAATGTAAGCATTACCAGTTTTGTGATTTATTTTACACATTTATTTTAAGACATTGTATTTTATACATAAGTTTATATGGTATTTGTAAAAAAAAATAGATTGATATTAGTTATTATTTTTTACCTAAAATTTTCCTCATAATAGTGATTAAATTTTTCATAGAAAACGAGACAAAGAACGGTATGAGGTGTAATCCTCAACCACAATGGAAACATTCCTTTGTACAATCCTGTGATTCCTTCTGTTTTTAAAATTTTACCAAACGTTTCAAATAATCCATTGTATAGTTTTGTTTCAAACGGATCGAATTCTGTAAAAAAATTTAAATGTTATTCTAATTAGTAAGATATTGAAATTTGCATTGTAAAAAGCGTTATGACAGACTTTGATTGTACATTCTCATGGCTGCAACATCGAAGGGTTGTATTGTAAGAGCCACGGAAGTACCACTGATTAAAGAAGCAAGGGAAATCGATAATGTTGATCTGCTTTTAAACACCTGAAATAACATTTTCTTAAATAAATTATCAAACAAATTAAGAAATAATTATACGTATCGAAAAATTATACATTATTTAAAAAACTGGTTAATTTTATGTAAATTGATATTTTGTTTGAAAATTTTTATGAGATAAATTCAAATTTATGAAATAAATGAATGCAAATATTTTATATTATAATAGATTATTCTTCTAACCAATTTTACTTAGATATAGAAATATAAAAATAAATAAAATTTCGTTAATTAGATAAAATATAGTTAGTCATAAACCTTGCGTATAGAATAAGTTCTATTATTAAAATTTTTTAAACTTCATCGTTGATTTTAAAAAATGTAAAATTTTTTATTTTTTTTCAATTCAACTCAAAAACAGAAAAAAATTATTCTAATGTTTATATCTATATTTAATTAACACAATTTATTATTATTATGATTATAATCAGTCAGAAAATATTAAAATTTATTTTGATAAAGTTATGAATAAAAATTAAATTATAGCATAAAAATACCAAAAATATAAAATTAAAAAAACTGTTAGTTTATGATTAGTTTAAAAATGCAATTGAAAAATGAATATTTCATATATCAATTTATGTATCGAAAATCATATGAAAACTTTCTTACTTTTCTTAAATATTTGAAATTTGAATTTCTTTCTTACTGCCTACAACAAATTAACAATTCGATCCAAACGTGCAAAAAACGTATTTTATTATTTCTTGATGCTTGCCTCTAAGCGTTTGAGCCAATCCAAAGACATATTATACGATGTGAGCTGCGCACAGGAACCAACACACATCCGAGGAACTCCTAAATGACATCCTCGATAGAGTTCTCGAATTCCCCCTTTTCGCCACATGGTCCGAAAAGCAGACCAGGCACCGGTTTGCTGTGAACCAAAGATGCTACCAGGATACTGAGTTTGCAATTGCATTTTCACCTGGAAAAAATTCATTCTTCAATATAGCACATAAGTTTACTTAATGGTTGGGAATTTTTCACTATGATAAATTTTAAAGCTGTTCTACTTTATAAATTAATGTCTAAAGCTCAATTGTTCTATCTACGATATTATTACTTCGGCAACAGTTTTATAATCGTATTATATATTTTAGTCCATTCATTTTATCGCATATTTAAAGTAATTATATTTTTTTAATACACTTTTTCTGTTTTATTAAAAAATAATAGAGGTTTGCGCATATAAATATTATCTATATAAACTACTTAATTTTTTTAGATTAAAAAACATTAATTACTCTTTTTTATTTCTAAAGTATTATCGTATTTTTATTTTTAAAAAATGATTCAAAATTTATATGTAAGTAAATTACTCATATTCCCGTAATACTATATTAAATAAATTTTTCTATATTAATAATACATTTTCAAATAAATATTCACAAAAAAGTATTAGAAAATATTTGTTATTTTATTTTTATTTTATAGTTGTAAAAATTATGTTTTGTAATTAAATATTTAAAAATTAGTTTCACATTCAAATATTTATGTATATTAATTTATAACACTTCATATGATTCATATATATATATATATATATATATATATTTATTTAATTAAAATAAATAAAATGGAATAAATTATATGTGAATTATTGAAATTGATTAAAACGATAATAATTAAAACGATATAAAGTTAAATTAAAAAATTATAAACGTTATAGTTAAAACGAACACACAAAAAAAGTTTTAAAACAGATATTTCAATTTATAGATATATAATTATCAATTTATTTATGTCATAGAAAAATAAGGCATTATTTTTCACAGATGATTATATTCATTAAAATAATTAATAGGCTTCTTCAAACCCTTAAAATTAGTGAAAAATTGTAAGTAATTATTTGTGATCAATAACATATGCATTCTCTCTTGTTTAAGCTTATACTTTTATATTTCTATAAATCAAAATTTGAAGTATTAATTAAATATTGTAAGTAATTTAATTATTAGAAGTACAGTAGATAAAATTCTTTTTTTATAATCTCACAATAACATAATTTTTTTAAATCACAATACTCTTATTTTTAAATTATTTTAAATAAAATAATAAATATTTAAAAATAATTCAATATTGTATATTTAATAATTCTTTAATGCTAATATACTTTATAATGATTTTACGTATATAAGATTAAAACATAGAAATCAATCACTTTTAAAGATAATGTTTTCACGTTCATACTTATAAAAAATCTTCTTTTTTGTTGTAATTAAATACATAATGATATGACCGAGAATAAATGTTATCAATTGATACATAACACGCCCATGCATACATAGATATATACAATGCAAACATAAATATATACCAATGATATTAAGACATCTTTCATATATAAACATATTTGTCAAAATATCAAATATATAGTTTTTTGTAATATAAATGTTCTCCTTGTGTACAGAAGGTAATATTGCGAAATATTAAACTTACCACTCCATATATGAAATTCTATTTTTGTTTAAAATAGATTTATATGAAATTTTACATATACTTTCTACATTTATATAATCAGAAAATTATTTTTATTAATGATACATTAAATATTAAATCGAAATTGAAGGTTATAAACACAAAATGCATAATAGTTCTTTAAAAAGTATATTTAAAAGAACTTTGAAAATTTAGATAGATTCAGTAATTATTTCTAAATCATGTGCTAACAACTGATAACCTACTAAATGTTTTAACATCATTACAATAAACGGGGAGTCACGATTGTCTGCTTGAAGCGTAAAAATTGAATAAAAGTAAATAAATAAATAAAAACGAATAATTTATTTCATAAATATTTTCTTATCTATCGTGAATAATTTACCAAATAAAGAAACATTATTAATAATGTAATTCAAATACAATTCTTAGAATTACAATAAATTTGTTTCTAGAAAAATAAAAAAATTATGCTTTATGAAAGGAAATGAAAAGATATGAAAAGGAAAACTTTTCATTTCAAATATGTGCTCTGTATAAAAAAAAAAAAATAAAAGAAGCTAATCTCATAAAACGCGTTTGCTCGTAAGGAGCAAAAATTTACCAAGTACAATGGGCTGGCGAGGGCAGAGCCGACGCCGCCACTGCCTGCGGATATGAGTAGACTCCGGAAGATCTTCATCTGGCCAGCTTCATCGACGATCAGTTCGTACCTTTTAGCAAGATTGTATCCTCCAAGCCTGATACCGTTGAGCACCATCTGGAAACCAAGAGCCGGGATGAGACCCGACTGCAGGGCCAATATGCCCTCGTGACGAGCTATCACGGAAGCCGCATGGAAAGTGTTACGGTAGATCTTGCGATAAGAGCCTTGAGCTTCCAACTCTGCTTCCAGCTGAAGTCGAGTCTTTATCACGTCAAGGGGGTTCGTGAAGAAACCGCCACACATCGCCGCGATTGCACCAATTGCAAACTCCATTCTCTTTACGTCAAATTAAAAATAATTTGACATGCGAATATTTCTTTTCTTTGCTCATTATTTCTTAAATAAATTAATCCGCCATTCAAATCCTTCACCTTAATAAGAATTCATTTATCTCCAACTTACTTTAACAAAGAAAAAGCAGCATATATTTTCATTGTTCTAACGAATAACAAATTGTCTTATTATTAGAGTTATAATATATATATATATTATAAAAATTGCTAATTTGTTTACAAAATAAAAAAACTCTATTAATTTCACGAGACTAAAATTTTTTCTAAAAATTTTTTCTAAATTTGCGAATTAACTTTTGCAAAGAAATTTGAATCATTAAAAATTTAAGTATGTCTTACATTATGTAAAATTAGAATTATGAAATAAAAAAATTACGAGTAACAAATTTTGTGAATTGTATGGTTGAAATCTGATTATTAATTAAATTAATAAAAATTCATTATATTTTTGGTATAATTTAAGTTTCATCGTATAACTGTATATTGTAAAAATAAAATATGTTCAAAAGATATATTTGTATATTTTCTTGTATTATAAATTTTCAACTATAAAATACTTCAATACAAAAGTAATAAAGATACTATATTTGATATAATATAACTCCTTGTATATAGATATATATTCAAAAATTATTATAGTTATATATATATATATAATGTAGACATATATATATAATATATATTATAATTATATAATATAACTATATTATAGTTATATTATATATTATATAGAGTTATATAATATAGACATATATATATATATATATATATAACTATAATAATTTTTGAATATATATGACGTTAATAAACATGAGGCAAAAACAATAAAAATATTAATATTTTATGTTTTTTCACTTTTAACTATTTTGAAACCATGTTCAACTATAATTAATGCAAAATAAACTTTAAAAATGTATACATATTTACATAATATTAAAAATAGATGTATTCTAATTATGAATAAATAATTGAAATATAACATTAAATAATTGAAATTGATATTATAAAAATATTTTTAATACTCAAATAATAGTGTTATTTTTAACTCTTCTAGATTAGAATTATCCCATATTATTAAAAAGTTAGTACAAAAAATTATTATAACTATCAGACTTGAATTTGAAATTTGAAACATTTGAATTTAATAAAAGTTTACAAAAAAATTAACTATCGATCAAATCTTTTATTGTGTGTTCTTAAATAAACATTTATTTCTCATATTAAAAAATATTATAACAAAAATAAAATACAAAATAATGCGTTTATTAAAGTTTTATTAGTTAATAGCTTTATATTTATTTATTTATTTACTTATTTATGGTGGTTAACAAATATACTAATGATTGAATAAAGAAATGTAATACATAAAAACTAACTGTATAAAGCAATGTCTTTAGTCTAATTATATATTTATATTATTAAGATTATTTTCTTTGTAATTGAAACCATAATGATATGTAATTAACATGTAAATAAATATATTCTATTATAATATGTTATTAACTCAAATAGTTTTTAGTAAGAAAAAACATAAAATATGAAAAAATTCAATAAAAAATTTATATAAAATTATCTAAGAAATATTTTTTAGTAACTAATTCATTTTTATTTACAATGCATTACAAAATTAAGTACTGACCTTCTGAAGGTATTCAAATTTTGAGTTAGATATATGAACATTTGAATAGTTAAGCTAGTTAATAACAATCTTTTTCGACTTGACTTTGAGCCACCCCGCGTTATCATTTTTATTTTATTTTAGATTGAATGAATTATTGTAGTAAATATCTATAAAATTTAGAGTTGAACGTTTAGCGTCTGCGTGGATCAGCTGATAACTAAGCTCGTTGCACTTGGTTACGTAATGTATGTATGAATTAATTCTATGAGTACAATTTACGCGGAAAATATAAATATAGCACTTTTCAATTTTAACCTTTTGTGGTTCTGGTAGTATCAAATTTGGTTGTAATATTTCTTTTGCTTATAAAAAAAACTATTGAATTAAATATATTGTTATTTCAACTAAATAAAATAAGTATATACAGAACATTTACTTTAACTTACAAAAAATGTATTAATAATATACAAATAAATTGAATATTAATATAATATTTTATAATTTCTTTAAGAATCTTATTATTGTATTTTGCTTAATTTTCTAACATAATTATTTAAAAATATTATCATTATACACGGTAGAGTAAAAATACATTATAAAATCATGAATTTTCACTTGTAACAATAAAAAAAATAAAGACTCTTTAGTATATTCGTTACTTAACATATTTCATATAAAATGATTTTGTCCTCGTTATATTACAAATAAAAATACATTCTATAATAAGTTTAAAGCATTATTAAAAAATTTTATTTATAACAAATTTATTTATAAAAAAATATTTTTTTGCATTTTATACTTTCAATAAACTTTTTTATCCACTTTATTCGTAAATATATGGAATGTTTAAATTAATATTTTGCTTACTTTATTATATTGTCACTTTATATTTTTGATTTTTATGTATATCATCATAGTACAGTGATGTCGTACTAATATAATAATAACAACAATAATAATAATAACAACAATAACAATAATCGTTTAGCAATTATTTGTCTTTCTCACAGAGAAAATTCTAATGCCAAACCATTTTCACATTCAATCGATATGTAAATAAAAATATTCGTGAATTTGTACATTGACTCGAATCCGAGTTACATCTCAGTAGCATAGTTTATAAATACTAATACGTTATTCTTGAAAAAATTATTTACTTTTTGTACAATATTTTAGTTTATATATTATAATTAATTACAGAAATTAATTTATAAATAAGATCATTAATTAAAAATATATATGCAAAGAAATATGCCATAATTAATGGCAACTGATGCAAATTATAAAAATTAATATCCAATAAAAATTTAATAAATTATAGATAATTTAGTATAAAAAATATTCAATGTAAAATTAAAAAATTCTATTTTATAAGTTCTGAAATTTCATTTATCGAAGTTATTGTAGAGCCTTGCGATTTTTTCATAAAATACCAAACACAAAACCGTGTGTGGAGCTATTCTTAACCAAGTTGGAAATACACCTTTATATAATCCGAAAAAACCCTCGGTTTTGAATATTTTATACAGTGCATCAAAAAGTCCTTTGTACATAACACCTTTGCCTGTTACATCCGTTCCTAAAATTATAATAATAAAAAACCGATGAATTACATATTATTAATTATATAATATAAACATTAATAGTAATAATAATTGTGCTAATATACATTAGAAAATTTTATTGAACTTGTTTTATGGGTATTTAAAACTTGTTAATATCTCAAAATAATGAATAATGTATAATAAAATAAAAAATAAACATGAAATTTTAAACGATTAGTATGTTAAATTATTATATAAGAAAATTACCTTGATTATATAAACGTGTTGCTAAAACATCAAATGGTTGCATGGTTAATGCAACACAACTACCACCGAGTAAAGATGCCACAAATGTTAGTAATATTGGCTTTTCATTGTAAAACTAAAATAAAAGCGTATATTTAATTTAAAAATAGCATAAATAATGTCAAAAATATTATTTTTTAATAAATTGAAAATTTTATTTACATTAAACGTTCAATAAATAATGTTGAACATTGTTGTGGAATTTGAAAATATTGTAATTGTAATTGAATCAATCGCAAAACTTTTCAAATGAAAATAATTTTAATCGCTGTAAAAATAAAAGTGAAAACGAATGTAGAAATTAAGATAGCGATAACGATATTATTTAAATAAATAAAGAAAACTAAAATTTAAAAATAATACTATTTCGAATAATTTCCAAAAGGAGGACGTAAGGGTGCACCGAATTTTATAGCAAATTTGTCTCTCACTTCAATAGGTCTGAGCCAATCGGCAAAAAGTCCAAAGCACGTAAGTTGAGTTGCCGAACCGACGAAGACCCGGGGAATATTTGCGTACCAACCACGGTAAAGGCTTTTAACGCCACCATCATTCCATAACGATTTGAAGGCTGATATTGTGCCAGTATAATTGTGTTGGTGGCCCACTGCTATTGCTTGGGCCGACTGAGACTGGAGCTGTGTTTTCACCTGAAAACAAACGTCGTATATTTTTTTTAATAATTTATCTAAAGATGATTCTTAACTCTACCTAAACAGTTGAATTCAAGTTAAATATATAAGGTATCTTTCGTTAATTATAATTTTGTTTTATTGCGTTCGAGGTCCTTTAATCTCGGTGCACAATTTCCTTTTGAGGATACCCGCACGCACTGATTTGAGACAGATGCGTCCTGCACAAAAAGAGAGAACGAGAAAAACCGTAATCCAACGTTATTAGAGCTGTTTGACTATACCAAGAAAAGTTCGATAACAAGAAGAGGAACGGCTTTTTGATCGGTGCGCAATTATTTAAGTTATTTCGGTTACCGGGAATATTTCAAATTATAGGGAGATACAATTAGACCGCGAAATGGAAGAAATCCAACAAATTGCAAATAAAAAAGGATCGCCTACGAATTCAAGGCCAACTCGGGAAAACCCAAAAATCAACAAAACGGTTTGAAAGGTACATTATTCTAGAACCCACTCTCTACTCTAATCCTAAGTTGTAATATACTGCATTAAACTTTATTCATCTATGTTTTATTCGCTCATCGATACTCGTCGATCAACGAAATTAAACGAAAGTGAATCTCAAAATTCATTGGAATAAATATTCTCTAAGCATATCATGCTGAAGACTACTTAATAACTTTTTTCGGCCGATAGTCGCTACCAAAGTAACAACCTTGAAACGCGCACCTTTGTTCACAGTTACACTCGTATTCTGTATCTTATTTCTTGAATGTTTTAATTTGTGACCATTTACAAAAAAATCTTCCATTTTAAAAAAAGATTTTTGTGAAATAATTCCGAATTTATATTTTAAATAGCTAAAAATTTTTTATGACAAAAAAGGGTATCTAATATGTTTAATTATTAATCATATAATGTTGAGATAAAATAAAAAAAGCCAAAAAAAATCATAATCTTTTAAAATATAGTATGTAATTTAGAAACATTTTACGAAAAAATCTCTTTATTTCTTAAACATATTTCACTATGTATGTATAAAAATTTATTTTTACCAGATATAAGGGGCTTCCAATAACAGCACCAACGCTGCCGGCGATTCCTGATACCAACACCGTTTTTATGATATTCGTATTTCCATCTTCATTTAACGTCAACTTGTATCTTTTCGCCAGGTTGTAAGTTCCCAATCGCATTCCATTGAGTACTACTTGAAATCCTAGTGCGGTAACGATACCCGACTGCAGGGCGAATATGCCCTCGTGACGAGCTATTACGTAAGCCGCATGGAAGGTGTTGCGGTAGATCTTGCGATAAGAGCCTCGAGCTTCCAACTCTCCTTGCAGCTGAAGTCGAATCTTTATCACGTCGATGGGGTTCGTGAAGAAACCGGCACACACCGCTGCAGTCGCTCCTATTATAAATTCAGCGCCTGGTCTAAGAAAAATTATTTTTTACTTTTGAACTTGTATATCTTAACAAGATACGTATTATTTACATCTTTACAAAGCATTTTTATGCACTTATTAATCTTAAGATACATATTCGAAATATTGAACAATTAGAAATAAAATATAAAACTGGTTATTTTAACGATAAATTGTATGCGTTCAATGTTATTACTCTAAATAAATAAAATATTTTATAATATCTTTATCGTATATAAAATAATTTCAAATTTTCATATTTCAAAAAATATTTATAATAAGCACATGTAAATATATGTAGAAATAAAGATAAAAAGCCTAATCAAAATTAAATAATACTTCCTACAAGATTTACATTCACCTTTTCTTTTCAATCAAAATTAGATAAAAATTATTATTGACTTTCGTTAAAATTTATGATACAATAAGGGTCATTTACTTTTACGATACTAAAATTTTTTAAATTCATATTGGAATTTTTAATTATATTTTTAATTATTAGTTCATATACAATTTAAGTATATGATATAATAAAGTAAAAAACTATAATTATTTGTTTAATTAAATACTTGAACTCATTTATATCTAATAAATTATAGCATTTAAAAGAAAATTGTTTTTTAATTAATGTTATTTTTAAGATTAATTTTATTATATATTAAATTAGTTGCTTTTTATATCTAACCCGTTCCGTTAACGGTGTCATAACATCGTATTGAAACCGTTGGAATTGAAATACATTAGGCAGAACACTCAAATTCGCTAAGTTATGGAAGTAGAAAATTAACAATACTTTTAAATGTCCATTTATTCTTTTTATACGAAATAACAATACACTATAAACATTAATAAATTACTCGTGATAAAAATAAAAGTAATGACTTAAATAACATATTTTAGTCGAATAATAAAACTATTCACTAATGTATGAAGTAGAAACAATTTTTTAAACAAAAATTTTAATCATAATATTTTAAAAATCTATACAACTGCATTTATTTTATTTTCTATTGATATATTAAAAAATAAATAATTTAAATATAGTTGATAATTTCTCATCGTTAATTATGTATAATATTTAAGACATAAAACATTTGTATTTTGCATGTTCACATTACACCAACAAATTGATCCAATTTAAAAAAAAACTTTCAATTAATTCATAAAATAAAAAAAAGATATATTCGAAAAGAAAATTTTTATTTACTAATAAAATTACTTTTAACTTACCAATAAAAAAATAATTTATTCCGACTTTTTATCTTTTTCTATAAGATATCATTTGGATAAAAATATTTGTTTAGATATTCGTTATTAATGATATGAATTTTTTAATTCTATAGTTTTAAAATTGTAATAAAAATAATAATAATTCATTATATTATTAAATATACAATAAAATTTTAATTTTCCATAAAAATATAAATAACTTTATTAAACTTTAAACTACAACAAAAAAATAATCTTTATAATTTAAAATACATTGAAAAGAGTAATTAAATAATACTATTCAAAGTTATTTTTAAAATTAATGATCAAAGATTTTTTTATTTTTTAATAAAAAATTATTTTTTTATTCCAAATGTAATTGTATGATTTAAAAATTATCTTTAAAAATAGTGAAGTATGTATAAGGATATAAAAAATAAACGAACAGTTAGCAAATTAATAATTGTAATACTAAGCAATTTATATTTTTTGAGAAAAATATTAATTTTTTTATTTGCGAAATTTGTTGTTTAATTATTATGAAATAATTGCAAAATAGATAGTATAAACATTAAATAATTTGTTTCTTGATCTGAAATATTAAGAGCTATTGCATTAAGCACGTTATGAAAAGTTTGATAAAATTTTGTATACGTCTTGCTTAAAATATGTTTAAAAAGAGTAAATAATAATACAATTATTTATTGTTTTCGTTTTACCGAAGTGCATTTACTTTATCGATACTTAAATTAAAACTAAGATTTATTACAAGAAGGAAGTGCAACATAGTTCAAAATATGTTTCATTAATATTAGCTATATTAAATATTAAAGATTAACCATTAAGGATAAACAATCATATTACAATAACAATGATACATTATTCACGAGTTATCTTACGAATAAACTTAATTAAGAAGTAAATTTTGTTGCCTTAATACCATTTAAAAAGTCATCATAAACAATGAATAAAAAAAGAAACTAGAAAACTACTGTGGAACAGGCTTAAGGAAATAAAACCTTGAATGGGAAAGAAGTCTCAAATTAAATAACAATAGGTCAATGTCCGTGTCGAATATATGATTTAAAATTCTTTCGATGTTATGCAACAGACTGCAGGTCGCATCGATATAGTTCACGTGAAACGTAGAGAGATTCGAAAGGACAGAGAGTTTCGAAAATGAAACGAAAAATGAAAGGGGTGTTAAACAAGCTGTAAAAAATATAAAATTGACTTACGGTTTATCAGTTGTTTCCACGTGCTTTAGCTTACCAGCGTTCATTCTCAAACGTTGATTTCCCAACACCACACCTCGATTACGTTAGAGGACAACCGCCGCGTGTCGTACTTTTCGACGCTTTTCGTAAGACTGCAGACATTTAGCTTTGTTAAGTCGGCCTTCTCTGTCTATCGTCAACACTGACGCACACGAAGTAGAGTAACCACAGCGACGAACGAAGAAGCCGCGTGCAACATGTTTACAATGTGATGATGCCATGACGTCACCCCACAACTTGCAATGATCTTTAAAACTTACATTTTCTGGCAAGTTTTTCTACGCTATGTACTTTTGAAAAATTAAGCCTGCACCGTTTCTTCGTATAATTATTAATCGCTCTTGTTAATTTCAAATTATTCAACCAACTGCTCTTTTAATCTAAATTATTTCATCACTCATCTTGCTTACCGATAAGTTTTACTCGATAAAATATTAATGCATTAAATCAAAAAAATTTCAGAGGAATAAATATTATTTTGTAAATCTTTTTTATTTTGAGAAATCCATCGAATATTATATATATATAAAGAAACAAAAATAAAAAATACCCAGAAAATTATACTATATGCGTCACTGATATTTATATTCAACTTAGACAATTGTGAAATTAAAATATTTAGTCTATTCTATTTTATCTCTTCTATTTTATATAGTTTCCTTTAGGATGAAAATAAGATTTGATTCATCTTATCGGTAAAGACTATGTAAAAATAGATACGTATAATATAAAATTTTATACATATACTTTATTTTAATAAATAGTAGGTTAAACACTAGTGCATACATACATTATAATTCTATAATTCTATAACTCTTGATGCATTATCGATGTACAGTTACAATTAGATTACTAGAATACTGCAAAAGATTTTAGTAAAATTTGAAAGGATGGATTTCAATATTTCAGAACAATAACGATCGATATAAATAAAGTAAAAGATAAAATTAGAAAGGTAACGTTTTAGAAGAGTATCTGGTCTGTTAACAAATAATTAAAACGTCAATTTTATTACGAAAACTAACAGTAATAAATTAATGGTTAATTTATATTTACCTAAAATAAATAAATGTCTAATGAATGAAATACATTTTAACGAATTTACTTAAAATATAAAAATTAAAATAATCCAAATGTAAAATAACGAATATATTTAAAATAGAAACTATTATTGTTTACGATTTTATAAAAAAATAAATAAAGTAAACATTTTTTCTATAAATTAATATAAATAATAAAAAATGATATTTCAATAATCTAAGAAGGAAATAGCCCGTCTAATTAAATATATTAGAAATTTCAATATAAAAAAGAAATAATTTTCATTCTTATGTAAATAGAGTAATAAAATTGAATGTAGAATATCAATGAAATAATAATATTGAATATTAAATGTAGATTAAAAGTAAGAATAAAACAATTTAAATATCTGATATGATTCATATCAATATTAATACAAAACAAAACATTTATTTATAAACTGAATCACAATCCGTTGCAGTCCTAAAGTAAAATATCGATCGATCAAATATTTATTTAAACTTTAATCTAAAAAATGAGAATAGAATCATTAAATAAGATATATCATCTTCACTTATAAACAATTTAATATCTTAATTATAGCAGTTCCCTTGCAACTTTTTTAATTAGTTAAATTTTTGTTTAATTTTATTTAAACGATTAAAAAATTAAAAAATAAAAGCTATTTTTAATTAATTCACTAATTAGTAAAATTATTAAAATAATTTTGTAATTTTCGTTTCATCAATAAATTTGTATAAATATTAAAAAATAAATTCAATATTAATAATACAACGTTATAAAAATAATATTTATAATTAATAAAAATTCTTTTACCACTGTTTAAATTGTTTAAAAATTTTTATAACGTATAATATAATATGTACAGATAGCAAATAAGCACAATGTTATGTACAATTTTTCTAAATATTATATGTATTTTTGAAGAGTTTATTTTTAATTTTTAAGATTTTAGAATCAAATTTGAAATAAAAAAAGTAAATTTTTTTATTACGGTGATAATGAAATTTTACTAAACCATGCATCAATAAAACTTAGATTAGGTTTTATTCTTAAATGTATGTATGTCTAAACGACTTACAAATACCCTTCTCAATACAATATTTTCCAGAAATTTATTTTTCGTTACTGATATATTAGAACTTCTCAGCTTTATTAAAAAAATTAACCGATTAACAATATTTATATAAAAACTATCAATTACATTCCCTTAATTTCCTCTATTTATTGTGATATGTGATAAGATAAGAATAGTGTATACACGGAAAAAATTTTTCATATTATCTCTAGTTCAAAATAATTAAGTAGAAAATAGTTGGAATAAATTTATTATGATTTCAAGTTCATAATTCTGACTTCTAGTTCATCAGTTTCTCAATAGAACCAATTTATCGTTAATACAATTTAATTAATTTCTATCTTGTTTTTATTTAGAATTTTATATTTAAATAAATAAATTTTGTGAGAATTATTTATTATAATAATATCATTAAGAGCTGACAAAAAAGGACAAATTTATTAAAATTTTGATTAGAAAATTACATATATTTAGAAATAATTACATAAGTAAATTCTAAAAGTGAACATTAAGAGTTAGGCTGCCTTTGGTAAATAAATATACACGTGCGCGTATCAATAAAATACGCGTGCGCACATTTTCTCAAAAATTGCGCCAGCAAAAGAACTGTCTGATAACTGCCCATTAAAATAGCTGTATACATACATGCAATTTTATCAAAATTCACGACGAGAAATATTCAAAATGAAAAATTGAACACGTGCCAAAATTCAAGGTTAATTAACTTATATACTTTTTTCCTCTTACTTCCGTGAGATTATTATTGCTGTATGAAAATTGATTATTAATTTTTCATACATAAAAGTAGATCGAACTAATTTTATTTTTAATTATTGTATTATATTTTTCTTTATAATTCTATAATTTTTTCTATAATTGTTTTAACCTTATATCGAATAATACAATTGTACGCAAAAATTATATATAACTTTATCGGTAAAAATGTTAATTTATATTTGATTTTTTCATAAAATAAAATTTAAAGGTACTCGTTTTTAAATTACTTGATATATTTTAACTCTGTATTAGTTTCATTAAAACAAATCCGTAACAACCTAGTAAATGTAAAAAATAAAATATTTTTTAATGAAGTTTATTAATGTTTGTAATTTTATTTTTTTCAATACAGTTTTAGATTTATAATTTATCAAATTTGTAAACCATTTTTCAATATACTTATATAAATCAACTAATAAAAATTAGTCTTTAACATTTTTTCACTTTATAAAATTAAATATATTGTTTTTAATTTTCATTATTCTCTTATATTTTAATGGTAAAAAAAATTCTTTACTTTTGAATAAAAAAAATAAAATATAATAATAATTCGCAAAAGAAATCTATATTACTCAATCGATAATAGTTACAAAGATATAATCAAACATAAATTTTATATTTTCTACTGCTTTTATAGTTATAGTTATAGAATTATATATAAATAATATTTTATTACGTTTTTTTATTATTAAATCAAAGTAAAATGTCGTTATATATTTCGTTCAAACATAAAAATATATTAGAACAATTTTGAAAATACTCACAGACGTACCAAACAGTCAAAATCTATAAATAGATCTATGCATACATATTTTCTTGCATGAATTCTAAATAATTCAGCATTCATAATTTATACTGTATTAAATTTACAAAACATAAGAATATTATGAAATGGTGAAGAATAAGAATTAAAACTCTAATCCCACTAAAACTGAGAGCATAGCAATTTTCATCATATTTATGATAAAAAATTCCTAACTTATTAATGTGAATCTCTTTAACAAAATAATACAAGTTTTAATCCTCACCAATAATGATGATATCACAAAATATTGATGCTTTCCTTAGTCTTCAATAAAAAATTCGAAGCAATGATTCTATCTTTTCTTTAGACAGATCTCCAATCTATACCAGTGACTGATAAGAAAGGCAAAATCATTCATCGCTTAATTGATGATAATAAATCCAACGTCGAATCTAAAAATTTTAAATTCGTTGATGTATGATATATTAAACATTACTTATTTTATAATTTCATTCATTTATTCCCGACAATGCAGTTAGTTTTCCTTTAGAAAACTTTAATTTCTAAATGAAAATTGTTAGAAAACTTACACCAACTATTGTTATGAAATATTTTCAATTCAAAAGGATACTATCTTTATTTGAAAAAAGATTTCATTAAAAAAATGATTTATTATATATAATTATTTAATTCTCTTGTTAATTCGTCAATGAATTTTCAAATATATATTACCAAAATCTTCTTTATGAAGTATTTATATTTCTAAAGTTACCTATCTTGTAAATGTATGAAATATAAATTTTATGAAGTATAATATTTTAATAAATTAATGATAACATAATTTATTCTATTTTCAAACGATCAAAATGTACTTCAATAATATAATAATTGTACATATAATTTTTGTATGTACAAATGTAACATTTATTATATTATCTAGTTTTAATATTCATAATGTTAATTGTATAAATTAAATTATAATCCTAATTGTTTTTTTACAAGCTTAATTTTTAATTTCTTCCATAAATTTATTCTTTAGTTACTTTATTTTTTATAATGAATATACAATTAAATAATGTAATTAAAAATAGTATGAAATTTAATAAATTAAAACTAACTTATACAAAAGAAGTCGAAATTATAAATTTTCTAAAAAAATAAATTATTAAAATATTAAAATAGATAATTTTGATAAAGTGTCAATACTGATTAAACAGTTTATCTTAATGATAAATTTAAAAAGCTATATAATTTTGTTTAAATTTAAATTTAATATCATAAAGTTAATAGTATAATTGATAAAACTATATTCATTGAGTTATCTAATAAAGAAAATATAAATTATGAAAAATATTATACATATTTTTTAAAATTACTAATTTAATATATTAGCAACCGTTTATAAATTATATAACTTAAGAATATGAAATATTTTTATGCTTCAAATAAAACCTATTGATTTTAATTATATATTTTCTGAATTATTATTCTATTTATGTTATCGTTTTATTATACATTTTAAGTAATTTATTTTAAAAGCACTTTAATTTATCTTTTATAGTTATCTTTTTCTTCAGATTTAACTGTAACTCAATAAATATAAGTAATTTATATTTGAATTTTATAAAAGTTTCTGTATCTATAAATTAATGTACTATAATAAGTATGTTTGATCGTAGTATATTTATTATTATCTTATAAAAATTGAAGAAAAATTGCATTTAAAAAACATAATTAAAACAATAATTTATATCGAATTTTTTAATATATTCTTTATTATTAAAAATTACTTTTTAATTCAGTATGATAAATAAATAAAAAAATAATTAGTTTATAAACGTGGCCAAAACTTTATTAGACAGTATATATTTATAATAAGTAGATAAAATAAAAATAATTTAATTAAATTTCAAATATTTAATATATTTGTTTATAAAATACCTACTTAAAATGTATTTACAAATGTTAAGTATTTTTACATAAATTTTTTAATAATTATATATTTTTATTTTTAATGGCATTATTTTGTAATAAACAATTATACGAGTATAATAAATTATAAAGCTTCATAAGGAATTTAAACAATCTTAAAATATAATTTTTTTAATTAGCTGTACACTTTTTTTGACACTTTTATAAAAATATAATTTTATTTTATATGATCTGTGTCATCGGTAACATCATTGTTCCATATTTCTACCTAGTTAATAATTTTTGCTTAATTTCGAAATTTTCAATATGTTTAAAAATAAAAATAAGTCTAAGCTACAAAAACTTTAAAAAGGTCTAATAATTGTTACAAGATTTTGATAAATTAATGTTTTTGTACAATTTATATTGATAGTTAGATTGCTAAACTGGCAAAGAAAAAATATTCTGTAAAAAGAATCTTGAATGAATATTTATATAATGACAGATTTAAAAAATAATCTATACACGATTGTTTTCACAAATTTTATATATAAATTTTAATATTTACTACAAAAAAGTAAGTCGTACTATTCACTGCAGAGAATAATATAAATGAAATATTTGTATTTAATAAATGTTAAATGAACAGATTATTATTTAGTTTCTTTTTAATTTAGTTCGTATTATATAACAATATTTTATTATTTATAAACATTCATTACGCTATTTCATTATTTTACAATGAAATTAAATATATTATAAAATTTTATTATATTTATTTTATTTCATACTAGTTTAAAAAACTCTTAATTGAAACTAAAGTTTAAGTATTTGTATATAAAGTTGTCATTTAACGATTTCGAGTAAATTAAACTTACATTAACATAAAGAGATCATATATATATAATTATATTATATACAAATAATTCATTTTTATAAAAATAGATCTTATTAATTTTTGTATTAAATATTTTGTTTTATAAAAGGTAAAATAAAACAGTTATCTATCTTTTTTAAAATTTTAATTCCTCTGCAGGGAGTAATAATTACTATTAATTGTGTATCACATATTTCAATTAAAATGGTCGTATATCTGTGCAAGATTTTCGTAGAAAACTTGGCACAGAATGACATGTGGTGCACTTCGCATTAAAGTAGGAAAAATTCCTTTATAAAGGCCAAAAACACCTTCGATTTTGAAAACTTTATATAAAGCGTCGAATAAACCGTTATAGTATACACCTTTCCCTTTCACATCGGTACCTATAATAAATGAAATAAAAATTATTAAATTATGAAGTATTTAATTTTCGACCTTTTTCAAAACTATTCTGTTCTTTTTTATTTATTACTTAAATATTATTTAAATAATTGCTAAAAGTAAAAAATAATAGATATAATAATCAAATAAAAACGCAATGTAATTTAATTTAAAATGATACGTCTAAAATTTTTTACCCATAACAAGTAATATAGAATGTGATTGCAACAAATATATATTTTAATTGACGTGTCTATTAGTAATATGCATAACATTAATTTCTATTTTATATAATATATATATTAGTACTAATAATTAGTTTTAATCAAATCGAAAGCATTCGAAGTATTATTATCACTAAATATAAGCATTTTATTAAAGTTTATTTTTTATATTCCTTATAAAAATTCTAAATTGTAGAATTACACTATCTTAAACTATATCAGCATTTTCTCTACCATGAGAATTTTCTTTTTATGTATAGATACATTTTCTTTGCGTGCAAATAAAGAAAAAGTATTTTTTTCAAATAGAAAGCTGAAGTATTCTTAGAAATAAATCAATTTTTTTACCTTGATTATAAATTCTTGTGGATATAACATCAAACGGTTGCATTACAAAAGCTAAACAACATCCACTAATAAGTGAACCCACAAATGTTACAAGAAATGGTTTATCAATGAATGGCTGAAAAAATGAAATTTTATTCAAATTTGTTTCATATATATTAAATATTTAAAATTTTCAATTAAAATAATTATAAGATACATCATCAAATCGAATAAATATGAAAAAAATTAACGAATGGATTTATAATAATCAAAAGAAAATAATTATATATTATGGAACAATTTGAAAGTATTAATAATAGTATTATAATGCTAAATGTATAAAATATTGAATTTTAAATCATCAAGAATTTGATAATCGATAATTATAGTTAATAAGAAAACAAATGAAGGTAAAGTCAAAAGTAATTATAATTAAATATTTGTTTTAATACTATTCTATAAAATGCTATTCTAGACCCTTGAATCTTGGTTAAATTCTATTACAAGTGTCCATCATGAATTAGGTACCTTGAGAGGCTTCAACCAGTCGATGACAAGACCGAAGACCGTAAGTTGTGTTGCCGAGCCAACGAAGGTCTTCGGAAGATTCGCGTACCAACCCCGATATAGACCGAAAAATCCGTTCTTTTTCCAGATGCATTTGAACGCATCTACGGCACCCGAATGATGGTGCTGAAAACCGACGGCGATACTCTTGGCTGACCGTGACTGCAATTGCGTTTTCACCTACAAATAATCCATAAATCATTCATTTTCATCTGAACTTCTTATTCTATCTTATGAACCACGAATCAAGTTAGTCTTTACTTATTTTTTAATAAATTCATTTTTTTTAATTTATTCCAAAATTATGAAAATACAACTTACATTCAAAGAAATCTATTTTCAGTAAATTTTTTAAAAATTATAACCGTAATAAGTAATTTAATTAATTTCAATTCAGCATTTCATCAATCATTTATATTTTTATTTTATTTATCTTCCTAAATTTGCAGGCTATATTGAAAATTTTCCCTATATTAAAAGATTTGATCTTTGTTTCAAACATTAAAATGTTGAACTGTTAATATTATGTAATTTAAAGGGTTTATCTTTGAATTAGAAATTCTCCATTTTATTGACTATAATATTTTTCAAAAATAATTAAAATTTATTTAAATTGGCCTGAAAGTGAAAATGGTAAAATTGAGGTATCGCTGTAATTAAAAATTTATTTTTCTCAATTAAAAAAAGGGCAAAATAAAAACTATACAAAAGTCTCGATTAAAAAGCAGTAAAAGATGCTTTCGTAATACATTTTTGAGTCTTACCAAATAAAAAGGACTCCCCACGATGGCACCGGTTATCCCGGCTATACCAGAGACGAGGGCAGTCTTCCCGATGCTTGTTTCACCCTTCTCATTTAGTATGATACCGTATCTCTTGGCGCAATGATAAGAACCCAGGCGCGTACCATTGAGAAAAACTTGGAAGAAGAGGGCTGGGGCGAGACCCGATTGCAGTGCTAAGATGCCCTCGTGCCGAATTATTAAATAGCCCGCATGAAAGGTATTGCGATAGACTTTGCGGTAAGAACCACGAGCTTCCAGCTCACCCTGAAGTTGTAGCCGGATTTTAATGACGTCGATGGGGTTGGTGAAGCAACCAGCAGCCACGCCCGACAACGCTGCGAATACGAATTCCAGTCCTGGTCTGAAATTCCATTGTGTCGTACAATATCATCTCTTCTGCGGAATAAAATAGACGGAGACAAAAATGGCATCGATAAAGAGCATTTACATTTACCGGAGAGTGAGAAGGAGAATTGAGTGTTCGCTCAGCCGTATTACTATTATGTGGTAATAACGTGTTTAAAGCATCTTATCCAAATTTTTTTAAGGATGGCACAGATATTATTTATCCTTTCATTTATCAAAATATCTAATAATCTTTAATATGTTTTTTCCTTGGCCTACTTGTGTATTGATTTGAAAAAGTAACTTCCGCGTAATGTATAATTTAAATTATAACGATTATAATAGAGTTGTAAATACACTTTATAAGATCTGTCTAGTGATTCCTAAGATTACTGAAATATTAGTAATATATGTATACATATTTAAAAAGAAAAGAATACAAATAATATGTTGTGAGAGAAATATTAATAAATCTGTAAAGCAATCTTTAGAAAACAGTTTAAATATGAGAATGATGAATGTTAAAATTAAAATTGATGTAATATAAAATTTAACAAGCTTTTTATCTTCATAAACAATTCAATAAATAAATTCAATAATAAAATATATGTTATTAAATAATTGTACAATATATTATGTGTATTAAATTAAAATATTTTTAAAACTTATGAATGCACAACTATCAATAAAATGTCCAATTCAGAATAATTAATTCACAAGGAAATACATTTTCTTTAAGCTAATGATTTTATTCAATTTACTAAGCTACTCTATTATCATATAAATGCAATTAAATTTTGAATAAAAATTATAAATTTATTTGAGCATGAACATTAATCATTCTTTAAGAAGACCTACATATCTTAATACTGTGACCTAAAAAATGTTGCAGCTATATTTAACTATAAAATCTATTCAATACTATCATTGAATGTATTGTATAAATAAATTTGGGTATACCATAATAGTATAAAATTATTACTATTGTAAGTTATCTGTAAGAAAAAAGTGAACTTCTCAACATATAATTTTAAATAAAAATAATTTATGCTTAAGAATTTATGAATGCGTTAATAAATAATATTTTGTCTAAGGTTTTAATATTGACTAGGACATCTTTATTATAGATATTACAAATCTATTAAAAAATAAAGAATGACTTTTAATTAAATGAAAATTTATCTAAATTTTTACTTATGAAAAATAAAAGCAATTAAATCAAATTTAGACAATCCAAAAAAAGTATCATTTTAATATACCAATTTTAATCCAATGTATTCATAGCAATTTTAAAATAAATAATATCAATATTAATCAACGATGATTATACTAAAACTTTTATTATTAATTATAAATTAAAAATATCAGAATATTCATATAATATATAATAATCCTGAATGAATGACAGTTTGAATACATTTTTGCAAATAGTGATAAATTATTTATAAAAAATATAACTGCGAAATTTTTCCAATTATAGTTAACAAAGGTTTTGTATTTGTACGAGTATTTAAAATTCACTAAAATATAAGTAAATTTTAATAAGAAAGTTTTGAAATTTCGAAAAAATTAATCAAAGTTTTTGCTCATATATAATTAATTTCTAATAATTTTATGTAATATAAAATAAGGATCGATTGTTATATTTTAAAACTAATTAAAATTGCTAAAAAAAATTAGTTAAACTAGTCATGTTATGATCAAAGGTTTTTGATTACGAATACTTAAATTTTTCAATTTTAGAATTGTACAACTAGCTATCGTGTTTAAAATTTATACCATATCATTAAATATATAAAAAATATGTTTAATAATTATCTCTATTAAGTACTATTAAATGATAAAAAATTGTTTTTATATTTTAACATGAAAAATAATGTAATCTTATGAAAAATATTTATTCATAAAGAAATACAGCATCTATTTCTGTGCTATTTGTAAATTCTATTAATATTTGATTTATAATATATCATCATAAAATTAATTTTGAGCTCATAATTATTTAAACCGTTAACTTTAATTTATAGACGTTATATAAAATGATTTATTTTCATAGTATGAATAATTTTAATTATTTATAAAATATCTATTTATAAAATAACACTTTTATTAAATATTTGATACAGGCTTAGAAAAAATGCACTTGAGAAAAGTACTAATAGTAATAATAATGTTTTTATGACTCATTCCATTATATTATTTTATACACTCATATATACATACATACATACAGACGCGTATATTTATATTTGCATTTAAATCAGTTGTAAATCTGTATCAAATAGTTGACAGCTTATAAATTTTTACAAAATTTCGCGAAAATGTTTTTTAAATCATTGATATATACATTTATATAATAATTCTATAATAATTATTAATAAATATATAAATTAACAAAAATATTACATAATTTAGAATTCAAAATTAAAATTTATCGTATATTTTGCTGTAATGATTAATAAGAAAGTAATAGATGATGCGATAACTGCCAATAAAACTACATCTTGCAAAGTGAATCTATTAATGTTGACTATATTTACGTAACTACATTTATGTACTTACACAAAAATATAAACGCAAAATTTCAAATAATTCATTTTAAAATGATTTCGCTTAATGTCTTTACATTTATATATTTGTTTTATTTTACAAGCAGAAAACTTGTAATATATCAAGCGTTTAACATTCAAAAAAATATCTTGCATTTGTGAAAACGAAAAATTTTGTATTCCAGTATAGGGAATTTTAAATACAAGTTACGTATTGAAATTTGGAATTGTGAGGGTGATTCAAAGTAGATATAATAATATCTTACGGTCTATCGGCATGAGAATCGACTATTATCGGCATCCTGGTTGCAATGGAAAATAAGTATTTGAATTATTTCCTGATAAGTCTTTGATCAATTTCATTTAATATTGAACTTGTTTTTTTATTATACATTCACGTAAATTAAGATAATTTTCGATATTTTTAATATTTTTTTATTTGCATGATATAGGATATTTTATGTAAAACACACCCGCGTCAATCGTAAGATAGAAGTATAGAGTACCAACCAGTGTATACTACCACTTAAAAATGGAAGCTTTCTAATTGCGACTACGAAGTGACGTCAATCTTTTTTTCTTAGTTTGAGAGCCAACACCTCAATCGCATGTATTACCGCTAAGATATTAAAAGTTATCCATTTGATTTGAATGATAAACGTTTCCAATATCAAAAACTTTAAGATTTTAAAAATAACATAATGAATCACATAAATGTTATATATTACTATACTTTCGATAAATAAGTATTTCCAAATCTATTCTTAAAAGTACATTATTCTCATTAATAAAATTGGTATTATAATACTTAAATTTCTTTATAAAAATGATTGTTTATACTTGCTTTATGATATTTTTATTCTTTAATAATAAAAAAGTTTTTGAAGTATATCTAACATTTAAAAATGTAACACAACTTATAAATTAATTTATAAGATATTAAATAACTGTATATACTATTTAAAATTTATTTTAATTAAAACTGATTTTAATTTTCTTATTAACCCAATATGATTATACATTTTTTAAATATATGGATTAATCAATTAATTTTTAGTTAATTTTTTAATAATTTTGAATTTACTCGTTTTATATAAAAAAAGTTTATCAGACATTATAAGACACAATAAACAAAAACAATGTTTATAAAAATAATTAATGATCAAAATATTCAATAATATTAATAATACTTGCTAATAAATAAATCTTTAAACAATCGTTTTTGTTTTGTCTCAAATCCAGCTAAAACTTATAGAAGCCCAGTATTTTAAAATAATGTATACATTTAATTCCATCATTGTGGCAATTTGTTAGCATTACAATTTTCGCATTTAGAATTTTTTTATAATAATAATTATATATAAATAAGAACAGTTTTTATTAATATGAAAAGAATTTATTTATTGAGACTGATAAAATAATTTAATACTATTTTTAAAAGTTATTAAATTATTTATTACAAAAAATAATTAGGCTAGACATTAAATATCAAAGAAAAATTTTGTAATATAAAAATGAGAGGTAATCGTTTTAATTATTAAATTGAAGTACATTATAACTTTAATTGTTTTTAATAAAAGAGTTAATATTTACAAAAGTATACGTCAAAGAAATTTTATAGAGATGTGAAAATATCCCTTCAAATATTATAAATGACGCAAACATTATATTTAACATCAATGTTGAAATAATCAAAAATAATTCGCTGAATAATTGTAATTTGAGCGTTTCATATCAATCAGCGCAAAACTCATTTACAGATGCATTGATACATATTCGATATTTGTACCAATCCATTCTTTGTCATCTGTGACTTTGCGATGACTTGATTTTTATTTTCCTAGGTACTAGTAAATGCATTTTTTAAAAAATGATCACGGTTACTCTCAGGCATTGCGCGATCCTAATTTCTTCATTACATTTAGTCCTTTTTCTTCGTACTCTTCACGCATGATCCAAACGTTATTTCGGTCTTTAATAATATCTGCTAAAACCGCTCCACCAATAAATACAACATCTTTTCTCCTGGGTGAATCTTCGATTTTAATCTTGAATTTCTAAATAATGAAAGAATATGTTTAATTAAATATTATTAAGAACTTTTCAGCTGATTATTTTTATATTATATATTACGTTCATGTTTTAAATATATTAAAAATACAAAATTATTAAGTTAATTTTTTTTTATGACTAATATTAAAGTTTATATTTTTAACAAACTTTTAATGAAATTTCACTGAATATTATGAAACAATTTAGTACAATAAAATAAAAACAAATCAAAAGTAAAAATTAAACAAATTAAATTGAAAGTAATAATTAAGGATCTTTGATAAATCAATATAGACAAAAAATTATTAATATAAAATATTAATAATAATATATTAAAATTAATACTATTATGATATTCAATTAATTGTTTAAATGTAAAAAATAATTTTCTTAATTGTAAAAAATGTGTAATAATCATATATCTGTATTAAAAACTATGAAAATTACAATTTTTTAAAAATAAAATTCTGCAAATTTTTCATAAAATAATATTGAAATATAGCGCATATACCGCATAGGGTACAAAATTTTAAAGAAATAGATTTCATATAAAAAGTTTATGTTTCAAAGAATCGGACATACAATAAAAATATAAATATAAATTTTAACTTACATTCAACTTTGTAGTATCATTTTTTAATACTCGCTGCAAATATAGCTGCTTGATCTCCCGTTCAAGCCTCGAAGGTAAACCAGGATACATAGTACTACCACCGCTCAATACAATGTGCTTGTATAGTTCACTTCGCATGTCAATATCGGCTGACTGAATAGTGTTAAATACTAATTCGGCAATACCTTGAGCTTCAACGTTAATCAAATGCGGTTGAAAGAGAGCTTCGGGAGCTGCGAACCTTTCACCTCCAACTTTTATAACTCGACCATCAGGTAGCTGTAAAAAATTGTTAAATATTATACAATATTTAATTACAATCATTCATTTAACGAATATAATATGTTCGCTGTTAATCAAGATAATGATACGTTATAAGCACATTAAAAATAATTTTATTAACTTCTTTAATTCAGAAAGATGTAAAAGCTTTATTTTATATTATCAAATAAAATAATGTGTTAATTTCATTATAAATACAGTTTAAATATATTTTAACGTTTTAATTTCTAATCAGGTATATTTAAATAATTTATACTAGTAATCACAATTATATTTCATTGCTTACTGTGTATGATTCGACTAAAACAGTCGTTTCCACTGCTAGCTTTTCCTCTGTTTCAATATCATAACCAATGTAGCATAGCTTTTCCTTTATCATTCTTACAGTTTCAAAGTCTGCAGAATGATTAAAAGCATAACCACGCTGAAGTAGTAATTTGATAAGATACATAGTTATGTCGCGTCCAGCAATGTCTAACCTTCGGGTGAGATGTGGTAAAGCATATTCTTCGTATACTGGACATATATGCGTTACACCGTCACCAGAGTCAACAACAACTCCGCTTATCAAACCCTGAGCATACAATGTTAGTACAGCCTGAATTGCAATATGTGTACCAGAAAATTGATACTTTTCAAACATTACCTATAATATAAAAAAGAATTAGGGAAACATTAAAGTAAATATTCTGCATGTAACATAAATTATTATGTATTATAAATAAAAAGTTAATTAATAAGTTGACATTTTTATTGAGTAATTTAGTAAATAATAAATTATAAATAACGTTTCATACTTCGATCATTTTTTCTCTATTTGTTATCGGATTCATTGGTGGCTCTGTTAACAAAATTTTACATTCTCGTGGATCGATGTTCATCTTTTCTCGACCAAAAGTATAATCCCATACATGACACATATCTTCCCAGTTTCTACAGTAATAATTTCTTTTAACTATTTAATTCATTTTTAATAATAAATTACTCGTGTTCATCTATAAGAGTAGCAAATTTTTACCTGACAATACCATTTTGCATTGGATAACTAATCTCTAACATAGATCGTAATTTACTAGCTTCTTCGCCAACCATGAGGTCCTATAGAAAAATTTTGGGACGATTATCTCGCTTATAAGAAAATAATGAGTGCAATGACTCTAATAATTTCACAACATAAACACTGATGAACAACAGTCTATATAAAATCTAACTGATTTTAAACTTTTTATATTAAATTTTATTATTCAAAATCTACTATCAATGACAAGAAATGCATTTTAGACTTACAGGCATCTCAAGCACATCCTAGCAGAGGCAAAGGCAAGCACGCAACATACAAAAATCATTATTATTATTAGACACGCTCAAAATGAAAACTTACAGGGAAATTGTGGCAGTATTATTCGCTTGAAAAGGTTGTGTTAGTTCTCCTAGTGAATCAAATCTTTTTGCTTTTTAATCTACTAAATGCTTAAGAATAAAATAGCTTATAAAAATATAATGCCACGAAGAAAAAGGGGAAACTTTTGACAGATCATTCTCACTCTCTTTTTGCTAACTTGCAAGCGTGCGAGGGTGCATCGCTAATATTTTGAATAACCGAGTTCTGATCAGTGTGTGACGTCGCGTGTGACTCCAGAAATCGACTTACACGGACACAAAATTCTTGCTGAAAATATGCAGAACACGGTAATTAGATCGTTTTAATATATAATCTTAATCTCAGAATACGCCCAAATACGTTACTTTTGAGACATAATCTTTTAGTAAGACGGTTATGTAGGATATATTTGCTTTCATTCATTGCTCTATTTTGTAAGAAACAAAGATCTTACCTTGACTTCGATGTCTCCAATTTTATTGGCTGCACGAATGATGGGTCGTCCTACTATAGATGGAAATATGTGGGCTGGAAAATTGGCTCCTGCATAACCACACTTGATAAACTAAAAATTAATAATAGCATAAAAATATCAATATTAAATTTAAAATTTACTTTTAAAAGACAAAATAATTAATAAACTTGAAAAAATATTATAATTATAACTAATTTATAATGATAAGATAAGTAGATATTTCGTTTATAAATTATTCTTAAAAAATAGTAAAATAAGAAATATTTTTACTTTGATAAAAATGTGTTGAATAGTTCCTTATTATTATAAATGCAAGGTTTTAAAAAATATTAACAATGACAGATGTCATTTATAAAAATCAGTCTTGTATATTCGTAAGAAGCTAATACATACTTTTTTATAGGATTTAGCAGAAAAGTATTGAAATAATAGTAATATTTGAAAATATAAAATTAAAGATTCAAAATACACTTAATTTTTTACACAAATTTGTTGAAATGCATACAGAACACGAAAATTTAAATATTGAGTATTACTCATTACATCAAATACAAGGGAATAATAATAATAATAAAAGAAATAATAATAGCAACAACACATCAATAATTTGTATTTCACGTAAATAAGATACGAATTTAGAATACAGTACGATATCCTTACTTTCACTCCATAAGTGATATGAGTCACATAAGTTAGAACATACAGAAAATATATGCAACAAATAATATAACCTCACCCCTGTTCCATTGTCACAGACAATAACTTTTCTGCCCTTGCTGTCCATCGTGTTCCTTTTTTATAATAATCAGGATAAAATAATTAATATCCTAGAAAATGATCTGCTTCTTTTCTCACACGGACGTGCCTCCAACGTCCGATCTAACTAAATAGCAAAGGGCGTCGCCGGCATAGCCTTAATTCTCTAAAGAACTTCTCGACATAGAGATACGAGGATTACAGCGACAGCGATAGCGGATTTATTCAGTTGAAATCCACTCTGAAAATTGTACGTTTATTTTATAAACATTAAAAAATGATAATAAAAATAATAAAAAAAACAAAGTATATGTTTATTTATTTTAAAACTAAAAAAAAGCCAATTTTTCTGTGGTACGGCACATGCAAACTTATTATTCCACGCACTTACGTTGCTAATCTGTCAACACTAGAGCACGTTGACGCTTGAGAGATTTGCAAATTCAACGAAGTGATAATACTTTGTATAGATGCAAATATCTATAACTATATATGTGTAACTGGTATTGGACGTTATCGTGATTTAAGATAGAGGACGCTGCGAGTCGTTGCACGCATATAAAACCGTAAAACTCGCATGCTTGGATTTCCAGATAGTTTTCAATAATTATTGCAATTGTATTTGAACCGCGATATAAATATTTTTATATATAAACGCTCAACACCATATATTTTTACGTGCTCTTTGTTTCAATAATTTTATTTAATAAAATAACGTTAACACAAAAAATTTAAATTCAATTATTCTATAATAACATTTTTTCTTTATCTAAATGTGTGTCGTAAATTATTTCACATTTACCTCCCTCTATTCAAATTTTATATTATTTTTATATCATTTTTTCATATTTATCTTAAAACGATTAAACATTTGTAACTTTTTCATTTATTAAAAATGGACGCAATTCAATAACAAATTGTGCCTACATCTTTTTTTTTGCAATATTTCTATAGATACTTATTATAGATATTTATTTTTATTTTCCAATACCGTAAATTAAGCTATAATTAATAGCAATACTGTTATTGTCTTAATTTTAGTCAGATATTCTTCGTAAGAATAGTGCTTTCTAATTTAAGAATAGTATAATATTATTTGCTATCAATTTTAATATAATAATTAGGTATATTTTTTAAAAATTTTTGTGTTATTCATAATTAAAGCTATTATAATTATACTGATTGTATTGTTTAAAAAAATAGACCATTAGTAATTAAATAATTTATACAATTGATGAACTGTAACAATCAGTACTTACCTTATTACTGTTGATAAAAGAAACTTTTCCGTAGGGTTTGAATTTTTAAAATATACACGCAAAATATACTTTTCATCAAAAATTATTTCTCATGAATTAGTAATACGTATTTGCTCTTTTGTATGTTTACTTTTTTTTAGAAATAATTTTCGTTTTCTTTAAAATATAAAATAATAAAATTAATTTTTAGAATGAAACCACATTTTATGAAACAATTTTTTAATTATATCTGTGCTTTAATTTACACTTTAAAATAGAACGATCTTTTACACAACAAATTTATATATGCTTCTCTACTATACACATAATCATTCCATAAATATTGATCAAATTTGAATTTACCGATTTCAATTTATAATTAATAATTGGTAAATAATAATCAATAATATAAATAAAAACAATAAAAAATAAGTAGAGATTAAAATTATTGAAATTTTTTAAGAAATCATTGGTAACTTACGAAATTACGAAGTAAAAAAATCATTAATAATGTAACAAAAGGCATCATTTATTTTCTTAATAACAAGAAAAAAGAGACGACTCCTAACATCGTTATACATTAACTAGAATAATGTATTATTTTAACTATTATAAATAACAGGCGCATAATCACGCTTAATAGATAATATATGAATGATTGCACAAAATTTCAAATTTTCTTATTTGGTTAGACACAAAATAAAACTAAATTTAATTTATTTTTTCATCATTAGTTTATATTTTTTATAAGATTAATTTAAAATTATACGATATATTTATGTTTACTTTAAATATATATAAATTTATTAAATATAAATGTATATTTCTAATTTTTATCAAAATAAACGTTACTATTAATATTAATTATCATACACACATTTAAAATAAAATAATTTACAAACATAAATCAGTCTTATTTGACTCAAATAATTTAAAAGTAATTATCATCTTAGAGCTTGTACTTTAGAAAATATGTACTTTTTGTTCAATCACTCATATGTACAATAATATATTAGATCATAGAGATTCATTATTTTCTAGATGACTAGTTTTAAGGACTGAATGTATAAGTTTACGTACATAATTAAATGCGCCGAAATCAGTGAAATTTTCAATTTTTTCCTAAACCTCTCTTTAATATTTTGAGCAACAATTTTTAACTTTCATCAACTTAGTTCAATACACTTTTGTTCATATACCCCTGTCTATCCTTTTTCAATAAGTTTTATATGTCTACATTCCTTCATTGTTAATTCTCTTCTTTAAAAAAATAAAGATAATGTAATAGTTAAAATACTTTTTTTTAATTTTGTTAAAACATTTTAAATTTAAATATTTTTAATAAAATAAAAAATAAATTATATCGATTACTATAAAAAAATTTTCATCTTAAACATACAATTATTTTGAATTTATTTTCCAGCATAGACATCAAACAACCTTCATTCGTTTACTTACCGAATAATCGAAATTGCACACTATTGACTAAAGAAGCAAACAAAGCAGTTAAATGCCAATACCATAAGTCGATATATCACACGATACAAAAAATGGCTTTAACATCTTATAGTATACGTGAATTTTCGATAATTTTTAATAATCCATATTCTCCATATTCTCCATAAAATCGTTGAAAATTACTGTAGCTTATTCTATGCCAAATGTATTTGTCTCTTCGACTGCCAAAAGTAGTTTTTCATATAGAATTTCCGGTGTCGGGTAAGGTGGTAAATCTAAGCGATTAAAACACGTGTGTGCTCTGCAAAAAATATACACTAGTTTAATATATTAAATAATACAAAATATGAATTTTCATGATTATTTTAAAGAAACTAAGCATGCTAAACACAAATATAACAATAAATCACATGCCAAACAATATAGTTTTAATAATACCTAGGTAAGCTGTTGGGTCGTCCCCATTTTTCGATACAGAATTTGCGTGGCCCGGTCGAACCTCTGAGAGCAGCGAACCCCTCATATGGTATGCTCGATGTACCAGTGACGAACTGTAGTAACCTTAGCCTTTGTTCATTTGTAAATCGACTAATGCTACCCCAAAACCATTCGATGACTGGATGAGCGTCGTGGTAACCGCTTCGGTACTCGGTATGGGCTCGCCAATCGTTCAAATCGATCTCCGCTGCGCCCGCTATCACAAGTTCCAACTCCCTCGCATCAAAGACGGATACCAAACGCGGATCAACAACCTCGTAAAAACCACGTACAAGAGACTCCGTTTGCTCGGCGACCCCACGCTCCAACCGCCATCTTAATATTCGTTCGAGGTATTCTTTCTTGTTCTTTTCTGTCACCGGGATGTTCCTACCTCCCGGTTTTAGCTCCCGTTCCGCCACTCGACCTAAAATATCAATTAGTCATAATAAAGTAACAGTTATTTATTAATATCATAAAATTTAACCACAGTCATAAATTTGGTCAAAATACTTAACTTTTTATTAAATTTAATGTTTCCGATTTTCTCTTATTAAGTTATTTATTCATTTAAACTTAAAATTGAAATATTTGGCTATATTTATTTTTATGTGATAGAAAAAAGTTTACCAAATATCACAATAACGTAGTACAACATTATTGTGTTTTTTTTCAATACCGTATTAACATGTTAAAATAATTTTGCTCACAACGATATTATAATTTAATATATCATACCTAAAAGTTCTTCGGTAACGGAAAAAGTAAGTTCAAGTGGTTCTATGCTAATATCTTTTTCCTTGATCCACATTAAACTTTGATGAAATTCTTGATCCAAGCTCTCTAAATCGCTTAAACTTGCTGGAATGCGCAATAATGCTTTATAAAATGGCCGCGTGAAAAAAACATCCAACAAATATTGATGAACCAGAGCGAGTCCCAAAACACGTCCAGAAAATCTGAACCAATCGTGGTAATTATCAACAAAAGCAGACATAGGAGAAACCTGAACGGTGTAAGTATCGTTTGCCGAATACTCGAAAAGACCGTAATATGGATTAAAGAGCTCTCGAGAGAGATGGAAAAAGAACTCACGGGACGGACCACCGTAATCTAGACCTTCTTCTCTGTCAAATATAACGACAAGTTTCCCCTTTTGAAGATCCTTTTTAGATACGGCCATTATATGAGTAAATGCATCCTCTAATAAATGTTCTCGTCGAATATGTAACCTGAAATGTTTTTTTATTTTTTATAAATTGTTTATTAATATTTTATATAAAATCTAATAAAAATATTTATCGTTACAATATGTGTTGTAAATTATACTCGTACAAAATATTTTACAAATTCAATATAATAGATATTTATCAAATTTAATGTTATTGTAGTTTAGTTTAGAACAAAATTTAAAAAAATGGTTTAGGTGCGATGATTATTTTTTAAAAAAATTTTTTTCTTAATTACTTACTTTAATTTTCCAGGACCTTGACCATATCCTTTACTCTCGAGCTTTCTATAGAACGTTCTTAATTTAGCCTCGAAATCCCTTCTGTAAGGTGCTGGAGCTCTTGCAGAAGCTCTTGTTAAACCTGGTGACGCATGTGGACTATTTAAAGGAGATCTTCCAACGTTTCCAGGTATGTACGACATGATTTCTTGTTCGAATAAACTGCAAAAAATATGGATGCGAAATTTGAAAATAAACTAAAATTATTTTTAAGAACAATTAAAACGGTAAATAAATCAATTTTTTATTGTATTTTTAGAATTGCAACACCACAATTTATTTTCTTTTCACGTCGGATTCACATTGGATTAAAAATTACAAACAAAAATATAAGTTCATAAAAAAAATATAATTTAAGTTTAACGAATATAATAATACCAATTTTTTTATTTAACGTTTTACATAACGATAACTTTAAGTTCATACATTTTTATTTGCCAACATCAACTCAGATTTTCAAAATAGTTGAAAAATAATTATAAATTTGAATTACTTATAAATTAACAAAACAAGGGCACACCTGAGAAGCAAAGCTAGTGGTACGTCATGTCCTAATCGTTGAAGCGCAGCACTACCCTCGACGCGGATCGCGTTAACTTTTTCCCTCAAGGCAACATTTTGTCCAAGACCCGCGTGCCTCTCCTTTAGTATATCCATAATATTTGGCTGCCGTAGAAACGCGATGACCTTATCGTTGTAAGCGACCGGTATATCGGGAGCACTCGTTGTCATCGACTGCTGAGGCCGTGGCGGCGGTATCGGGGCCTCGTCCAGCAACGCGCGAGGATGTGCCGCTTCCGTCGGCAGTCGGGGATCGATGAAAGACGTAGCTTTTCTCGCATGATTAATGAAGAACCTCTGTAAGTAAAAATATATATTTAAGAATTGCAGCGATCCGACTACATGTACAACAGCGGGTATTACAATCGATAACCGCATGTAATGCAACACTCAATGGTAACCCATTGATTCTTGTTAAAATTACGTTCGTATACTAAAATATTTCGCCTTTTCCTTCATTACATACGGATAATATTTCATTTCGAACAAAAGAACTTTACACATAATATCGCGGCAAATGAAATTATTATAATACTATTATAGTATTCCATTTTACTGGATACAATAGATTTGTAAACATTTTTTTAACCATGTGTATTTAGAAATCTAATTTCTGACTATGTGAAAAAATAGTATGAAAAATATTAAATTTACTGTATAAATAATATATATTTGATATTCAATATTCAACATCTGTACTGACCTTTCCAGTCCTGTCGAGCTTCGACTCATATCCAGAGGGCAAGTCTTTAGCCTGATCAGCGAAAAAGTTGATAAGGGCTACAAGATCGCGATTGTGTTCGTACCTCGGGAAAACTCTCGGTTCCCTTCTAATCTTGCTAATCATGTACTTGAGGCTGGTATTCCTATTGTAAAGTTCCATGGCCTCAACGTTTGTATGTAGGACGGTGAAAAAGTCCGGTCTGCAGAGAAACTGTACCGCGGGTGTGGTCGACACGTCGAAGACATCCAAGCCACTGGTAATGCTTCTCTCCGGTTGCGACTGCGACGATTGTTGCGACTGGTTATCGGAGCGCGAACAGCTTGGGTTCGACGAAACGTTCGCTTCGCGGTCAGAGTTGTCCGATCTAGAAATTGTGCGGCGTACGCTCTGATAACGACGATCGAGTTGCTGTAGGCGTAGGTCACAGCCGGCGTTGCGAGTCGACGAGCCTGTACCGTTCGATTCGTTACATTGATAATAAATCAATCTATGTAGATGCTTTAGGCGTTAATTACTAGCTTACAACTAATAATTATTTAGCACTGACATCGATATAAAAGGAAACTCATACGATATTATTAAGTATTGTTACGGTATTCGTATTACAACACCGACAGAAACTGATCTATTACGTTAATTTTATAAAGTTATTGGGTTTATATACTATATATATATATATATATACGGTTACTTAAAAATAATAAAACTTTGCTCCTTCTAAATTTTGTTTAAAATTAGAGGATAAAAATTTTATATTTAAAACGAATAAGTAAGAAATAAAGAAATACATAATTGAATGCTAGTAAAAATAGTTTTTAAATAATTAACTTTTTTTATATATTAACCAAAATATATATCTGTAATAATGAATTATTACTATATAAGTACATTTTTAAATTAGTATTCTTATCACATATTAACTACTTGTTTTTAACGCTAATCACGTTCGATAACACGATCACGAAGAAAAATTCTGTATTGTTACTAAATTCGCATGTATTTCTTAATACATTAGACATTCATGTCTATCAGAAATCATTCATAATTATATTAATTTATAGATAAATATTAATTTACCGATTATTTACACATTTTAAATTCTAAGATATTAATTTTCAGTATGGAACTAATATAGGATTAAAGATTTGCAATTCATAGTAACACAGTCTTGAATTTTAATAATTAATATTTTAATTTTTAATTATTTGTATGTTCATTTTAAAACTAAAGATGCAAAAAATTTTTACTTGATATCTAATTTATATTATATAAATACTTAATGAGAAATATTATTAACAGTAATTAATTATGTTTTGTTAACTCACCTGGACGTTGCCACGTGGTTGTTCGATTTACGTGATCGATATAAAATACGCGGCCGTGGCTGTCTATTCGAGCTTCCCAGGCTAATTAAATAAATTACATACTTAAATATATATAATATTCATAATAATCAACGCAATTTCTCAATTACGTAAAATTATATATTTAGTTTATTATAATATATTATTGAAATTTACTATTTAATCATTTTAAAAAGAGAATTTAATTACAACATATACATAATATACTAACAATATCTACAAATTCATGTAGAAATTCTAAATAACTTATAAGAAATAAAAAAAGTTATAATTAAAATTTATACTTAACAAAAATCCTTTACTTAATTTTTTAAATGTATAAGTTATACGCTTATAATTTGTAATAAATTTAATGAGACCTGTATCAAATTTAATAGCATTTGTTAAGAATAAAATAATTATAATAAAATGCTATAACTTTAAATACTTTCATGCAAACGTTATATATAAAACGAGATTTATATTTAATAGTTTGAAAATTTTTTTAATACAGCTTACATAATACGTTTCAAAATAAAAAAAATCAATTTATATTTAAAAAAATTAAAATTAAATTTTCATAAGTTTTAAAATGTCGATATATTTGAGCAAGTATTTAATAAAGTATGGAAAATCAATATAATTTTAATTCAATAGACCAATTATTAATTTTTTTTCCCTTACCAACTTTTAAAATATATTTTATATTAAAAAATATGATTTTTAAAATATATTTTTTAATTTTGTTTAAAAATCATATCCGATGATACATTTTATAATAAGAAAGATTTATTTTTATAAATAATAATTTAATAATCATTATTATCAAAGACATAAACACGCAACGTAAAAATGATGATATATTAGTTCTTTTTTAGACTATCGTAAATAACTTCTAATAAAATCTATGATTACTATAAAATGCCGATATAATATGATAATTGATATGAAAAGTAGATCGATAATTTCAAATTTCTTGAAAAGGAGAAAAATAATAAAGTGCAAGTTGTGCCTGGAACCCATAAAGCTACAGAAAAGCGATATCTTACATGAGGGTAGAGGTTCCTCGGATGAAGTGAGTGCGGAGTTGACTGTGGGGCACATGGGTAAGGAACGCAATGATTTTGGACGGTGCGTCGGAGTAGGCGGACATTCCGACTGGTTACTCGTACCGGCAGTATCTGGCCTCATAAGTGGACGGTGAGCCCGAGGTGAACTCAGCAATGCGATACTCTTCGTTACTGCTGTTCGCGTCTATAAACCATTTATTTCCAATTTTTAATTTAATTGAATGAAAATTAAAATGAAAGTTTAATAAAATAGAACAACAAATCTTAATAATAATTTTATATAAAAAATTTCTAATATCAGTAAATCATTTTTTCCTTAATACAATTTATTTAATTTTTTAAATTAAATTATTAAAAAATATATATACATAAATTACTTAATGTGAATAACAATTAAAGTAGTTTACCTTTAAATTCGATGCTTCGTCAACATCAACAATTTCAAAACCAAAACAATCTTCTGGACGTAGTGGAGCTGAAAGTTTCTGGGCATGTCTCCTTGGTAATTTCAATGGTACCGATGATAAAGCATTTGTTCTATGTAATGGCTTATGCACTGCACGTGGTGGTAATGGAGGAGGATTTGGATAAAGTGTATCATAAACGGAATCTGTAGATGGGGCACCACCTGTACTACGCCACAATTGATAATATTCAGATCCTTCACAAGATGTATGACCATTTGAATCCGTTATTTTCTGTAATAAAAATAAATTCTTATAGTTAAAAAAATATATACTTTAGATACAAATTAAGTTTTTTTTAAACATTTAATTGATTCATTTTAAAGTAGTTCTTTAAATTTTCTAAAAAGAATAAAAAATAAATAAAACACTGAATGTATATAAATACAATTATATAAATCTAATGTAATTACTTTTTTATTTCTACGTAAATCAGATGCTTGTTGCGATTCAGGATCGGAATTACTACTTTCACTGCTCATAAACATTCCAGAATCAATATCCATAGATGACATTGCAGTGAGAACATCTCGATCTTCGAATTCAGCTCTCTGAGCTTCGGCTGCTTCATAAAGATTTACTAAACTTGGCAATTTAAAAGGCTTATTTCGATTAACTAGCACAATGTCATTATCACAAGTTGAAGATCCTTCACCAGAAGATGAATCTATCACAGGAATTTGCAGTGGTAAAGACGTTGCACCATCGATAGGATCACAATTTTGATCATTTCTTAACTCATCGTTGTTTGACTTGTGGATACTATATAATGTATTACATCCAGAAGTAGATTGGGAATTGTCAGAATTATTTATATTACTTTCAACACATCTTGTAAAATTTTTTTTCAAAGGCTCATTATCGGGTTGAGTATCTTGTAAAGAAGTTTGAGTAGTATTATCGGTAGTTCCAGAAGAACTAACTGCACCAGCCATATTAATTTCGTTTGAACTACCGTTTTGAGTTTCGGCTTCATACGTCAATAAATCAGTTGGATTGTTTTCTATGTCATTTTCCGTAATTCTAATTCTATCATTTTCACTATCGCAGATTCTCAATTCATTTTCCATGATAATGGTTTCTCGATTTAAAGTTGATAGAGCATTATTAAAATTTAAATTTCGTGTCTCGGCAACAGTGTGAAAGGCATAATTGTCGTTTCTAATGCTGGTATCTTCGTTCTCAATGTCCTGCAAATACTCATTATTTTCCTCCTGCCTGGTGTTATCCAACGAGGTGAACTCAGTCTCTGCTCTAGTGTCTCCATCGGTTCCATCGTTATGCTTAGACACCATGTCTTCGTCATCCACTTCTGATGGCATCTCTTTTAATGGTACATGACAAACAAATTGTTTTATCCCTCCTTCTGAGGTATTTTATCTGCCAAATAAAGTAAAAAGAAAATATAAATTTATGTCTATTATAAAATGATAACAACTAGATAAATCACCTATAAAAATATAAAAAAGTAATAAATTTTTCGTTTAAACTAAAGCTATGTTTTTAGAAAAATTTCTAAACTAAAGCAAATTATATAAAATATGTACTAATAAATTTCTAAGTACGGTAAAATTATTTCATTGGTTAACGATTCGATTTAAGTAGAAGATAATAATTATAATAATTTAAACACATATTAAAATATTTTCATTTATAAATAAAATTTTTTTGAAATACGAAGTTATTAAAAAAAATATCAAACTTTACATAATGTTAAATTTTAAATATATCATACGTAATACAATTTATAAATTCATAATAAAATTATTTTGCATCATCGATCAATATTTAATATTAAAACATTATAAATTTATTATCGGTATAATTCTTAATACTTTCAAAGATTATTTTATTTAACAACCACCATTTCTGAATTATTAACTTTGTAATAAAATTACAAATATATAAATGAATGTATACAAAATATAGCTGACATTGGATGTATGGAAATCTTGTAAAAACTTTAATAAGGACTTAAACCAATTGAAATGAAAAACGATCTTTATATACTACATTACAATAAAATAACAATAAATATAAAAAATCAACACAGCATTATATTCAAGAGGTAAAAATAACAAAGAGAATAAAGTAACCAACAAGAAACAAAATTTACGAAAACCGGAAGAAACATTAAAATAAATAGCCATTTCTCCAAGTGAACGAAACATTAAACAGAAAGAGCATTCGATGTTCAAAATAAAAAGTGACAATCAACAAAATGTACAAAGATATCCGAAAAGTAAACACTTGACATTATTTTCACGAGAAATCATCGGAGAGAGTTAGAGAAGACAGAAATCCGATACAGAAGAAAACCATGAATTCTCATCGTTGGTTAGTAGAAAATACAGTTACGCGTTACAAAATCCATTTTTCTCTTCTCACTGAAAGTGGAAGGGTTATTTGGAGATTGACGAGGTTCGGGTTACAACGTTTCGTATTCGGTATCGTGTCGGTGGACAAAAGAAAATAAACGAAGAAGCAAACCTTTACCTTGCACCGTCACATCGTTACAGTCGTGGTAGTTGTCAATGTGCGACGCGTTTAACGAATGTCTTCCGCGTGTCCAAAGAAGCGCGAAACGACCCTTAAAATCGCTGTTAAGCTATCCTCGTAGCTTTTAGGGACCCCTGAACAACAATGGTGGCTCAAACTTCCATTTTTAATTAGCCTCTTCCCGATAATCTTAGCGTTCCGACCGATGACTCGACGAGACATTGAATGAATAACGTGGTTGCGTGCGCCTGTGTTGCTGCTGCTGCTCCTTGCATGTGTGTCATTGTGTATGCGCAGACGACGGATGCGCGGAAATCGTGAATGGTGCAGATGGAGAGAGTGAGAGAGAACTCGCTTACACGTACGAATATATTGGGAGGCTATAATAATAGCTATGCAGCAGACTCATTTACAAGAAGTTAAACCTGATTTTTTCCCCGCTACATAATGGTCTATTCCAATATCAAATCATCCTTGCAGTCTACTGTAATTTAGTTTTATTTTTTATTGTATACCGTTCCAAGTGTATAACACAACGTTTCTATTATATTGCATTAAACTCCAATATTTCTTGTAAATCCTTTAAATATTAATGTATTATATTTTTTGTCTATATTTTTTAATCGATTATTAAATTTAAAATTTAAAGTATAATATTTGCATCATAGTATCAAATGAAATAAAATAAAATTATATATATATCATTAGTTTTAAAAATATTGAATTGTTCTTCCTTTTGAAGTGCAATTAATTTGTTTGATTCGATAAAAAACTATATGGAATAAGAATAGAATAGAAAAAAGAAAAATTAGATTATTATCATTTTCGATGTCATTATCATTTTAGTGATCATTCTCTCTGATAAAAATATTTATTCCTTTCTTATATTGCATCTTTTGAAAAATATTCTCGGATTAAAAAAACTTGCGATAACTGTGTATTTAAAAAAACTAAATTTTTTATATTCAATATTTTATTTTTGTTATTATACTTAATAGAATAATTTTGTATAAGTAATTCAAAGTTTAATACAAAAAATTAAAATATTAATAACACTAATTATATACGTATAAAATACATTATTACTATAAATTTAAGATACAAAATATTTCTTTAAAAATGCAAAGTGAAATAAATTAAAATCTTATTTCTATAAATACTTTATTATTCATTACTACTAAATGAAAAAATAATTAAAAAGATATTTGAATTCAGGTATGCATATTTTGCAATACTACCTATTCGGCTTCGTTGTTATGGTTATATAATTTGCAAGTTAGCATTTATGAATTAACAATATTGACCGTGATCGACCTTCGTGGAAGCAAATACATCCATTGATATTACTATAAAATAAACGTAAATTATTTCCAATGAATTATTTTGAAATATTTAATGTATAACAGAGCGATGAAATTAGAAAATATACGAAACTATATTATAATAATAAATAATTTTTTTAGTTACAAATACATACACATATAGAGTTTTTAAATATTATTTATTATCAGTTTTATTAAATTTTTTACCTAAATATCATTCAAAATATTGTGTTAAAATTAGATGAATTAAAGAAATCTTTTACAAATAACTTACTACATAAATAATTAATGTTAAAATTCGTATTTTAATTCGTATAACCATTTATAGCTATAATCTCGATTAAGAATTATAATTTATGATACAATTTGAAGAATACGTTCTTGAGTGTTTTAACATGAAAATACCTTGAAACAGTGATATGATAAGTAAGTTTTAACATTAGATTAGTCACAAATGTAAAAAAATTACAAAAACCATTTATATCGTTATAATTTGTAATCAACTTTATTAATTGTAATAAATAAATTTTTACTAGATACTTGAAAATCATATAACGAAGGTTACATATGTAATAAATGTCTAGTATTTACACTGGTATAATATCATTAATATTATCTATTCCAGAACATATTTTATAAAAAAATCAATTTGTTTTTAACCAAAAATTAATATAACTTTTTAGAAATCTAAACTAAAATATTTATAAACTATTAAAATTGAAAAACAATTTTTTTTACGATGTTAATAAATACTTAAATGGAAATTTAATCTTTTTTTACCGAAATAACTTTAAATTAAAAAGTAAAGTAAAGTACAAAATTATAAAATAATATTACAATATAATAAATAAATTATTTTGATATAAGATACAATGCTTAATAATAATAAATTTTATAAAAAATGTGAATTAAAATTCGAAATATATATTTTATTTAATTACTATAAAAAAATGTATATAAATCAAGTAGAAACTATCAAATCTGAATATAATTTTAGTATGTATAATGTTATAATTATATTATAAAATACACTTCACTATATATTTATATTACAGTATGACGTATATCATTTACATAAATATCAAGATATTTCAATTTCTTGAATATTAAATTAAGTTAGTTTTGAGTATACTTAGATTATAAGTAAAAATGTGCACATACATTTTTTTAGAAAATCAATTTAAATTAGAGAAGTCTGTTGTTAATAATTTTTAATCATAAATATTTTATATACAAATCTACATGAAAATATAACAAAATATAAAATTCAAAATTTAATAAAATTTATTATTTGATCCTTAATGTACACACATATATAAGTTTCGGAGCATAAATATAAGTAAATTAAGTAAATACATAGTAACTAAATGATAAGTTTTATAAGAAAAAGATTTTTTGAAGTTATTTATTATACTGAATTCCGACCAGCTACAAAGATCTACAGACACCACCTAAATATGACATCAAAGCATTTTCATTATATGCTTCCTCCACTTCTACTTCCTCAAATGTTCTCGCCTCGTTTAGATGAGGTAACTGATACATAATTATAATTCTAGAGGTTCGTTCTACCGACATACTTCTATTCGATTGATTGTTTCTGCTATATTTAAATATTTTTCATTAAATTTTATCAATTTATTTAAATTTCTTTGATATTTAAATATATTAAATAATTAATAAAATAGACATATTTTTAAAACATTTGTCATATCTTCTGTACACTAGATTAATACAATCTTCGCTAATTATGTTTAATTAAATATTTTAGTATTTTAAATTTTACCTAAAATTAAAAATTACAACTTATAAAAATATAATATTTTTAATTTTTGTTAATTTTATATTTTACTATTTTAATAATTATCTTTATATAACTTTTAGAATTTTTTATATATATATTAAATATTAAACTCCTTATATTACTAATAATTGATCAAACACTTTGAGTTAGGCATAAAAGTAAAACATTTTATAAATTGTATATATGTATTTTTTTAAATTATATTTAATGAATTTATTATTGCTAAAATTCGTTAAAAATAGTGATCATACTTAAAAATAAAAATTCAAGGCATAAAATTTAAGTAAACGAGAAACCACAACACGAATAAATTTATAATATTATTACAAAACTATTTTCATAACAATATAGATTTTTATTAGAATTATTGATTAGGAACTTTTCAAATTAGAAAAAATAAATGATTGCTTTACTAAAATATATAATATTACTTGATATATTTAATTCCAAGTAATAAATATGTAAATAAGCTTATACTCATATAAAGAACTTTTTATCATTTATTATGAACAAAATTTTTACAATTTAAAATTTAAAACAGTTATTGCATTTTTAAATTATGATTAAGTTGTATTAAAAATAACTATAAAATAACTATGTATTAAAAATAATGTAACTGCAATAATAAATTTACAATAAAAACCTAGCTCTGTTGATTTTATTATGCCTAGGATAATAACGCTGTAGTTCATTAAAAATTTAAAAATTCATCACTAAGTCTTAATAACGTGTTTCATGTAAATTACAACCAAGTAATTGTATAAACATAAATATTAAAATTTATTTAATAATTTTGAATACATTGATTTAAATTTACGATTTAATTAGTAATTTGATATTTTTTTCTATAATTTAATAGAAAACTATTTTATAACAATTGTAGAAACCATTAAAATAGTCATAATTACATTAAGATTTGTAACACCAATACTAAAATAAATATTAAGGAACGAATTTAAACTTTAACTTCTTAGTCCAAAAATCAGCTTAGATAATATTTTTTTAAAGTATAAATTCTTTTTTATAATAATATTTATAAATTTAATAACAAAAATTAATAATTATTATAAAATATTTCTATGTTTTATACTAATTAAGATTTATATATTTTTATTTGTTTACGATATAATTAAAAAGCAAGGATATTATCAAATTTTTAGATACAATAAATACTGAATTAAATAAAAAAAATAAATAAATAATAGAAACTTATATAATATCAAAGAACTAAGAATTACTGTAACGTAAACATTTTTATGTACATAAATAGTAAACATTAAATAAAATATTTTTTCTTATTATCAAATCATCATGCAATTTGACAACATTTATAATTTTCTATTCTTCATAGTATTTATAATTTGTATTTTTGCTTTTAATAGTGGGCTAAAAATTTTTCAAATGACTCAAGACAAATACAAAATGTAAATCACACAATAAAAAGTGATTCATCGTATAATTTTTTTCAACAAGATATTTTAAAAGTAAAATTTATTTATTACCAAGTGAACATCGTTTATTTTTCAATTTAAAAATTAAACAATTATATTTAAAATAATTAAAAAAAAATTTTAAACACAGTAAATATTTTTATAATGAATACAAAATGCAATATATTGTATCAATCTATTTTATTAGAATTCATTAAATATTAGTATCTAAAAATATTATCTAAAAAATAATAGTAGTTATTTATAACAAATATTATTTATAATATTGATAACTATTAAAGTATGTAAACATTTTATTAAAGTTATATTTTATAGTATAGATTCTAAAATTTATTCATGTATAAATTTTGAATAATTTCTGTTAAAAGCTTCTATTTTATATAAATTATATGCAATATGCTTAAACTAAATAATATATTGTACAAAAACAATTTTAAATAAAAATTCTTTACAACTTGCCATCTTTAAATATTTGAAAAATTACATTATTTTTCAGTAGTTAGAAAATCTAAACACAGATTTCTATGTATGAAGCCTACATAAAAAGTTTATAGCCTCAAAAATTTAAATTAATTTTTGTATATCTTTTAATACGTATCAGATATTATCACACTTCAATATTTATTAATGAAAATTTCGTTAAACTTATAAATAACTGTCAAATCGTCTGAAGTTAAAACGCAATCTCAAACTTCTTAATAATTATTCATTTAATTTGAAAAAGTATTTTTAAATTCTTATATAAATAAAAAACATAATATAAACTTTATTGTACTTTATTAAATGAAAATATTTATTCGTTGATTGACTTTTTATATTGGAAAAGTATAATACAAAAATTAACCGTATTTTAAAATTTATTTTAATATAATTAGTTGACATGAGACATTTATATATTATCAAGTACATTGACAGCTTTTAATATAAGAAAAAAATACTTTAATATATGGTTAAAACTAAATTAATGAATTGAAATAGAAAAAAACAACTTTTCATGAAAATACTTTCCTAAATACAAGGTTGAATATTCTTACCAATATTTCGTAAGTTATTGTCATAGTCCAATTCATTAAAAGAAGGTCTTATTAAGCAATCTATGTATTATATATATATATATATATATATATGCGGAAATCCATATCATTGTCAACCAGAAAATTAACCTTGCCATCACATCCAATGATGAAAGTAAGCATAATATTAAATTATTATAATATGGAATCATTACTTTTATTTATCACGTTTTATAAAAAAATTCTTGTACTTAATTTTTATAGTCATTTTCAATAGTTAAAATGATATTGTATGATATTTTCTTTTAGATAACAGAATTTAGAAAACTACAATTAATAAATAACAATTGATTTTGATTCTCAAAATGTTGTAAATATTAAATTTTCATGTATTTTCAAATATTAAAAAATATTTATACTATTATAGTATAACCTAAAATAGTTAAATTAAATTAAATAATTTAAAAAATTAATTATATTATAATAATATTTTAGATTTATAAAATTTTAAATATATAATTATTGCTAGTACACAGAAATCCTTAAATTAAGCCTCGTATAAAAATTTATTTATTTATTTTTTCCAAGTAACAATATTTATTATAATTGTTTAAAGAAATAGTATAATTTTTATTTTCTCAATATCTTTTATTTCCTTATTTGTATACTTTTGATATAATTATATCAATAATAATTTAAAAAATACATTTTTATAAGTTGAATTTTTCAGTAACTTGTCATAAATACGAAACTAATACTTACAATTAATTTTATTTTTTTATGAAAAGGTGCTATTAAAATATTAAAATTTTACATTACATGAAAAATAGAATATAATAATAAAAATTATAAAAATCATTAACAATATTGAAAATAATACTTGTAAGGGAATATTAATTATTTTTTGGTTATTTTACTTTGAAGTTAATTTAAAGTTAAGGTATTTTTCGAAAACTTTATTATTTTAAAATTTTCTATAAAAGAAAAAATAATACGACGCTCAACAACTAAATATAAAGCTAATTCCGTAGTCCTCTAGATTTTATAAACTTACGTATATATATTTATTTATATAATTCTTTTAAATAATATAATTTATAAATCATTTATACCTTAACGTATTATTAATTTATTAAGTTGGTTTGGGTAAAAGTGACTTGAATGGATATTTCCTCGCATAGAATAAGTGCAATTTTATTTTGTATAGAATATCGAGGTTATCAAGCGATCCATATAAAAAGGTAGAAGTCCGTGATAGTTCTAACAAGTTAAATGCCGTGTATCCATAGAGTGAAAGGCCAAAAGCGCGAGTGAGTGAACGGATCCAAAAGCAGGACGAAAAGTCCTTGGTCTTTTTGAGACGTGAATGCACGCGTAAGTATTTACATATATAAACAGGTATGGTCATGGTTCCATTGAATATGGAGATATACGTGTAGCTCTAGAATCTTTACTATAAAGCCATGGAAGGAGATCTCATATCGCGACTCTTTTCTAAAAAATTTCTATTCGAGATTTTTCATTTAATTTACCAACTTTTCACTTTTTGCACTCCTGTAATCTTACTTCAACAAATTCCTATAAATAAATTACTGTTTATTTTATATTAAAGAAATACTTTTATTTATTGACATTCATCAAGAAAAATCAATCATTAGCCAACGATTAAAATAACGATTGCATTAAGATATTAAAAAGAAACCTTAAATATTGCAGAACTTATAATAATGGTGAAAATAAATAATTAACTGTTATCAATTTTTTGTTAATATAATTTTTAACATTTTTCTCTTGAATAAATAACTATAGAAATTATTATTTCTTTAATATCGAAGAAAAATAAAAATATAAATTTTATTACATATATCAAATCATATATGTGTTATTTTATAATTTTTTAGTTGATATGACATATAAATCTGATATTCAATAAAAATATCTTGGCATTTTATTTTTTTTGCTAGTACTCATAATGAACTTACAATCTCTTACATACTTTCACATCTTGTTCATACAGTTCACTATAAATATCGTTATGATGTAAAATATATCTAATATAAATTTATTAAAGTTTTATGTAAATAAGCTAATGATATTTCTTTTTAATTTATAAAAGCAATCTATTCAAAATATGCAAAAAGGAAAAAAATTGCTTTTTTTCATAAATATTTTATTGTGCTAATATTTGTATTCATTATTAAAAGCAAGTTCAATAAACGCGACACTTATTTATATTGTGAATTATTCTTTGTAAAGTATCAACAAAATACAATATTTATTATTCAAATATTTTCTTGTATAATCTTTTACAAATATTTTATTTATTTATAAATAATCATACTTAATTATTTAAACATTTTACTCCATAAATTAAAAAAAATATATATATGAATATTTAAAGATCGATACCGCATTAATATCTTTTACATTATATATGATATCACGTATTCTTAAGTATTATGAAATTTCTAATAAGGATACGAGTATATTCTTATTATACATACACAATTACATACAAATAACTAAATTTGATATAAAAAAGTAGAAATTAAAAAAAATAAGTTTGTTAAATAATAGTAATCATTATTATTGATTATTGTATTTTTCTTATTTTATAATTCAAGAACTTACTTTTATACCAAAATAAGGTAATAACTAAATTCTTGAAAGAAACTGGACATATATATATATTTAGAATAAACTGGATGCATATTTTGATTCAAAAGAGATAATTCGATAATTAAAGAGGAAAAACTTAAGTCGCTCGAATTTGTATTGTGAACGTAACGTATGTTTCAAGAGTTATGAGACAGGCAACAAAAATGAAATAGGGAAAAACTGAATAAATTTAAATGGCGTGGTGAAAATTATCCATTCTTCAATGTTTATATGTATTTTCAATAACACGACTATATTTCCAATATTTAATACGTCGACTAATACAGTATTATAGTACATTCAATATAATTGAATTATATTTAGCACTTTTTTATAATTTAATAGTATAATGATAAAGGTAAAAGAATATTTTTGTCGTATTACGTATTGACCCGTAAAATGATATTTTATTTTTTATTTTGCAAATATTTTTCTAAATATTATATTATAAGGTATACCTTATATAAAATATAAAAATTAAAAAATAAATAGATTTTAAAGATATTCACGATTTACTAAATAACGATTTTATTTATATAAAACTTTATTTTATGTTAAATAAATGTTTAAATAAATTCAAAAACTAAATATTATATGAGATAAATTATTAGTGATTAAATATTAATTGAATATATATTTTTTATTGATAAGTCATGATCTAAACATTTTCATTAACGTTAACAGAAATCACGATATTCTGAATACATTAAATCTTTTCATTTATTATTAATCGATTCTTAAAAATGCATTTCTTTAATTTTTACTGTTTTAATTTTGAAAATTTTAATAATTGTATCTTAATGTTTAAGAGAATAATGAATCAATATATTCATAATTATATTTAATCTTAGTTCTAAGGAACAGAATACTAAATTTTAAAATGTATAAATAAAAAATCGACTACCCTATTGTAATTTAGTATTGTAATTTTAATATTAAAATTACCATTATATAAAAAATTTTTAAAAAATAAAAGAATTTTTAAAAACATTAACATAGGTTAACACTCTTTTATATAAATTAAAAATAAAAATAGTAAATGTTACGTATTAAAAATTTTATTTTTTTATTTATAATTTAATGTATTCTCATTATTTATTACCTTTGACTTTAATGAATAATTTTAAATAATTTAAATAATTTTTTAAATAATTTATTTAATAATAAAAATTTTATTTAAATAAAAATGAATTAAATAGCAAAACTGTTAGATTAGAATAATTTTTTATTTATAGTTATGAAAAGTTTTTATTATTGTTTATAAATCAATATTAAGATCATAAATTTTTATTTGTATGAATTTGATGAAAAAATTCTTCAAAATAAAATTATTTTTTACATATACTAAATTGCTTTATTCGTTGATTTTCCTTTAATTAATTTGTAATTTATTAATGATTATATTTAGTTTTGAAGCATTTAAAAACAACTCGATGATTAAAATAAAAAGTATTATCTAAATGTTATATATTTTGAATAATACTTAGATTTATTTTATTTATAAAAACATAGAAGTATAATCAATTATCAAAATAATCATAAAGTTCAATAGTTGTATTATATAAATATGTCTATATATTTTATATAATAAAAATAATCAAAGAAAGTAAAAAATTGTAATTTTGTATATTTTAAATACTTCGCATAGAACAAAAAATATATATTCATTTCTAAGACTAAAATTGGATTATATTATATATTCTGATTTATAGTTATTATATATATATATATATCTATTATTAAAGCGTAATTTTAAGTAACTATCAAACATTATCAATCATTTTTTAAAAAGAATAAATATATTATTAAACTATATTTTGATGATCTAGTATATACTATAGAAAATAACAAAGGTAAATATATATATTTTGTATAAGTCTCATTTGAAACTAGTGAAATCACGAGCACTCTGTCAAGAATTTATCAATTACAAAAAATATATTATTTTAAGTTATCTACATTAGTTGCAAAGTATATTAAACAAATTTATAATTTATATTTAACGTATTTGTTATTGTATTAATTTCTTTTTAATGTTAATGTATCTATTATTAATATAAAAGATAGAATGTTTTCGATTAAAATGTAAAATATGTAAGATTTTTCGAAAAATCTTGTGATAAATATTATTTATAAGTAACTTGATAAGTACGTAATACTAAATTTATGTGTATTGCGTGTGTAAAATAATTTTACAAGTATATTAGAAAATGTTATAATATATATATTACTTGTTTTATAAATAAATAATCTTTTTATTATAGCTAACATAATAAGAATGCATAAAATAATGAAAATTATTAAATAAAACTTTTCGAAATATTTAGTTTTATGACTTTTTTTATTTTATGACAAATAATTTTTATACCAATTTCAGTAATATTTACGTATTTCAAAAATATAATTCTCAAGAAAAAATTTTTATCTTTTTATTTATTCTTTGTTATTATCATTTGTTTAATAATTATAATTAATATGTACCATATAATCCATATTTATTATGAATATGGAATAAAATTTATATCAACCATATTATTTAAATAAATCATATAATACAATATATATTTTATAATAAATATTTTGCGTAAAACAGTTTCTATAGACTCAAAAACTTTAAATTATAAACTTTATAATTTTCTTAAGTAATATCGATGGCACAAAGATAAAGAATACCGCATTCAATATTAAAATTCAATATTAAAATATTCGTAATAAACTATACGAATTTATATAGTTTGACTACAATGCATTAATTATTCTCTCGTTGATTTAAAAATCAGAGTTTATATATGTTTATTTAAATAAATATACATATTGAATACAAAAATAATTAAAACGAATGTTAAAATAAAATATATGTAAGATTATTTATGAATTAATGCTTTATTCCGTCTAAATTAGATTTAAATAAATGCATATTATAAAAATAATAACGAATAAATATTTTCAAATTTCACATTTATAAAGTAATTATTTCAGCAATATAAAGTTTTCTTTGGTAAATATAAATTTAACAATATTACACAAATAATACGCATATTTATTATAATTTTTTATATTTTACGTACGTATTATACAAACCAATATTTATATTCTATATTGAAACTTTCAATTGCGTTATATTTAACAGGGAGTAAAAGAACGGGTAAATGAAAATTTCAAATAATATAACGACATAAATTATTTGGATATAAATACGAATATTCCACTCACCGATAATTTATCGATTAAATATATCTTATAACTAATTAAATCTTAACGTAAAAATACAATTGACACGAAAAGTTTGTTTAAATTTATGTTTCGAAAGAAAAATACAAGAATACAGAAAAGATCGAAAGAAATTTGATAGCGCGACGTCGTGGTGAAAATTCATTTAATACAATGACGTCATAACGGACCTTCGAAGCGTAATAATTTCCGCGGATATTAGTCGTTTCCAAGGAAGATAACGAATAGTTTCGAGTCCGTGCGTGCGGTACGTAATGTAAAGGTTCGATATAATTTGGGGTAATGAAAGATGCATTTAAAGTCGGCAAAAATAGAGGATAAGCAATAAAAAAAAAGATTTGAAAAAGCGCGCATTGGGAAGGTTATGGAAAGGGAGAGGGAAACCGAGCTTAAAAAGTATTGTGTAAAGAAACACCTCGAACGAATAAAAGAAGAAAAAAATTGTACGTCGAAATAGAAAAAGAAGTAGAGTAAGATTCGCTGAACTACGAGAGAGCGTGGAAGGAGAAACAGGGTGGAGAGCCTTGGCAGGTCGTGCGCGCACAATTCCTCTTTCTCCGTCGTGTTCTCAGCCGCACGCAGTTTCTCTCTCGTTCGCTTTCCTCGCGCTCAGCCACACGAACGCCAACCGTATCACAGAGGTGGGGAGAAAGAGCCCTGTGAGACCACATGGTCAGAACACACACGCGTTCTCTCTCTCTCTCTCTTCCCCTCGCTCTCGAGAACCGAGGAACGAAGACCGAAGCCCAAGGCACGTCGTTAATTCTCTCCGGGGACTGGGAGAAGTAGTGCGAGAGGCCGTTCTCGCGAAGGCGGTTCGTCGTAGGTAGACACAGTCGGAAGGACACACGCGTGCTCCGTACCATCCCGACGTTCCGAGTGCTCCAAAGTCGTACATCGAAGAAGACATCCACGAGAACACAGCTTTTGGTGTAGGTGTGTTGTGTGCACTGTGGCACAGTTCCGCTACGCGACTAACATCGCGAAAAAGGCTCGTTTCCCGTGATTCCGTGTTACCCGTGTTACCCATGTTACTCGTGTTACTCGTGTTACCCATGTTACCCGTGTTTCCCGTGCTTTCCCTGTACGATTCGAGAGCTGCTTTTGTGTGATGTGAAATACGAGTTTTTGTCGTAAACAATAACACTTTTTTAAGAGTCAACCTTGTGCAGTTCCGTGAGTCATCATCGTTCAAAAACAGTTTCGCCGAGAAAAACGGAAGATTCGCTCGCATAACTCTCGTAACGATTTTGCAAATATACACGCACACACGCACGCACGCACGCATGCATGCACGCACTCTTAAAGTCAACACGCGCGTTGCGTATACAACTACCCACACACTTTTTAATCCGTGACGCTTCTTTTACTTTTTTTCTTTTGCGTTTGCCACTAACACCGACCTCTGATAATATGTCATACCTGCGATGAATATTTCGTTATCCTCGAGACTACTTACTTATCAAAAACGCAATTTAATAATTTTATCGAAGCCATGTTTTCTCAAAAATTCGCTTCTCCGCGATAAATCAATCGATCTTCGCAAATGTACCGTCCTATTTAAATGCAAAAAAACATTTGAACTAGATTTTTAAAGCTAAATTACTCGTCTCGCATGTTTATTTAAATAGCTTTTTGTCGTCGTCGTCGTCGTCGTCGTCGTCGTCGTAGTATCGTTTCGAACAAAGCTGTAAATTGAACGATACTCGGACTTTGGTAAAAGTGCAATCGGCGGGAAGAAGAAAAGAATAGGACAGGGACGAAAAAATTGTACATTGAAATAAATTTGGAGTGTAGCGTATGTAGAACCATCCATAGAATCGCCGTCGACTCGTGCGCAGTTCGCGCGTCACGTGTGCAGTAATGCCTTTTGTTTCGTTCATCGTGCGCATCGCATATATACGCGCGCGCCAGTCCAATCTTTCTGCGTCGTCGATCCTCGTCGTCACTCGCGTTTCGACAAAATAATAATAATAACAATAACAATAATAATAATAATAATAATAATAATAATAATAATAATAAATGGATAATAAATGGATAATAATAGAAAGGCCCCTCTATACACACGATTCCTCCCTCTTTCAATTTTTTTGCGATTCGAACGCGCCAAACGTAAGTAGGATTACGAAAAAGAAAAGAGAAAAGAGGACAGAGGACAGAGGACGGAAGACGGAAGACGGAGGACAGAGACAAGCCCGAGAAATAGAATCCAAGATTCGCGAGGCGTTTTGGAGAACAAAGGGGCTCTCCGTATGCCAATCTGTTACCCAATCCCCTCTCTCTCTATTTCTGTCCGTCTCTCTTTCCCTCTCTCCCTCTGTATCCCTCTACAGAGTATAGATATTACGTTTTCTCACCTTTACTTCTTTAACCATCTCGGGTCACGCGTACAGATGTATGGCGATGATGTACCTTCTTTTTTCCTGCATAAATAAGGCAACAGGAGCGTATATTATTTGATTTCTCCGCGTATACGCGTGATATCAGCTGATATCGTCAATTTCAGAGAGTAAATGATAGGATATAAATGTATACTAGAATTCACTTTTATCATAGATTAACTTTTTCGAGCTAATTTTATCGAGTGTATGGAAATCGAGTGACGTCACACAATTGTGAGTGTTTTTCATTTTAAAACACTTAATTTATTTTTAATCTATTCAAAGCCATTATTTAAAAAAATTTTATCGAATGCACGAACTGCTTACGAACAGCCTTTGCAAACCGCTGAACGCGAAAACGACGAGAATCCGTATAATAAAATGAAAATAATAATATTGGTTCAAAATCCTCGTTACGCTCCGACAACGGGGTAAAATGAGCATTGCGCGGAGTTCTATAAACACTCAAAACAGCACTTACGAGCATCGTTTAATTTTAGAAATTGTATTTTTAGACTAATTTTCAAATTTTTTCCCTCAAAAATAGAATTTACAAAAAATTATGATCCCTTTACATTTATCGTTATAATTTACAAATGTATAATATCTATTTATTAATGATTCGGTTTTTCATAACGAACTTTTACAGTTTTAAAAATTTTATTGTTAGATTATTATACACTCGAAGCAATAGTTAAACAAATTTTAATGTCGTTTAGATATTTTAATTTTTAATTATTAATTCTTTTCAATTGATAAATTAAATTCATTACTTCTTTAATTAAATTATTATAAAATATTTGTTTGCTATATTATTAAATAACATACATTTTTTATTTTTATACATTGTTTTTCAGTATACTTTTATTTATAATTCGTAAGTTCTGATTAGTTATTAGCAAAAATGATAAAACTGTTCAAATTTTTTTATTTTTTAAAACTCAAATATAAATTTAAATACGTTTTCTATGAAAAATATTTAACTATCTTGATATTGTATTAAATTAAATACAATATACATAGTTTGATGATGTAGAAACTATCAATATTAGCATTTACAAATGTATTTTAAATATGATTAATTAATTCCTTGATTTAACTTATTTTTCAAAATTTTAATAACTATAAACTATATTAAATCAAAACACTTTTAATTGTACCAAATAACAAATTTATTTTTTATTAGCAGTGAAATTTGAACTAATCCCAATATTGAATTAAAATTAATTTTAAAATATACTACGTTATTAAAAAAATAAAAATCTATTTTCTTAAACCTGTTAGACAAATTTCTATCATTACAAACTTTATATAATACAAAATAAATAAAGAAAATATATTAATAATCTTATATTTTAAACTTTTTCTCAAGCGTTAACTATTGACACGTATACTCACATTTTATAATATGAATTCGAGTGATTGCGAATGATCTGTAGAAAGTGTTCTCATAAATAGAAGTAAACTTTATTTTCTTCAACTCTTTAAATATTGAATCAATATTTTAAATATAGTTATTGTAAATCTGAATTATTAAAACAATATTTTATCTATTTCAATGCCTGGCTACCTGATTACTTGAATTATATTTAGGAAATTTTTCTTTTTTCAAAATAAATTCTATTATTATTATCTTACTTCCAATGCAATAGCTGCTTTAATAATAAATGATAATAATATAAATACTAATCCACATTATTCATATTTTACATTTACAAAAAATATTCAATTATAATTTTATTTAACTGAAACTTGAAAACAAAAAATGGAATAAAATATTTTGGAGAAATAATTCTTATCTAATAAATATAATCTGTTAATATAACATAAAATAAATTATTATTAATATAGTGATTATGCAAATTGCATTTTAATTTTTAATTAAGATATTTATTTACCAAATAATTTATAAAAATTTTGCCATCAACTCGACATTTATTTAAATTTTTTTTCTTGAATATCAGTAAAAAATCAAAAAAAATTTTTAATCCAGCTAAAAGAACAATAAGATTTTTCGATAACTAACCTAAAATAAAACCTATATATTTTTAGTAAAATTACTTTAAAAAATTATAAAACAAAAATAAAAGTAGGGAATTAAAGTAATATAATTATATTTTTTCAATATCATTGAATTCTTAGAATTACATTTTTGTATCTTGTTTTTACAATGTTAATCAAAAATAATTGAAATATATATTCGCTGTAATTTTCACAACTTAAAACAGATTCACCGATTCTTTTTTAGTATATTGAATTAAACTTTGTTGATCACTTTCTGATTAAATGTGTATATTATTACTGAATGTTCAATTAAATTCAATCAATATACGATACAATGATGTTACTATAAATTGAATCAGAATATTAGGTTATGTAAAAAAATAGGGTTTTAAATATCTCCCTGTTATGATAGTTTTGTTTCTAACTTATCCCTCTATATTTATTGTAGAATAGTTTGAAAAATTATACAAAGAAATTAAAAACAACGATTTATTTTTGATATTAAAATATTTCTAAAATTTAATCGATTTCAATTACAGAAAGAGAAAATCCATTATTATTTACAAGTAAATTGTTGTTATTTATTGCTGAAACAATTGTGGTGATTTTTATTTAACAGAAAAACTTGTTTTTTCAAGTAAATAAAATATTCCATTGGTTATTTTATTTATAATATTATTAAATCATTCAGAATATTTTTGTTAAAGATAAATATTATATAGATTTATTTAAAAAATTAGAAGATACTAATTCAAAGATAAAATAATAAATATATTTTATTTTATGTTTAGAATATATGAAATTTATTTTTTAATAAAATTAATATTTCAATTATTGTATTAGATTGTTCTATATAATTTTTATAATGTACTAATGTTTTTTAAAAATTATTTAATTTATAAAATTTTCTTTTTTGAGTATTTTTCTGATAACTTTTAATCGAGTCTAAGTATTTACAAATTGTATGTAGAGTAGGTTTTAGCAATATATTTATAAATTTTTATAATTATCTAAACAGTAAGCTATTATGAAATCACGCAAAGAAACAAATTTAAAATTAAAATTAACATTTTGATAGTATATATTAATAAGAGTTGTTTTCATTAATTATACTTTATAAAATGATAATATATAAATATTTATTTATTCGTTTTTTACAAAATAAACCTTTAAAAATTATTTTTTAAATATAAAAAATTAAAGAAATTAATTTTTTTTAATTTTATATTAGTTAAAATGAAAATTTGAATTCAATAAATAGTTTTTTAAAAGTGTGAATGTGTTCGTGCATTTATCACTTTATTTTTTCAATTTGAACTTGTATTTGAATTATTAATTTATTTATTATTATTATTTTTTATTTAATTAGATATATGCATAAGTTGATTTTGTATACATGAAAGCGCGGGAGAAAAGTAGAAAGAAAGATATATATACCTTTAACTATAGTATACAAGTGCGTGCAATAATGGAAAATCATATTTTATAGAGTTGATAAATAGAACATTTTTTCGGTAAATTATTATATTTACGTATTGTAATCTTTCTTATAACAATATATTTAATATTTATAAAAATGTAACATCAAAATGCAATAACGTAATAAAATTATCTTTTTTTATTATTTCTTATGTTTATCGTGATTTTTTTATCATAAAAAATTTGATAATTAAATCATTTTTAATCTGCAATATAATTAGTGTTTAGTTAAAAGATGCATAATGAAATGTGTTTTACAAATTGTAATTTAATCTTTGTTCTATGTTAACTATAATGATTAGATAATTTATTTTTAAAGGTTTCTTAAAAGGAAACAATGAAGAAAAATTATAAGAAGTTTGTTTTTTATAAATTCAATAATATTTCCTAGAAAAGTATGAATGTGTATAAACGTTGTAATAGTAATAATATTGTATTCATTTTTTATGAATAAATTCATACTTTATATAAATGCAACTTTGTAAAAAAATTAATACGAAACACAGTGATATCTGTCAAATTATATTAATATTTTTCATTACATTATTCATAATTATTATATCAAATTTTGGATAATATTTTATAAAACGCAGATTAATTTTATTTTTAAGCAATATTAATTTTCTTGTGTTTAATATATAAAGATTGATTTAAATAATGCTTCAATAAAATTCAACAAAAATTATATTGATTTAAAATTTAACCTTCAATTATCTATATGATCAGTTTTTATCTTGACAAGATTGTTTATAACACAAAAAGAATAAAACTGTATTTGTTTTATCAAACTTTGACTAACTCTTGTTACTTAATTAATATCTAGTAAAATACTTTAATAACTCTTTGCAAGTGTTTATTATCTTTTAAATTAATCATTAAATTGAAGTAAAAACAGTCTATTCAAATTTTAAACGAATAACTGCGGAATACATATGTTAAAGCAAAAAATGTCGTTTTAATAAAATTAACGATTTATAATTATTAAGTTAGATACACGTTTTTTTATAAGTTTAAATTAATTATAAAATATCAAGTAATTTAAAATCTTTATTTATAGATCGATAATTAAAATTTTTTTATTTATAAAACAGATTGATTTAAGATTCACTTTATATGTAGACAAATATCAAATTTTGAGAATTGTACATTATAAATTGTAAATTATACATGATCAAAATGTTAAAATTGTAGATTTTTGTAATAATTTTTGTCGTACTATGATTCGGTATAATTTTCTTTACATTAGTAATACATTGTTTGTTAACACCTACTTACATATAATCTGTATATGAATAAATTACTGCGTTATTGTCTCGAGATATCGGCAAAACTCCGCTTGAACACTTAGACTATCAAGTTACATATTCAATGCGCGACCAAAGGCAAAAAAGACGTAGCCTCGGACGATTAATTAAATTCCCGTATTATCTCTCGATATACGAGCTCATTATTCGCGGAAGCCGATGTTGTGTAATTAAAGATGACACCCCAGATACAAAACGCGCGATAGCAACGCAGTTTTCATAAACACGCCTATAAAACGGAAAATACCGTGAGACATCGTTTCGCTCGAGGCGCCTACAATTTATATGGATCATAAGCTCTCTCTTCAAATTATTTTTTTATTTTCGTTTTTTGGTTCTACACCTTCGAGAAAAGGGAAAGTTAGTACTCAAGGTCTATACTTATATTTTATTCTCGGGTGTTCTCGACTCCGCGAACGCAGAAGAACGAAACGATGCGTAGTCTTCGGATAGATAAATAGTCGAAGTTTGATTCATTTAAGATAATTCGGCGCTTATCCGTTGATCATAATCAAAATGGCAATATAATGAATCAATGCTCTAATTGTTTAGTAATTTCTTATTGATTAAATTTAACATGGAATGTTAAATTAATGACAAATTAGATCTGGGCCAATCGTTATATATTATTTTACTCGATTAAAAGATTTAATTATCTTTACATACGTTAAAAATTAAAATTTTATTAGATTAAAGTTTAATATGCTTTGAGGTCATTATGTATTATCGCTTTAAACCCTTTCTTTCCATCTATTCTCAATGATTAAAAAAAAATTATAAAAAATATCGAATTTTTCATCAATATATAAATTAATATAGGTAATTTAAAATTTTTAAGAAAAAGAAATTTCTGAAATCAAATTCAAGATTATTTAAAAAAAATATTCGAAAAAGGTTTGCTTACAATACTTTTACAAATGATTCAACAAAAGTATCAAATCCCGCATGCAAATATAAGGATATTTGTTATTATTACCAATCCTGTTACTGTTAATTACCACGTAAAATATCACGAACAGCTTCTCAATTAGTTTTTTCAGACAATACGTACAATCCGTACAATACATAAACCATAAACTTAAAATAAAACTGGTTTTAATCGTCGATCGAGATATTATTCCATCGTTTCATAATGAAGCAAAAGTAAAAAAATAATAGAAATAAAATCTTAATATTTACTCCTTAATCGTTTGGCAACGCTTGTTAATAAAAGGGGTCGATACAAAAGGCGATGACATTCTAATTGTATCATAAGCCAGCCATTGGCTAGATCGTGACTTCTTATCGAGGCTCGGTAGCTTCCGCGGAGTTCGAAGAGCACCCATATTATATTATTATAATAAGAACATATAAAAACCGAGAGGAACTTCTGTGTTCCACCGCACTGCTCCCCATTGTCTTCAATGTTTTTTCTTTCTCGTTTTGACGTTGTCGCTATTGTTGTTTATGACCGCAGGAAAAGCTGGGAGAGCAGCGTCCATTAGCAACAGGCCGAAAAGGAGAGAGGAAAAGCCGAGACGGTGCAGCCGACGAGCGCGACAGGCGACCCGCTAAAAATAAAGAGGGGGCGAAGCGAACGAGCTCTCCCCGAAGGGTATTAAGCGTGTCATGCCAAGCGCCGCCGACGACAGCGAGAGAGCCCGCAGCTTCTGCTTCGTGCAACGTCGTCGCCATCGGCGTGCTGCCTGAGGCAGGCGTACAGCCGACGATAGCCAGCGAGAACCGAGTCCGACATGGAGAGACTGTCGAGGCTGGTGTGCTACATCGGCTGGCCTAGGAAGAGCTCGAAGGTCCTCGAGGAGAAGGCGGCTCATTGCTGGCAATATGAGCTCGAGGATGACGAGCAAAGGCAACGGCTCTATCATTGCAGCGTCCTCGAGGCCACCCGAAGACTCATCAGCATCATCGAGAGTCTCTTGCTTTGGGAAAATACTTGCAATAGCATTTTTGTCACCCTGGCTTTCAACGTTCTCTTTTGGTGCGTTTACATTCTTTTCATCCATCCTCGAGTCTATCCAGTTTTTTCTATCTTTTTCATTGTTTCTTTTATCCTTACTTTAAGTTAAATCGTGCATGTGCTCTCGTGGTTCACTGATTAATACTGTGATAAATACTGCTAGTGTACTCATCGATGAAAAAAACATATCTTTTTTTATGTTGCGAAAGATTGATTTTGGCAATCATTTTATCCGTTGCATCTATTTTTTGTGAAAATAGTGAAGTGTTGATAAAAAATTAATGCCAAGACGAACGGGAATGCACTGAATAAAAGGTATACCAAGTTAATCTTTCTAATTATCCACTAATTTTTCATATTTTTATTTATCAAATATACACATATGTATGTGCATATAATAATTTGAATTAACTCGAAATATTTATACATTTTTAAAAATAAAATAAGTACAACTACGGTTAATAATAGAGCCGCAAACTTTAAAAATTGATCGCCTTATTTGATTGCATAAAGCTTCAAATAATTAATCTGTATGTTTTCTAATAATTTTGTTATATTTTTCATGGTAAATAATAGTTCTAAATAATAATAGAAGTTAAAGATACTAATTGTTTCTGATTCTAATGACTTTTTATAAAAGTCGTAAAGATAATAACGGTGTAAGAAAACATTAAAAAATTATAAAGATATTACCACGTGCTATAATATTTTAAAGTAAATAGTACATTTCTATAAAAAAAATTAAAAATTATAAATTAGGAATGATTGTTATTAATTGTCTCTCGTATATATATATATCGTTTATTTATCTATTAAATATTATTTTATATTTACTTTTTCTTTTAATTAAAATTATATTTTATTACTTTTTAATAAATTTATATTATTTCCTATCGTTTACAATTCTTAAATAAAAAATAATAGTATACATATAGATTTTTTCTTATAAATGTAAAGTTTCAAATTTGTTACAATGAAATGATGCATAAAAATATTATGTAAGACTGAGCTATAATACACCAAAAAGTATTTTTACGGTAATGTAGACATAATAAAAGTTAGTGATTAGTTTTTTGTTTTTCTTCTTTCTTATAAAAGGTAACGCTTAAATTTATTTTTTATAAATTTAATCACGTTATTTGAAAAGCATATTATAACCTTATTAACAATACTATTTATATCTTCTATAAAAATGAATTCTTTACTATAAAAAAATTTTGTTTACTCAAAATTGTTAAACACAATTGGATTTATCTTTTCAATATAACATAATAAATAGTATTAAATAAATAATGTACGTTTTTATAATATTGTTAATTTTTTTTAACTTTTAAGTGACGATAACAATCGTTTGTCAAATACTAAAGCTAATATTCTTTAAAAATTGTTAACTTACAAGAAAAATATAATTTTTATGAAGCAACATGTTAATTAATTTGATAACTAATTGTTTTGCTTAAGGATAAATATATCTGAAAAAATATACTATTTATAACTATGTATTATAGAATTAGAAAAACAATTTTTAAATTTGAATTTGAAATCAATTTTTAGAGTTTATAAATATAAAATACGGATTTTAACGATGTCGTAACAATATTGACAATAAAAAATAAATCGAAGAGGCTTAATTTTCAGCGTTATTCGCCCGAGTGCATAAATAATTTGCTCCCTTATAGATGAACAGTGCATAACTTGTAATTAAGCGTTTCCTCTTGAATCGTCTTATACATCGAAAATACCGCGTGATTTCGACACTGTTTATCCATCCGGTCAAGAGCGCACATACACATATACATGTGTAAAAAGTATCGCGAGCCAATGACAGAGTTCGTGCAAGTGCTTCCTCGTGATTGGTTAACATTTTTTTATTTATTTGTACTCTCTTTCACGCCCACATTTTCTGAGCAAGGTGAGAAGTCCGAGAGAGTGAAATGAAGCTTTTATCAAATGGAAAGGACACTTAGAAATTGTATTATTAATAAATTCAAATGATATTTTTGTTGTCTGTGCTTATCAAAAAACAACTCAAAGGTTTACTAATTTTATAAGTAATTTCAATTTCAAAAATAAAATCAGCGATTAATATTTCTAAAGCAAGTAATGTTTTTTCGATATAAATCTGTGAATATTTTTATTTTTATTTTAAAGAAGTATTTAAAAATTATTATTTTTTTAAAATATGTATTCTTTAAAATGAGTAATTTTTGTAATATTTCTTATTTAAAATTATATCTAACGCTTACATAAAAATATTAAGTCTATGAAATAAAACAAAATTCAAGGTAACACAGAAAGGGATGATATATTTTTGTTTCAAATTTAAGATTAATACTATTATTTACACTTATTAAGACTTTTGCTAACGCAAGAATATTTAATAAAAGAAAATTGTTTACAATTTTAAAGCAAGTATAATTTTTCATAATGTAAAAAGTATTTAGTGTGATTTTAACATTAATGATTAACATTTATTAAAGTTTTATAACTGTAAACGGTTAATCCTTTATAAATATTTTATTATTTGGTAAGCATCAAGTTTTATTTAATTTATTAAATGATTCTGTTGGTTATTTTCTTTTTCGAATAAAATATTTCTTATTGTAACTAAAACGATTATTTTTTTAAAAGAATATTTTTCTACATTACATATAAAATATTTAACCTAACTATGAATAATAGAATACTTTAATTTATAAATATTCTCATAATTTTTTCATTATAGTTTTTATAAAAAAAAATTTATTATCAAAATACGTAATTAATATATTTTATTTTAATAATGAGACTAAACCTTCAAATCTTAGTATAAAAGATTACTTTACATTTTAAAACCTGATTAGCTTACATATAACAAAGAAGAGATCAAACGAATAGTTTACTAAGAAAATTTTTAATAATTGATCGTTGATAAAGCAATACGTGAAAAGAAGCTATCGATCCTTTGGTATATGTATACAATTGTACAATTCAATGTACACAATGAGTTTAACAAAAGTGATCGATAAACATGTCTATTGGATCTAATATACCTAATATCTTTAGAAGAAAAAGAATACGTCTGAATTTTATTTTCATGGTATATAATTAAAAAGAATTATTTTTTAATAAAATTAAAAATGTAATCGATCTAGTTTTTAATTTTTATATTACAAAAATAATTTAATCTAATTAAGCAGGAATTTTTTATGACAAGAGAAATTAATCGTTTTAAACATAAATAAGATAGCAATTAAAAAAATCAATTTATTAATTGCTTGGAATGTCAAATTTTTATTTTTATTAAAATCGATGAATGTTAAAAAATGAAGTACACTTATTTACTTATTTCAACGTACGTTAATGTATGAGTTGCACTTCGAAGTAAAAGTTGTTATTTAAGTTGTATTGGATAGAAATTAAAAAGTAAAATTAATGGTAAGATGACATTACTAAGTACTGTATCAACTATCTCATTGAATAGAGATATTTATTTAAAAATTTATAAAGTAATTTGTTATTATTTCGGACATGCAGGGGATTTGTTGTACTCGAAGTACGTGGCTTTGCAGCAGCCAGCAGTGCTGCTCTGGTTATAGTACTTTGTTATAGTACACTGGAGACCCAAAAAGAAGAACTACCTAATTTTCAAATGTAAGCTCTACTTTTTATATATTTAAATTGAATATATGCATCAAATTCGTTAAATATCTAAAATTAATAATATAATTTTGAGCATCTCTTTTTTCATACTTATATAGAGTAATTTTTAAGTTTTTATACATTATTATTAATGTATTATGATTATAAATATTTTATTTATACTCGATAAAAATAAACAATTCGTATATTTCATTTATTAAAATTACATTATTAGTATATTACGATCTTTACCTTTCATCGAATAAGTTATGTTTTTTCTTAAACGATACCTCTGATTGTAAATTAAAGATTAATCATATTATTGATATTTTGATAGTATTACAGTAATAATACAATTTAAATTTATTATTTGCAAAAAGGTTGAATGTTTTCATTAACAGTATAAATTATTAAATTCTATCTACAAAGTCTAAGAAAACTATTTAAATTATATCTTTTAAACAAGTCGCATAACTACTAAAATAAAACCTTCAATTTAATTATAATATTACATCGAATATTGCAATGAGGTTTTATCACTACACAAATCTCACTTTACAAGCTTTTTGTACTATTTATTTCAAAATATTTAAATAATCTTATATTAATATTTGTTGTATATGATTGCTATTTTTATTTGTAAAATAAGTGTTTTAGTGATATTAAGATGTAATGTTTCGGAAGAATACTAAATTTATAGTATTTAATAAGTAAAAAATATAATCATATTTGAATTTATTGATATCTATTATACATTGATTCATTTATCATATAATTAATAAAAAATTAGGTGATAAATAAAATATATTATGTAGATCAATTCGGTGTATAAAATCAACATAAACAAATTTTTTTCTAATAGACATTTAATAAATGAAAATAATTCTATTTTCTAAAATTTATAATGTTTGACTGTACAAAATTTTGCATTTTTGAAAAAAATAAGAGAAAAAATTTGTCTGATAATTTATATAATAAAAAATTTTATATATTTATATATATATATATTTGAAATTTTTAAAAATTCTAATTAAAAAGTATTTGTTATATTTTTTCCAGTTGGCAGACAAAAACAGAACAAATAGAAAAATTAGTGAAAAAAGTAAAAACAACGTTTGAGAAACTGATCCATATGCAACAAGAACAGCCAAGAGCAGTATGTATTGTTATTTTAGATCGATTAGCGTACAATTTACTAAAAATAAGCTAATAACCGAACGTATTTACAGTTCTGTACTGTCATGTGTACTATTTCATTGGGTCTCTGGTTTATTGGACGTAATTTGGATAGCGTTTTACTTACTTATACGTTATGTATGAGTATTTTAATTGGACCTGCGTTCCTTTTACGATTATCATGTAAAGAATTATCATATAAAGGTATTTATTTTAAACTATAATTATAGAAATATTAAACCAAGTTTTTTCGAATAATATTTCTCATTTATTCAATATATACAAGAATAAGAAAAATTATTAATCATCAAATTTGAATTTATTTTTTTTAAGAATGGGATAGTGAAATAGAAGAATTCTTACCAGCAGTAACAGAAGATAATCTTCAAGTATTGAAACGAGCAGGTGAAACTGGTGATCGTTCTCCAACACCACCAAATCCATATATGAACTCTTCGCACGGTATATTGTACTTTTAATTATATATTTTTACGATAATTAAAAAATTTTTTTTTATATATGTCTTTATTAATAAATTCTAAGGCAAATACAATTTTTCAAAATATATGTTTGCTTTAAGAAAAAATAATTTTTAATTAAATTTATTTGAAAAGAGCCAAATAAAAAATGCAGTAATAAAGTTAAAAGACCGTAACATTTTTTTAAAATAATGTATCTAATTTAAATTTTTTTATCATACTTTATATTAGAAAGTATTTTAAAAAATTTAATTAATTTAAGAATAATTATAAATTAATTTCGATGTTCTTAAAAATGAGTTATCGTGTATTTCCTACGAAAATAATTTTTAAAATTATTAATTATTACATTATGCTTATATATGTACATATAATTTATATTAATATTCTTTATATCGATAGTTTTTTTTAATGCGTGAACAAAGATAATGAAACGTTTATTTAATTTTTAATAAAATTGTAAAATTAATAGATAGTATTTATCATAATTTTATAAAAATGTAACTTATAGTGTACATATAAATATTTCTTATAATATATTACTTATTTTATCTGTAATTAATTTTTAAAAAATTTGTATACATTTAAATAGTTATGTAAGTTATATCAGTTATTTCAAATTTCAATCTATACATTTGTACAAAGTAAAGTTTATTAATTTTACAATGATATATACATAAATACGTGTATTACAATAAAATATTCAAATTTTACAAATAATTCTATTTCAAAGAATTTGTATAAAATAATTTATAACATCTATATTTTATGCTCAGTTTAATAATTGTGCAAAAGTTAATCTTTTATTTTTTTTATCTTATTTTGCCGAAACTCAATGAACGACTAAAACAAATTTTTACTAAATTTTTTATTTACAGAACATGATTTATAAAAATCTAAAAATGTATATTAAATAAACAATTTTTATTTACATAATAATAAAACTTAATTTAATTCTATAAAAAATTAATTTCTGACTATAAGTCGAATTAGTTATTCTTTTATGAAAAGTATAAAGTGTAAAGTAATGGTCCTAACAGGAATAAAAAATATTAATATTTAAAATTTTTATCGTTAGATCATTTCAATGATGATGACCTGTTTGGTCTCAGAATGCCATCGCACGAAGACGGTAGTATCGATGGCCTCGAACTTTCAGAACTTGAGCTTAGTACTAGTGAGACCGATATTGACGGAATACGATTTCAGACTGGGTACTTTGAACGTGGTTCATCATCTTCCGACGATGACGAGGATCTCGGTCTAGAATCGAGAAAACTTGACGATGATGATGATGAAAGCTACGATAGCGAATTTGAGATTATTGATAGTCAAGAGGTAGCCGGTCTCAAGAGTATCTGAATAAAATTATTATGATTATTTTTAACAAAATAATCCAAAACAAAAATGTATAAGAGAATTATATTTCTTAAGCAGATGATGCGATGACATTGAAAGAAAACGGGTTGACCGTTACTTTATTTTTTTGTCTCAAAACCTTGTATGGCTGCGCGAGTGTATAACTTTAAAAGGAAAAAACTTTATTTAAGGCAAAAACGTTGTTTGTCAAGTCAATCACTCTGTGTATAATGTACCTGGCTTTCTTCGCCATATAGGTGTTTTTGTTTTTGTAATGAAATTTTGTAACGTATTTATATATACGTTACGTATCAATTTTCGTGGTTTATCTCAATAAGCACCAATATTGATTCAATGATGTATACCTTATCCTTATTAACTGTATACTTTGATTTATATGTATATTTACAAAATATTCGGTTCACATTTTCGACAATTCATTTTACATGTAAAAATTAAATTTTATTTTTTACTCATATTTGATTATTTACCTCTCTTCCATTTTCTGATTTTATTTCATACTTAACCTTTCTACACATACTCGTGTGATAGCGAGTAATAAATAAATATTGCTTACTTCTACAGCAAGTCTGTAGTATTGGATGCGGATAGATAAAATTTATTTATTTATGTATAAATAAATATACATAACTATTTAATAATATAAGTAGCATAATCATATTTAATATTTTTAAGATTTAAAAAGAAGTATGTACAGTTTTCTCGAATAATCGAATACAAAACAAGGAAAAGTTAAACCTATTTCTGTAACAAGAGCGTTTGTGTATCAAAAAAATACAGACAAACAATCTCGAGATCAGTTTGAATAAAGACATCGATTTCAAAAGGCCTTAGTTATCACTGTTTTCTTAAAATTAATTTTCAATATTAGTTTTTATGAATAGCCATCTTTTCCATATCATTTGAAGTCTTTAATTCGTCCAAATTATTCATATGTTTTGTAGAAACAGGTTGAGCATTTTTACGTTCAGGTAAAACTTCTAAAAATGCTTGTTGCCAAGTCTTACCTTCGGTAACTCTGAGAATAATTTCAAATACTAAAAACAAAAAATTTTCTTTTATTTATTAGATGTATTAATATTAAGATTAATTGTAAAAGTACTTATCTAAGAAATATTGTTTTAAAAATAAAAAAGTTTAGAACAACAAATTATTCCATATCTACTTATAGATAAATACTAATTTGAATTCTAAAATTATTTTTATAAGTTAGTATTATTCATACAATTAATTTAAAAGATAATTAATAACAATAATGGTTTCTATTAAAAATTAAAATTTATAATAAAATTTAAGTTACTGTGGATATTACCATTATGTACAAAATTTATAAGTGAAATATAAAATAAATAATTTTGAGTTACCATGATCAATAGTTAATACTTTTCTTGCTTTCATCTGCAGGAATTTGTCCAAAGGTAATCTTCCATGTTTAATATTATTAGCTATAGCTAATCTATGACATAGGCCCTTTAAAAATTAATTTAATTTTAAAAAAATTATAATGATAAGTTTAAAAACTAATATTTATAAATATATTGTACTTTTTGGCAATTATGATCAACTAATCCACCAATTACATAAACATAATCATTATTTAATTCTTCAATAATATTTTCAGATTCACTTGTCAGATACATAAGTTTATCTTTTGAAAAAATATCTGAGTAGCTTTCAGAATAAAATTTTACCTAATAAAAATTTTTAATGATAAGTACTTATCAAACCTTTTAATTTAATACGTAATTCAAGAAATAGCTAAATTTTAATACATACATCCCAGTGTTCATAGCCATTATGTTTACCCATTTCATCTAAAGATTTACCTTTAAAACTAGTCAATGAAAATTGCAATGGTGCAATAGCTCGCCTGTTTAAGGTATAACACCTTAAAATTTGCTTAATTAATTTAGCAATATCCTTATTAATCATAAGTTCATCAAATGATAAATCAATTGTTACATTAAGTTTACACGTACTATCAGCCATAGTACAGCTTTTTAAAAATTTTCTAGATGGGCCGAGATCAAGATTATTAGCTCTAGCAAATGCTCGTTTCTCTTTTGCTTTGGCTCTTTCACGTAACCTATAAAAACATTATATATTGCGAAAGAATTATTTTAGTGAATATTTATATTTATAATACCTTTTCTCAGGTTTTAATTTCAACCATTTTTCTCGTTTTTTTATTTTTTTTAATTGACGTTTACTCAGTATATTATCCACAGACAATTTTTTAATTTTTTCAGAATTTAAAGTAAATTCGTCCGTTTCTTCCGTATATTTCACATTACAGTTAGTATTTTTGTTATTACTATCCATTTTAAATAAAAGTAGTATTTACAAATTATAAAACATTATTTACTTAAAAATAAGATTTCCTTATATATTATAATAATAACCTAACTATAATACTTAACACGTTTGCGTACGTACACATTTTTTTGCGCATGTGCAAAAACAATTTAAATTTCTTAGTTTAAATAAAAATTATTACAAAAAGGTATTATTTAAAAAAATTCAAATACTTTAATATATTGATTTCAAAATTATTAAAAAAAATAGTTTTTATAAAAACTTTATTTTTAAAATATACAAAATTAAAGAAAAAATAATATTAAATATATACATAAAATTAATTAACTTAAACATTAGTTATTACTGATTTAATAGGTAATCCATGATTGTTTAAAAGATGTGATTCACAATCACTTAGTTCCTTTGATCCATTACCCAAGCGTGTATGAATCATATACTTTAATTTTCCTGATACTTTATTTGTAAAATTTATTTGTCTTAAAAGTTCCTAAAATAAATATTTACTTATTTATTATTAAAAAAATTAATCATATATTTTTAAATATATGTACCTGTGTAGGTTCAATAGTTTCAATAGGAATTCCTTTTCGATATTCAATATTGATATCTTCTGCAGGTGGGAAACAATTATCAAGAATACTTACAAATTCTGGAACATCGTTTTCTAGTAAGAATAATGTTGCATTTGGTCCAGCATCAAACGTGTAAGCTACCTAAATATAATTTTATAAATTCCAATTCTTTTAACACATATAGCAGATAAATGAAATATTAAAAAATCTAATTAAAATTTATAATACAGTTTTCAAAAATAATTCTTTTTTAATTTAACTTACTTTTGTTCTATTACTAGCAGCATTATATGAATGAATAAGATCAACGATAAGATGAGAAGTGTCATTCATGTAAATACAGGGAGGATAAGTTTCCAAACAAATTGCATGCATTTGATTAGAATCTTTTATTGTAAGCTCTGCAAAAGACTCAAAATTTTTATCCATTATAGCTTGTTGCATTGCACTAAGCCTTGTAGGCAAAATTTTCTCAGCTCTATACTTTATAAGATCTGATGTCATAATAGTTCTTTTCATTCCCAATGAACTAGATACTTTTTTCTTGGAATCGTTTACAATTAATATTAAAATTCTCATTTCAGGCCAATGCGAAGAAGGCACAATTGATTTAGCAACACTATCGCTTCCTTTTGAATCAGAACCCATATACCATCGGACAAATCCTCCATATATACTTCGACAAGCAGATCCAGAACCTATTCTTGCTATTCCACTTATATCTCCCTATTAAACATGTAAGACATCAAGTACAATATTTGGTCATTTATTATATAATATATAAAGTTTCATAATAATTATAATTTACTTCTACTCTGTAAAGTTTTGCGATTGCTGTAACAAGACAAGCGTATCCTGCAGCACTAGATGCTAAGCCAGCTGCAGTAGGAAAATTATTTTCTGAACATATATGAAGTTTCCAATTTTGCATTTCTTTTGAAAGTTGAACTCTTTTCTTTACTAAATATATAAATATTAAAAAAGTAAAAATAATTTAAATTTACTTTGTGCTCTTATTAATATATTATTCTGTTTTTATAATAAATAAATATAAAATTACATACTTTCCTGTAAACAATTTTTTAACCTTGGGTTATCCATTGATTGTTCACTAAAATTTATAATGGCTTTTTAGTACTTCTATAATCCAATACTAAATATTTTAAAAATAAAATAGTAAAATATTGATAAAATTCACCTGCCATTTAACCACATTTTATTGTTTTTAAAATCTGGACTTGCCATAATTGTTGTTTTAGCACAAAGCTTAAAAGTTAAATTTTTATTTAAATTATATTGCACAAAATAATAGTATAAAATTAAAAAATCAATAAAATAACAACTAACATGTTCCATATCCAACGTAGCACTAATTGAGTCATTGATTGGAAGAATTAAGTTTTCGTCCCTTTTTCCCCCTATAAAAATTATTATAATAAATAATTAACGAATAAAGTAATTTTAAGTTTAAAAATGTTTTATAGAACTAAATATATAAAGAAAGATTAAATTAAAATATTTATTTCTAAAAATATTGTATTAAAAATATAAATTATTGTATTCAAATATTGATTATAATCACAATAGCTGATTTAAATATGGATAATCTTTTCTATGCAAATATATATTTATCATATCTTTTAAGTTAAAAAAATATTTTTAACATTACAATGTGATTAATTTACATAGTATTTATTATAATACTTTAATATAAAAAATTTTAATTCTAATGATTGAACTTTAATTAAATTTATATAAAATATTTGTAAAGATCATAAATTTAATCAATTGATTGTTACGTAAATAAAAAATATTTACAATATTTACAAAAAAGAAAGTTAAATAAAAAATTTCGAAAGTTATTAGACAATTAACATATTTATACGTCGCATAACTGTAAATTTTGCATTCCAAAAATTCCAGTATTTGCACCTCCGCAACATTTTGATTAAAAAAATATTATAAAACACTTTTTTAATTTTCAAATATAATTATTAATTATATTGAAATACTTACAGTATTTTATAACAGCAATATTTACTGGTGCAATACAAGTAGTTATACTCATTTTTAAATTTTTTGATATATGATATATATTGTCTGGATATGCGGCAGAATTATGAACTCACCTACAAATGATCTAACATACGTTACTACTACTTACCATTACCTACTGCTTATATATATATATATATATATATATATATATATCGATCGACAAAATCTCGAGTATGCGCAAAATATCTTATCTTCCTTGGTTAACAATTTTAAACGAATTTTGAAATGTATGACGAATGAAATGCCTACAGAACTACATAAATACTCTAAATAAAATTCATAAAGTTAGAACAATTTACAAGTTAAAATTTTGTATTAATAATTAATTTAATTTAAATTCAATAAGTAAGTTAGAATTTGTAAGCGCGTAATAATTTAAAATAAAGAACAAACGTATTATTATTATAAATAAGTAATTCAAAGTAAATTAATTGCATTAAGTAATATTTTAATTAGAAATTTCTTAATTAAAGATTCTTTTGTAATATTTATAAAAATGACCTTTATAAATTTTAAATTAAATACTTGATAATATTATATTATATTAATTATATTTATTAAATAGCTTATTCATAGTAGCATATTAAAACGTATGCATTTTCTTATTTGTCTGTGATAGTAACATATTAAGTATATTTGTGTTTGTTTTAATTATAATTACCTTATTTAAAAGTAATCGTTAAGGTGTTTTAAATGAAAACAAATATGATGAAACATTAATAATTAAGAAAAGTGAATGTAGGATTATTTAATACTGCCTTTTTGAAATGAATTTCTGTATTTTCAATTTGTAATAAAAAAATGAACGTTTCAACGATTTAATTTATATTAAAGATTATATTTAAAATAATAAGCAAACTATTAGATATAATTTTTTTTTATAAACTATAACAATAGTTTATATATGTATAAATATATGTCTTGTTAACATTATAACTTTCAATAATGCAATAAGGATTCATTTATTGATTTTATCAATACAGATAATATTTTTGTTTAGTATTTTATATTACACTAATTAATTTTTAATCGATTTAATTAACTACGCCTAAAATTTTTGTAATTTAAAAAAATTACAAAATAAATTTAACCATATTTGCGCACGCGGCCTGAGGGTTTTTCTTTCATTTCAAGTTAACCTAAATTTGAGAATACTTGTAACTACATATCTCTATAAACATATTACTTTATTGTTCATAAGTACTGTATAGATGTGAAATAATTTATTGTTAGCTTAGAAGAAATATGAAATTTGTCGATATAATAAACCCTTTTACATTAATTTGTCGATAAAATTAAATCGTGTTATAATTAATATTTATCTTGCATCGCTTAAATTAAATAATACCATAGCGATCGTCAAAATTATAAATAAGTAGATTGAAAAATAAATTTTAAACACAAAAATTGATAAAAATTTCAAAAGTAAAAAACAGCGTAAAAGGGTTAGTTAGTTAACTTCGCATTGCGTGTATTACGTTTGAAGTTGGCCAAATTTGCAAATTTTCTTGCGTCTATATGTAAGGCATTTATGTATATCTGTATATTTGAAAACCATAAATTGTTCTCTAGAGCTATATCGTCGGTTTTCACGAGAAGGATTTAACAAAACACATAGGCATACAAAAATACAAACAATTAAGAATAATCGATACTGCCGTGATTGAGGTATCGAGCTAACTGAAAATTGCGAAATCGATCGACAAGAAACAATAGAAACAAGGCGTAAAGAAAGAGAATCATAGTTTGGCAGAAAATGCGAGCGCGCGGCTGCATAGCCAGCTACGCGCTTTGTTTCCTGGTAATTCAAGTAAAGTTGTCCAATTCCCGCACCTCTTGGCGTCTCAACGCAGATAGAGTAGTCAAGATTAGTTCAACAGCTACGAACGGAAATTCAGCCTCAGGCCTTACATACGAAGACGACTTGATTCTTGACATCTTAACGGGTAGTAAGAGTTTGGGCAATGGTCAAGGATGGAGCAGATCAGCTACATCGTCTTCCACGTCTGCAGAAAAGCTTCAAGTCTACTGTAACGAATGCAAGAATTATGTAGCTGGAACTCAGGACCGGTGAGCAGTATACGACGATTATATTTTCTATTGTGTCTTGGTCATACAAGTTCGATGAAATTAGTATTTGTTACTTTGGAATAGCTATTAAAGCAATGATTTTTTAGAATTCAAGAGTATTTCGAGTATTTCTATGTGAAAATTATCGAAAAATATGTAAATTTAATCTTTCTCGATTTGGAAACAATAAGAGAAAATTTTAATTTATAATTTAAAGTCGTATGCTCTTCATTTATGTAGAATCAATTGAAATTTTATCAATAAAAAATTTCAGTTTTATTGATTTCTTTCCTATTGATTTTTTAATATTTATTCAAATTTCTTTGTATAATATTCTTCAAAAACTATAATTAATATTAAAGAAAATCATATGCTGTTAAATTTTGAATAAATTATTTTTTTATAAATTTTTTAGTTTTTATATTATATATAAAATATTTTATTTATAATTTTATAACAAATAAAATTAAAAGAATTGATTAATATCTTAGTAAATGAATGAAGTAGAAATAGTATGATTTAAAATTAACAAAAATGTATAATAATAAGTAGAAATTATTTACTCTAAAATAATAAAAGATCTTTCTATAAATCAGTTAATAAGTTAAGCATGCTTTTGTTTTTAATGCATGCATAAACTTTGTCACAAATCAGAAAAAGAAAATAAACAATAGTAAATTCACTTATATTTTTAAATTTTATATTTAATCCTTAATATTGTAAAAATGCTATGGGTATTCTGTATCAAATTTATTAATTAATTTAAAATTAATAACTTTAAATTAACTGATATAACATTACTTTTCTAAAATATTGTTCAAACGATAATTAATTATAAAATATTTCTTTAAAAGAATTACTGAATATTTTTTCTCATTTTTGTGAAATAAGTAATTTAATTAATTTAACATCTTATAAAGTTCTGTTATTGTAGGTAATGCATGAATCTATTTCTTTTTAAAAATATATATTTAAAGTTCAATGAGATTTAATATATTTCTATATAGAATCTTACATAATTAATCTATACTTTTATATTATTACTTTATTAATATAAGTTCTGGTTATAAATTTCAATTATAATACTAAATTATTTTTTAAGAGTATTCCATAATATTAATTGATTGGTAAAAGCTTATTTGTAAAAATTAAATTTCAACATAAATTAACCAATAAAATATATATAAATATAAATTTTTATAGATGTATTAATAATATATAACAAAGTTTTACAAATTATTTATCATAATTAATTTTTTTATTGCTTACAATTCCAGATGAAACTTAAATGTTTAATATTTATAATACATATTTTACTTAAAAATTAAAAAAAATGATATTGTTTTTTTATATTAACTATTTTAACCTATAAAATATTTTATTTAAATTAATGTAAAAGATGTAATTGACTCATTAAAAGTAAAACATTGTTATAATTAGTTTACTTTTATTTTTAAATATGTTACATTAATTTTAATTCAAGTCTATTGATTTTAATTTTTTGAGAATATTAATTGATATATTAAAGCTTATAAAAGTATATATACTTTATATTTTTAAATATTTATTAGTTTTAAATTTTTCAATTGTAATAATTATAAGAGTAGGTCTTAAGTTTGCTTTATCAAATTAATAAAAATAACTAAAAAACTTTTGTTAAATTAATTTAATTAATATAAATTAAATAATATTTTTATTAAGTAATTTAGAATTTTTTTTAATGTTTATAATTTTATATCCGTATGAGTTAATATTGAAGGTATTATGAAGTTTTTTAATTAAATATTTAGTAAAATATGTATATATTAGATGGTTTTGTTAAATAAAAATTAAAAAAAATTAAAAAGTAGCATTCAAATTATAAAAAAGTTAATCTTAATATACAGAACTATGATGCATCACAAAGAACTTAAGCATGAAAATATCTCGCATGTTGGCAAAATTATTATTTACTCTAGTAATTTTACCCCTTTTCAAAAGCTACCACTTCGTTATAAATTTTTATTTTCTTAATCGTTATACTATTGCTCATTTAAAAGTAGCATATACCGTTTTGTTTTTGCCCGTAGTTAGTGTTTTGTGTGTGGCCTGGCATTCTTTCCAGCGTGTAATCAAGCAAGCACTCCCACTCTTAAAAAATAAAAAAAAACAAAAAAAAAACAAAATGGGTCTTATATACGCTTGGCAGACGTTTCTCCTCGTACACATTGAAGGATGCCACAGCAAATGTCACCGAACAAGGTTTTGGTATTGGTACGTCTGCTGTAACCGGCTCCTCTGGTTCTAACGCAATGTCCAGCAATCAACAGCAGCAACAGTTAACTTGTGGATCCACGGGTCAGTCGTGCGATGACATTGTCTTAGACTGTGGAAAACCGGTGAACTTCACGTACTATGATCATCTTCTCGGTGTCGCCAATAGAAACAACCATCCATTGGTACCCGAGCCAAGTGTCGTTTTAATGTTTAAAAAGAGCGAAGAGAAAGTAACTGATTTCGATATCGATTTACTGGAGCGACGATTAAAAAGAGCTAAAAGGGAGGTAAGTCGTGTATAAATCCAATGGAAGAATATAAAATTCACTCGAAGAATATCTCCAAAAATATTTTTATCCGAAAACGAAATATTAAATAAAACTGAAATCTAAAACAATGAATGAACAGAAATTTATAAATCAAACAACTATAACAATAATTTTTTTTATTTAAGAAATTCGTTTTAAACACCAAATATAATTATATTTTATTGTAAGATTTCGACCAATTAATTAATTTTTAATACTAGTCTTTTTAGTCGAAAAATAATATAAATGTTGGAATATATAATATAATTTTTAACTAATAATATATTACACAAGTGTTATTGTACGATCGCAATTTTCTAAAACATTAAATTTTTAAGATAAAATTCATAAAGCATATATTTTAGAGTGCACCTAAAACAAATCTAAAAAAAAGTTTTTAATGAATCAATTTGAATCACAGCCATCTCTTCGTATTAATTAAAGTAAGTTGTATATAATCTTTGTATAAATATAAATATATTCTCAACATTGTCGAATCAATCAAAATTATGACTTAATTAATATTCTTTTTTGAAAATTCATGTTTGTATATTTTAAACAAACACTTAGTTTAAGTTAATCTTTTGGCATACGCTTAATTTTCAGAAACCAAAGTCTGTACAGCTTTACAACCAGATTGGCAACTTCTGGCGTATCAAGGGCAATGCTCAAAGGTCAATCGAATGCTTTCGTCGAGCATTAGCTGTTTCGCCCCACAATGCCGAAGTGCTATTGAATCTTGCACGAGTTTTACTTGTCCTCGAGTATCTGGACGAAGCATCGTACCTTGCGAGGCGGTCACTCGAACTCCAGCCGCCTGATCGTAATGCTTGGGAGCAATATCTCACACTTGGACAAATATTTAAAGTGAGCCATGAACACCCCTTCTTAATTTTGCTTCATGAAACTGATTTTATAAATGGCTCTTCACTATTTGTATTACCTATTAGAATAGTGTTTGTATTATATAGAACACTATTTTATAACGGTAAAAAAAATTGAATTTATAAGTAGAGGTTGATTGAAAATAAAAGGTTAACACCAGAGTTAAGGTTTTAAATCCCATAATAATATTTCTTGATAATAAATACAGATACAGATTATACTTATAAACTTATAAAGCTTTTCATATAAAGTTATTCAATTTTGTATAGGAAATAAGTGACCCTAGACTTTAAATTTTTATCATAATTGAATATATAAAAATTAATATATATATTCAATTTATTGCAGTTTTACATTATTGAAGAAAATTGTCTAAATATAATTAAACTCTAAACATAACAGATTTATTTATCTTTACCACTATTTGTTATTAATTAACTTTATGCAATTAAATTATTGATACACCTTATTTTTGTCATTTTTGCATATGAAATATGTTATTATTTTATTTAATATTTAATATTTTTCAAATATATTTATATATATTTTTTTCCAGGCATTTGGACATTTTCAAGAAGCTGCTGTTCATCTTCGACATGCGCTAGAATTGAAACCTGATCTTGTTGATGCAGCAAAAGCTTTGAAAGAGCTTGAATCACTTCCAATTGCCAGTATACACATGTACACACTTGTTATTATAGTATGCTTGGTAAATAATTTTTATATATAACAAATTAAAATCAAAACTTTATTAATGCATATTTATTGTTAAATAAAACTTTGATGAGTAGAAATAATAATAAAAAATTAAATTGTTATGAATTAATTGAAAATTCAGGAATAAAATTAAAAAATTGATTAAATAATTTTAAAAAGTAAAATAATTTACAAGTTTTTTTTAAAATATTTTTTAAAGTGTTATAATAAAAATATTCGTTTGATGGAGATAAAGCATATATTTTTTATTTATTTTACATTTGTTATAATATTTTGGTAGCTCAACGTTTACGAGTACATAAAATATAGTTCATCAAAGTTATTGAAATGATTTTAATAAAATCATTATCTACATATGTATATAATATAATTATTGTACAATCTTGAATTTTCTTCAAACTCTCAAATAATATGTTAATACACTGTAAATATATTACATCTAAAGGTAAATTTATGGTTATAAAATGTAGATGGTACATTTTCCATAAATTTTAAATTGCAATTTGTGAAGCAGTTTTTGTAATATAATATATATTATAAAAGATTTCGCCTCTCTTGATATGTTGCAATAATATGAAATTACATTAATTTAACAGTTTAATTTTTTAACGTTGAACATAAATGTTAAAATAAAGAATATATAATAATTATATTTAAAAAATAAAAAATTATAAAATTATATAACATTATTATTTTCTATAATATTCTATACTATTAATGATATTAGTTAAAAACTAAAACATTTTTATTGGGCCTTAACAGAATAACAATACTAGACATAAATGAGACATTTTACAAATGTCAAAACTATAGAGAAAAATCTTACATATTTGCAGGTTCTTGGAGTTCTTCTAGTCGTTTTAAGCAGCGTTGAATGTGAAGAGGATTCAACACTGGTATCGGAACAACCCCAGCGACCCGCACGTCACTTTAATCGTGCCATGGCAATGCGCAGTTTGCGTCTCAATGTTCCGCGTGGAAAACGCTGTTAATTATCCATTGTGATAGAACAAATCTCAAAAGCTAAATGTAATTTCATTTCCTACGACAGTAACATATGAAAATTATTTTTCGCGTTGCGAATTATATTGACAAGTTTATGAACGAAAGAAAATATAATATTAGCAGCTCATATCATACATGTGTTTCATTTTCTTTTTTGTACTTATGTTAACATTTTAAGATCCTGTCATCGGCGGTCGTTAATTTTCGGTCGATTTTCGAATTATACAATTATACGATTAATACAAATATTTAAATTGATTTTAAGAATGAACAAATATTAAGAATTCAATGTTAAAGTATAAATACGTATAATTTTATGTGAACAAATTGACTAAAGTATTAAATAATTTAAATTATTTAATTTAACTACAAAATTTAAAATGTCAATAACTTAAAATAATTCATGTAAATTTAGAATAAGCATTGAAAATTATTTATAAAACAAGCTGAATATCTCAAATTTTGTTAAATAAAATAATTAATGATTATTTCAAATATTGTACCTCTAAAAATATTGATAGATTTATCCTTTATTGAATCCAAATATATTTTAATAAGAAGGTTAAAATTAAATGCACTACAGTAAGTTTATTTTAGAACTATTCTATATTTGAAGAAAATATGTATTGAGGGTATTCATAATATCTGCACATTGGAATTTTCTTAATCTATTAATTCTAGTTACAACAGTGATAATCAGCGCAACAACATTTTTTGCTTCAACACGCTGATACAATATGTTACACTGGATAGTGATCACGGCATAAATTACTTTTTTAAGCCAGTACACAATATTATCACTTTTTAATAAAGACAATTAGATTCCATTCATTTTTTCTTTAGATCATTTTCAACAATCTCAATGCACGCTATATTTTAATTTTTCACATAGGCCTATGATTTTCTAATAGATATTTTCACTCTCAAGATACAACAATATGTACAAAGTTGAAGATCTGGCATCGATTGAGGCCATGTACTTGGACTTAAAATTAAAAATGAAAAAAAGTTATACAAAAAATTGTGAGTTAATACTGCAATTAAAAATGTAGTATGAAAAGGAAAACTGGAAACACTATTGAAGGAAATAATTTGTTTTAAATGCGAACCATGATATTTTAAACATATTTAAAAATGATGTATGTTTAAGCTAAGATATCAACAATCTCAAGAACGCACATCCATTTGTCCCCAACTTTTCAATATCACCATCCCTAATTGTACATGTATAGAAGCAGATATATGCACTTTTATGTGTATAATATTACTATTCCATACACATATATGTGTGTACATATATACATAAATAAACAAAAATATATATATTTATACACACATATATAGAAACATGCACATAAAATATACATAGATAAATGAAAAACCTAAACTGCAGTTAAGCATAGCTCCATCAAATCAGTTTTTAGAATTGTACCCAACTAGAATTCGTCGAAGATGCAGGAGTTGTATTTGATGCAGCTGTACTTTGCTGTTGCGAGGCACTGGCAAATTCACCCCACTCAGGTCCTGTTCCAGAATGATTTAGTGAGTTCTGTGCAGGTTTATGTGCTGGAGAGGTAGAAGATACTTTTGCAGGTGGTGGAGCTATTTTAACACCACCTGGTGGAGGAGGAAGCCCAATGCCTGTACTCTGTCGTTTTGATTTAGATGAAACCTCGCTCCCATCCTTTTTCTAATATTTAATTTATAAAATAATAATTAAAATTTTATTTAGCAAAAATTTAATTCAAAATGATATAAATATTATTATAGGGAATTGAAAATAACATAAGAGTAATTAATATAATCTCAAACTTTAGTTATTATCATTTAATAAAATATATTTCATTTAATAGAAATATTTATAAGCGTATAAATTATTAAATTTAATAAAATAATTATCTGAGATAAAGTAAATATATTAATATTAAAATTAAAACTGAAAATGATTTCCTTTTTATATTAAAAAATATATTATTATATTTGTTTGTTTAATTTCATTTTTTTAAGTAATTATTTTGAAAACATTTGTAATTTACTCTGTATATAATGATTGATAAAATGATAGTATTTTAAGTATAGTATTTCAAATTTTGATATATTATTCATTTGATTTAATACAACATTGATAAACACAATAAACTTACAGTTATCTTCATATTGATTTTGATGGTCTCGCCTTCTTTAAACCTAAGATCCAATTCTTGCTTAGGCATCTCTTTCTCCTTTTCGATTCTATCTCGGGTTTTCAGCCACTTAAACTGATCCTGGAGGGCTACATTTAGATCAAAACTATCAGACCTATCCATAAAGCCAATGCCAATAAAGGCTGTTTCCCCATTTTCAGATTGGATTCTTAATACAAAGTAACGAGAGGAATCAACCACTGGTTCCACAGCAATTCCAGGATATGTTTCAATTGGACATTTTGCAAACAGCTGACCTGTCATCTTATCTTCTAACTTTATAGAAACAGCATCACCTTGCGTTACCAATCTCATACGTCCAACCCAAGAAGGATCTCCAACATTCCAGTCCGCGGCTCTGTAAAGTTTGCAAGTCGTTGAATTTCTTGGATGTTAATTTTTTTTAATAAAAATCATTAACATTAAAATAAATAAAAATATAAACATTTTAATATCAAAGTTCAGAGTTAAATTTAATTCTCTCGCAAAGCTATGGTTGTCGAAGCAAAATAAAAACGCAATTTAATAAGAAACAATATAAAAAAATAGAATATAAAACGAATAAACAAGAAACTGATAAAAGAAGTACGTGCTAAAGGAGAAAGCTGTGTTTCTACGCTTACCGATAACCCCTGTTGGTCGACCTTGGTGGTATATTATATACCATTACCTCGGATTTGACCAAAAGTACGCTTTCATATGGTTCAGTTAATAGATCCATTGTCACCGTATGCTACCTTCGGATAAGTGTATTTCCAAGAATGAATTGTCAAGGCTCAATACTGTTTCTTGACACGAGTACGTTTTGACAAGTCGCTCGCTCTCATACTATTCACCAACCCGTTCGTCGTAACTTTCTCTCCTCGCTCTTTCCTTTCCTCTCGTGTTCACACTCCCTCTTTCTCTTTTTCGCACTCGCTCAGTGATTCGATATAGGTGTTCGCATAAGTATGTGTATGTATCTCCGGTACGATTTGATAAGAATTATCTCTCGTCTCTGTCACGCCTCTCCGAGTTGCCTCTGTACATACAGACACCGTCACGAAATATAAGTTTACGTAGTAGTTTAAACTGAACTTTTTATTTACATTTTTTCTCCTTTAAAATTAAATTTATTTTTATTTACGTTGTATTCAACATATTTTCACAAAGCAGTATCACTCAGGATATAATCATTTTTTATCAAATTTTTAAACCTTTTCTTGCTAATGCATTTTATTTGTCAATAAAAAATTATCGACATTCTTTGTTTTTATAGCTATATCGTACCATAATTTGTACACGTTTATGTATCCATATTTAAATTCTTCATTGTATAGTTTTTTTATGTTTTACCAAGCAATATTATATAAAATAACGTTTTACTTTTAAATATTTAAAAAATTTACATAATTTACTTCGGAATCTATTTTTTATCGATATCTTTTTTTTTAGAAAATAAACGCAATTAAAATATTGCATTGTTTAGTAATTTTCTTTTTACAGTATTGTAAGTCTGTTACAAAAAATAAAATAATAATATTATTTTCTTAACTGTTTCTATATGAAACAAAAATTAATATGACCATATCTATCAATAATTTTTAAACACATCGTTTAAAATTTTAATTCTATGTAGATGCAGAAGTTTTATAATTGATAATTAGCATTTTAATTATCGATCACTGGTACTTGTTATTGATAACTACGGCGTAAGCTCTATTTACGACGCACATTATGTATATGTCATAAATATATCAATCGATTATAACGTCGTTATCCTTGCTCTTGATGTTCAAAATATACCGTATTGGGTAAAGTCAGCAGTTGCTTCCCATTTTCAAAGATTTACAGATTTGAAACCAACCGTGAACATCCATTTTATAAATAATAATTTATAAAGTTCCGTTGAAAAAAAAAGTTATTTAAAGCAAATGCATTTTCTGAATTTACTCGTGTTAATTTGTTTCGTAGGAGAAAAATTAAGATACATGAAAACGTATTCGATGTACGATATTAGTCTGCTTTCTAGATCTTGAAATTTTCTCATTTTCCTTTCCATCCTAGTTGAATAATTTTTGTCCGTATCTTTAGAATTAGTCGATCTCATTGTATTTTTTTTTATTCAATTGAATATCGAATACGACGATTCAAGGAGCGAACGAAATCATATAATTGGAATTCATCGTTTCACATTAATTTCTTATAATTCATAAGATTTATATTTATTATAATATTATAAAGTTACGATTTATCTTTTGATTTTATATTAAATGAATTTAAAATAATTTTAAATTGTACACCAATTTCTGAGATGAATGGTAACGCCAGTAGCGTTATAAAAATTTAGCGGGAAGTTTGATCTTGCTAAAGTTAATATGGTATATTTAAAAATGGCGAGTGTGACAAATGTAGGTACTACATTATTATTGTGTCAAACAGGCTAAAAATATTGTATTGGAGGGTTTGAACAGATGTGATTGGTTAAGATAATATAGTGAAGTTCTATGAAACTAAGCTTGACACAATTTAATATTGTCTTACCTACTTATAGGTGTATCATACTCGGAAACATGTAATAATCAAAATATTATTTAACATTTTTGAATAAACAAGAGACCAGTTTCTTACTGTACAAGCAGTATTATTCCTTATGAGAATAACTTATTAGCTTAAACAAATACAAAATTATTGAGTCGATAAATTTGCAATCTATTTTATGTAAAACAAAATAATTGTATGATTTATTATTTTATTCTTAGATTAATTAATTAGTTTATTATAATAATTCTAGTTCAACGGATACCCAATTTCATATTTATTCTTTACGTATATAAATTAAAAAAAACAAGAGAAATGAAAATAGATATCTGAATGTTATTTTAAGTATTGTTTAATTTGAATTCGTATTTACAATTTAATAAAAAGTACTTGTGAAATGAGTCGCAACATTTATGACACATAGACTGGTAATTAACGATTCATGTTTGCGTATGAGTCGTAAATCCAGACGTGTCGTTTACTCAGGTAGAAATAGGCATTAAATGCATACACATAAAAAAAGAACTGTTGCGCAGGCGCATCAATCCATGCGGCTTCGTGGCAAGCAATATATATATATATCTCAAATTACTAGCTCCAGAATTTCCAATTACAACGGTGATTTCTGACAGTGCTATAATATTTTTGTTTATTCCTCACGCTTTTTGTTTAGTACCTGATAATTTTATATTAAAGAATTTGTATGAAATGAAAGTTATTATTGACATATTCGTTTGCTTCCTGGTGGTCGTATCGTCGGTCAATGCCGGTGGTCCGACCCTCGTGCTACTAGATAACTTAGCAATCAGAGAAACGCATTCGATATTCTTTAAACTTTTACAAGGTAAGTTTTGGTTCAAAGGATGAATTTTTAATATTATTTATTTTTTAGTTATCACAATGCATAACTAATCAACGTATAGATCAATTTAAAGTAACGTGGTGATTTTAATTCTGAAACAAAGTAAAGTACATCTAAGGATATATTACAAATTAAATAAAAAAATCGAAAATAAATGAGTTAGATAACCGATTGGATGCTTTTTTCCATATTATTAATTTTAAATTTTTTATTTTCAATAAATTAAACAAATTTTTAATCAGTAACTTATTTTTTTACTAATAAATAATAATGATTATTGAAAATATATAACTATTTTTTGGTCTTTAAATTTATAAGAGTAAATATTAATAATAAAAAATAATCTATTTTTATTTTATTCTATGTTATCAAATAAAATATAAGTAATTAATAATACTTGAATTATAAGATTAGATATTAGATAGCTTAATTTTTATTGATTTATATAAATTTATACATAATGATAATTGAAACTATAAATTTCAGATAGTGGATACGTTCTTTCATTTAAACTTGCCGACGATGCAAATCTTTTACTATCTAAGTATGGACAATATCTTTATAAACATCTGATTATTTTTGCTCCGAGTGTAGAAGAGTTTGGAGGTGCGATGAGTGTAGATGCAATTACAGATTTTATAGATGGGGGTGGTAATGTTCTTGTTGCTGCTTCCTCTTATTCTGGAGATGCTCTTAGAGACTTAGCCTCTGAATGTGGCTTTGAGATTGATGAAGAAGGTGCTTCTGTAATTGATCACATGAATTATGATACATCGGATTCTGGTCGTCATACAAAAATAGTTGCAGATCCTTTGAATTTAATCGATGCTCCTGTAATAATAGGAAATAAAAGCATATCACCTTTGCTTTATCAAGGAACTGGACTAATCGCTAATTTGGAAAATCCTTTGGTTTTGAAATTGCTGACCGCATCAAGTTCTGCTTATAGCTATAATCCTGATCGACCCGTGAAAGAATATCCTCATGCAGTTGGTAAAAATACTCTGCTTATTGCTGCCCTTCAAGCAAGAAATAATGCCAGAGTTTTGTTTTCCGGATCTCTGTATTTTTTCAGTGATGAAGCTTTTACTAGTCCCATTAGAAGAGCTCAGGGTAAATATTTTCTAGTTTCATATCAATATTTTTTATTTATTATTTTATTACTTTTAAATATTTTTCAGTACTATAATTAATCAAACAATTAATGTTTTTATATTATTTAAGAAATTCATTACTTTTTGCTAATGAATTGCTAATCGATTTATATTAGTAAATAATAATTAAATAAAACAATAATGTTAAATGTATATAAATTTTGTTAATGAAATATATAAAGATTTTTATCTATTCAATTTTAGATGATAAAAAATATGAAGTGTCAGGAAACCAAGATGTAGCTGAAGCAATGGCACGATGGGTTTTCAAGGAAAATGGAGTGATCAGAGTTTCGTTTGTTCACCATCATAAAGATAAAGAATCACAACCACCTGCAGCTTATACAATAATGGATGATGTAGTTTATTCGATAAATGTTGAAAAATTATCAGGTGAAGACTGGATACCATTTATAGTGGATGATTTACAATTAGAATTTGTAAGAATTGATCCATTCATTAGAACGACTATGAAACATGTTTCAAATGGTCGTTACGAAGCTAGGTTCAAAATTCCAGATGTTTACGGAGTCTACCAATTCAAAGTTGATTATACTCGTATTGGTCTTACACATTTGTACAGTACTACACAGGTTTCTGTTAGACCTCTACAACACACACAATACGAACGTTTTATACCAAGTGCTTATCCTTATTATGTCAGTGCTTTTTCTATGATGGGTGGTGTTTTCCTCTTTTCTATTGTATTTTTGCATTACAGAGAAGATACAAAATCAAAAGCAGATTGAAAATATAGAGCTCTTAAAATATTGAAATACAGAATTTTATTTAATGCAGTCTCGCTGTCATTTACAAGTTGATTAAGAGCTAGACATTTTGTACAAGTGTATTTAAAATGAGTGAATTGTCGATAATGTGAAAATATTATTTTTCAACTTTTGTAAGGTTATTTTTTGTACATAAATAAATAAAGATTTTACTCAAAAAAGTATATCTTATTAATTTATTTATTTATTAAAAACTTTATATTTTTGTAATAGTTATGTAAACTAATGATTGTGCTATTTAATTAAAAGTAATTCTGAATAATTTGGGTACGTAAATATTTATTTTATATACGCGTATCAATAAAATTACATGGTTCGTGTTTCAAGCAGATCACGTGATTTCTTAAATGCCGTCATTTATACCGCGCATTTAATGTTAATAGCATTATACCGCTTGATTTTATATTTGATAATATTAAATCAATAAAATCTATTGTATAATAATGGTTTTTTCTTAATTTTTAAAAGTTATATTTATGTTTATTGTTTTCATATAAAATTTATTTATTAAAATTGAATTTTCAAAAGTATATTAAATATGTCTGATAGTCAAGATGATGATATCAAAGGTGAAATTCAAATGCTCTTAAAGCAAATAAACTTGGATATGAATAAATTGTAAGTATGCAAAAAAATTGATAAATCATCTTTCATATTAATTTATTCTTTTAAGAATTAATGTTTCATTTTACATAATTTATTATAGAAAAAATGAATTAACATCAGTTCATAATCTTATTGACGATGATGCATCGTTACCTCATAATGTAAAAATGGTTAACGAAAAATTGATTGTAATGGCTAAGGAAGCTGGAATTGATTTAGAAAATATAGATGATGAAGATAATTTAGACGAAGATGACATACTTAATGATTTAGAAGAAATGAATGATCTAGAAACACCTGTAATATCAAATAATGATTTTAATCCTACTTCTGAAGAAACGTAACAAAAATAATGTAATTGTTTTGAAATAATTAATCATTCATGGTATTTTATATTGTTGATATAAATTGTATATTTTCGATTTATAACATTGTTTTTATAATCATCTTTACTTATACAAGCTTATTAAAATTTTCATAATATAAAAAAGTATACATTGTTATATTACAGTTTAGATTCAGTTAACCAATTAAAAGCTTGTTCCTTACGTTCAGCTTCAGGATTAATCATAACATTAATAATACTTGGAGCATCTTTGACCTATAAGGAATTATGAAAATTTTTAATACAGAATAATATTTATATTTTGGTAATAGTTTTAAGAACACATATAAATAATACCTCTAAAGATGCTTTTAAAGCTGTTCTGATTTGTTCAACATTTTTACAAAAGTATCCCTTTTTCCCAAAAAGTTCCATCATCTTTTCATAATGAACATTTGGTGATAATGTATTAGGTGGTGTCCTATAAAAAAGTTATTTTTACAATATAATAAATATATAAATTTATAAACATACAAAATAATTAAAAACATACACCACGGATAAATCTCCAGAAGCCTGTATAGCATTAAATGTTTCATTATCAAATCCACCATATATTCCATTGTTATTTACAATAATAATAATAATTGGAAGTTTATATCTAAAATATTAAAACATTGATTTTAAATTATATTTGCTGTAAATTAAAATTTAAGATGATATAAACCTAAACATGGTTTCAATTTCCATGCCCGAAAATCCAAAGGCACTATCTCCTTCGACGCAAATTACTCTTTTTTCTGGATAATGACTTTGACAGTAAATAGCAGCTGCAATTCCAAAACCTAATCCGACACCCATTGTGCCAAATGTACCAGCATCAAGCCTATGTCTTGGAAGATTATTCAATAACATAATTCGACCAATATCCATTGTGTTTGCCCCTTCAGAGCAAATAATACAATCTAAAAAATTCATAATTTTTAAAAAGAAAGTAATCCAGCATTGGTAGTATAATAAAAAACATACTACATACTTTGTGGAAGTAATTCATTAATATTTTTGAATACTACATAATAATTTAAAGGTTCTTTTGTATCCATACTCATTTTCTACAATAACAAAAATTAAATATAAATTTTTCAAAAAAATATTTTTGTAAAAATTTTTTTATAAAAATGTCATTTTTAAAACAAATTATATTAAACATATTATGTATATGAATAATTATAATTCAACGTATTACCTTTATCTAAATAACATTATTTTTGCAAATGATATAAAATAATATCTATAAATCAGTATTTAGGCACTTACACCAACTATTTCTTTATTTTTTATTCCTTTAACGAGGAGTAACTCCCACCAGGGACTGTTTGTAGAAATAAAGTAATTTCTACTATTCAAATCTTCCATTAACAATTCAACTACTGGTACAATATCTGCTTGAATCGCAACTTTTGCTGTTACAGAATTATGTAGTTCTTCTGCGCAAATATCTACCTACAAAATTAAATAAATTCATTTTATAAACCTAATTTTATAAATATTTTTTTTTTCAGTGTACTAGATAAAATTATCGATAAATAAGACCTAAATATAAAAATTAAATTTTTAAACTATACTAATATATAAATGCTATATAATATATACATCTATAAATATCTTATATTTAATAAAATAACGATAATAAAATTTATAATTTTGTTTCATATTAATTTATATTTTATGCAATACGTGTACTTTACAATATTTCTAAAAAATATTAGACTTTATTTTGACCAACAATTAAAATTAATATTTTAAAAATATTTACTTTAACTTTAAAAATAAAAATGAAATAATTCGATTAAATTCCAAATTTAACTTTTTGATTATTATTACTATTCTTGAATATGGCTGTGAACAATAAAGTTATATTTTTTGCGTAAAATTTTAATAATTATATTTTCAGAATAATTTATTTTTGTTCGTATCTAATTTAAATATTTCTGAAATAAGATTTTTTATATTAGATGTTTAACTAATATTGTATCTACCTTTTACGTTTATTATTGTTTCAAAGTTTTGTATATAAATTTTTTTCTTAACACATCTCCTACCGTTTAATACTTAATTTTAAATGTGTATAAATTATATGTATTTCATAAAAGTAATATAAAACCTTAAAAATATTATAAATCAGTAATGATGTTTCAATGTATTAATAACATTTTTAATTTTTCAAGATATAAAAACTTAAATAAGTTTTTCATGAAATTTTATTAATAAGAGAATTTTATTAAAGAAATTTTATTATAATTACAAAAAATAATTTTGAAACAAGTACCGTAGTTAAATCGAGAATTATTTTTCCATTTTATAGTAGGATTCTTAAATACTTTGATTTTTTTTCTATAACAATTTTGTAATACATGTAGTTTTAAATAACATGATTGGGGATCATTATTAGATATACGCGAAGATATATATGATTAATAAAAATAAATAATTCAACCAACTTGAATAATTTTGATATCAGATTGATATCTAGGTGGTCGACCGAAGTGCAAAATCCAATTAAGACGGGCCCCCAGAAGCAAGATCAAGTCGCTTTGTAGCAGTGCTGTCGATCGCGCGTTCGACACGCATCGTACATCACTGTCCGGAACAACACCTTTACCCATAGGGGTTGGTAGGAACGGTAAATTCGTTTTACTAATGAATTCACGTATCTGCATCTCTGCACGTGCATAAGCGGCTCCTACGAGTCAATAATATACATAAGTGGCGATACTTCTTCATTTTTTGTGAGAATGGTATTTCGAAAATATATGCCTCAAATTTCAGGGCTTAAGCATTATTCGCTTTACCTTACAAAACATCAGAGATTATTTATTAAGATGACATATCTCGACAAAATGAGAAGAAATTTGAGTCTAAATAAATAAATGTTTTTTTTAAGTTTATACCCTGTCGTAGTGATATTGATGTTTATTTTCAGTTTCGTAAAAAATATACAAAAGATGATTTTCTTAAATTATATTCGTAATAAATATTTATTAAAACGAATATTTGTTCTTTATAAAAACGCCAAAATATTAATATTAAATATAAAAATTAAATATCAAAATTAAAAACCTTTTCCTATTATAACCAAAGGACGTTTGGCTCGTACTATAAAATCTGCAGCATTTTCTATCGATTTGATATCCGGATAAATGAGTGGAGGCGGAGGAACTGGTAAAGGTTTAAATATTTGATCTATATTAACGTTTTGTTTCAACAATGTTGCCGGTAAATCCAAATATGCTGCACCTTTAAATTAAAATTAAAATTTGATATAATTTAATTCTAATTTTATTTTATAGTAAACTTCATCACAATTATCTCAAGCAGTAAATATTCGTAATCGAAAAATTAACATTATTAATTTTTATACATTTATTGTTGAAAATAAAGCTTCGAATAAAATTACTGAAATCGACATTTAATGTCTTATTATACTTCACGTAGTTTTGAATAACAGATTTATAATTTGGGATACTTCGATGAATAATTCTACGCGGATTGAATATTTCAGGTATGCAGTGAAGAAATATTTCTGATATAAAACATGGTCAACTTTGTGGATATACATTTGTATTGGATTTGATAACGTTAACTCGTATAAATCATAAATTTATTATGTATACTTGACAAACAAATTGTAAATCAATAATGCTAA